>JAEUWY010000015.1:1200000-1800000 GCA_022059125.1 Corynespora cassiicola
CGCGGTCGTGTTGAGACATGCGGTTCATGCGCGTCTTCCAGCGGTATTCGGCAGCCTCCAAGCTGTTGTCGCCCTCGAAAGCCTCGAGAGTCTCGTTCTCGTTACCCGGGTTTTCCGAGGCCTTCTTCTTGGCCGCCTTTCTGGCCTTACGGGTGCGTCGGCTGGCCTTGCCGAGCTTCATGTTGGCAAAGCCAACGGCATCATCCAGATCGAGATGAGCGGCAAAGTACCAGCGGCGGTAGTTGGCGTTCTCGCCACCAATGTAGTCGGCGTGCAGGGACAAGAGGGCCTGGTTGGGCGACATGCGGGACGCTCGCGAGTCCAAGAGCGTCATCAGATGGTCATACATGTTGCGCATGCTGTCACGCTGGAAACCGAACTTTGCCGTGAGGTCAAGGAAAATGTCCTCGATCTCCTCCTTGGTGCAGGGAATCTGGGCTTCCGAGGTCCAGGCTGGGTAAGGTTCGCGGGAACGCTGGCCCGCAGGGAGGGCATTTGTGTAGTCCATGCCGTAGATGGGAGTAGAAGCTCCCGAGGAGCGGTTGCCGTACGAGACCTGCGACGAAGGAGGGCGGTAGCCGCGGCCCATGCCCTCGCCGTAGCTGTTGTAGCGCTCGTCACCACGTCCATAGTAGTCCATGTCAGTGGCGCGGGCCATGTCGGAGCGCATGGTGAAGTCGCTGAAGGTCTCGGAGTCGTCCTCGGAATCGTGGCCTCGGCGGCGCGGGGGCTGGCTGTTCACTGCGTTAGATTGACCATGTTGCTTCCGTGTGGCTGGAAAATACTCGTACCCATCTTGACCATAGCCACCTTGGGCACCTCCCTGGTCGTAGTACTGATCGTTGTAATACTCGTCTTGGTAACCCTGCTGGCCGCGGTCATCGTAATAACCGCCATTCTGTTGATATTGGCCATTCTGGCCGTTGTGGCCGTCGTAGTAGGCGGATTCGTCGTAGTAGGCGTCGCCGTGCTGGTCATGATACTGGCCGTTGCCGCCACGGGCGTCGTCGTAGTACTGGCCGCCGTGCTGGTCGTCGCCATAGTACGAATCCTGGCCCTGGCCACGGCCGTAGCCGTCGTCGTATTGGCCTCCTTGCGGATGTCCGGACATCTTGGGAGGAGATTAGAGCGCGATGAAAGACCTGCGGAGCACGACTGTCAACAAACTGTCACGGGCGTGGGGCGGGCCCAGGGGTGAAACGCTTGGGGTCGGAGGGGCGTACCTCAAACAATGGGCATTAGGAGCAGTCGAAGTGGAATTAATCGTGGAGCGGCCGCCGCGGATTACAAAGAGGGGGATAATTGTTGCGTGGGCGAGCGAATGTCGGGCGGGAATGAGTGTGGTGTTGACGTGAGGGCGGGCGGGCGTTTGGCGAGCGAGAGTGAAACAGGCGCCGGGCAGCGTGGTCGGGGGGTTCGGGACTTGGGAAGGGGGTCAGACGGGGCGGGCTGGTGATTGGGCGATTGGTCGGCGGGTGCACAGCCTGCGCAGGTCGCGACTGCTGGATTGCTCGAGGACACGCGGTTGGCGGGCGAGGGTTCGCTGGGTGGCTAACGAGCGGAAGTCCCAGTGGACAAGAGGTTGCAGCCGGCAGGAGCGAGGCAGGAAAGTGGGAAGGCGGGCGTGGTTGTCTCGACGACAACGCGCGGCAGGTGCGAGCGAGCGAGCTAGCCCTGGGTCGATCGGCGGCTCCCCTCGGATTCGCGGTACAAGGCACCACAAACAAGCCCAGGCGGACTATAACGACAGGAGGGGGGGAAGGAAAGCACACAAGAGGAGGGGGGGTTGGGAAGAGAGAACGACGGAGAGAGTGAGGAATGCAAGAGCAGGAGATCGGGGAAAGTCTTCTCATTTAGCAGGCGAGCGACCGAGCCCCTGAGGTTGGGCCAGGATGTCGCCGACAGCCAAGCGCGCGGGCGGCCTGCCATTGGCCCTGGCTCGACTCGCTCGACGCCGGCTACTCCCAGCAGAGTCTGTCTGTGGGTGTCTGTGTAAACTATTCTGTGCCCTCGCCACCGCCGTGCTATTGACGATGATCGCACGCGATGTGCGCTGCCAGACTGGTTGATTGGCGTGCTTTTTCCTGGTGATACATTCCCGCCTACGCGAGCGCGCCCGCTGCCCACTGCCCGCCCGCGGCGACTGCGATCCAAGGTCGCCAGGGAACCGAGCTGGCTGTCCGCCTGTCCGCCTGTCCCTCCTGTCCTCCGCCCTGTTCGACCGACCCAGCCTGAGCCAGCCGGTCAGGCCTTTGAATTGCTGCTCCACACGACAATCTCTGCAGCGTCGTCCACGGCGTGCTAGCCCGCCTGCAGGAGCCTGCAAAAGCCTGCTTGTACTCCTAGTCCTGCCGCGGGCCTGCTGGCCTGCTGGCCTGCTGGTCCCCCCGCCCCCGTCGCCGCCATTGCACGTTGAGCACGTCACGACCGGCCGGCATCCCAAGGGCAATTCCAGCTGGCGGCGCTCGCGGCGCATGCAAAAGCGCCCGCGGTGATCAAACCGAAACCAGCGCGAACAGGAATCGCGGCGGCCGCCCAGGCCGTTGGCTGCCACGCCCGCCCGCGATAGCGATAGGGTGGTGGCGCTGCAGCAGCGCAGCTCCCGTTGCGCATCCCTGCCAACAGTCGGTCTGTCGCAGCATGCCTGTCAGGGCCTCTTCGAGAAGAAAGCCTCAACACTCGCGCACCAGCCGCCCCAGCCAGTGCCAGCGCCTGCCAGTGCCAGCCAGTGCCAGCCTGCGTGAGCCTGCGCGAGCCTGCGCGAGCCTGCGCGCCCTCCCTCCGCCGTCGACGCCGCCCGCCGCCAGCGCCCGCCGCCACGGCCGACTGTCAGGCTGCGACGGAGCTGCACGGCGGCCGGGCCTATCGTCGACGAACCGTTTCCCCTGAGCCGTGCATTGCCATAGATGAAAGGTGCATCTACTGGAGCGCCGCCGATGAAATTGCCATCGGCCGCATAGACGTGCAGCAGGGATGCCCGGCCTCCTGGCCAATATCCCACGTTTGGCCCACGGAGCCCTACGGGACGCCATACGCGTTGCACACGGCCCTCTTACCAAGCAGCCCGCCACCAGCACATCGCACCCTCGAGTCCTGCCTCTATTGCCGTACCGCCTTCGGGCTTGACGTGCAGCTATTTTCCTAATCCGAGGGCCAGGTCTGCTTCGGGCCAGGACGATGTGCACGATGGGCTCACCCACGTCCCGGGAATCGTTCCTTCGCTCCTAGGGCCCTCTTATCGGTGCCCGTGCTGACGATACCGCGACGACGATACGGGGAAGACAGGCCAGCAGCCCGGCAGCCCATCATCGCCGCATCGCCTGGCCTTGGTTCCCCCCATGCCGTCCCCCAGAGCGGGCTCCCGCCGGCACACAGGCTCACGACAGGAGCTCAAACAGCAGCGCCCGCGACGACACACCCGCCAGTCAGCCAGCTGCACTCGCCCGCCGTGTCGTGCGAGTTCGTTCTGTAGAGGCGCATGCGCCCCGCCGATTGGCTGCCTGGCGGTACGGCAGCTCAGGAGTCGCACTTCGCACAGGGCAGCCTGCCAATTATTGGTTCTGCGGTGATGCAAAAAGTACAAAAACGGCTATCTGAAGTGAACAGGCAGCATCGCGATCGCGCAGGCGGTGCACTCCACACATTTATTCCCCCCCCCCTCCCCCCTTGCCCCCCTTCCAAACACGACGGCTATTCGCCCTGCGCCGCCGTTTGAGGCTCTTGCGGATGCACGCCGGTACCGTCCAAGATGCGCGCACGTAGAAAGTGTCGAAACGTGACGTTCCCTACCTACCTTTCCTCCGCACCCCCCCTCGCAGGCAGATGGGGTTCCAGAAGCCTCAGCGGGCTGGCCGTCGATGGCCGATTAATTTTAGAAGTGCAGGATCTGCTCCTCACCACGGTGGGGCGCTGCGGTGCCGCCGCAGGTACCGAAGGGGGGCGAGGCGGGCATACGTAACCGTTGCCGCGCATATAGGCGGACTGCGGCGCGCGCTGGGCCGCGAGGTCATCGGGGTGTCGAGGGCATCGAGGGCATCGAGGGCAGCGACGACACTGCGAAGCATCGCCGGTAGATGGACGTGGATGGACGTGGATATTCGCCTCTTGCGTCGGGAGTGCAGCGGCCTGCGAGGCGCAGGCCCATCGATCTGGCACACTGTCGCTGCGGTCTGACGGCGGCCAGGGGCCTCGCCCACGGCGCGCGCCTGCCCCGTGGCCAATGGGCGCGCTGGGCCAATGGAATGGCCAGGCCTTTCAGCCAATGATGCGGCCGGAGCCCGGAACAAGCTGACACCGGACTTGGTGCGGCTCTCGGCACTAGCTTAGCCCCTGAGTGAAGTTTGGATCGCCCAGTCTTGGAAAGCTTGCCAGCTTCACTCTTCCTCGCCAGCTCTGCCTCATACCTGTTTCTTTGGTGATTTCTTCTGTTTGACCACGCTCTCTCAACACATAGCATTTAATTCATTTTTTCCGCTCTTATACGTCCTTGTGGCGTTCCGCTCCCTCAATCGCTACTTCCAACACTTTCAAACGCTTCTCAAACAGTCCACAGATCCTCAACCACTATTGCCGAGCCTCTTGGGATAACCCAAGCTCTGCCAACACTGCCAACACCACCCGACATTTCTCGGTATCCTTCGCATTTCTTGTGATCCTCTGGCCAGGACATTATCGATATGAAGGCCTTCACCGTTGCCGCCGCCGCAACGGCTCTGCTCGCCTCGAGCGTAAATGCCGCCATTGACCCCATCGTTATCAAGGTTCGTCCCCGTGCTGCCAATATCGCCCGCCCGCGCGCATCCTGACCTCGTTGCAGGGCTCCAAGTTCTTCTACAAGACCAATGGCACCCAATTGTGAGTACCGCCTGTGGCGTCACTTGATCGGCAGAACTAACCATTGCGTGCAGCTTCATGAAGGGTGTCGCCTACCAACGTACGCGCCCTGTCCCTCACACCCCCCCACCCCTCCCGGCAATCAATGAAGGCTCACCGTGAACAGAGGAGATCAATTCCAACACTACCCAGTCCAAGACCATCAAATACCAGGACCCGCTCAGCGACACCACCGCCTGCAAGCGCGACATCGAGTACCTCAAGAAGGTCCAGACCAACACCATCCGTGTCTACGCCATCAACCCTGATGAGGACCACGATGACTGCATGACCGCCCTCGCCGATGCAGGCATCTACGTCGTCGCCGACCTGTCCGAGCCAGGCAACTCCATCAACCGTGATGACCCAGGATGGACCACCAGCCTGTACGACCGCTACACCAAGGTCGTCGATGTGATGGCCAAGTACGACAACACTCTTGGCTTCTTCGCCGGTAACGAGGTCTCTAACCAGCCCAACAACACCATGGCCAGTGCTTTCGTCAAGGCTGCTGTCCGTGACACCAAGGCCTACATCAAATCCAAGAACTACCGCTCCATTGGTGTTGGTTATGCTACCAACGACGACGCTGATATCCGTGAGAACCTGGCCAACTTCTTTGATTGCGGCAACAGCAGTGATGCCATCGATTTCTGGGGCTACAACATCTACTCCTGGTGCGGCGACTCTTCCTTCACAAAGTCCGGATTCGATGTTCGCACCAAGGAATTCGAGAAGTACAACGTCCCCGTCTTCTTCGCCGAGTACGGTTGCAACACCCCTCGCCCCCGTCTCTTCACTGAGGTCGGTGCTCTCTACGGCAAGCAGATGACTGGTGTCTGGTCCGGTGGTATCGTCTACATGTACTTCGAGGAGGCCAACGAGTTCGGTATGTCAATGCTCAGCCCACTTTAACACCCAGGTATGCTAACCTACCCAGGTCTTGCATCTATCGAAGATGGCAAGGTGAAGACCAACGAGGACTTTGACAACCTGTCCAGTGAGATCGCCAAGGCTACCCCCAGCGGTGTCAAGATGAGCGACTACAGCCCTACCAACACTGCTGCCGCCTCTTGCCCGTCGGTCAACTCTGAGTGGGGCGCTGCCGCTACGCCTCTTCCCCCTACCGCCAACGCTCAGCTCTGCAGCTGCATGATGGACACTCTGAGCTGCACTGTCGCCGACGATGTCGACGAGGACGACTTTGGTGACTTGTTCGGCACCGTCTGCGGTTACAGCGATGGCGAGTACTGCGCTGGTATCAACAAGAACTTCACCTCTGGCCCATACGGTGCCTATGGCATGTGCGAATCCAAGGAGCAGCTTGCCTTTGCCCTCAACGCTTACGCCAAGGCCAACCCTAACGGTGGCTGTGACTTCAAGGGTTCCGCCACTTCCAAGGCGGCTGCTGCCACCACTGCCGCTAGCTGCGGTGCTCTTATGAAGCAGGCTGGTGAGGATGGCACTGGAACCGTCACCTCTTCTCCGTCTTCCACCGGTGGTACCGCTGCTGGCGCTGCTGGAAGCACCGGCGCTGCCCCCGGCCTTTCCGTCCCTCGCTTCGACGGCAGCCTTCTTGGCCTGAGCATCTACATTCTGGGTGCTGCGGCCTCGGGAATGGCCATGGTCTTGCTGTAAAGCACCATCCCATCCTGTTAGTGATGCCCTGCGTTGCATAGCGAAAAATGGCGAGGCGAAGGTTTCGTTTGATCTCTTTAGATAATGGAGGCGTCTCATTTCTTGTTTCCTTTTATTATATCCCCACAGCAAGCTTCGGACGCTCATGGATCTGTACACTTTTCTCCCTCTCAAAACTGTACACTGAAATGACCAAGCGCCCCCAACCCCACCAGACCCCCCTGTTCATATTTAGAAAATCCATGATTAAAAAATTATAATAAAAACATTTTGTACCCTGCCATCACAAATACGCCATTGCCCCGCTGTACTCCCTGTCTCCATGCCCCTCTGCTGCTCCCCTGGATCCGTCCACGACCGCGCTTTTGGTCCGTCGAATGGCACGCTTGCTATCCGCGCCGAAGCGAACCCGAAGTCGCCACCCGCGTCCACGTTCGTTGTGCCCCTGGCTAAAGCCAAGCCAGGCAATCAGGTCATGAAGGCAGACGTGGACCTCGAACCAACATCCAAAGCGGAAGGGCTAGGATGCGGGAATGCAGGATAAAAATAAATCATTATTATTTTTTTTCATCTTCTCTGGATTTTCGCTCACGTTCACGTCAGTCCAGGTCGCTGGGCCATTTCCATTTCGGAACCTTACATCCCTACCTCTCTCCCCGCCTCGTCCCCGTCGGGGCGGGCGGGCGGGCGAGGTGCAATCTCCCAACAATAGCCACGAGCTCGGAGACGGACGTTTAATGCGGAGGGTTGCTTTGTCACCCCGTCTGCCTACTGCAGTATCCATCTATTTTATTTTTGTTCCTTATTTTATTTCCGCAGTCGTTCGGGCCGATGGGTGATGCGTTTAGGGCGGGAGGGGGGGGGGGTCCTATAGCAAGCATAGCGAGGTGTCGTGTGCGAAGCGCAGGAGGGAGCGAGGCGCGTTGCTGCGCCCCCTTCCAATTTCTGCTCGGCTTTTCCCCCGAGTGAGCTGGCGAGCTGCCTGCCAGAGAGTGAGTGAGGGGAGTTCGGGGATTACGATCCATCGCTCCCCTCGTGTCCCTTGAGGGCGCCTTGGTTCCTGGCCTCCTGCCCTGGCCTGTCCGTTTGGGGAAGAAGGGTGCTTATGTCCGTGAGAGGGGGGTTCTGCTTTGGGATACGGTGTGCCCCGTTGTAGAGCGTAAGCATGCATGCATGCATGCCTACATGCCTACACGCACATAAGGAAATGCTGTTGGGGATGGAGTAAGCTCTTTTGTTCCGAGGGCGGATGGGGCTTGGGTAGGTAGTTGGGCAGGACCCTGTGAGCGTGTGCGCAAAGGGCACGGATGGGGGAACTAAGAGTGCTCGGGAATCGGGTCTTTCGGGGTTTTTTTGGGCAGATTGCTTGTTTTGGCGGTGGGTGGGTGTTGGAAGGGAGGGGTGTTCGTGAGGGCGAGGATGAGGCGCATGGAGCGTCGACAATGGTATGTGGCTTCTATGTATAGTGTCCAGGGGATTAGAGAAGATTAAGAAGGATTGGGCAATGTCACTTGGTGTTGATGGGTACGGTCACAGTAGATGCGACCTTTTCATTACTTGAATCGAGTGCTAGAGATACACATTCGAGGAACGAAAGGCAAGTCCACCCAGTCCTCATGATCGACTAGAAGTACAATATTAAGCTCATTACGCCGATTCGTAATTCATTTCCGTAGGGGAAGTCAATCCAGTGAGCTGTCAGCTCAGTAAGAAAGCGGGCTCGGTGGTCTATAGAGACCATTCCATATGTAGCGACAGAGAATTACCATGGAAGTTGTAGAGGTGTGGGCAAACTGTCTCCAAGCACGAGACTGGCAGTTCTAATACCATCTGGGCCTCGGATAGACCAGAACTCGCCATTCTTGGTGTGGTCGAATGATGTGGTGATCCATTCCTTGAGTTTGGTTGCAGCCTCAGCTGGGTTGAGTGCTGTTATCATCGTTAGCAATGAATGACCAGCCAGGCGTATCCAGAGTGCTGATAAGATTATCCATATTAAGCTTACCATTGTTGCCCCCCGTCTCCCAGGTTCCGTCAGGATTCTGCTTCCTGAGGTAACCCGTGTGTACCATGGCGACCGAAATGCCCTTCTGAGACTTCTCGAACTCATTGGCCAGCAGCTTTCCACACATGTTGAGGGCCGCCTTGCTTCCATGACCACCATAATTGCCACCTCCGAATTCTGGATGACGGAGCTGGATGCTGCCGCTCTCACCACTGACAAGAACGATGCGACTGCCCGAACCGAGTAGCTTCACCCGCAATAAATGGCTGATGAGGACTGAGAAGCATTGATCAGCGTATTTTCGTGGAACAAACCACCCAGAGTATGGGCAAAATCATCCACCCCGAATAAGGTTGTTATGCCTGGAGAAACTGTATGAACTTACAGGTTGGGCCAATCGCATTCGTCTTGTACATGGCAACTTCCTTGTCGTAATCGAGGCCTTCCAGAGTCTCCTTGGCAAAGTAGCCGGCACAGACAATGAGAAGATCGATCTGAGAGTCCAAGTACTTAACAAAAATCTTGTTTCCAGCATCTTCTTTCGTGATGTCGAAGTTGGAGATCCAGTGGATCTTGCTGCCCGCCAAGGGCGGGATGTGGCGTGCGGTAGCATATACTATCTTGCCAGCGTCAGCGTACTGGTTGGCGAGTTCGAGGCCGAGGCCACGATTGGCTCCGACGATAAGGATGCTTCGGTCTTTCATAGCGATTGATGCTCTAAACGATGAGGCGGAGAGTGGAAAGAGTCGCGGTGTAATGATACGTTGTGACGGAGTAAAGTAGAAGGCAAGTAGCTGCCGAGAAGACTGACGAAGGTTATCGAATTCTCACCGTGATGTCACTATGAGCCACCATGGTAGACGCGCCTTCCTTAAATTCTGATCGTGAAGGTCGTTTGCCCAGGTGCTGCCCAGGCGCATCGTACGACTCTTTCCGAACAGCCCTAGTTCAGTTTCCGAGCAGGTGATCATGTTTCCGAAAGGTAGAGGACGCTCCCCGGATTTGTTGGCGAGATGATCGGAGTAGGGTGTCAAGCAGATCGACTGATCGATGCTCACACGAGAAACTACCTCATATGGCTGGCCCGGACGAAGGCATATGCGGAGTATGAGGGGAATCGTAAGAGATGCGCGATGGTGGCGTGATGAGGAAGCCGGCAATTCATTGTGGCCGTATTTTATTTGCATGGATTCCATCTATAGTAAATTTGTATATACAAAATTACAAGACTTCACGGTCATGGGATCGATGCTAATGCTTCAAGATATGATGATAGTAGGGGCTATTAACCCCCGCCATGCTAGAAACCGGTTTCCTAGAGGGGCTAGCGCGACAGATGACTGCTCCTCACGATATCACACTCCACTACGCCTATCGTCGAAAAAATTCCTCCACCACGTCTAGTCCATCGCAATCTGATCATGCTAAAAGTGTAGCTAAGCGCTGCTTGGGTGTACTGAATGCGAACGACGAGCTTTCTCAGCTTCAGCAATCTACCGGCCGGTCCGCTCGGGCTACGTCATCTTCAGGCAGCGAACTGGCGCATATAGCCTCAGCAAAAACAAGAACGGCAAAATCGAGCACAAAGTCACTTCACGGCAAAATTTGCCCCGCGATCCTCCGGCAAAACCCCAAGGAGCGCACGATTCAGTTGTTTCGGTTCCAAACTTACCACAACACGTGAGCGACCGCATGACTTCAGCCTTCAATCAAACTCTGTAGCGCTGCGTTCAACCCGACTCGCCACTTTGACGGATCTCTGAAAAGACATCCAGGCTTCCCCCAGGGCATCTTTGACCCGAGGAACATGGATCCGCCCGCGCCCCTGCCCAAGCCCACTGTAGAGCAGTTGCGGTATACGGTCAATAATTTCCCCATCATCGACAATCACGCGCACAATCTTCTGCTTCCAACTCACGTGGACACAATTCCTTTTGAGACCATTACTTCGGAAGCTCAAGGGCGTGCATTACGAGATACCTTCAAGTCTCTCTCCCACCTACGGGCGGCACGTCAGTTAAGAGAGCTGTACGAGCTTTCGGATGATGCCGACTGGGTGGATGTACTGGAACAGAGGGTCGAATGGCTGAGAACTGACCCCGAGCGCCTCTTCCAGCGTTGTTTCCATGGAATGCATGCTCTTCTGCTAGATGATGGGCTCATAGCTCCTGAGAAGGTCTACCCTTACAACTGGCATGACAATTACATGAAAGCGCCAACAAAACGTATAGTTCGTATTGAAACGGTTGCAGAAACCCTAATGGAGGCCATATTGGGAGGTGCTACTGACGATGATCTTGATCACATGAGGTTCTTCACCGATACTTGGGTAGACTTCACTGAGCAATTTGAGCGCGAGATTCTGGATGCGGTCCAAGATCCCGAAGTCGCGGGATTTAAAACAGTCATCTGCTACCGGACTGGACTTGATGTCGAGCCGGATTACGAACGGGCAGCGCGGGAGGTTGGCCATCCTTTCGAGCGGTACGTCGAGCGCTGTGTGCGCAAGAGGAAATACAGAATCGAAAGGAAGCCCCTCAACGACTACATCGTGTTGCGAACTCTCGAGATCTTGTCGGAACAGCTATCTCGACCCGATACGGTATCTAAGCCTCTGCAATTGCATACTGGACTTGGGGACAATGACATTAGTCTGCTCCAATCCAACCCAGCGCACTTGCAGCCGTTGATCGAAAACTATCCGAGAGTACCCTTTGTGCTTCTACACTCCTCATACCCATACACACGCGAAGCGGGCTATCTGGCTACGGTGTTCAAAGACGTATATCTCGACATTGGTGAAGTCTTTCCCATGGTCAGTCGAGATGGACAGAAGGCTATTTTACGACAAGCGCTTGAGCTTGTGCCTGGCAGCAAGCTTTTGTATTCGACGGATGGTCATTACTTCCCTGAGACATTCTGGCTTGCAAATAAGCAATTTCGAGAAGTTTGGTTAGATGTGAGTTTTTTCTTTCTCATTTACTTCAAATGGTACTGCTGAGCCAAACAGTCCTTGGTTTTGAGGGCTCAATCGCTCGTGCATTTAGCCCCCAGCCACGTACAGATAACCATTCCTAGGCAGAGGGAGGCGTTTGATACGGGATAGAAACATGCTAATGATGCCAGTTGATGATCGAATATGTCGAAAAAGAGGACCTCACCCCGCACCAGGCAATAGCCATGACCAAGGACATACTGTTCAATAATTCAAACTTGCTCTACGATCTTGGATACCAGGCAGAGTTCCAAGATCCACCTCTTGAGCCCATACAGAAATCAATAGCATTCCACCAAAAATCGGCTGTGGCATCTCCTCTCCCTCCCTCGGTTGGCCCGGCACCAATAGCTGCAGAATCTCAGAGTCAAGCGTCTCCTTTTGCGCCACGATCGCAAACCCATTCTCCATATCAACCACCGCCATTCCCACCGCCTCCAAAGGAGCCCCAGGTGTACAACATTCAATTGTTCGACGATTTTATGAAGCAACATTCTGGAGTCAAGTTTGTATACGTGCAATGGCTAGACTACATGGGAACTGTACGTGCGCGGATTGTTCCTATCAAAGAGTTTGATAGATTGGTGCGTTCTGGAGAGAGGATCGGGATTTCTCAAGGCAACACTGGTACCCTGCAAGATGATGGCATTACTCCTGTGGTGAATCCCGTGGGCCAGATTTACGTGGAGCCCGATTTGAGGTCATTGCGAGTCACACACCAGAAGGAGCCACTACCTGCAGCGACTGTTCTGAGTTTCTGGAGAGACGATCAAGGTCGACCTATCCGCGAATGTCCTCGAGGTAACTTGGAGGCTCTGATTGGCGACCTTCAATTCAACCATGGCGTCAATCTGCTCTGTGGCTTCGAGATTGAGGTAACCTTCCTCAAACGCAACCCAGAGAACAAGGGAGAGGTATATGCTCCAGTGACGAAAACTCACGCGTGGGGTACCATGACACCTGAGCAATGGCTTCATCTTCCTCTACTGGCGGAGATTGCAACCAGTCTCTCAGACATGGGCATCGACGTGCAACAATTCCACTCAGAATCCGGCAAAGGCCAATACGAGTTCATACTACCACCTCAACCTCCCTTGATTGCAGTGGACACACTAATACAAGCGAGGCAGGTAATTGCCCAAATTGCTGCCACCTACGACCTCCGCGCGACACTCCACCCTCAGCCCTTCCCTGGAATAGGGACTGCAGCTCACGCTCACATTTCCATGTCACCACCAGACCAAGATCTACAATTTTTCGTTGGTGGCGTTTTGAAGCATCTGCCGGCTATCTGCGCCTTCACAATGCCAGAGGCTGCGAGCTACCAGCGCGTAGTTGACGACCACTGGACGGGAGGAACATGGGTGGCCTGGGGCACGCAGAACCGCGAGGTGCCACTTCGACGTGTTAGAGGCTCACGCTGGGAGATTCGCTGCCTGGATGGCCTAGCAAACATGTACTTTGCTCTAGGTGCCATCATTGGAGCAGGATTGCTCGGGCTCAAGGCTGGTGTTCTGGACTTTCCTCAAAAAGACGTTCCCTATAACCCTTCGACGCTCGATGAAGAAGGTCTGGCTTCCTACGGGATTACAGAAAAGATGCCGGCGACCATTGAGGAAGCCATCGTTGCTTTGGACAAGGACGTGGAGCTGAAAGAGATGTTGGCTGAGGGATTGATCCACGATTTCATCATTATGAAGGAAAGCGAGCAGACGATGCTGAACAGGATGCCGGATGATGAGAGGCGGGTGTGGCTAATTGAGAGATACTGACCTAAAGTTCCCCGAGACGAAGCGTACCCTTGCTCCTGGCTTTCTGTTTAGTGTTTAATCGGTAATGTTATGAGGCACGATTCTTTTATCAGGCCATGAAACATATGTAGCCATTTTCAATCGAGATGTGCTTCTCATATCGGCGGTCCCCCAGTCCTGATGTCAACATGATAAAAGGCAGACACGGTCCTTCCTTCAAACAACTCCCACCTCAAATTAACTTTCCAGCTAGCCATACATGGCTACTGACTCCATAAAGGAAGTTCCACCGGTGACCACTTTGGACTGAAGGTGTAGCCATGGCCGACTCTCACCTTCGTCTTGGATACAGCATGGTTTATTGGATACTAGACCAACTCTACACAAACCGCGGCTGTGACATGGCCGCGCTGTTGTAGATACAGTATGCTCTAGCCCTATAGAGCCGACCCCACACATGGTGATTAGCATGGCATAACGGCGGCCATAAACCAGAAACCCTGGCGATCCGACTTCCGCAACGCTCATCCGAACCCGCCCAAGGCAGCATGAAACGGCCATTGCAAGGTGCAGTCCGATGGGCAGCTGAACACTGGAGTTCAAGGGCACGATGAACACGCAGATCTGACGACAAGCTCATGCAACAGCGCGACGAAAATGGAACACAAACTACGTAAGTGTTCACCATGGCCCACCTCACCATGGACGGAGATGTTCCAATCGAGGGGAAAGATTCCGATCAGCCAAGGGTCCAGGATCGCCCAAGCAAGGCAGAGCATCATGCGTTTTTAGCAGGCGGCTGTTAAGCCCAGTCTTGGACAAAGGACCCTCGTCTTGCCGCGCGACCTTGTGTGGTCTGGCTGCTGTGCTGTGTTGTATGCCAGCCCGACAGTCTGCAGCATCGTCGTCAGCCGCAAGAAAAAAAACAAGCTACACTCCCGTCCTCTCCACCAGTGACTTCACCCCGTCCACATTGCCTTACAGCGAACATCCCTCCCGCTATATCAAAAAAATTATCGTCAATAAATCGGAGAGGCCCACAGCAGGGTTTCTTTTTCTCCACGAAAGGGCTTCCAAGATGCTTCGTCGCGAACGACAGTCGAGACAACACAGCCCCCGCTGCCGTGGTAGGTCCACTGGGGCGCACATCCCAATCTTAACGCCACCGCATCGCTTGCTGTATGGGCTATGACGTTACGATATAGGGCTTGTTTACCGTGGTTAAGCAGCGCATTGCACGGCTATTGCTGGACCTCACGCGCGCAGGTAGAGATTTTCCCTCTTCTCCCCTGGAGTTGAGATCATCTTTCCCCACAAAAGCGTTCAAGCAAAGGCCCTGAAACCCTCGCGCGGCACTCTATCGACAACCAAGCACCAACTAGCTACTATATCCTGCTGTCTGCAGCGGTACCTTTTTGATTTTCAAACTGGTTTGCGAGCTGTGCTGTCGCTGCTGCTGCTGCTGCCATCTCCGCTCCCAAGTCCATGGGCTCCACAACGGACGTTCGGACATACTTCTCACACATGCCCAGCAAATCTGACAATCTCACGCGGGCGCTCCCCCCTCACGCTCTCCACAACACACGGGAGTGACAAAAGACTCCGGCACATCATGTAGTAATCGGAGCATTAGTCTGGCACACCCTTTTTTTTTCGGGGGTGAGATTCTCGTCACAACCCAGCCTGCGCAGTTTTGAATCAGCTCACTCACCCATGCTGGCCTGCCTGCTGGCCTCCCACAACCGCAACATCCCCAATATCCCCAATCCCCGCGCCACAAACGAACGCCCTTCCGCCCGCCACCCGCCCTGAAACTCCGCCGGACAATCCCACCATCTCCTCCTCTTCCTCTGCACCCAAACCCGCCTTGCCCCAGCTCCTCCCTCCTCTCCTCCTCCTCCTCCTCCCACCCCAAGACCATCTGCCCGCGAGACCTAAAAAAAAAAAAAGAAGAAGCCGCACACCCGTGAATCCCGCAGTTCAGTTCCGTTCAGCTCAACCTGTGCAAAGCCCACATGCCACCCTCGTTTCAACAAAGCAGCGCCTCGTGGGTCCCACTTCCCCCCCCCTCCCCTTCCCTTCGCTTTCCCACGCAGCAGCCCTGATGGGCTCGAAACCTTGGCGTTCCGCGCCCACTTGATTGGCCTGATCGACGGCGCCCGCCCGAAAACGCCTAGTTGCGTTTCTGGGGGGGGAAGGCGGCCGCGACGCGAGGCCCGAGAGGTGGTGTCGGTCCACGGCCATGGGTGGGTTGGGTGGTTCCCTGCCGCGCCTTGCCCTGCCTTGCCTTGCCTTGCTCTGCCCTGTCCTGTCCTGCCCTGCCCTGCCCGCTCGCTCGTGCCGGCCGCGCACAAAAAAAAAAGGTGCGAGGAAACGAGCGAGTGAGCGGACAGAGGGCAGCGGGTGGGATGGGTCAAGTTTGGTTCGGGGCAGGGTAGGGGAGGGGAGGGGGCGCAGCTGAGCGGGTTGAGTGGATGGGGCACAAAGGGTGGGTTTGCGTCTTCTCTCTCTTTTCTCTCTCCCTCGAAAAAAAAGCGCGGGTTTCTAGGGTGAGCAGCAGGCCGGTCATCAGCTGCAATTGGTGAGGCAGTCGTGTGCACAGTAGACGCGGTGTGGTTGTGATTGGCGAGTCCAGAACTCGTGTGGTGCGGTGGACCGGGAAATGAACAGAGGGCTTGGAAAGTGTGGGGAGGGGGGGAGGTGGGTTCGACAGTGGATGAGCTGGCGTGTTTGTTCCCCATCTGCAGCGTGCGTGCGTACGTGTGGTTCACTTCTCCGCCGGTCGGGCACTCCGTCGTTGTTGAGCGTGGTCTGGAGCTCCAACTAGGCGGTGCCTGGGGCCCAATGGCATCACCGAGCGCGCGTCTCCGAGCACATGCTTTTTCGCTGGCCAGCCAACGCCTGGGGTATTACTGATATTCGTTCATTCCAGCTATGAAAAGGCTATCTAATTGCCCGCTTTTGCACAGTCCAATCCGTTCCTGTCGCAGGGTTCCGGGAGGATGGGGAGAGGTAGGGGAGGGAGGAGATACTAGGAGACACTAATGGTAATGGTGCTAAAGGTAGAGAGGTTGATGGGTTTGCGTGACAGAGCACGGAGTTGTACAGTAGGGACTGGATGGGAAGACGCTAGTCACCTGACGTGGACTACGACACCCAGTGTGAAGGTAAGGAATGACAAATGAAAAAAGAGTGAACCCGTGATGCCTGAGCGCCCGTCTGATAAGTGATGATGGTTACCCGTCCCCCCCCGTAACATGTAAACTCCGTAGACGCCGAATTGATTCGAAGTTATATAACACAGATGAAGAGCCTACAGACCCGTCGGTGGAGCCGCTTTCACAGCCCTTGGCTCGCACTCGTACGAGGGGGCTGGATCAAACCAGGAGAGAAGAGCAACGCCGGTGGGAGCGCAGATGCAGAATATAGAGGTCTTGCTCTCGTCAAGGATCATTGCACGATGGTGCGCGCAGGACATAACAAGAGATGGCTGAGGAGATTACGGGTGATGTAGCGCGCGTCGGGGTATTGAGGTATCGTTGAGAAAAATCCAAACGTTAGAATGGCAGCAGAGGATGCCAGTCGGTGTGCCATTGCCATTACTAGCTCTGAGAGTAGCGCGCTCATGCATTCGTGACCTGGTGCCCGGTTAGTTCATGTACGTCATGAGTAGCTGCAGCTTGTCCGCACCTTCAATATACGCCTCGAGTAATCCTCGTTGTCGGCAATGCTGCCGTTGCTCTGCCTCCTGTTCATGAACTCTGGGTCCAGACGCGAATCCGTCATGGACGAGTTGCTCGTGTGGAGCTTGCCTCCAGACACGAACGAGTTGACTGCAGCTTGGCGACGGTACTCCTCCTCTACCTCCTTCCTCTTCTTCTGGCGCAAGTAGAAGAGGACACCGCCTATAATGGCCGCGAGGGCAATGACACCGACGACCACACCGACAGCGATTCCGACCTTGTTAGGACCGCCGCCACTGCTAGATTCGGAAGACTGGGTAGCAGTTTGGAGCGCTGCCGATGCTGATGATGCCGGGGCAGACGTCTGGGATGATGATGCCGCCGAGCTTGAAGAGACTGGCGGCTCATAAGAATCGACCTCCAAGTTGGTCTGGCCGGTAAGGATAACCAACCATCGGTTCTTTCCTCCGCCTGCGATACAGTCAGCACTCTATATTAGGGACCTAGGGCGCAAAACACAACGTACACTGCTTCTCGGGGAAACCAGGGCAGGATACATCGCACTCGTCGAGGTTGACCTTGGTGTCGGTGGGTGGGAGCAGGTCGCCGCAGAAGCAGTGGGTTCCATTGACCATTCCCTGGACCGGCTTGTCCAAACCCAAGCAAATCTGCTGGCACTGGCCGTCCGTGTTGAAGTTGCCGGCGCCGTGGTTGTCGAGCGGAACGCCAGTGGAGAAGCAGCCGACCGTCTTCATGGCAGCGGCAGGGACGGTGGTGGTGGGCGTGGGGATGGAGAAGATGGACGACGACGATTGAGCGGCCGCCGTTGACATGAGCGCAGCCGCCGCGAAGGCGGACACGAATTTGATGGAAACCATGGTGCCTGAGATGTTAGTAGGAGTCGTGGGCCGTCGAGGGCGAAGGCAGGGGACGATGGCGATGGCGATGGATCGTGTCCCGTCGGCTCGACCAGTAGTTGGACTGTCGGCAATCAGTAAGGCGTCGGACGGCGGCGTGGCCTCGGGCAGTGTCGTACCTTGGGGCCTAGGCTGGGACAGGAGGGCGCATGGAAGAGTCGCGATGTGGTGGTGGTGGGCGGTCGGGTCCGTCAGGCGGTCGGACAGGCGGCGACGCCGTGGGGTTGGGCGGGATGGTCGTGAAGTTGAGGGGTGCGGATGGCTGGATGGCTGGAGAGAGGTGGTGGAGTCTGGCGGGACTACAGGCCCCGTTCGATGGCTTCGATGCTGGGTTGGAGGAGGACTCGCTCAGCGATGCCCTCGACTGCCGATTTCGAAACGCTGCGCGATGGGCGGCTTGTGTGGCCCAGGAATGCAGCGTTTCGGGTTGACCCCTTATTCTCGCGGCGGCGGAAAAAGGAATGTACCTGGCCTTCGGGGTTGACCAAGGAGCGGAATCACGAGAGGCAGAGGCAGGCGGGCGGGCAGCAAGCAGATGGGAGTGAGCAACGAGTGTGGTGTCGTGAAGACAAGGACTGACGACGGTGGGTGAATAGAGGCTCGGGCTGGTGAGTGGGTCGCGAGAGCGAAAGGAGACAGCCCTGAAGGGGGACACGAGCACTAGGTGAAATGAGCCCGCACAGGCCGCCTTCCCGGACCTGGCACTGACAACTCCGAGAGCGAATCCCGCCGCCTTGGGGTTCATCAATTGGGACTAGGCCGCCTGCCTGCTTGATTGCGCACAGTGCCGTGCTAATAATTGCGCTGCGAGGAGAGGCACATGTGCTGGCGGTGCTGGCGGTGCTGGCGCTGGCGGGCCCGCCGACCAGCCGGCCCACGCCCTTCAGAGGAGGCATCTAGGTGACTCGAAGCATCACTCGCCTGGGCACTCGGCCGCTCACCTGGGCACTCACTCGTTCAACCCTCGACGAGGACCGCTCCGCGTCCTGGCAGACTCTCACAGACACTTCACGCGCGCCCTCACAACACGCACACGCACTCCCTCGCACACCACGCAGGGCCCGTCATCAACAAATCGAACCTGGCCAACCGGCGCCACGCGGTACCTGTCTGGTTCCTGGCGCGCCTGGGGGGGGCTTGCATGGCCCTCCCTCCCGTACGCACCACTGCTGCCACTGTTTCACCCATGGCCGCTGCAGAAGGTTTAGCCAGGCGTTAAGCCAGCCCTTGGCCGCGGACTCCTCCAAATCCAGCCCAGCCGCCCTTCTCGACTGCCTGGCGCGCCTGGGTGCTGACGTCGCCTGCCGTCTGCCTCTTGGTGCCAGAGAGTAAATCGGGCGACGTGCTGCACCCATACCGATCCCACAATTCCCCATGCGTGCCCTGCCTCCCTGAGGTGCCTTGCGTGCCGGTCCACGGCGTTCGAGATCGTTGGCATCCACGCCGCCGCCTTGGAGCCGCGCTGTGCCTGGTGGAGATTGGAAGGAATCTCACGTGACGTCTCGATATCAACACTTTGGCCCGTTCCACACCCGAACTCTGTCGCCAGCGATTGACACGCCCAGAGTGCCCGCCGCGCGTGCTTACACATGTCAGAGTCGTTTGGCGCTCCACGCCGCCTCTGCTGTGAATTTTCCGGCGCCGTGTGAGTCGCCCGCTCTCGCTGCCCTCGTCGGCCAATCACGGCCACCCTGCCAAGCCTCCCGGGCTGACTGAGCCCGCCATCCCGTGACTTGTGCGCTAGCCGGCTGGCTGGCGAGCTTTGCAGAACTCGGGAGGTAGCAGCGCGTTATATGCTGAACCTCCATGACAGCGTTTGATGCGACACCCACCTATAGCCCGCCGCCGGGCCTCGCCCTCGCTCCAGCCGGGCTCCAGCCAGCACATATGGATCTCTGATGACCTGGTTTCCCGCACCGTCAGCCAGTTCTTCCGCTCTGCCTGCCCGCATCAATGCCGCCATAGCTCCTCTGTCCCGGGGCCATTGGAGGCCAGGCGGAGGGCAAATAAGCGTCGAATGACTGCCCAAGCAGCCTTCTGTCCTCCTCCTCCGCCGCCTCCGCTTTCTGCCTTGTTCAATGTCGGGGCCCTGTTTGGCGCGCGGTCGAGTCGCGAGCCATCGTGGAAATATGAGCCGCCAACACTACCCAGCGCTATCAAGCCATTGGGTCTCCGTACGCCTTATATCCGAAAGGGATTCTATGTGTGATATTAATCAAAGCCAGAATTTCCACCCCTTGACTCTAAAGCTAGTACCCTACCCTCTGCGTCCTCGATGCTGTCCTCAGCTCCCGCGCCGAACGCGACAGCGCCGCACCACCACACGATCCCTATCCCTACACTCGAAAGTCATGACGTGTCATTAGGCTTAATAGAGGGAGACAGGCAGTTTGGAGGTATTTCTGCAAACGTTCCGGATGTGATCCATGAAGTTGCCAATCCGAACCAACGAGCTGGACATACGAAGCACGAAACGCTCAGCAAACAGAGAGCTTCCCTTGGACCAAAATCCCCACCGAGAAGAAACGAGAAGAGCATGGAAGACAGTGTAATGCGGTTCAAGAAGCAGCTCAGCAAGGGTCGCAACCAGCCACAGGCACGCCAACGAGAGATTCTCATGGAAGCTTTCACAGACAGCTATTCCATCAATATGCATCCTGATGACCAGCAGGGATTTATCAACCATGTCGTTGATCATTTGGCCAATGTCTGGTGGGCGGCTGATAACCTCTTGGCCGTTGTATTGGAGGAGCTTTTATTTGATGGGCGATATAATTGGCCATTACTGCACACTCCGGAGGGACTAGCGCTCATGAAAAATGTTGACCGGCTGGTTCGGAAATCGACAGAGCCTTTCCAAATCAACGAACGGCTGCACAAGCAATTTTCGGCCCACCTGAGTCCCTCCAAGCAGGAACGTGGTTCAACGCAAGACTCTAGCCTGCGGATTTTCATTGGGATGATATGGGATTCAAGCATTCGCTCTGTGGGTAGGTTGGATTCTTCACATCGCTCTCTCTTGAATGGATATGCCGATCGCCTATCAAGCCGTCAAACGGTGCCACATCTGGACGCTCTTCTCACACAGCCCATTCCTGCCACGGCGGACTACACGGCTTCTCTGTTGTCTACCTCCAAATCGAAGGGTAATTTTCCAAAGTTGCGAGCCTCGGACTTTGCTTTTTTACCACAATCGCTCCTCCGGATATGGACAAGGGCGGTGCCTCGAGCCGTTCTGAGATCCTTGCCTCCGAATCTATCCCTGAGCGACAGCCCCGTTCATATTCAATGCCTAAAAGCATGGGTGAACGTGCTTACAAAATTCGATGCCGAATTTAGCGATGGGGTAGGCACAATACCAGGGCTATGCGCCGAGACCTGTGCTGAGCTAGCTGTGCTCGATATGCACCTTTCATTCACCAGTCGCCCGCTACGAGAACAAGGAGTCCAGGCTATGGTATTCCTGATTTTGTCCCGAGTTGCCCACCATCGTTCTCTTGAAGGGATTTCGAAACGTCACCTCCAACGCGTCTTCCAAGATTACCGCACCTCGGTTGCCGGAATGCACAAGTGGGGCAGGGATCTCGATTTGCGACTCATAGAGCTTATGAAGTTTATGAAAGAGAAAGGCTTGCCAAACCACGGCGTTGCCGAGCTAAGTGTTCGGCTTATACACAAGCGTCATGGCCTTGGTGCGGTACTCAAATTTTTGAGACGGCTTCATCAGGGGGGCGTCAAAAGCTCCGATGTCGCCTTTCTCAAAACCTTTATGCATCAGACAATAGAGCATACGCGGTCCAGTGCAGTTACTGGACTGGAGGCTCAGCACTATGCATTTGCTGTCCATGCTTTCCAAGAAATCCGGACTTTTAAATTGCACGACACTGTTGAAATGGCTAACGTTTTGTCCAACCAATTTCTCGGTCACGAGCACGCTCATCGGCAGTTCCAACATATACTTGATCGTGCCAAGGCTGAGCATGCTTTACCATTGCCATATCGGAATCTGACTGCGGATACGACAATGAACAACCGTGTCAAGCTCATACATCAACTGGCACACCAGTATTCCCTGGATAATACCCGGAGCTTTCGAGAGAATTGGCGATCGATCTATTTCCTGTACAAATACCTCTATGAGAACTGCCTCCCTGTCGGACCACTCTTCACCAGAGCCTTGGTCAAAGTGTGTATCGACCAGCCCTTGAGCCAGAAGTATTTTGTCAGTTCGCGGCGCCTCATCTGGCTGTGCAAATTAATTTCCAAAACCGATGGGGTTGATGCGGCGAGGGCAGTAGAACACAAATTCTGGGTACAGCGTGGGCAGCTCATAGAGTTTGCGTTGAAGAGATACAGAGATGCCGGAGGGATGGGCAAAGTCCATGTGAGCACCGTCAGGAGACTTGGACTGCTGGATTGAGAAAAGAACAAAAACGAAATGCTCACCGTAGCTGGCTATACTATCAAGTCGAAGTGACTGGTTAGTCTCCCAAGGCCGTGTTCGATTCAGGTATATAGAAGTTTGTAAAATATCCAAATGTGTGCATCCACCAAAACAGAAGAGTCATCCCAACACCATGGTGCCGGCGGTACCTTTTGATCTCTCCCCACGCTCCCCATCTACCATCTATCCCTTCGTCTCCCTCCTCTTCTCCCAGTCCGCCTTGTTCAACCCAAAGAGATGCAAATCCCTCGTAACCCCATGCTTCTCCACATGACCCCTCATGACCCCTTCCTCCTCATATCCGCACTTCTTCAACACCCTCATGCTGGCATCATTCCCACTAAAAACCCCCGCCCACAACCTCTTCGTGCCCTCCCTGACGCCAAACGCCCACTCCGCCAACGCCTCCACCCCCTCGGTCACATAGCCCCTCCCCTGGAACGGCTCCCCAACCCAGTACCCCACCTCGGCGGCGTGGGCCTGAACGTCAGCGCCGGGCTTGATGCCGATGCCGCCAATGGGCACGTCTGGCCTGTCGCGCTCGCAGATGACGAAGTGGGTGATGGGCGGGGCGAGGTTCATGCCGATCCACGTCTCGGCGTGGGCGAGCGTGTAGGGGTGTGTGAAGGAGAGGGACATGAATTTCGTGATGGAGGGGGGTCCGGCGTGCTGGACCATCCAGGGGGCGTCTTGCGGGTGCATGGGGCGGTAGGTGAGGCGGGGGCTGGTGAAGGTTGGGGGTGGGAGGGGGGAGGTGGCGGTTAGGGGGGTTTGGGCGAGGGAGGCGGTCATGGCTTCTGGGTGGGAGGGGGTCGGGGCGGCCATTGTGAGAGTCGGTTGGGGTGGTTGGATTTTTTTTTTTTTCGTTTCGAGGCTTTGGTTGAGTGAGGGTTGAGTGTTCAGGTTTGCTTTGTCGCTGTTGGGTGGGATGGGTGAAGGCTTGGTGAGATCAAGCTTGATGGGGCGTCTTGGGAGCCTTGGTTGTGTTTATATAGTCCTTCCGGGGTGAGGATGGGCCTGAGTCGCTAGGCAGGCAGGTTGAGTCAATAGTGAACACGGTAAATGCGAGGGCTACATCTGTTTGTAGCAGCCTCGTATGCACCTTCCGCTTCGGAGGGTGGGCCGCCAAACGCAATGGCGAATGAGCGGGCGCTTTAGGTGGTGTTACTCATCCATCGGGTACAGTGCTCACTATCTGGCTGACAGTGTGCCGCCCAGCCTTGCCACAAGTGTCGCCAGAGCTGAAAATCTTGGATTCGAGCCATTGCATTTGCAAATCGAAGGAATCAACTCCGAATACATATTTCTTGGCATACCCCGATGTGAGGTGATGTATGGTGTTGAGGAGTGACTTCGTGGTGTTGCGGCCCGTGCGCGCACTAGAAGGTGGGCTACGCGACGCGACTTTGGGAGCGCGTCGGCCCAGTCATTAAAGGTCATGCCCATTCTTTGCGCATTGCCCACACAACACCATGATGTCTTCATTCGGGGTCAGGTATGCTTGTACAGGAATCCTACTCTAATCACATGCCTGACATGTCAGTAGGAAACCCATCAGAACGTATTCGCGACAAGGAAAGCGCCCACTTCGCGACGAAGAGCCGCCAGCAAAGCGCAGGCGCGTCGATGCGCACCCAGAGTCGCCCGAGATAGCAGGCACTGCAGCGTCTGCTCCAGCATGCTCTTCTCAAAATTCGCCGCTACGCGATATCCCTATTTCTTCAACATCTAGCCCAAGAGAAGCCGCCGTGGTATCCTCGGACGATGCGCCCAAGTCAACTCCACCATCATCACCAGCATCCGGGACTTCCCCGCCTCCTGCGCAAGCCCGGAGACCTATATTTGCTTTTCTCAAGAAAAAATCGATATCCCAACCCTTGGCCACGGACCTTCTCTCGGAGTGCAATCGCAATGTCGACAACCCAACCAAGCCGCCGCCCAAGAAGAGACGGTTAGTGCAGATGCAGCTCGATCTTGCCAGCGAGACACACAAGACGTGCAAAGTATGTGGCATGGGATACGTTCCTTCAAACGCTGAAGACGCGGCTCTTCACCGGAAGTTTCACGCCATGAACGTTGGAGGAGTGGACTTCACCAAGGCATTCGTGGAGCGACTCAGGCAGAACCAGGTCTGGGCGGGAGGTGACGGAAGCTTCATCGCTGTAATAGGGCGTAAGGATACGGCGGCGCTCCGGAACCGGGCCAGCGACGTCCTAAAAGTAGTGACGACGGAGCTCGGAGCAATTCCCATCGCGGACGAAGCGCTGTGGAGCCAAATACGTACTACCGGCGAAGACACGAAAACCCAAGGAGAGGGCGCCGAGAAGGGAAATCGGGCATGTTCAACTAGTGACAGGTTTAAGGCGTACCTGTACGTACGGGGCCAGAAGTGTGTGGGATTGTGCCTGGCGGAGAGGATTCACGAAGCTTGTACCGTCTTGGACCAGGGTGACGTGTCCAAGGCTGCTGGTCAGCTCCCGGAGGGCTTTCAGGGCTCGTCCATTTCGATTAGCGAAGCGACCGAGCCTGCCATGTTGGGCATCTCTCGGATATGGACGTCAAACTTGCAGCGGAAGCAAGGCATTGCCACGAGACTGCTCGATTCCGCGCGGTCCGAGTTCCAGTACGGAATGACCATTGACAAGGCCAAGGTAGCATTTAGTCAGCCTACGGAGAGCGGCGGCAAATTAGCTAGAAAGTGGTTTGGCCGCCAGGCTGGGTGGCACGTCTATGTTGACTGAACGGACGCTTGTTGCGCCATTGGGGACAGGAGGCACAGCGTCGCCGGACAAGGGAAACAGTGTGCATCCTGCTGTCGTTCCCAACACCCGCAATTTCTGCGCCGTGCGGTAGCGTGTTTTAAAAAAAAATCAACAAGGCATGCCAGTGTTTCTGGTGGGTTCCGAGCCACCGATGTCAGCCAAAAGTGTTCGTTGGAGGGGAAGGAGAGTTCTCGAGCCAAGGCTTGGGCGTGAGATGGATGTTGGTGGGGGACCCCTTCGCTGGCTGGCTCAGATCTGCTCCCAGTAGTTCGGCGATGATCCTCCACAGCCGCTCATCAGCAACACCACTGTTGCGGTTCTGTTCTCGCCGTCGCTCCCTCGAGCTCACCCTCATGCACCGTACATAGAACAATGCATTGTTTCTAGTTTCACCATGTCCGGGAATCCCTTCCGCCTGTCTCTCCACCAGAACCAAGCCGCGGCTCCCGCTCCGCCCACGAGCTTTATCAATGCAGATAGCAGTAGGGCTGAGGCCCCGGAGCGCGATGACTCTGGTATTTGCCTGACTTGATTAGATTTGCAGTATTTCATACGAGGAGTCGTAGTAATAATCTTGCCGCAGTCCACGACGACGCCGCGCCGACGCCCACACGGACAAAGAAATCCGTCCGCATAGAGTCACCTACCTCGTCCCCGCTGCAGCCGGCATCCTACGGCCCAGATGATGGTCTGCTACGGCCCATAAACCGAGACCGACATGCGAGTCCCACGCTTCCAGCCTCGCCAGCCGGCTTTTCGGACAATTTCGAAGACGTGGTAGCGAATGATCCCCCAGCAAAAGACACGCGCAGCGCAGACGCGGTGCCAGCGCGGGGCATGGCGGGAGCATCGTGGAGGAACTCAGCGCCGCCCGACTCGCTGAGATCGCCCACCGGGGCCCCGATAAACCCGTTTGCGAAGACGTTGGCCACGATTGAGCAGCAAGAGAAGGCAGGCGGGGAACGGGCGGGGCAGAGCAGAGCAAATGCCAGGCAGTCGCTCGACGTAGAGGGCTTCAAGAACCTCTTGATGAAGGGAATTCCCAGTCCGCGCTCTTCCGGGCAACCCCCGCAGAGCGCAGCTGCCCTGAATCCAGCCGGGGCTTCCATATTCGAAAGCAGCAGCAGTACTGACGATTCGTCGGCATCGCGGCAGTCCATATTCGAGCCGGTGCCGGAACAGCTTGTGGAGACGCCCCGAACGTCTTACGAAATGGCTCCAAGTGACGACGACGAGAGGGCCGGGCTTGTGACGGAGGCGAGGAGGGAAAAGAAGAAGCCGCCTCCTGCGCCCAAACACCGCCATGGCAAACCGGTTGCGTCGAGGGCCCCGCAGACTGTGTCTTTCGAGGACTTTTATGCCACTGGGCCTACGACTTCGCCTCCTGCTTCCCGTCCAAGAAACAACTCAGATCTGAACAAGCCGCTTCCTCCGACTCCTCCTATCCTATCACCACCTCCAAACATCATAAATACAGATATCACGTACGACCTGCAGACGGACTCCAACAAGGCCAGCGAAACATCCAGCCTTTCAGATGTATCCTTGTCTCAGAAGAGGGCGGCACCCCCCGTTCCTATTGCCCGCAGGCAGAGCCAGCTTCGGACATCGACGCAGGGGAACAGGTCACGGAGCAACTCCCAGCTCACCATGTCATCCCAGCACTCAACAGACTTCCCTGTTCTTAGCCCTGGACTTGGTAGCGAGTCAACCTCAGTAGCTCAGAAAGCACCACCACCGCCTCCTCCCGCGAGAAGACACGGAGCCTCCATCACAACCGGCAATAACTCGAGCGCCAATTCATCAACGACCGAGCTCCCCACACCAGCAACCTCTCGCCGGCCCATTGTCTCCTCCCCCACACCCCCATCATCTCGCCGGACCACACTCTCCTCCTCACAACAACCCTCCCCCATCCCCACCACCCAGGGCCTGGGACGCACCTCCTCAGTCAGCTCCAGCCGCAGCAACATCCGCAGCGTCTCCAACGAAAGCGCAACAGGCATGCCTCCACCCCCACCACCCCCGCGCCGCCGCCAATCCGGCCGCGCCTCCCTCGACAAAGAGCGCCCCTCGCTGCATGGCAACTCCTCGCCCACGGACCCGGGCAAGCGCCGCACCAGCATCGACAGCAAGCGCCGCACCAGCGTCGCCAGCGAGAGCTCCCTCCGCTACGAGTACACGCCCACGTCCGAGACCAACGAGCAGGCGCTGTATTCCCCCAAGGAGGAGCTCGAGGACTCGCGCCGCCTCGAGCCGCAGACGGTAGATGGCCAGCTGCAACAGCAGCAGCAGCAGCAGCAGCAGAGTAATCCGAATATCCTCGACGATATGGAGAAGTTTCAGCGCGAGATTGATGAGTTGAGGGAGAAGTATAAGCAAACGGCTGCTGTGTAGAATACGCTGCGGTGGCAGGAGGTGCGGTTGAAGGGTGTGGGGGTGGTATGGTGAGGTGGAATTGCAGAGCATGCGGGTATATCAAACTCATTACGGGCATATTTTTCGGGTATCATACCTTGCCGTCAGAGGAGGAGGGGGCTTGGTGATGATGAACGATATATGGTTTGACGTCAAAGGTGCGTGCATGGGGCAGATGTATATTCCTACTGTGGACATGTCGAGTCTTTGACTCGGAATTGTGCGTTTTCTCTTATATTGGTTCTATAGCATAGCTTCGCCCGATATTGGACGTTCTTATTTTGTTCATCCTGAGTGCGCGGATGTGTTCATGGCCCGCTCTGCGCGAGATAGCATTGCAGCTTCAGGAGCAGCTTTTCTGCGGGCACGTTTTGCCGTGCATGCTTCATGACGACACAGCGAACTCCTTCGTACCTGGTCCCCTGGAGCAAGGCTCGTAGTTTTTCCTCGCCGAGTAAGTCGTAAAGACTGTACACGGCGATCTTCCTACCCCTCCACCGCGTCGTCTTGAACTCCAGCGGTGGGAACAGGGCCCTGGAATCGAGGCGCGGGACCCAAGGTAGGTGATACCACAGCGGACTGGTATGCGTGACCGACGACTGCTCGTGCGGATCCAAAACTTTGGTCTGCCCCTTTGCATAATATACAGCCAAATAGTCAACCTCTTTCCTGATTCTCAATGCTTGTTCCAGCACATCGTCTGCGCGAGTCTTCAGCGAGTCAAAGCATAGCACACAGCTCGCGTCTTCGACGGCCTCGATATCCCCTTCCCACGGACTGTCCACGGGAACTAAGCCTCCCCTCTGGAACCACCAGTTCAGTGTGTCGGCAACCTTCTTTTGGAGCAGTTCTAGCATGAAAGTGGCCATGTCTTCTCGCCAGACCATCCTAGCTATCTGCTTGGTGTTCAGGCGCGCGAGCATGCGGACATAGAGAGCCCTTCTCCATGTCATTTTTTGACCCATTCCCTCCACGGAATGAAGGCGCGACTGGAAATACAGCGGCGGGCCTAGATCCTCCCCCTTGTTGGCAGAGAAAGAGACGGGGAGGAGCCATGGGTCGCCGGTTTGGGGGTGTGGGCGTGGGTGCACCGAGAGGAGGAGGTCGGCGGGGAGGGGAACACGCGAGAAGCGGCATTCGCGGACGGGTGAGGCGAGGATGTGGGCTTCTTATGTGAGTATATAGCTCTGCGCTGCTCTATGGACTGGGCGCATACCGTATGCATTATCGTACAGTTTTTTCTGAAAGGGCGTGAACCTGGTAGGATCTGGGCGTGCCTTGGGCGCTCTCCATTTATTGCGCTTCTCAATGACTATGGGGTCTAGCGAAGGGGGCAAAGGGAGCCGCGTCCCGTCTTTGCGCAGGCGGAAGCTCCGGTGCTCATCTTGGTGGATGGGCCCAAGATCTGCGCCTCGGAGGACTTTGGTGGTTTGGCCGCGGCGTTGAATGTGGTGGGTGAGCCTAAGCAGGTTCGAGCATGAGGCCAGGGGTCTATAAATTCCGCCTGGCATCAGTGGGACGTGAAAGAGAGTAGAGCGTGCATGCTGTTGCGTGTGGGGGGAGCTTCGAGAAGTTGTTCGGAGCCGTTAGTGGCTTGGCGCTCCGGCGCATAGCTCTGGTTGTGAATGCGGCGGGCTATTCACACCACACACAAACATCATGGCGTCTTTATTGCGGAGAGCAGCTAGGCCTTTGGCTTCTAAAGTCTCGCGTGGAGTCGGTGTCCGCTCCATCTCGAGTCAATTCGGTTTTCCACAGGTGCCTGCACAACAGCAGGATCAGCGATCAGCGCCCAAGGCAGCATGGCTACCGGTTCCTTATGTGACTGAGACTGTTGTATGTATCTTGGAATAGGCATTTTCGCGCAAAAGGCTGACTGGTCAGGGTGGAGGCTGGAAAACATGTACGAAGCATGCACGCCATGGATAAAGTCCCGAGCTAATCGTTCCATTTAGACGACATCTTCTCGCGCCTCCTCAAGGAACGTATAATATGCTTGATGGGCGAGGTCGATGAGCCTAGCTCCGCAACTATTGTGGCACAATTGCTGTTCCTAGAAGCCGACGCCCCAGAAAAGCCCATCTCTCTCTACATCAACTCACCCGGCGGCTCGGTGACGGCTGGCATGGCCATCTATGACACGATGAAGTACATCAAGTGCCCGGTCACAACGATATGCATGGGACAGGCAGCCTCTATGGGCTCGCTATTGCTCTGTGGAGGCTCTCCAGGAAACAGGTTCATTCTGCCTCACGCCAGGGTTATGATCCATCAGCCCAGCGGTGGGTACTCCGGAAAAGCGAGCGACATTGCAGACCATGCAAAGGAGATTCTCCGAGTAAGAGACCAACTCAACAGGATCTACCAAAAACATTTGACCAAGGAGAAGAGTTTGGAGGAGATAGAGAGGTACATGGAGAGAGATTATTTCATGGATGCACAAGAGGCGCTGGAGTTTGGCATTGTGGATCGCATACTGGAGAAGAGGGCAGACGATAAGACGGAATAGGATCAATCAAGATCGACGGTTTAAGAAGCATCGATGGTCGAGCATAGATATCGAAGCATTGTACAATAGAAGAACATGACGGTAGATGTATGATACCTATGTATGCAGGAACACAACATGGCAAATAATTTCATACGTGAGCCATCTCGAATCACTGTAACAGTTGACCGAAAGAGAGTGTAATTCACCTCTTAGTCCTCAAGCAAAGACATCCCCGTTCTTACAAGTGAAGTTGGGATCAGGTAAAAGTAGGCCCTACCCCACCTCTCACTCCACGTGAGAGCGCGCGCGCGGCGCAGGACCCACCTGCCACATTAACTAGCCCGGCGATCTGTACCACCATACTGCTATCTTGCTCTCCTCATCCCCGCACGCTATTTCTCAGCCTTGCTCGACGAACAAGACTCGACCGTCTCCTCCGCGGCCCCAGCGGTCATTGTTGCTGCCGCTCAATGCTAACTCGCCATGGACGTGTTCATCCAGAATGTGCCTGCGGGCGCAAACGAAGTCGAGCTTAGGATGTTCTTGAAAGAGACTCTGAACCGATTTGACATCCTGGCTTTTGACGTATTCAAGAGAGTGGGGAAGAACTTTGCGACCGTCACAACCGCCAGTGCCGAGAATGGCGAACGATTCCTACAATTTCATGGCAGCCGAAACCCGTTGACGCCTCTGAAATTCCGGGGTGTACAACTTTGCTGCCTAAGAAGTAACAAGAGGGGTCAGCCTGATGCACTCAAGGTCAGGGCGTTGATGGAAAAAGAGATGGTTATGCGCTCCAAGTTCAGCCAGTACCCTGACTCGCGGGCTCCCCAGCCCTCGAAGCGTCTTGTCCCGATTGTTAGTTTAATGGCTGGCATTTGGGGATACGATCATCTGGACCGTCTCATCTTCGACTCCAAATACAAGGACTTGAGGGAAGGGACCGTGACATTCGGAGACTTTGGCCTTGTGTTCTATCTGAAGGCAGCAACGCACAACGCCGCAAACTGGCACTGCAGAGTCGACATACCTTACTCTACCATTGAGCACACTATCCCGTCTGTAGACCATGGCCAACGAGGAACACTGACTTTCACATTGAAATCGCCGCCGAAAATCTACTACCTGGTGAAGACTGATGACCTTCATCTATACTCAGGTGACGCAGTCAATATCGCGGATATTTTTCAAGGCCTTCAGCTGCGAGATTCAGTCACGGGTGAAAGGGTCAAGCGTATGCGGCGAATGGTCGCCTTACGCGAAGGATATGGTACCGCAGCAGCTCTTTGCAATGTCTATCGCATCTTACTCCCAGATATAGACACAGCCGATCATGCGTGGAATTTCGTGAGGGAATTCTCGGCACTAGCCTTGAAAGATTGCTGGAAGACCATGGTTCCTTCAGTCGCCACACAAAATATTGAAGCTGAGTATCAAACTGTGGAGCAGATGCTGGCCAAAAACCCACCTGGATCTGATTTCAACTTTGCCGTTCGATATCAGCTTCAAGCCCTGGTACTCGAGGGCACTGTCACCCCTGCTGATATGATTTCGCTCATCCCGCGAGTGCGCCTCTTTTCTTCTGGCTATGGTTCTGATGTGACGGCACATGCTGTGCGTAAGCTTCGTACACAAATTCCAATGCCGGGACCTCATGTTCGTGCGAAGGAACTTAATATCGCAGCCATCAACAAACTGCTCCTTGACAACATTGATCACATCAAGGAGTCAGAGGGCGTCTTCAAGGATCTGAATGAGAAAAAGAACAAGAGCCACCATCTTGCCTTGACATACAAGGGTACAGTCACACCAACTGGTATGCTACTTCAGGGACCAGACATGGGTGTCTCTAACAGAGTACTGCGGAAATACTCAAAACACACGGAGTATTTTATGCGAGTGTTCTTTGCAGACGAAGATGGTCTTTCCGTACTACACGACCCAAAGGCTTCCCAAGAGAGTGTTTATGATCGATTCCGTAAAATATTGCGCGAGGGAATCTCGGTTTCCGGTCGCACATATGAGTTTCTCGGATTCTCACATTCATCTTTACATTACCATACCGCATGGTTTCAAGCCCCATTCATCGATGATACCGGGGTCTTTGTGCACGCCAGGGATATCATCAGTAACTTGGGCGACTTCAGTCACTTGCGATGCAGTGCAAAATGTGCTGCACGTATCGGACAGGCCTTTTCTGATACCATATTTTCCATTCCACTCAAACAACTATACACGGACAAGATGCCTGATATCGAGAGGAACGGTCACTGCTTTTCGGACGGCTGCGGTACGATATCAAAAGACTTACTCAGCAAGGTATGGAAAGTCCTCCCATTGGAGCGTCGAGAGCAAAAGCCGGTCGTACTCCAAATACGATATAGGGGTGCCAAAGGCGTTGTTTCGTTGGATTCTACATTGAAAGGGGAACAACTACACATCCGCAACAGCATGGTGAAATACAACGCGAGGGAGATCTGGAGAGACCTCGAGCTCTGCGGTGCTGCCTACAGACCTCTGGATCTATATCTGAACCACCAATTCATCAAGATATTGGAGGACCTGGATATCCCACAGAAAAACTTTCTCGCTGTTCAAAATGACGCCCTCAAAAGTTTGCAAATGATCATCATGCATCCAATCAATGCTGCAAGCTTTTTAGGTAAGTTAATTTTCGTTTCCAGCATACTTGAGAGCAATGATAATATTCCTTCACAACCAATTGTCATAATATCACGGTTGTGTTCAGTCGTCCGATGGACATATCCATTAAGCACTTGACTCGAAAATTAACACATCTCAGATTTCTCCAAATCTGGAACTTCCGCCAGAGTCCCAATCCTATTCACACTTATGCATGAAATCGGTCTCTCGTTTCAAGCAGACAAGTTTCTGACGGACCTGGTCGAAATCGCCGCCATGGCAAGCCTGAGAGATATGAAATACCGGGCGCGAATACCCGTCGAGAAAGGCTTGTAAGTACCCCCAAGACGTCAATATCTTTGTTTCACACATTTTATCATAGCACAAAATCATCTAAAAGCTGATAATTGTGTGACTCCTGCCCTGAAGTATACTCTGAATCTGCAAGCAGCAATACTAACGCAGTTCAGCTTGCTCTATGGCATCATGGATGAGTCCAACGAGCTAAAAGAAGGCGAAGTATACGTTGCAACACGTAGACAAGACACCAAAGGGAAATGGCAGCGGAGTCATCTCGTAGGAAGTCGCGTGGTAGTTACGAGAGCGCCAGCATTGCACCCAGGCGATGTCCAGATTGTCAAAGCCGTTGACGTATCTGAAAACTCTCCACTCAGATCGCTTTACAACTGTATTGTCTTCAGTCAGCAAGGAGCTAGAGATTGTGAGTCGTCTTGATATCCACTGCTTGGAAGCACTCTCTTGGTCAAACTAATTGTTCTTATAGTACCTAGTCAGCTTGGAGGCGGAGACCTCGATGGTGACCTATTTCACGTTATCTTCGATGAACGTCTGATTCCAAGCTACACAATGGCTCCTTCTGAATATGAACCTGCTCCAGCTCAAGATCTTGGCCGACCAGCCGAGCGAGACGATATCATCGAGTTCTTCATAGATTACATGAATTCCGACCGCCTTGGCCAGATCTCGAACAAGCACAAGATCAGAGCGGATGTTCTCAGCGAAGGAACTAAGCACGGCGACTGTATAAGGCTGGCAAAATTGGCTTCAGATGCGGTGGACTTTAGCAAATCAGGAATACCTGTGAGTCTCAGTTTCAACTTTTCGGCACTCAAACTAATAATTTCAGGTGGACATGAGATTGGCTCCAACTAGCAATGACCAAATCAGACCAGATTTTATGGCGACTGGCCCTGGTCTAATTCTCAATGAGTTGGGGGCAGCTGATCTTGAAGAAATCGCGACAAATGATATCGACGAACCAGGTATGTTGCACCCGTAAATTAAGCACGCTTTTTCATTGTTGCCTAAACCCTCACAATGAAATGCTTCGCTGACATATTTTCCTACTTTCAGATAGTCTCAGTCTCTTGGATCCTGACCAATCAAAGTGAGTTTGCAAAAGATCTCATTACACGATTGAGCTAACCGGTCGTAAGAATACGACATTACAGGAGCCCGAAAGCTCTCGGCGTCCTGTATCGCCAGATTGACGAGAAAACCTTTCTGGCTCGTATGAAGAGGGATTTTCAACAAGCCCGTATGTCCATGGGCGACGGAAGTTTGATCCAGAAGCTCCATGAGTACCTGGATAGAGAAACTCGACAGGTTCTATGGGAACATCACCGTGAGTTCGCAGAAGAACTTCGAGAAGCGTATGCATCCAATTCTCATACCTGAATATCCTCTTCTATACTTACCATTCCAACAGCTATGAGGAGAACATGCTCGACATTATGTACTCCATGCGTCCTCATCGCGGCAAACCACTTACCGAACTCGAGGTTTTCTCTGGTAACATACTCGGAAAGAAGGAGAAAGCCAGCACAAGACACATCCGCGAAGCTAACATGGAAGTCCGAGAACGTTTCAACAGGGATACGGGTGCACACGTCCGTCGCATGGTATCGGGTGACGGGGACAACGATGAAGAAGATGAAGCGCTCCCCCGAGCTATTGCTTGCTTCAAGGTGAGCCTGGAGACCGAGGGCTGGGAGAATCAAGTAAACTTAAAGAGCTGGAAATACGTCGCTGCCGCAGTATGCTTGGAGCAACTGTGGAAGTACGTGGGATATCGGCTCAGACCACTGTGATTCTGAATCATGGAACTCACCTACCAAGACATCCTATCAACCAAATGTATTCACGAATTTTCTTTTAATGACAGAAATGGGTCTACATGTCCCATTTCTTCCAGTATCATGGGGCGGCTCGCATGTATTTAAGCAACGAGACTTTACGGCCTTTCCAAGTCATAATATCGCTTCAGTTCCTTCACGGCGATGTAAATGCAGGAAATGTTGGGGCTAAAGCTACCAAATATCTGCATCCAGCAGATGGATTTCGGTTCGTGCATCTCCAATAATAAAGTAGTTAGCATCAGATAGCCTATAATCCAACTGACATCTCTACTCACGCCTCATTACGATGAATAATTATCCCATATATCAACGTCACGATCACTAAACCCACACCCTCGGAACCACATCTCCGCCTCCTACCACCCTACCAAGCAAATCCAAGCAAGATGACCCCCAACCACCAGCACTGCCGGACATCCAACCCCAGGACGCGGTCCGCTCGCCCTCGCGTTCGCTTCGCCGCCAAGTTACCGCCCGCCTCGGCCCCCTTCCATGCCGCGGAAATTCACGCCTCCGGCATCCGGATGGGGGGAATTCTCCCCGCTCAAGCTCGAAAACGCCACACACACTCACGCCCAAACCCCACATCCGCCCACGTGTGTTCTAGAAGGCTGACTAGCCGGCGTACGCCAGATCGTCGGGCGGAGTCAGAAACAGTCGGAACCGGTGTTCGTTGCCCTTGGTCGGATGCAAGAGCGGATTGGCGGTTTTGGGTCGGTGTTTTGTGGGGCTGGGTGTGGGTGGCAGGGTCTGGATCTTGCCTTGCGGATTTCTTTGGGGGAAAGGTGCTTTGGGGTTTGCGTTGCGGTCGTGGAGTTCTCGATGCGTCTATGCGGTGCTGGATGGATGCTTGGTTTCTGGGGTTGGGCTGGTACGGGCGCGTGGGGGTGGGGAGCGGGGAAGGTGAACCGACCGGGGGTCCGGTTGAGTTTCGGTGACATTGCGGGTGCATGGGCAGGGGAGGGTGCGGGCGTGGCGTGCAGAGTTTTTGAGGTCCGGAGCAAAAGGAGACGTCATGTCGCTGATTTGACGATCTTGGAGTTGTGGGTTCCGGCGCAATTGTCCTATCCAATACAATCGTGTGGATTATCACGGCGCAACAGGCTTAGAGAAGGTGAGCATGGAGCAAAGTTCATGTACATTATTCATTTGAGCATTTCAGCTGCTAGACTTGAAAGTACCATATTTTCATCCTCAGGCTCGTGCCTATAGCCTGAAAGGACGAAAATGCGAAAACCCATCTAAGGGCTCGCGTAGGTTCTCCCCAAGTTGCTTTCCAAAATCTCACGCTCAATCCTGGCCTTCCTAGCCTCCTCAGCAGCGCTATCAACGTCCTTGAAAACTGCATCCATTTCCTCGAGGCTCTTTCCAGCGGTCTCGGGAATGATGAAGAATGTGAAAACGAACGCTAACAAGCAAAAGACGGCGAAGAAGGTATAGGCGCCATGACCCGTGTTCTGGACGAGAGGAGGTGTGATGAGACCCTAGTGAATATTAGCATGGATGGTTTATCAAGAAGTTTATCAGAAAACTTACAATGATAAAGTTGTTGAACCAGTTGCTGCAGGTGGAGAGAGCAACACCTTTGGCTCGGAGCGAAGATGGGAAAATCTCACTGGGCATAGCCCATGGAACCGGGCCCCAGGTAGCGCCGAATGAGAACATGTAGAAGAAAAGGAAGGCCACAGCGACCCAACCCTCGGTGGCGTAGTTTGCCCATCGTCCGCCAAATTTTCCAACCAAGACGGCAATGATTAGATGGCAGACACACATCAGACCCGCACCGACGAGCAGAAGAGGGCGTCGCCCAAAGCGGTCCATGGTCCAGAGCGAAGTCGCTACACCAACGAGTTGGGTGACATTGATGACTCCAGATAGAAGCAACTGCATCTCGTAATCCTGCCCAAGTGTCTTCAACAGGGACGGAGCGTAGTAGATGAGTGCATTGATGCCCGTAAATTGTTGGAAGAACATGATTCCGCAGCCGACGAGGGTTCTCTTCCAGCATCCGCGCTTGAAACAGTCGGCCCATGCTACAATCTCGAGCTTGATACGGTTGGCGCGAGTAGGCTCCTGGAGGTGAGGATGGCGTTCTTGGCTAATTTCTTGGTTGAAAGCAACCTCTGCACGGATCTCGCACCATTCTTGCTGAACGCGAGAATCGGTAATAGGAAGACGGCGGAGTTGGCCCAATACTTTCAAAGCCTCCTCATCCCGACCCTTACTGCATAGCCAGCGGGGAGAAAATGGCAGGAAGAAGATACCGCCCACAAGGATGAAACCGGGAACCATCTGAATGAAGAATGGCAGTCTCCATGACCACTCGCCGGCCATGTATCGAGTTCCGTATGTGGTCCAGTAGGCGATGACGATACCGAAGACAATGCTGAACTCCTGCAACACGAGGAGGGCGCCACGAATCTCGGGAGGTGCAATTTCGGAGATGTAGAGAGGGGAGATGGTTGCCAGCCTTCAGGTTGTTAGTTCACGTACCAAGTAGCTCGGCTGTACAGTACTGACATTCCAATTCCTGCTCCTCCAACAAGACGTCCAACTGTAAGCATGCCGTATTCAACAGCCGCGGTCTGAAGGATGCTTCCAATAGTGAAGATGATAGTAGCGACAACAATGGCGTATTTCCTGGAGAGCTTATCTGCACACCAACCAGCGAACAAAGCACCAATCAAGGCACCGAGTTCCAACATGGCGGTCATCAGGCCTTTCCAGAAACCGGCACCAGATGCGGTTTCAGAAACACGAGGGAAGCGGCCGAGGAACTGGTCCATGACCAGGGTAACCGAAATCACACCTTGACTATTGTTCTCGTCAGTCCCATGATCCCGGGCTCCTGATCCCTAAGTTGCCGAGAGATCGACAAAAGTTCCCTAGGGCGTGAAGAAGAGATTGACGTACTCATATCCGAAGAGGAGACCACCGATGGTGGCAAAGGTAGCGCAGGTCGCGACGTAAGGGTTGCTGAACAATCCCGCAAAACCTATTGTTCATCAGCCCAGCACCGTCTGGTGGGATCAATGCTCATGCATACCAGCTTTGCCGTATGGTTCACGCGTAGTCCATGCTCTCTCGGGAGCGACTTCATGGCGTTCAGGCGTGGGCGCGACATCAATGGCTTCAGACTTCTCCATGGTGAACCAACGCTGGCAGTAGGCACAACTGGGCGTAGTTTGAAGATTTGCGTGTGGAGTATCCGTTTCTTCCCCTTCGACACGGGCTGGAGACGAAGGAATCCAAATACCGGGGAATCGACCCCATACTTATACAAAATTCTGACGCTGGACAATGCGGAGGTGGACCTTCAAACTAGCGTGCCACTACACATCGGCTCCAGGTTCGACTTGCGCAAGGCCGGCGGCACGAATTACCCATGGGTTGGACCACGCTACTGACGGCGCGTCGGTTTGTAGGCCCAGGTCTTGTCGCACACTGCATTCGGGCCGTCACCTGCTAAGATGAGGACTCCACAGAAGTGACGAGAAGGGGGGATGCATGGGGGACGAGGTGCACAGGCCAGCATCCAGAGTCGGTCAACAACGGTCATCGGCTGTGGGTAGTGCTAGTTTCTGACGCCCGACATCTTCCGGAAGTTTCGCTTGGTATCAACTCAAGCTCATTATCACGAAATTTTCTACTTCAATAGTTCGGAGTTGCCCAGCAGAGCAAGCTCAATGGGGTGATAACACCACTGTTGAGACCCGCAGTCCCACGGCATGTGCTAGAAGACTTCTGCGCGATAAAAGCGCGGCCGGTTTGCATCGGAGGTGAGGTGTCCACAACACCAACCGCAAGTATTTAGAGCGGCATCGTCGCTCGTCGGAGCTGTGCCTCTCGGATGGTGCACGTGAGGGTTCTTGAAACGAGGGTTGGGATCTTCCTGTGCTGTGTCGTCATCCATCATCGGTCAAATGCCGCGGGCTCTGACCCCAGTTTTCTCCATCGCTCTGCGGAGACTAGATCTGGGGAAGGCCAATCAGAAACCAATCAGGCACTCAACATTTGACGAAGCCCCCCGCGTGGCCGAGGAAATCGCGGCGCCAGCTTCCCTCTCGACGCTCAGTTAGGGAACGCCACGAGGCTTTGTTCCTGGAGGCTGAGCGCCGGAAGGTAACCTCGGCCGCTGATCCGACCCTGGGCGAAGACTGATCCGGCTCTGGAGCAATTCCTCCCGACTGCATCTAGGTAGAGATAATAGGGGCGCTTCCGATTTGAGTCCAAGCGGAGTTAATTCGTGTTATCGTAAACTACGCTATGCATCCAAACAATACAGCTTCATCGCGAACGGCAAAGGGGCCCCATAAATCTAGATGCCGACAACATGTGCACAGATCGCCTAATAATGCATCAGTCAAGGGCAGACAGCCGTACCAAGCTCAAAATGCCAAAGTAAACATTGAAGTACGCCCCCTCTCTCCACACTCTCCCCAGATATCAGCTGGAGCCGTAGCGTCTATGTCGGCATTGCAAAGACGCCAGACCAGCCTCCCCCACCATTCCCTCCTCCCCGGCTATTGCCTCCCGATGGCCTTTTCGAGCCCCCAAAATTCCCTGAAGACTTCTTTGATGATGCGCGTTTCGCAACCCCTTTCTTTGAGATGCCTGCGAAGCCTTTGCTACCAAAACTTCCGGAGCCCGATCGCCGACTACCTGTGCGTCCCTTCTTCCACGGCAATTTTCGAGAAGGGGGTACAGTTGAGCCTGAAGCCCTCGCCGTAGTAGATCTCGAGGTTGTAGCCACCCCTTTCTGAGCTTGCAGTTGCGTGAGTTGGTCATTAAACTCTTGTACCCGAGGATCAGTATGCTCTGAGAAGTGATGGCTAACATGCACATCATCATCGTCATCCTCTTCGTCCTCTCCAAAGGAATATACACTCTCATCTGCGTTATCGTATGCCATTGCTTGCTCAGGCGGAGAACTACACAGATCAACCACAACGCGGTGGTTAGGATCCAAAGGCCGCCGCTCTTCTTCGTCGTCGTCGTCATACTCTTGAGCTTCGGACACACGTCTACGACCATGTCTCGAGGGCGGTAGACTCTCGCCATAGAAAGCTCTAGTGTTTTCGATGAGCTGAAAGAACTTTTTGCCATATGTCCGCGCCATGTCCGGATCAATGTCTGGAATGGCAAGGAGTTCCTTCTCGTTCCTAGGAAGATCAAGTCCCATTTCCCGAAGTACAGTATCCGAAAACGGCTGCTTGCGAAGGCCCTTTTGCATCATAATATTTCGTGCCATCTCCTTTGCGCCAACGCAAAAGTCGCGCAAGACATCTTGTTGAAATTCGTCGAGATTTGCTACTCTCTCATCCACAGTGATAGGGGCGCTGGGACCACTGCGTTTGGATTTGGCTTTCAAGGGCTTCGCAACGCGGACTGGTCTAAACTCTGTATCTTCATACTCGTCGGGCACAACGAAATTGTCGCGCTGGTAGCCCTTGCCTTTGCCACGTCGAGTAATCTGTGGGTCCTCCTCAAAATAGTCTTCATCGTCATCATCATCCTCATGGTAGGCGAATTGCCTAATGTCTTTCTTTGATCGAGGCTGCGTCGGTGAAGACACGTTGGTAGAGGGATACTCTTGGCGACTTGTTGTTTTCTTCGTGCCTTTGCTGGCTTTCGTGGCGGTAGTGGGGTTTGTGGTGGATGCCTTCAGTCGCGCCTTGCGGGGGGTTACTCGGACGTGCAGCTTGCACTGTTTCCGATTGTTCTCGTAGTCGCTGCTTGCCCTGCCAATGTGCAGATAGCCTGTCGAAAACCCGGCTTTGTTTGTCTTGTTCTTCTCCTTCAAAGTTCCATCCTCCAGTAGATGCTGGAAGAGCCGTTCAACAACACCACGTTCTAAGTTTTCGCCATAACCGTAGAGATCGCCAACCTCAGCTTGCTTCAGCTTAGATCCCTTCGCCCCCCGGAAAGCGTCGACACATTGAAGCATTGTGACATTAGAGTCTTCGACTTGGCGTACCAGCCTCACGGCAGCAGCAGCATGGATAGTAAAATCCTTCTCCTCGAATGTATCGGTGGATCTGCAATTGTCGCACGTCTCTTTGCAGTCTTCGCGTTTGAACGATTCGCTGAAGTAACTCAGTACCTGAGCTCGCCGGCAATCCGTCTTGTTCTCACAGAATTGGACGACATTTCGTAGCATGTCGTATTGCCGTTGCTTCTGTTCGCGACTGCCGTCTCCGTCTTCGATCATCTTCTTCAACGTCCTACAGTCTGCGTAAAGATAATATAGGTAGCATTCGGAGACTTTTCCGTCACGTCCAGCACGGCCAGTCTCCTGATAATATCCTTCCAGACTCTTTGGCAAAGTATGGTGAATGACGAACCGAACATCAGCCTTATCGATGCCCATACCGAAAGCAATGGTGGCAACAATAACGTGATATTCATTGCTTTGCCATTTCCTTTGGACCTCAGACCTTTCTGTAGAATCCATCCCAGCATGGTAATGATGAGCGCGTATGCCCATGCCCGACAATTTCTCAGCAACCGACTCGCAACTTTTCCGAGAAAGGCAGTATATTATACCGCATTTTCTGGGATACCTCGATTTGATAAGCTCGGCGATATCGTTTACAATGCCTTTGGCTTTGGGTCGTACTTCATATGACAAATTAGGCCGATTGAAGCTTTGCGAAAATTGGCGGCATCCTTGAATTCCTAGATTCGTCATGACATCTGTCCGAACTAGTCTGGTGGCTGTTGCTGTGAGAGCAATGGTAGGCACGCCAGGAAATTGACCAAGTACCTCTCCAAGGGCCTTGTAGTCCGGTCTGAAATCATGCCCCCATTGACTCACGCAGTGGGCTTCGTCAATGACAATCCTAGCAAGTCGCCCCCGGCTGTGCAGTTGACTGAAAGCGTTGATCATTCTCTGGTTCTTGCTGAGCATTTCCGGAGTAACATATAAGAGCTGTATGAACTTCTCCGGATCAGGCCCGGCAAGAGCGCTCATGATCATCTTTTTTGCCTCTGAAGTGGATTCGCCATTGATCAGGCATGCTTGGATACCGAATCGATGTTTGCACGCTTCCACCTGATCCTCCATTAAACTCAACAGAGGAGAGACCACAAGCGTAACGCCTCGTGTTTTTCCAGACGAAACGACTGATGGAAGTTGATAACAGAGAGACTTCCCGCCGCCCGTCGGCATGAGGACAAAACAATGATCACCTGCGAGAGTAGCATTGATGGCTTCTAGCTGACCTGAACGAAAACCGCGAAGATGAAATTTATGGATCAAAGCCTTTCTGACATCATCGGACCAGGGGAAGTTCATGCCAACTTGATTAGCCGCAGGTTTTTGGGGGGAACCGGGTTGGGCTCTTTGGCGGACTTGATTGACGGAGGTTTCTTGGAAGACATCCCGAGCTGATTTGGTTTGGCGATTTTGAGTTTTGTCCCCTCTCCAATCAAAGTCTTCGGCTGTTTCATTCTCGATGTTGGCGATTTCATCCATGAAATCATCATCGTCGTCATTACAGTAATCATCTCCCTCATCAACCTGGCGTGGAGGAGATCCCATGTTGTGCTCGAACAGATCTGGGTCTAAATCATCGAACTCCTCAGGTGTATGAAACGAGTCCGAGCCGTCAGATTCCTGATCAATGTCGTGTTGCAATCGCTGAGCTTGCGAGCGACGGCGCTGCGGCGTTTCAGGTACAACGTGGGGCCCGTCCTGGCGTCTACTCTTTAACTCCTCATGAGAAGCGACATAGTCGTCTGGAATATAAACCTTGGGACTATGCGGTGGAGATGCTGCTTTCTCTTCCTTGGCAAAACGGATTCTCTTCAATGGAGACCGGGCCTTGCGAATGGTGACTTGTGTCGGGTTGATATATTGCGTCTGTGGAACATGACCAGAATCTGTATCTTCGTGTGCCTTTGGCTTATCGGAGGTAGGAGTTGTTTGCGTAGATTTCACAATGACTTCACTGATATTGCCGTCGACATCAGTGCGCACTGTTGGTCCAAGATAACCTTCCATTCCGGCAGGTTCGAATAACGAATGGATTCTAATCGCGCATTCTTCAATCGAGGTAACCACGCTTTTCAATGCTTTTCCATCTTCTAGGTCCAGATCATCCAGAATCAAGTCCCTGTCGATCTTTTCTTTGAGTCGTAGCCGTTCTATATTCAACTCTTCATATCTCTCCTTCAGAGTAATGAGTTGTTCAAGAGCTTCTTTCCTAGCGCGCGCCTTGCTCAATTTTTCTTTTTCACCAGGTTGGGGTATTCCGAATTCTTCAAGATGCCTGGCAAATGTAGCCCTAGCTTTGTCCCATCGTGAGGACGCTTGGCTTTGGTACTGATCGAGACGACGGGCCTCTGATTTGTAAAATTGGTCGACAGTCTGACGCAAGCGTTCTTTCTCTGGTCTGGATAGCTCCGATGGCAAAGGGAGAGGGCGGGACGGAGTAGCGCTTGAGTTTGGTGTAGGATGGATTGTTTTTGGGGAATGCTTTCGCCGCGAAGGCCGAGAGTCCGGTGTAGGTATAAACTCTTGTCGGGGGCGCCTCGGACTAGATGTTTTCGCAGGTGATGGAGACGGGCGAAGGACAAGCTGTTGCCCTAAATCTTTTGGCTTTTGGCTTAATAAGGTCTCCGCAGCCTGTCTGATCTCGTCATGAGGGGACATGGGCTGCGGAGACTCCATGTCAAAGTCCATGTCTAGATCATCAAAACCCTCGGAATCTTCGGAATCAAGTACTGCTCCGCTTCTCCTTCGAACAAGCGTATTTCGTGGCTGGCTACCTGACGCTTGCGAATACTTAAACGGCGAAGGACTACGAGCCGACCTGCCCATCTTTTGTGGAGGAGCGATCATCTCTGACGGAACTCGACTCGAGGGTTTTCGCTTCCTGCTTGCAGGTTCGGGATCAATGTCCATCATCGACTGGTCCTCGTCGTCTTGCCCGTATCCTACGCCAGACTCATCGTCGTCGTTGTGGTTGCTAATCTCCGGATCACTCTCCTCTACGCGATCGTCTGGGTCGGCAGGTGAGTAGGGAGGCGGTGGACTGTCCGGCGGAAATGTGATATCGTCGATATTGGCGAAACCTTCATCCTCAAATGGATTGGGGCTTGATTCGTGAGCAGCCTGCGCAGGCCGAGCACATTCTGCCGGTTCAAGGTCCGCCTCGAACTCTTCACTCTTCCGTTTGTTGCCCTTATTCGTATGCTTCTTGCTGGGGGAGCTTCCGACAAAGCTGTCACCGGTCAAATCTATGGCTTCAATATCGTTCTGCTGAACCCGTCGTCTCCTGGATGTAGGCGTCGCTACAGGTGCTAGTTGCTCTCGTGAAGCCGAATTATGCTCTGTAGGTTTGCCTAGAATATAAATCAGCTAAATTGACATGAGATGAAACAAGCGCAGCTCACCTTCAGAACCAAGGGTGCGTCGCGATCTACCCGGCGTCCTAGATGGAGACCCATGAGGCGGTATCTCTGCCAATATGAGGCGCGGCCTTCCATTACTTGGCGTAGCACGCAGTCTAGCCATGTCCTTTGGAGTCTCCTCTCTAGTTAGCGGCGCTACTATATCAACGGTCGGGGGCGCTGAGTTGGTAGGGCGTGATATCGGCTGGGTGGTCGATCGTGGGGCAGCTGGCGCTGGTACCTCATTTGGCACAGGGTCGGCAGAAAACGAATTATGTAGAGATACGGAAGTCGAACTCGCTGGGGCGTCTGGATCGTATGAAACGAGCGAAATAGCGGGCGGAACGTATGGCTTCTCGGACAACAACCACTTAAGATGCTCGCTGAGGTTGTTACGAGGCATTAGGGCGTCGCATGATATATCATGGGGCTCTACATAGATAATCTGCGCGTCCAGGTGCGTAGAGGTGTCGGTTGGCACGTCGTGGTGGCGATAGTGGTCGACTGAGGTTGTTCGCGACCTTGATGCGGCCGACGCGCCTTCCCCGCTTACCTAACGGCGGCACGCTGGCACGTGATGTCCATACCCCTTTAGTACTCAGTGCTCTACCTACCTAGGCAGGCACCTAAATAGCAATTAGAAACTGCTGTAGGACTACTGATTCATTGTTCGACGTGGCAGGGGAAAATGATACTTGTCCACCCAAGTGGGTACCTAGGTACAAAGAAGGTAGAGGTCATAGGCGGAACCATCACAAGCGACACGATTTCCCATACCTAGCAACCGTCCCTCCATATCTCCATTACACTTCCATCTCCCCATTTTTAATCTTCAACATGCTCGAAGATTCAGCAAGCAAAATCGAATCCCTTTCTGTAGAACTAGCTGCGCATCACAGTCGTCCACTACCAGACTATGTGCTCCCTCCCCAAGAGGTTCTGAGTCATGCACGCGAGAATCTCATTCAACATCTTCCCACGACTGGCAAAGGTCTCGAGGCAACAATCAAACATCTAAACGAAGAGATTGTTCCAGGATTCAATCTATCCAGTCGGTCTCCCAATTATTACGGATTCGTTACCGGGGGTGCCACACCAGCCGCAGCACTCGCTGATAATCTGGTCACGCTGTACGACCAGAATGTTCAAGTTCACCTTCCAAATGAGACAGTAGTCACCGAATTAGAAGATAGAGCGCTGTCCATGTTGTGCGAGCTCCTCAATCTTGATCCTTCGCAATGGCCGCATCGAACATTTACCACCGGTGCTACAGCCAGCAACGTGCTTGGCCTGTCGTGTGGTCGCGAATTTGTCATTGAGGAAGCCTCAGCTGTGAGGAGCGAGACCACCAATAGCGTTGGAGAGCGTGGCATCTATGAGGCTATGCATCGTGCTGGCATAAACAAGATGCAGATCTTGACCACCGTACCTCATTCCTCACTCAGCAAAGCTGCCGGTTTGATCGGCATGGGCCGCGCATCTGTAAAGACGGTTGGTCTCGAGGGAGCGCCTCATAAATTTGACATTCCACTCCTCAGGAAGCTCCTTGAGGAACCTGGAGCCGCGTCCATCGTTTCCATTTCTGCCTCCGAAGTGAACACTGGCCTGTTTTCTACTTCTGGACTGGAGGAAATGCAGGAGATTAGAAAGCTCTGCGACATGTATGGGGCTTGGATCCATGTGGATGGAGCGTTCGGAATCATGGGACGCGTCCTTACCTCCCCGCAATATTCCACCATCATCGAGGCATGCAAAGGCCTTGAGCTTGCTGATTCTATTACAGGGGACGGACACAAACTACTGAACGTTCCTTACGACTGTGGCTTTTTCTTCTCCCGCCATCGTGAGATCGCGTCGCGAGTCTTTCAAAATCCCAATGCCGCATATCTAAGTTCCGGCGATACCCCCGACACCATCATGTCGCCACTAAACATTGGAATCGAGAACTCTCGCCGGTTACGCGCACTCCCCGTTTACGCGTCTCTCTCTGCATACGGTGCTGATGGATATCGCGATATGCTAGAGCGGCAGATTATACTCTCCCGGGCTATCGCGGAGTATATACTCGACAGTGACGAATTTGAACTTCTACCCAAATCAGATGGCACTCGAGAACAACGCCTGGGTAACATCTTTATCATTGTGCTCTTTAGAGCAAAGGATGATGCTATCAATGAGAAGCTGGTTGCGAGGATTAAGGAACACAATAGGGTTTATGTATCAGGAACGTCATGGGATGGCAAGCCTGCGTGTCGCTTTGCTGTGTCGAATTACAAGACGGATGCAAGCAGAGATATGCCTATCATCAAAGAGGCACTGGAGGCTGCTGTTGAGAATTAAAGGTCAGGTGGATCAGTAACTATAGTGTATATCTCAATTCAACTTGAGCTGTCATGGCCTGCATTGGGACAGGATTTCTCTGGATGCTCATGAAACCAAGACTAGGACCCTGTCTCCATTGACCTACAAGTCCTCCATCTTATAAACCTCATAGGCCGGCTCTTCATAAGGATGCGCCCTATCAAAAGCTTAGTAAACCCTATGAACGACCCCTCAGCCTAGAAACTTACTTTTTCAATGCCTCCACGGCCTTGACAGCCGTCTCACGGCCCAAACATATAGCCTCAATTCTCACCTCTTCCACTTCCTCAAGTTCACCAACTTTTCCTATCTATTTTTTCCCCATCAGCTTCACCATTCCCCAAGTGGTAGCTTGGTTTCTTTCGTCCCTCGGTTCGCGCGATTGACAAGGCTAAACCTAACCCAACAGGAGAAAAAAAGTCAAACAAAGTAAGAAAGAAAACATACACGGGGATTCGCCGCATCACCAGGACGAAACTGCCCCGTCCCCTTCGACGTAAAACAACACTCGGTATAACCCGCCGGGCCAGGGAATCTGCCCGCGCCGGCCGCAAAAATGGCCGTCTTGCAGGCATTCGCATTCGCCGGCGGGACAAAAAACACGAGTTTGAATTTCTGAACGAGGGTTGCCATTGCCGCTACTGAAGACGCTATTGTCAAGAAGTCCAAGTTCCGATTGATGGGAATTCAGTTGACGGCACCCGATAGCCCAAAGTTGATAGCGTTAAGGATACGCACAAACATTCGGAGGGGATGGTGTGGGGCAACAGCTTACATCTCACATGTTTGTAAGCACAACTGGGCAGCACCTCGCAGAAAAGGCGGGGAACAAGAAAAGTGTGGCGGCACAGTCATTCTGCATGGGAAATAAAGCTTGTTGCGACGTTGGATGACCAAAAGCCAAAGCTATCCCAAAAACCGATAATGCGATGAAGGAAATTCGTGACCAAAAATATACCAACGCTTAAAATACCCGCAAAGTTCGCTCGTGATGATGCCAAAGCAGGTGGCCTTAACGGCAGTGATTTCTCATCACCAAACCCCGGATGGGAATTCTCTTCTACTCTTTCGCCTCCCGCAGCCTGACCTTGACGCCGTCGGCTGGGCAGCTCGTCAGGGTTAGCCAGTGCCTCACATACCCGACGCCGCCCTTCTCCACCGGCTCCCAGCTATTTCCGACGCCCTCAATCGCATCGAAACGTTGAAGTGTTCGGACAATCACATATCCCGCCTCGGTGAGGGCGAACTGCTGACCAATGCATATCCTGGGCCCGCCGTTGAAGGGGAGATACTCCCACCCGACGCGCCGTCCGTCCCAGCGCTCGGGCCTGAATTCATCCGCGTCCGGGCCCCAGAGATCCTTTCGTCGGTGGATGACGTACACGCAATAGTCGACCTGCATTCCCTTACGCACGTATACCGGCGAGCGTCCGTCAGGGCCGCCGCCGGTGGGGAGTGTGGTGTCCTTCAGTGCCCTCCTGCCGTCAATGGGAACCACGGGGTAGAGTCGTAGCGCCTCGTTCAGGAACCACTGCAGATATGTGCAGCTCTTCAGCTTGGCAAAGGTAATCTCCTTGGGGTTGCTGTAGGTTCCAAACTCGTCGAGGATCACTTCGCGGAGCTTCCTGAAGACATGGGGCTGTCGGCTAAGCTCCAAAAACGCGAAGGAAAGCAGGGAGGCTGTGGTGTCGCGTCCTGCTAGCAAGATGCTGATCATCTGGTGGCGCAGGAATAGGGGGTCGCGTGTGGACTCGGCGACGGCATCCAAGAAGACATATCGTTGCTTTCCACTGGGTGTAGTCTTGGTGGTCTTTTTCCCCAATAGAGCGCTGTGGACGTAGCTATCGATGAAATCGTGGCAATTCTTGCAGTGCTGCTTGAATGTCGAGTTTTGCTTCAGCCAATACTTCTCGCCCAGACGTAGGCTCTGGCCAATTTGAGCCTGTGCCAAGTCGAAGGATGTTGCAAACTGATCTGCATCAGCCCCAACCTTCATCCTATATCCCGGAAGACCCGCGAGCTGTGAATTCACGCTCTCCCCAAAGAGAAACTCCGTCGCGGAGTCGATGGTCAGACGAAAAAAGAGCTTTTGGACGTCGGAAACAGAAGTCCAGCCGTCCGAATTGACTGGCAGGCATCGGAACATGTTTTGGACGTGCTCTTCTTCGAGATCCAAGTCACTGACTTGCTCACGAACAAACTGGGGCCGAAGCAGTGCCCGCGAGTGTTCCCACTGTCTTCCGTCGCTCGAAAACTAACACCCATGGTCAGTGATCGTTTTATGAACCGAAGGTAGAGCCACTTACAATGCCGTCTCCCAGAAGAGGGGAAAAGACCTTATTCCGCAACTCCCCGAGCCCAAAGTCCTTGAACTGCGTTGCTAGGACTGCCTGCACGTTCTTGGGGTCCAAGGTAAAGATGGCAGGCGTACCCAATATGTTTTGGTGAAAAGTGCTCATCACCTTTCCCGTCCTTTTTTCGAAATTATCAGTGCGCTCTTTGATGTAGTCTGGTATGCGACGCGCCTTGTCGGCCTTGAAGATTTCTATAACGTTGACGATGCCCAGTCCATCTCGGTTCGCCATTGTCGGTGGGCGCTCACATCCTAATTGACGCTCGTTCTTACGATGACGTCGGTCTTCGAGGACGAAAGTAGCCAACTTGAAGAGAAGGAACGCGACAAACGCCCATACGGCGAGGAAAGTGGAGGTCTGCATATCGAGTAGAGGCGACAGTCCCGGAGGTACCGTCTTAAGGATGTCCCTTTAATGGGCAGACGGTAAATACTGACGAAACTGCTATCGTCAGAAGCTCTATAGACAATGAAGCCCTCTAGATGTGGAGGGAAAGCACACCCAGCTATATAGTTGGGCGGAAAGTAAAGTAGTCGGGACCACGAGTCCCGGCTCCCGCCCTCGCAAGCTGGTCCCAAAGCGGTGGTGGCCAACTCTATGATCCGCCTCCCCAGGTTTAGGGCATTATTTGGTAACCGCAACTTTTCATTGGCTGGCTCTTCGTTTTGACTTGCAGCTGTTGCCTCGGTTCACTTCTAGCTTCCGCACCTTAGCTAGAACGCTGTGATGTCCCAGAGCACGCGCGGCAACATTGACCATCTCTTCATGGATGTCGCGAAAGCGGATGCAGAGTTGGGCCGTTTATACATTGCTGGCTAGCATATGAGATCGTCTCGCAAACATCAAAACGGAGAACGGAGCAACCATCAAGTTATGGGGAAGATTGCTCTTTGAGTGACAGACTCGGAGGAACATTTTGGCCGGTCCATTGCACACGATTAAGGAATGGCGTGCAGCCAAGGTGCCCGAAAGAGGGGCTTTCGGGCGAACGTGCCAAGAGTCCCGAGGCAACTCCATCTGTTTGCATTCTATTGGTCCTAGTGCTACACTGGTCGTTTGATACGAGTGTTGGTTCCCGCGGGAGGGCGCACTGGCCTGGTATGCTCCATGTGATAGCATCACGGTGACGGGGTCAAGTCTTACGTCGCCTTCTCGAGTAGGCAGTGCACATTGCAGGAAAAGAGCTTAAATGTGCCGCCTTTCCGAGAGCCGAAGCGGCTTGCAGGGCTGAAGTAGCACAGCTGAACATTACGCAACAGACTCAGGCGAGTCTACTCTTGAGGTTTAAAGCGTGTTTCAGCCCTGCATGCTGCACAACCAAAATGAACACTACGCCATCTACGCTTGGTAAAGTACTTGATCGAGCATCAACGGGCACATGCCATTGGCATAGGTGCCACATCGTGTTGTTCCACATGGGACTCTGTTCATCATCGTTCAGTGGCTCATGGGGTCAACAACCAAACTTGAAGCTCTCGGCCTCAACACTGTGAGAGGGGACAGAATGTCTGCACGAGTCATGATCTAGATTTTTTTCGTCCTCTCCTCTCAAAGGAACGGGCACGCCACAGACAGCCTGCGTGAGTCATTTGGTACTCTTCATCTCTTTCTCATCACATCCTAAGTCATTATCCGACCCAAAGCCCATAGCCCAATGCATCCAAATCATACCAACGCCTGTTTCCTACTGCCTATAGCAACTGCATAATGATGCATGAGCCTCTAAGCTTGCCTGACCAAATAATCCTTGTTCTCGATGGTCACACTCTTGGTCTAGAGAATGTCAGCATACCCGTGTCTCTGACAAATATGATCGGGGTAAAGAGGTATGACTTACCATATGATTGACCTTGTATACTCCAACTAACCGCGATGACAACTCGAACATGTTATTGCGGAGCGAGATGACGATGAACTGCGCGTTCTTGGTCCAGTCCTTGATGTAACCAGCGACAATCGAGACCTGTCAACTGTCAGCCACTTGACTGTAAACAAGGGAGGGAAGCCACTTACGTTTTTGAAGTCCAACGCAGCATCAATCTCATCCATGACATAAAGTGGTGTCGGCTTGTACTTATGCAAAGCAAAAACCAGTGCCAATGAGCTCAGCGTCTTCTCACCACCAGACAGGTTAGAAATGTTCTTCCAGCTCTTCTTGGGAGGCATAACGCTGAAAAGGATGCCCTCGGAGAAGGGATCCAGAGAGTCGACTAGCTCAAGCTCCGCATTTCCGCCCATGGTGATCATCTGATACATTTCTTTCAGTTGGAGCGAGATGGTGCGGAAGCCTTCGAGGAAACCATCTTGTCGAAGCTTGCGGAGCTCGTCGCATCTCTTCTTGACCGCATCACGTGCAGCAACAGCTTCTGCCAAGTCAAGGCTGCGGGCAGCATGCTCTTCTACACGCTTGCGATACTCGGCCAGGACGCTGAGGTCGACCGTGGCGTTCTCATTCTTCTTTTCCAGTTGCGCAATCTCGTCCTTGAGCTCGTTCTTGTCCATATCTTGCAACTCGTCTTTAGTGTAGCTAGGCAAGCCTTCGGATTCTTGTTCCTCCCCAAGATCGCTCGTGTTTTGGTACGAGAGCTTGCTAAGTTTATCCTGGAAGTACTCTTGCTTCTTTTGGAGTTCTTTGAGATTCTTCTGACCCTCTTCGAGCTTGTTCCGCATTTCGATCTCAATGGCACGAGTCTCATTTAGCTCAGTCGCCTTCTCGTCAAGTTCTTTCTTGAGGGCCTGAAGCTCTTCCTTCCTTGTTTCCAGAGCCTCTTGTGCTTCTTCAGCCTGCTGCCTGATGCCCTCTGCATCGCTCTTATGTGCCTGCATATCGGCATCCACTTTCTCTGAATCGGCACTAAGCTTCTCCAGCTCTCTGATGGCATCAGCATGAGCCTTCTCATGCTTGGCCCGTTGCTTCTCTTCTTTCGACTTAGAAACCTCAGCATTAGAGGCCGTGTCGGTGAGTGTGTCAATCTGTTGCTTCAGGCCGTCGACCTTGGCCTTTTGGCTTCGGAGTTTGACACCACCAATCTCCATGATCTTATCTTGTAGTGCTTTGATCTCAGCCTCGACATCCGCGGTCTCAGCATGAAGTTTGGAGACCTCCTTCTCCATTGATGCAATGGTCTTCTCCAATGTAGCGATGCGGCCTTTGTCTGATTTAGTCGAAGCCTGTTCGGCACCGAGTTCTTTGATGCGGCGCTGTGAATCGGCAATGTTGCGGTCAAAGCTGTCAAGTTCTAGCATGATCTTCTGGGCTTTGGTTTCCAGCTGAGGAATCTGGTTGTTGAGATCATGTAGCGCGGTTTCAAGGTTACGCAATTCCTGTTGGAGCTCAGAGAACGTCTGTTCATACGCGTCGCGATCGCTCTCGAGCTTGAGAACCTGGTCCTTGGAGACATCTGCAGCCAGCTTGGATGACATGCCTCCCTTGGCAACACGCGTTCCACCACCGCTCATGGTACCGGATTTGTCAATGAGTTGGCCATCCAGGGTAACGACCCGCCATCTCTTAGCTCCATAGGCAATGCGGTTCGCCTGTACAAGATCTTTGGCCACCAATGTGTTTTGTAGAACGCTGAAGAAGGCTGGTTTGAATTTGTCATGCTTTGCCTTGACCAGATCAAACAAACGTGGAACATCTTCTGGAGTATCCAACTGCGAGAGGTCTCGTTTCGGGAGACGATCGAGTAGAATGAAGTTGGCGCGGCCGAGATTGTTCTTTCGCAGATAATCGATACACTGCTGGCCCACTTCGACTGAATCAACGACCAGGTTGTCAAGCTGTGGACATGCGGTTGAGATGGCAACGTCGTACTTTTGGTCAATGGCACCCAAATTACCGAGACGACCGTGGAAGCCATTGATTCTGCCTGACTCCTTCAAACGCATCAGGCCAGTCAGTACGTTACCTTGGGTCTGTGTTGCCGAAAGACTGGCACGAGCTTCATCAGCCTTCTGTCGTAGACTCGAAATCTTCGCTCTGAAAGCAGGCTCTTTCTGGGAGAGATCATCAATCTCAGCTTGTACGTTTTGTGCCTCCTTCATCACTCTCTTCCTCTCGGCTTTGCACTCTTCAAGTTCGACTGTCTTTGCCTCTTTCGCTTCTTCGTAGCCGGCAATCTTTGCTTCCACCTCTGCAATGCCCTTGGCGCCGGCGTTTTCCTTCTCTCGAAGAATATCTAGCTCACTTTGGGCAACGGCGATCGCGGACTGCTTCTCGCTAATCTTTTCGCTCCAGGGCTCGAGAGACTTTTGCTTCGCAGCAATCTCGTCTGAAAGGCCCTGAGTTTTGCCGGCCAAGCTTGCGCGGATGCTCTCTAGCTCTTTCTCTTCAGCTTGCATGCTTTCTTCCAGCTCTGCGATTTCGTCGATACATCGCTGGTAATCGGCGGCATATTGCTTTGAAAGAGTATCCGACTCAGAAGCCCCAAACTTGCTGGTCTCTTTGGTTTTTTCGAGCTTCTTTTGCTTTCCGGCCAAGAACTTCTTCTTCTCCTCAAATTTAACCGTCTCCTTGTCAATGCGCGAAGCCTCTTTCTGGACTTCCTGGTTCTGCTTCTCAAGGCGCTCACACTCTTTTGCACCCTTCTTGTACTCTTTCTCGAGTTGCTTGATGCCTTCTTCGTTGCCCTGGTGCTTCTGCAGCTCCTCGTCTAGCTGAGATTGCATCTGGTTCACGGATTCCTGGCCAACCTGGACATGATCATCGAATTCAGAAATATACAGCTGGTACAATGCCGATTGCTTTGTGGCAAGCTCGTTCTCGTCACGGATGTATGCCAGGGCCTTGTTCTTCTTGTCTTCCAGGCCACTCTTTTCCCTTTCGACATGCTGGACGCGGTTGTTCTTCTCCATACAGACCTCATTCAGTTGCTCGGTCTCTGCGGCGGATTCCTCGATAGGTGTCTTGTACTTTGATGTTCCGATGATGTCTTCGAGATACTCGAGGAGGCCATCCTCGTGCTCGTTGGCTGCCTTTGGCTTCATCTGAGCAATGGATTCGACTTCTCCCTGGAGAATCAGGAATCGTTTGTGATCGAGATCTACACCTCGGTCCTTGAGAAGGGTTGTAACAACAGTGAAGTTTGATTCCTTCTTGTTGATATAGTATTTGCTAGAGTTGTTTTTGAATGCTCTCCGAGAGACAACAAGCTGTGACTCCGGAATGACTTCATGGCCTCCTCCTGGGATATCCATGACCTCTTGGAAGTGAACCTCAACCTCGCAGTGGTCTAGATCGGGGAATGCAGCCGAGTTGTGGATGAGGGCAGATATCTTTCCTTGACGCATTTTGCTTGCACGGAAGCCGAATACGAATAGCAAGGAATCAATGACATTAGACTTGCCAGATCCATTTGGTCCCACCACTGAGGAAAAGGATGCATGGAAGGGGCCAACCTCTTGACGTCCGGCGTAACTCTTGAAGTTGGTGAGAACGAGCCAGGTGATGACTGTTCGCGCTCTGGGGACAGCAGGTTCTTGTGGTGCAGGAATGGCGGCGGCCCGCTTACGCACAACAATGTCCACCGGTGGGTCCATGACGGGCTCCGCCGCAGGCTTCTCAATGATGGTGTCTTGTTGCTCGGGCACGACCGTCCTCTCATTTATAGTCGATTCGGTGATGTCGGCAAGTGGTGTTGCAGGGACACTCGAGGGCTCAGGAATTTCGGGTTCTGGCACCTGTGGTTCTGGCACCTGTGGCGCGGGCGTCTGTGGTTCGGGCGAAGCGGAGGGCTGCGGGGTGGGTAATTGGGAATCTCCATCGACAGAGCTCGGGGCAACAGAGGCACGGGGCTTCCTCGCCCCCCTTATGCTAAGTCTCTTTGACGGGGCTTTCTTCGTGGGCGATTGCGGCTCGACCGATTCTTCAGGCGCGGGAGAGAAGACTTGCGAGGGCTCGACCGATGCTTCCCCTCGAAGTCGCTGGCGCCTTGTCATGGTCGAAGTTCTGGGTGGCGCGCCATCCTTTCGCGGCCTCCCACGACGAGCTGTCTTATGGGGCGCTGGTGCCGGCGTAAACTCCTCCTCGCTCTCTTGTTTGATTTGCGGTGACTGGTTCTCCTCTCCGTCGGAATCGTCGATAACGGGCGCTTTGCGGCGCGAGGCGGCAGCGCGTGTAGATTTCCGGGGCGACTCGGAAGACATTGTCGCTGGTTTCCTGCTGTTAGTGGTCTTCCGACAAGGGCGATGGTGTTTGCTTGGTGGTGTCTTTCCATCTGTTGCTCGGCTGTTGGTAAACAAGCGCACGGACCCCCGCTGAGGCCCATCACACGCGCTAACGCGCTAGACACGTGCGCCATTCCAAGATTACCTACCTGGCGTGCTCCGAGTTTAACGAATTGCTTTGCGCTTTGTTGCGTATACTTGGCGACTACAGAGGTCTTTGGTTTCCAACGTCCCAAACGCGCAAGTCTATGCCGTCATTATGGTGTATCTTCCATGGTGAATGTTGTCGGTTTTGATGCCCGGGGACCGTTGACGACCATTGTGCCTGGGTAGAGAACCCAGTCTTGTAATCTAGATGGCGATAGCACAATTCAAGACTGTCAGAGACAATTCAAAATCGACGCTCATGCACCAAACCAACGGCAAGCCACCCGAGCTCGAAGTGGCGGGCTGCCCTGGGCTCTAAAGGTGCCAAGTGGTTCTCTGCCTAACCAGGTTAGTGCAGTTTTGAAATGCGGACCTCCGAGACTTCACGCCCCCCATAGGTCGCCTGTGCCAATTCAACCACGACAACACCTTGTACCTGATTTCCCTACCTCGATGGCGTGTCGCACACTATTCACATCGTCACGTACTCGGTGGCGGCAAAGGCATATACAAAATGTCTGGTGCCGGCGAAAATCGAGCAATGCGAGATACAAGGGACCAACTTGGACCGAGAGCGACTTAGCACCTTGCGAAGACTACCCATTGTCGAGTCAACTGCATGCGAGTATAAAACCTGAAATACAAACAAAGATCAAGAAGGTAACAACAAGGTTCATGCGGCCGCAAATAGTAAACCCCGAGCTTTGCGGTAAGTCGTATCCTTCGACAAATGGGTTGCTCTACCCACTGCGGTTGCTTACTCCATGCCGTCGCAGATGATGTTTTGAAATATTCTGGAAATTTGCTTGAACAGCACAAAGGTTGTGACATTTTGGATATCAATCCAGGTGCTGGTGTCTGGTCACGAAAACTACATGAATTTCTCCAACCGCGTAGCCACATCCTCGTCGAGCCGGACCCCGACACCTACAAAGAACATCTGGACCCTTTACTCAATGCACCGGGCTCGAAATACAAACTTGTTGCCGGTGACATGTGTGACTACGAGACGATCACCTGCGTAGTAGATGAGAATACTTTTCCACATCAGAAGCGCCCCAGCGAGCACGGGGTCAATCCACGGACACTGAACAACACTCTCTTGGTTACAGGTACCTTGGCGTGGTCACCGAAGCTTCCAGGATTCGGTTTCGATTCTGTGGCCAAGCAGGTCGTGTATCACATGAGTCGATACGCATGGTTTAATGAAGGAATACACACTTTCGGTCCTGTACGCGGGCTGTGGTGGCTTACCGACGAAGACATGGCTAGCTTTGTTCCTCGATCCAGTTTTCATCAAACAAAGCTGGGCCTTTTCGCAGACCAAATGAATAGCTGGACTCAGATAGTCAGCGGCGGACACGTCCACAGATACGCGGGCAAGGGCTCCACCATAGGTCGTGATCCTGAGTCTGAGATGCGTAGCATCTCTTTAGCTATCAAGAGTGGGAGAGAGAAAGGATACGAGCTACCAACCCGCCGACGCGAGGACATTCACGATTTTGCAGAGCATATTGAGAACATTAGCCCAAGCCCTGCCAGAATGGGGCCTGAGCCGGTGTATGACTATCTTGTTGAACAACAGCTCCATGGGAAGAGCCCAGTCGGGCTCTTGACTGGCGCTACCGCGGATTACTATCGCCTTGAAAAGGAAGCCATCGACAACCCGGAAAAATTTTATTACGATAAAGAGCAAAGAAATGGAGAAGAGAAGAGAACTCTCACTAAGGAAGGCCGAAATTTATCAAGACTGAGGGCTGTATACCGTCAGTTCATCAAGCGCAGGGTTTCTTACGAGGAAGTCTCAGGCTTCTCTGTCAAGATGTACCAGCTGGAATGCGAGATTCTGAAAATGGAGGATGGGCCCGAGAAAGACGCTGCGATCCAGCAGTTGGATGAGTACGAGGATGCTTATAATAAAGGCATATCAATGTTGGACAGCAACGTTCGATCGGCAGTGGCTAATATGGTTGACGACCGATTGTCAATCCTCAGCCCTATACCGCGTTACCAATGGGACAGGCGGCCCTTTGAGCCCATTGTCATGCGCCCGAACGAGGTCTGGCCGAGTACGTCGCTCTCTCTATGCATTACGGAACCGCAACCTATCCCACCCGGGATGGGAGACGATTGGTATGAATGGGTAGAGGACTTTTTGCACGGGTTGTGCACGCAAACTCTTCAAACTGATCTCCTAACTGCGTTGGAGACAATGCAACATGGTGCCTCACAAATCGTCAACGACGTTCCCGTGCTCTTCGATCCGGCGAAGGGTGGACGACTGAGATTGAAGCATATGAAAGTGCGCATGTTGACGAGAGAGATGGTTCAAGAACTTTGCCGGGCATATCATGACTGGCCGTTCCGCACACCGCAGGCGAATCACCACAAATACTTCCGGGTGAAGGGCAAGGCACTGTCGGATCGAAATGGATTAGAGTAGATGCACCAGCCTATGCCTTCGACTTTTGTCTATCGTATATATTGTACACTAATGTAACATTCTCTACAATTGTGCGCTCTTTGTCGAACCAAAAATGCCAATGACCGTCCTGTCCCTATTTCTTGGCCTTCTTTGGAGGTGTATCTGCTGCGGCGGTGTTGGTGTCTGCTGGCGATTTCTTTGTCTGCGTGCTACTCTGGCCGCTGATAAGGTCCATTAGCTGGTCACCCTTGGCAGCAGTCTTGCCCTGTCAACGAGTCAGCATATAGGCTCTCATTCGGTAAAAAAGTATCCACAAACCTGATTCTCGACCTGAGAGTCCCATCCCCTACCGAACTTGGATCGGAAAGCAGCCAATTTGCCCGCCTCATCTTCCTCCACGTTGAGGAGCTTCTGACTGCTTGGGTTCCACAGCGGCGTGTTCCTAATGTCCTTGGTGTTCTTGTATACAGCTTGAGGCGAGGTGGTACGTTGCAGGAATGTGCTTCCGTCGGAGAGCGTGACGAGCTGTGTGAAGGTGTAGGGGCGCTTTGGCCGGCGGATCAGCGTCGCGTGGCGGACCTGGGTCGTTGGCCGAATCTGAGGCTGAATAGCTTGTCGGAGAAGACGCAGTGCGCCGGAGGAGGGTATAGGGGTCGCCATTGGAAATGTGTGGGGGTGTCGCGGACGGGTTCGAGATGGAAAGGCGCGCGGAGGTGAGGTGTGGTTTGCGATGCTTGGCGTCGGGACTTTTTCTCGGAAGCGCGCGAATGCGCCGCCAACACTATCACCCTGGTCTTGCTTGACAACTTTCGCGTTGCCTCAGAGTTGGATGCAATATGGAACAGGTGCTGTTCAATTGACCACCGCCAGCAATTCTGAGGATACCAGCTTCCGCTATGCCGCTCGCTCAACGTCCGCCGCCGCTTTTCTTCGCCGCCTTCCATCGATGGATTCGCACGACGCGTACAGTTGATCATCCCAATTGAGTCCCGTCTATCTAATGAGCAAGCTGTAGAGCGCCCTTTACCGTGCTCCCGAATCAACCCCCTCCACCGATGTGAATCCCCGTCGAGTCTCAACAACCATGCTCCCCGAGCTTTCCGTACCTCTCCTGCATGTCGCCAGCAAGCAGAGCTCAAAACGACCGGACAATCAGTAGGGCATGTTGGCCAGGAAGAAGAAGGAAAGGAAGAGACTGGAAATACGGGAGGTGTAGATGCTGCAAGCTTGCGAGAAGCAGCTCGGCTCCTGATGCGCCGCGTTCCCAGTCCCGTCGTCGTCATTACCACAGCCTCCCCTCCTTCGACACCGGAAGATTCTCTACTTGCTCCTCTCGGCATGGTCGTATCGTCATTCAACACCGTTACTCTCAATCCGCCAACGATTTCCTTCAATATCCGCGAGCCGTCCAAAACGTTGGATGCGATTCGGGCTGCGAAAGGCCATTTACGGGTCCACATCCTAGAGGCATCCAGAGAGGGCTCGTTGGTCGCACATCTTTTTACCCAGGGAAATGGCCCAGAAGCACTCTCGAAGCGGCAGGAACAATTGATTTTTGATGTGCCCGACGAGTCGCATCTTGCGCCCCGACTTCGGAATGCAGGGGTATTGAACGCTTTTGACTGCCAATTATCTCAAGAGCTGAGTGTGAGCGACCATATCATCGCTGTTGCCCGTATCAAGCACATCGAAGAGTCCAACAACGAAACGCCTCGGGCCCTTTCATACGTGAATGGATCCTACTTGGGGTGTGATAATCTTGTGATCCACCGTAACGAGACATGACATCGAGCGAAGAAGACCAAAAAGGATTGAACAAGAAAATGAAAGCTTTTTAAGATCTACCGCTACTTCCTGGGCCGGCCGCGAGACTCAAAGTCGCACAGTTGATAAAGGAATACGTCTAAGAGCAGCAATGGCGTACTGGTTGGACCAAATTCTCGAAGTTAGCATAAAGCGTTTATCTGCCACTGAATGGTTTCTTTGGTATATTTTGCGTCGCCTAGTAACTGTTTTGACGGACCTGGATCCACTACAAATTGTGCATTGCTCGAATTCCACGGCCAAGCGTGCCACTAGCGAAGAGGAGGAAAATCGTGCACATGGCAAAGCAGATTTTTTTTCTCTCGGAGCATTAGCACTGTTCATGTCTGCTTCGGCGATATCTTTGGGCGAGGCTGGACGGGCGTACCCCGAAGCGAGACCCCAGAACCACTACGGGCAGAAAGATTAGTGGCTCCCTTTCAGGAGAGAGGATAAATCGCCGAGGGTATAAATCACCGAGGGTCCCTACCAAACGCTTGAGTACATGGATCAAAGGGAACACAGCGTACGCAGATCTCTGCAACAACCGGCATGGCTCGACGTCGCGCACCGGCAACCACGAGGCCATTGGCGAGAGCAACCAAAGAATCTGCTCATACGTCACCTTGTTCCGGAACCACCTCTGGCCGAGAAGATTACCAACACCACGCGATGTACTGCTGGATTTCAGGCCACTTGACCCCGTCACTCGCTATGGGAATGCACCCCCACTGATGGTGGAGGGCGGTTGGGAAAAACAGGCGAGGGAAAATATTGACGTGTTGTAGAGAACTAGGCGTATTTACTGTCGGAAGACCTAGGGAATCTACGGAGTCAGACTCGAGCAGCACGGCAGCAGATATTAAAGGAGGCTGAAAGAACAGGGGTGGTAGGAATATGTGTATCAACATTGTAGCATATGGGTGAGATGTTTGGAAATATCTAAGAGCAAGTCGGTGGCGCCTTGTATGTTTAGTCTTGTACCCCCCGGAGCCGGGGGGGGGGGGGGTTGTATTATCAAGTTGTTGCCACCAACTTTGATTGTTTCACGCAATCAAGAACGCTTTACGGTAAGAAGTACGATTCCATTCAAAGAAGGAATGCACACTATCGTGTATTGACTGGAGCCCATCCACCCTACGTACTGCACCCTAAAGCCAGCCTGGTATTGTAATGCATCCCAAGAAGCAAGAAAAAAAAAACACCCCCATGGACCCCACGCTGTTTGAAATCCATTTTTCCCAGATCAAACGCCAACACCATATTCTACTCGAAATGCCAGCGTCGTCAATTAGCCAGCCAATAACTCGAGCTCAAACTTCAGTTCCGTAGAGGCAGGTATGCTCCGCCTGCAAGCACGAGGTTCATCCTCGTGAACTGGACTTTGTACACGGGGCTGTCCTTTGTTGGGAACGCGCTGATCTGATCAGCAGAAATACCAGCCTCTTTTGCTGCCTTCTTGGTTCCGGGGACACTGGCTCCTGTTGCCCCCTTTGTTGTGAGGGCACCGTCAACCTTGTTGGTAGCCGTGCCATCAGCATTTTTGGATGAAGATTCATTGGTCTCCTGGAGAACATCCCACACACGGACAGTTTTGTCTGCACCGGCGGAGACAAGGACCGTTGACTCAACGCTCCACGACAGCGACCAGATGCCGCCCTTGCCATGGCCGCGCATGCGCTTCTTACGTCGACCAGTCTCGAGAACCCAGAGGATAATGTTGCCTTGATCATCGGCGCTGGCGAGGGTCTTACCATCTGGTGAGCACGCGATGGCGGTGACGTTTCCGGTATGGCCTGTGAACAGGCGCAAGCAGTTGCCACCAGATGTGTGCCACATGCGCACTGTCCTGTCGCAAGAGCCGGTGAATACATATAGGTTATTGGGATGGAAGGCAACGCAGTCGACATCATTATCATGACCGACATAAATCCGGAGGGGTTCAATGTGGTCTGTTGACCAAAGACGAGCTGTGCGGTCATTGGATCCACTGAGGAAGTAGTGTCCATAAGGTCCCCACTGCAAATCCCAGACAGGGTTGTCATGGCCGCGATAAGCGACAAGACACGTCCACATATCCAGCGACCAAAGGCGGATGGTCTTGTCTTCGGAAGCCGAAAGAAGGTATTGGGAATGTGTGGGAGGCCCGTTGGGGTCGGGGTTAGCCGTGGACGGTGAGAAAGCGACAGCATAGACGGGACCAGCATGGCCGACAAGACGGCGAGAGGAAGACGGTTGCGCATTGTTCTCGGGCAAAGTTGAGGTCAAAGGCTGCCCATCGAGAGACCAAACTCGAATATACGACTCGGCCATGCCAGCAGCCACGAGCTTGCTATCGCCAGAGAAATCGATGCAGTTGATACTGTTAGGACAGTCAGTTGATGATATACTGAGATTGGTGCCGATATTTTTTCAACTTACCTGTCGTATGTATTGTGGAATGTATACATGGTGACGCTCACGGCGGGTCCAACACCGCCTGTCCTGCCCTCCATGCGATAGCGGTCGCGATGCTCGACAATTTTCTGTACCTCCATTGAAACGTCTCGTGCAAGTGATGGTGGCAGTGGCACCATATCACGAGAAGGCACGTCCTCGGTAGGCTCGCGCTTAATGCGCTGCTCGAACTCGTCGACAAGTGAAATCTGACCTGGCCTAGGCACATTCTTGGCGTCTTCCTCCTGGAGTGCCGCACGTACATCGTCTTGCAGATCAGGGTCCTGAGGATACGGCCCTAGAGCAAGTCGAATACGCGCAGCGTCGGCCTCTGGGTCGTGTCGTTGCGTCATTGGATGGCCGGGAGCATGGCCGGGAATTCCCTCGTCTTCCGCTGGAAGGTCATCTTCGCCCTGTCCACTAGCCAAAATCGCCTGGATGCTCTTCTCTGCGGTTGCGATGCGATCGACGGTGACGATATTCAAGTGTTCGCGAATAATGTCCATAACTGCCTGACCGCCTTCAAACATCTTGCTCTCCAAATGCAGAACCAAATTATAGAACGGCATCATAGTCATTGTCAGCCTGTACTTATTCTCCAAGTAAAGTTTTGCGACCCGACTGTCTTGGAGATGCTGTGGTGAACGAACAGCGCCCAGTGTCTTGACATCGTCCTCATGGTCCCGATCAAACATGGATTTGTATGTTGCGAAGTATGATTCAGCATCCTTAGAGAAGTACTCACGCACCATGTCCAGATACGAGTAGACAAAAGTCGGCCAGAGTAGCTTCTTCAACTCTGGCTGATAAATGTCCAAGCTATCGTCGATATATTTCCGGAGCAAGTCGAACGCTTTGGTGTATTTCGGTCCTCCGTGCTCGGTTTGCGTGACGATAGGGTTGCCATTGGTAGCTGGCGGCTCGGACTCCTTGCGGAGCATAGCCTCTGTGCGAACATAGCCTTTCTTGCTGAGATATTCCAAGACCTGGGGTTCTGTTAGCGGAATGCCTGAAGACTATCCGATATCATGGTGTGGTACGGTAGGAACAGGCAAGCGATCGATGAGTGCGTTGAGATCCAGCGCTCGCCTGGGGGGAGCTGGAGGGGGAGGCATTGGTCGGGACATCATGATGGTAATTATGTGGTTGAAAAGATGAAAGGGATGCGGAACAAGATTGGGTAGGAAGGGTAAGGTAAGAGGTGACTCTAAGGAAACAAGATAAAGAGAAGACGTCGAACAATTGAGCTCTTTATGATCATTGCGCTCATCATTATCATCACCACCACGGCGACAATAGCGTTGAAGAACACTGTGAGAGAGAAACTGCAAGGTAAATGATAATATCACTCACTATTTGATTCAAATTTTGCTGTGATTGCGGCCCAGACGCTGGACCTGCGGGCGGAGGCACCGACGCTTGCTGAGGCGGCATCGCATTATGCGGTGGCAGACCTGCGCTGGGAGGGCCATTCCCCACGCTCATGCTGCGGTTGGGCCCAGGGCCTGGCGGAGGCCCGGACATGGCGACACAAATTCCTCCTTCTTTCACTCAGGTATGCGGGGCGGTTTCTTTCACCTCGAGGCGGCGGGCGGCTGGGTCGCGTTTCCCATCGAGGACGTGCTTGTGGACGGCGAACAGGGCGTCTTAATACAGACAGAGAAACGATTGAGGTAAATTTACACGTTCAGATACAGCAGCAGCAATGCGCTCGTCGTGACGGGTTGTGGTGAGTCTTGGGTACGGTGGAGGTCGCGTCTTAGGCACGAGATGCGGAAGTCGAGGCGGAAGTGAGGCCCAAGCTTTGTGTTCTATGGCTGGTGCGCCAAGGCGGTGGCTGGCTCGCGGGGCATTTCGCATCGTTTGGAGCTTGAGCTCCAGCGTTCACTTCTCCACCACAAGATCCATAGGGTGAACGGGTAAAACCTCAATCCCCCCGAAATTCAACCAGAATGGCGTCGGAAAGCCAAGAAGGCCACCAATCGCAGTCCCAGCCTTACCGCGAGCTGGCCGCCACCCACATTCGTGAGCTCTCTGATATCAAAGAGCGCATCCCCACCATCGTACAGCAAGCTGCCTTTGCCGTGTCGCAGCTTACAAATAAACCCCTCGATATACCCGCTAAGAATCCGCCCGGCCATGTATCCGACAGCGTCCCTTCACGTATCGAGATCATCAAAAGAGCCAACGATGACCTCTTAGCTGTGGTTCAGCAGTTGCGTACAGATCTGCATGCCCAGGTCGACGCTCTAGCCAACGAAGGTGTTATTCCGACCCAACAGACTATCAAGCATGCTCCGGTGTTGCAAGGCCAAAACCAAGCAGCGCAAGACAGACAACATGATCCAGAAGCGACCGTCACAAACGAAGGACTGGGAAACCTCGATGTGGGCAACCTAAACGCACGAGCAGGCGTAAGAGAGGTCAAAGGCGAAGAGGCCTTGACTCGTGTGAAGGAAGTTCTGGAAGAATTGGCAAAGAGCACTCAGGGCGGCGACGAAATGGCTGTCGAAAAATGAGTGCAGGCGCGAGTTTCGACATGCGGGCAAAGATATGGCAGCATCGCATACTGTCATCTGATAATGATGTCTCGATGGCCTCGGCATGCACTATTCCCCAATCGGCATTTTTCGCGTCGAGTACAAGGAGATGCAGTATCATCTAATAGAAGGCCCAAAAGGATCGGTTGGCTGAGCAAGGCCCGTACCCTGGGCCTTAGAAAAACACGGGAAAACGATGCCACCATAGGGATTTCTCCCTGGTCGTCGACACGCCTCGCGCCTGCCACCTCGACTCTACGTGCTGGGTGTTTTCCTTGCATATAGCGCCCCAGTATCAAAGGTGAACCCATTCTCTGAGTATCACAACACCCCTTATATCGCGATCGAAAGATCACATCATCTTTCCACGCAAAAATTTCGTCCGAATCGCGCGTTATTAGCTTGGAACATCATGTACTCAGAAGCACGACGGCACACTGGCTTCCCGCATTCATCCTGGCAGCTCCATCCCTCGACTCCTTGGCTCGTATAGTCGGTGAAGCCCGGCACACCTCCTTCCCATAAAAAAACTAAAGTCGGCAAAAGTCGGACTGCGAACTGGAATCTTGACTCACGTGCGAAACATAGCGTGCAATGTGTAGCGGCAGGCCATGACACGCCCTCCCGTTTGAGAACACGAGACCACGCGGGAAGCACAGAAAAAAGAAGGCGAGGCAAGGAATGGCATGTTTCGCAACACTGGCATATCAGCGAGGTTCGCATTACTCGCAATAAAGTTTGCGGATGCAGGAGCGATGGAAAGTTTTGCGGTGACGAGGCGCTGGGACACGTTACCGGCGGGGTACGTCCACCTGCATCTTTTGAGTTTGGGACAGACGTGTGCAGCAGTCTGGGTGACAGAAGGCAAAACTCTTCTCTGTCTTCAGTGTCGATCACCTCACACCACTACAATGAAGCACCTTTTTGATAATCTATGTGTTGGTTTTATGTACTATGGTCTGTGATGTTTTGATAACGAAAAATAAATAGAAGGAGAAAAATTATAGACGAAGAAGTTAGAAAGGGGGGATATCTCGCAACGCGGAACCATCCACTCCTACAAACAGCTCCAGCTCCTGCAACCCCTCATATACATCCACACACACACACTCTCGCCTCTGCCCCTCCAAACTCCCCGCCCAAGAAACAACAAAATAGAAGTGAAATGTAACAAAATGCAAAGAAGAAATCAAAGAAATGTGCACCTCTTTCTTTTCAAAAACATGTCATCATAAGAATTCTACCATTCATTTTCCATTCTAGCCAACAAGCACATCACGCGCCCGACTCGCCGACCGGCAGCAACATGTTATTAAAAAGAAGAAGCTCTGCAACGAAATTCTGACTTCTTGCTTTTCTTCTAGCTCTCAGCGGCATTGCCCCCCGTCTGGCTCGAGACGTAGTCGTTCATCATCTTGGTGATGGGGGCCTGGCCACCCCACTGCACGAGCTCGACCATCTTGTTGACTTCGGCCATGGTCATGAGAATGGCGCCCTGGGGCACCTCGGTTGAGGACGAGCTCTCCTGGCGGCGCTCGGGCTTCTTCTCTGCCTCGCCTTCGGCGGCGGGCTTTGCTTCACCCTCTGTTGGCTTCGCTTCTCCTTCGGGCTTGGCCTCGCCCTCGGGCTTCTTCTCGCCTTCGGGGGCGGCAGCAGCGGTGCCGTTGGAGGCGGCGGCGGTCTGGCCCTCGGGAGCGGCGGCGGGAGCGGCACCTTCGGGGGCAGCCGCCTGGGGAGCTTCGGCTGGGGGAGCCTGCTGGCCTTCGGGAGTGGCACCAGCAGCGGGTTGCTGGGCGGCGGCCTCGCCACCAGAGGGCTGGGGAGCGGCGGGTTGCTGAGCTCCGGCCTGGGCGCCCATCATCTGCATGGTGAGGATGAACTCTCCGTCGACCTGGCGGACGGGAATGGCAATGCGCATGTTGAGGGGATCGATGACAGCGTTGGCCTGGATGGGAGTGAAGGTGGGAGCAAGCAACAGGTTCTGGGCAACGGGGTTGTTGTTGATGGTCTGGGTTCCACCAGTGGTAGTGCCGGTGGTTTGGCCGGTGGTCTGGCCAGTTGCGCCCTGGACTTGACGTTCCTTGATACTCTCCCTGAACTCATCACGGCTGCGGCGGGCGGGAGTACCGACACCGCTGAGCTGGCCGCTAGCAGCACCAGGGTTCTGAAGGACACCACGCTGGGCGACAGCGAGAGCAACCTGACCGTTAGGTGGGACGCCCATGGACTGCATCATGCTCTGCAGGCGGAGAGCGTTGATAGGCATCTGAACAACAGTGACCTGACGGTTGAGGTCAGGCTGGACGGCAGCAAGGTTAGTGGTAACCTTGTAGCGGTAATCATCTGGGAAGTCGAGATTAGTATTTGCACGAGTTGATATTGAGGGCGAGTACACTTACTAACTGCCTGCTGGCCTTGAAGAGCAGTCAACATGCCCTGCTCCACACCATCGACCACGTCGACGTTCATGGTCATGGGCTGAGTAGCACGGACAGACATGCGGAATCCGTCCATGAACTCGTTCTCCTGGAGACCGGTTCCTTGAATGGCGACCTGGGTCGATCCATCGCTCCCAAAGTTGGTAAGGAAGGCGTTGGTCTCAACGGTTTGACGGCCAAGAGCCATGTATTCACCGTCGATGTTGTTACGCTTGATCATGCGCACGGTCATATCGGTGCTACCACGTGTTAATACCCAGCTATGCTGACATTCGAAAGAGACGGCTTACATGTTGACGCTCCTCATCGTCTCCTGGATCATCCAGGTTTGCCTGTCGGGCGAAAGCATGGCAACGAAGGTGTTGTCAGGGTTGACGGCGTTGTTAGCCAACATCTGCGGGTCCATGGCCAGCTCGATCTGTCCACCGACCAAGTCGTTGGCATTGTTCGTGCTGATGGACATTGACTGGGCCATCAGCGCGACGAAGGGCTGACCAGTTGAACCAGTCACCTGGTTCGGGGGAACGGCGGGTGTTTGTTGATTAACGATTAGTTGCTGCTGCTTCTGTGAAAACGTCTCGACCTTTGACCGATCCGGAAACACGAAGGAGTTGAGATCCATCTGCCATGTGTTAGCCTACCAAACTCATGACGATTGGGGTGTTTTTCACTTACGTCGCCATTGAGATTAAGTACTTGATTAAATTGCGCCTGCTGCTGAGCGAAGGCAGGTGAACAGCTCAAAAGGAAAAGGAAAAGCGAAGAGACAGTACCAGACGTCATTTTGAATAGAAGACAGCCACCTGGGCTATGAATGGCAGATTATGAACAAGAAATAAGGGGGAATACTCTAATAGAAAATTATTAGGAGGAATGAGAGAGCGACGAGCTGCACGCAGACTGGCTGAGCAGAAGTACTCCCTTGATATTCTTGGAAGCTAGGTTATATATGAAATCTCTTGAGCATGGCCCATGATTCCGGCGTGGCTGGACTCCGTTTCCAGAGTTCCGGTGTCATGTTCCACCAATTTGCAAAGGTGAACTCCGGGATCCGACTAATTCAGGCTCAACGCCACAGCGAACCTGATATTCCCACGCTAGGCATGGCTACATGGTAGCCATTTGGGGAAGCCTAAGCATGGAATGTTCGATTTTGGCAGCCAAAAAGGTCCGGGTCGTTCGCTGCCGACTTGGCGGTGTATCTTGTGTGCGTGCAGTCCGTTTCATGGACGAACTGGGCCGTTTAGTTTGGGCCCATCTGATACTAGAGGTGCGGTGGGGAATGATGAGCACGAGACAAGTTTCCACTAGTGAAACCCAATTCCGGCACTCTGAATGGCCTGCCCTCTCGTGACGGCAAGAATGCTAGTCTCGCTGAATGACCCCAAGTTATGTCCTGGTTTCCAGAGGCATTGTGAAGCAAAGGGCGACAAGTCGTCGACTGTGTGCTCGGGTGCTTGGGTGCATTTGGGTCTCTATCTGGAAAGTCGGCTCATGTTATGCCGTGTCTGCGCTCGATGTAGAATTCAATCCGATTTGACAAAAATGTTTGATGTTTTTGTATTAATGGAGCAGTTAATGAAGTATACTGCAGGGCTGCATCGTGGCGGTTGTAACTTGCGTTAATATTCCTGACAGCGCAAGAAGGTTAACGTCATTCATCTCGACATCTGCAAGTACATTCTCCGAGAAGGACAGCTTGTGTAGTTGGAAGATGGTCAAACGAAGATGTTTGATGTGGTGTTTCGAAAGTGGCGTTGAGTGATCCGCCTCAGAAAGCTTGAGGAGGCTAAGCGTCGACTAATCCGACATGGGACTAGTGTATCATTGAGATACCTCCAACCCGTGGACCTCGGAACGTTCATGCCACGATATTAGAAGATCGACCGCCAACAGCGGCAGCCAGTGGAGAAAATACGTATGGAATTAACCGAAAGACAGCAGATCAGTAGACCCATTCTTTCGTCTAGGAAATATGTCAACCTCACATCATGGCCTACCATTATGACATACAACCAGCCAAAGGAAAAGTCGGCATCTCACCTCTCCCCAAGCCTTGCAGCATAACACTTATGATGCATCGTGTGAGTCAAACTGGCCTCAGCAAAGGGACACTAAGGCTCAAAGAGGGCCTAATGGCCTCGGGTAGCAAGTTGGAGACGCCTCACCACTGCCTTGGGAATACCATCTAGGCAGAAAGAGGGTTGCAAATGTCACATCTGTAAGTTGCACGACAACTTTTGATTTAACTTTGAATTTCATTCCTCTACCGTAGTGAAAACGCCCATTTTCATGCTTCTTTCCATCGTCCCACGTAGTCACACATCAATTGTAGAGTAAAAATGCCGCTACCGTTCATTAACACGCTTTTACATGCAAGCAGCACCGTCAATGCCGATGACCTTTCCGTTCACCCAATCGCCGTCCTGGGAGGCGAGGAAGGCAACAACGCGGGCAATGTCGATGGGCTGGCCAACACGGTTGTGGGGCGACCAGGTGGCGGCGTACTCGTCAACACCGTCGTTGCTGAGCTGGTCACCTCCGGGGATGTACTCACGGCACACGGCGTGGTACATGTCGGTCTTGATGCCACCGGGGGCGACGCAGTTGACGGTAACCTTCTTCTCACCAGCATCTGCGGGGGTTGTTAGTACCGACCCAATAAGAAGTGTGCACGAGGTTTGCACGAGGAATGAAGTGCGGGGGGGATAGAGAGTGGAAACGTACCAATAGCCATGCACCTGGTGAAAGTCTCAATGGCACCCTTGGAGCCAGAGTAGACAGCGTGCTTGGGAACGCCCTTGGCCTGGCCAGTGATGGAGCCCATCAGGATGATGCGGCCACCAACTTCCATCCTCTTGTAAGCCTCCTTGGCGACGAAAAACTGGCCGCGGGTGTTGATGCTCATGACACGGTCGTACTCGGCCTCATCGACATCCTTGAAGTGGCCGAAAGAGACGACACCAGAGTTGGAGCAGCAGATGTCGAGCTTGCCGAAGTTGGAGATGACAGCGTCCATGAGCTTGGCGGTCTGCTTGGTGTCGGCAACGTTGGCCTGGACGGCGATGGCATCGGAGCCGTTCTTCAAGGACTTGATCTCCTTGACGAGCTCCTCAGCAGCCTCAGAGCTGTTGGCGTAGTTGACGACAACCTTGGCACCGCGGCGGGCGAGCTCGAGAGCCATCTCCTTACCGATACCACGGCCTGTCGATCCATCAGCTCGGGCCTCTTTCCAAAGCAACGCTCTTCATGAGACATTGGGCGAACTTACCTGAGCCGGTGACAACGGCGACCTTGCCCTCGAGGCTCCAGCTGGGGATGGAAGACATTATGATTGTTGTTTGGTGATTGGGTTTTTGGCAGGGTGGTTGGGACGTGGTAGCTTGAAGCTGATTGCTTTAGAGGAGTGATGAGAAGCTGATGGGATTTGATGAGGATTATGAACCGTGAACAAGACGAGATAAATACTCCCTCGTGCTTCGGTATTGAAGCGGAGAATTGGAGACAAGCAATGGCATGTGGGACTGTGCTCTCACAGCCATTCCCTCCATACCCGTTCAATTGTCCCTACCATGCTTCCACTGACCTTCTCCGTCGCGGCAACTGGTCGGAACATGGCGGTCTGCCGTGAGTCCTAGGGCTGGATCTGAAAAGTGCCTGCGCCGCCTCCCGTTCCGTAGCCTAGTGCCCGTAGGAGAGCCAGAGGCTCTTCGCTGTGGCAATCTACTCCAGCGCGCACGTATGGGGGAGCTCTTCGGACATGTGCGGGGCCGAAAGGGGCTGAGTGCACGTCATTGGACGAAAAGTACAGTCAGCAGAGCTGAACTGAGTCCGGCTATTGGCCGCATCTCTACAACTCTCGCATCAATGGAAAGGGACAGGTTTGATTGCCTGCAATGAGAGATTTTTTGGGTTTGCTATGCTCTGGAGCGATAGCAGAGAATGGTTGAGGCGTGCGGGTCCGGACGTCGGGGAGGCTGGAGCCAGCCGAGAGGGGAGGGCGACTCCACTGGCAACACGACATTTCGAATGCTCGATGGCTCAAGGGCGGACGAGGAGAGTGCTGGGTGCAAATTAGCCAGAATCGATTGAGCCATGACGCTGCCGTCAGTGCGGCACGCGATGAGGATCGAATTCGCATCATGTGACCCTGTGTCCCCTGATTGGCCTGCACGCTTACCAGCAGACGTGCCTTTTCCTCACGTCGTCCCGTCTCCCATTAGCACACGGCGCAAACTTTCGCGATGGCTCCCCATCTCCAGGGTCCATCAAGACAGCGCAGATCCGAAGGACAGGCCGTCTCGCAATTCCGGGAAAAGCAAACTTTGCCATTGGGGCCATTGCCGCAGGCCGTACCGCTTCGGCTCCGCACTTCCACCATTTTTCGGACTTGGTCAGTGCGCTGCGGCTACGGACCTCACTTCATTCCCCCTCCCAATATCGACGAGCATTCTGATAATAGCAGGCTGAAGGAAGAGAGCCTGCACTTCAATGTCGAGCACTTCTCGAGTCGGAAAGTCCGTACGATTGAGCATCAAAGGTGAGATGCAGGTGCAGCTTGTTATTCGTTAATCTGGCAGAGGTTCATGAGCGATGGAAGGGGGACTAGGTATGACGCAGACGTACTTGCCTTGGAGTGCAGCGACCTCAAAACCTAGCCATCGAAGTCGCGGGGCGATTGCTGAACCTTTGAAGTACTGGCCGGGTGGAGCATGTCTCTTTTTTCACCGGCCTCCAACGTCCATGAGGTCAGTGTCATTGGAGGCGTACGTAGCACAAACTCGCCGCGGACCTTCCATGCCACCCCATTGGGTTCAATCCTATCGCCAACGGTCGTCTCGCAGTGACATCTTACTGTGGGGAGAAGAAGAAACGGGCCGGCTCATTTCCAAGCTCTTGTCTTACGGCAAGAGAACGAGATCAAGTGGAGGTATCTCCGTGGACAAGCTTGTCTATGATGACAGCTGATAGACAAGAAGCGACCATGCATGTATATGCGGGCGTAATATGAGTGGAATACGCGTCCCTCTCAGTCCAGAAGCAAGATTTCGGTTTTTCGAAACCGTGCCATTTCTCGAGCGGGGCGCCACAAGAAAAAAACGGCGTTGCACAGCATTCCCGTTGAGGAAGAACAAAAATCTCCCATAGAAGAAAATTGGAGCAGAGAACTTGAATTTCTGACCGTAAGAAGTGTGCACATACCACCGAATACCCAGATCCAAGCAACCGCGAACCGTAAGACGGAACGGCCCCTATGCCGCCTCTACAACGTGTCAGTGACTGAACCTTCTACCCCCTGGTCGTGACCCGCCATATCCGATGAGAGCGATCCCACAAACTGCAACTTAGGTTGCATATCACGCAAATAGAGCCCCTTAATAATCCCTGGAGCCTGAAAATAATGGAGTGACAGTCGTGACTATGGTGTCGCGTGCATTGGGGCTATGCCATGTCGGTGTTGACACCGCACCCCCCTCATTCTCCGTACTTTGAATCAGGCCCCCGCGAAGGGGGTGGATAGCGGCCAAAACGGCACGGGCATCCCGATGATCCAGAGCCATGTTTCCTTGCGGCGAAGCTTGCATGGTCGGGGTAGATCGTCTGAGAGTATCGATAACACGGACCATTGTTCATAACATGTAGCTCTATGCAGGAGGATCAAGATCCCCCTTGCTTCATTTTTTGGGAATCAAGACGCAGCGACGTTTTGCATAACGGGGTTCTCCACCTTCTAATTTGTAGGGGGGGGGCCTTCACAACGAACGCCATGGGAAAAAATAATAATAAGGAAAGGATCAGAACCGTGGAAAGCAGAGACGGTGGTGGCGGTAGTAGTACATCATGATGAAAGCAAACGAAAGAACAGACTTGCATACTAAACGCAAATGGTCTAGCCGGCCACCCAAGCGCGAGCCTTACGAAAAGGCCAAACCACTGAACTGCCACTCTGCACCCTGCAGGAGCCCCCCAAAAGGCCAGTCAGATACGAAGAAGCCGATGCAGAGCAACGAGCATCCCAGCAAGGCCCAAGGTAACACCGGTGAAAACACTCGCCGACGTACCGGCCCCATAGCAACTTGGTTCGCCAGTCCAAGCGTAGTAGTAAATGAATCCTATGCCAACTCAAGCACTAAATGTCTATCACCCCGTTTGGAGTGTCAGAGGTCAGAGCTCACCCTTGACCCCCTCTCTTACCTGCAAGAGAAAGTTGCAGAGCTGCACCATAGCAATCTCCGATCGCACGGTCCAACGTTTGATGATACTGCGGTCCTGAGTGCGGGCACCCGTTGCTTTACCCGCTTGGTACGTTTGCCCCATCAGGTTCCTCTGGCGATTTGGCCAACCGACTGGTGGTTGTGGATCCTGCCAATGTCCGACCCAATGCCCTCGTATTTTTTTTCGGGCCATGGGGGGAAGGGGGGAGGCTATCCTCGAGATATGTGTCATAGGGAGACCTTATTTCTCTCTCTCTTTTCGCCGTTTTTGTGCGAGCCTTCTTTTTTTGCTCTTCCCTCACCCCATGGCCCATTTCTGATGTGACACAACGTCAAGCATTACATGCGATTACATGCAGCCCTCGAAAGCGGTCCGTGGCTTACCCTCTTTTTGAAAAAGGCTAAATTCAGCATTACCGGTTTTTGCGCGATCTTGCCTCGAGTCCTTCGAGAATGTGGAGGGGGCGTGGCCGTTGCTCCATTTTGGCCGCGTAAGCTCCCAATCTGGGTGCTTGCTGCACAGCTGTCTTGGTATTCTTCGCATATCGTCCTGCATGGAGGTTGGTTGACATGGACATGACAAGATTGCCGGATTCTGTACTCCGTGCCCGATGTCTTCAAGTGCGTATATCACTATTGTATCCTGAGTCGTTAACGGGCGCGGCTAACAGTGGTGGCAGTAGCTTAGTAGGCTACCCGGGAGGGGGGCAACTGAGAGACAGCTTCGAAGATCAGCCAATAGTACACGCAAGAGGGGTGTGGCTTTGGCTACTCAACTGACCTTCAGGGCGTCGGATGACATTCCCTGCCAAATGAAGCGCCGGGACGCTGCCGGTGAATATCAAAACTCGGTAGGCCTGAGGATCGTGCAGAGTGCGAACGACGGAAGAAGAAAGGCGGCCATGGAATGCACGAAGAAGCGAAAGCGTATATGTAAAACGAGGTGCGTGCCCCACAGCTGCTGTATTACTCCGAAGATATTTGCTCATTCCCTACAATCATCCGACCTGCCTCTCTCGCTGCTATTTATCTCACCCCCATCCCCCCGAACAATGACCTGAGATCCATGACAGATGCCGCTACGGAAACCCAGGGCACCGGCCCGGGGAAACGACCCCTTCACCCTTTGATCCCCGTAGGATGCGACCCAACCCTTAAGACGGGCCTATCCCACAGCCTTGATGACAACCCCGCCGGCACATAGTGGTGGATTTTATCCACCGCCAGCCATGACCCGTCATCTCCAACCACCAACCACCACCTACCGACCCCGCCATCGTCACGAAGAGACCAATCAACAACGCCAACTCCCCCATACAAAACGGTGACGTGAAACACAAGCGCGAGAGAACGAAAAAGCAACTAAAAGAACGCAAGCTTGCCAGCTGAAAAAAAAGACATGGAAACAGGATATGGATTCATGATCGGCCGTCAAGAGTAAAAGAATCGTTGCTAGTTCCCTGCACTCGGTCCCGCCACGCCAGGCCACGTCGAATCGCAAGCCAGTAAAGGAATGTAGCGGCTTGCGCCGAAACCCAACGCGGCGAGAGGTGCCTCTCCACTTCCCGTCGACACTTCTGACATAAAGGAGAGGAAGTGACACCAATCATGCCGACCAACGGCCACGCCAAGATGGAATGACGAACGATGACCCGGCACCCATCGATAAGACCACCAAGGTAGTAGGTATATATATACCGACCTCGGAAGTTTTGAAGTCTTATCTGACATTAGACAACAGTGTCGTACTATACATTACTGAACAACACTCAATGCGTGGTGCTGAGGATTAGATCCAGTAAAGGCTCGTTTGGAGCCTGGAAGATGAACGCCCGGTAAATGCCCCCTCTTTTTGTTTTCCTCCCTTTCGCCGAAAACCAGAATGGACAAAGGCCGCCTTCATGACAAGAAGGAAGATACGCTGAATGCTTGTACTGATGGGAATCTATAGAAAAGGGCCGAAACGGCCAGTATGACGAACGGATGCGATCGAATTGATCGTCGATTAAGGCAGAGGTCGTCAACCTCTTGCAAGTTTCTCGAGTTTACCACGGATGCCGTCGGAGAATCTCGTGGCCAACCCTTCGTCGATCACCTCAATACAGTGTGAAAGCACGGTGAAGGCATGGTTGAGGTGGAGCGGAGTTCCATCTCTCTTGGTCAACGTCGGAATACCCTCCCTTCGGGTCAGATACCTCACGATCGTCGGATGATCGGCCGGCAAACGATCCACTGGGAAGTTTGCGTTGGCCTGCTGGAACTGTCCTTGCTGGCCTGGGCTCAATGACTCGTTATGAGTGAGTGAGTCTGTCCAGAGGATGAGTGTCGCGCGGTAGATTGCACCTGGCCACCAAGGTGGACGAATGCCCTTTGGCATTTCTCTGACCAGGCGTAAGATCTGGCCGGAATGAAAGATGGCCTCGTGGACGTCGGAGATGCACTTCTTGTGTACCCAAAGCATCTGTTGATACGAGCCGTCAAAGCCTTCGCGCCTGGCAAGCCGCTCGATTTCGGGAAAGTTTGTCACGGCGTTGAGGCTGACAAGGTGATACATGACGAGATTGGCTTGCATCATTGGGCACATGGGGCTGGATTTCATGTACCGTTCGGCCAGATCGTACCACCGTTGCAGCAGTGCCTGCACCTCTTCGAGACGCACCCGCGTAGAGGCAGCAGTAACGGCTCGAGATCGCTGCCTTGACGCCATGCTATCCGAGAAGCAGCTCAAGAGTTGGCAGTACTGGCAAACCAACGTTTGGAGCGGGTGAAGCAGGAGACGCAGATGCATAGGTGTAAGATGGATGTCCTGAGGTATAATCTCGTCATCGAGGAAATGACGGAACAGGTCTCTCAGGCTCAGAGGTCTAGCACCAGATCCCACCGACGGATATCCATTAGAGAACTCGTGCACCTGGTTGAACAAATCACACCATTCTGATGACGATTTGGCTTGCCAGAGTCGGTCAGTGTCCGGCATTGGCGCTCCAAACTCGGTCACAGAGAACAAAGGAGTAGTATCATGGAACAAGGATAAATCTTGATCAACCATTACCCATGAATAAATGAGCCTACATCAGGTTAGCGATATGCTGACACGTGACCGAAGGAACCACATGATCCCGAGGTTAAGGAGCAGGTCCCATGACTTACCGACTGCGACTTTCCTGCTGCATCCAATCCCTCCACAAAGCTTCCGTGGGTGTCCCACCGTTCATATGAGGTGTGGACATTGGCATGGCATCGAGTATTCCAGAATGCCGCAGCATCGAAAAGTACATTCCGCGCTGGCCCATGGCGATATCCATTTGCCACTTGTCACCACTCCAAGCCGCTTGTACAGTGAAGAGGAGCGCTGCACGAAGAACGATGGGATCGCCGGCCATGATGATATTTTTCTCGATGAGATCGAACAAGGAGATGCGACAAGCTTCAGTGAAGCCTCCAGTCAGCCAGCGGGCCTCGACCGATGGAATCGTCATCGCGCCTTGCGCAATCATCATGAGAATGAGCAAACTCGACGCCTTGTCATTGAAATTCTGCATGAGCTCGTTCGTGTCCAAAGTACCTCGCGAGGACATTGGATAATAGCGCTCGAAAGAGTTGGCATAGGAACGAAGGAAATACTCCAAGACACGGGCAGGCGGAAGAAGCACAAAGTTCGAGGCCGTGGAACCCGGCGATTCGCCGCTACTGGATGACGTGCTCATTCCATCTTTATGGATATCAAGCGCCTTGTGCAAAAAGGACTGAGTTATAGCGAGGAGTTTGTCTCTTGTGGGCTCAAGAATAGGCAGTACACCAACAGGCTCGCCTTGCTGGAAATCCGATTCATCCCAAGAGGGTCTCCAGCTGCTCCAGCCTTCATGATTCTTCAAGCTCTGCTCCAAGCGCTCCAAGTTCAGTCTTGCGGTACGAGGACACGAACTTGAAGCGATGGGCGGTGTGCAACGGAACACGGTCCACCCATCCTGTGCGGCAATGATGGCACCCAGATCCGGGATACCGGCATCGGCGATGGACGAGTGCCTATTCGAAGGGTAGAACATGGAAGCTGAGCTGCCAATCTGGAGGTCTGAGAAAGATTCGTCCATGCGAGGTGTCTGGATTGGTGTCTGCACCGGGCCGAAGGTTTGCGGCGGAGACATTTCCGGAATCATGCCCAGAATGCCGTCGGCGGGAGGACCCATGCTGAGATCCATGTTCATTGACATCATCAAAGATGGATCAATCCTCATTTGGTCGAAATCGGGGCCTACGGATAGGGTGGCCCACGGGTCCATCATGAAACGCGGACTAGCAGCATTGTCCGAGCCGTCCCTTACGGTGCGCACAAAGTCGTCGTAGCCAGACATGGGTGTCTGGGTAACGAAGCCGTTGACAGGAGTTGGCAGTGGCGACAGAACTGTGGGAAGTGCAGCAGGAAGGCCGTTGGGGGGAGACTGCTCAAAGAATGGTGGGGTCGTCGACATGGCCATGGGCATGGCCTTCTCCTCGGGCGTGGGATTCTGCAGCTGAATGGGCTGCGAGACGGAGGGGTTTCGCGAGTGTGTTGCTGAAGGCGGTTGAGATGGAGGCTGCGAGTGTATCTGCCCATTCGGAAGCTGCTGGGGTTGCTGAGGCTGCTGGGGCGACGATTGAGGGTTTGCTGGTTGTTGCTGTGGCTGGGCATCGCGGGCAGGAGAATTGCCACCGGATGTGTTTTGAGATTCGTTGTTGTTGCCATGTTCGCTGGAATTGCCGCTTCCAGAGCCGTCAGCTGGAGTCACGACTCTGTTGACATTCTTGGACGCTCGACGCGTGGGACGCAATGTGCATTTGAGATTCCTTGCTGCACAACGACTGCAGGGGAACTTTTTGTCACATTTCGTCTTTGTTTTTGCGCAATTACTGCAGGCAATTGGTGTTCGCCCCGCCGACTTTGGTATTATTCCGGCATTGGGGGGAAGGCCCTCTTGGTTGTTCTGATCTCGGCCGTGTACGGTATAATGGCGTTGGAGCAGGTCACTGGGCGACTGGATCAGCTCTGTGCTTTTCGGATGGAAAAAGATGAGGAAGAAGAAGAGGAGGAGGGAAGGATGTGACAGGCAGGGCACTTGGTACTTACCGACGAGCAAAGCTCATGTGGCAGGTAAAGCACTTGAAGGGCTTGACATTTGTGTCTGAAGCAAGAGTTGGTCAACAGGCAACGAGAATTGGACGAAGAGAGAACGTACGAGTGAGGATGTGTCTTTCCAGATGTTCGTCTCTGGTAAAGGACTGGCCGCAGTATGTGCAGAAGACCATGTTGGGCGAGCTGGACCGGGTGGGGTGACAGTCAAGAGCGAGGGACAAGACGTCGCCAACTCGACGACGAGTGACACGGTGGACGGTTTAGACGGAAGGTGATGGGTGTCTCGCCCTGGGAAGAGGAATGGTTGCGATGATGTTTAGCGCGCAACGGGTACCGTGGACATGGGAGAGGGCGATGGTAATAGTGGAACGGCAATGGACAGCGAGCTTGGGTTCGGTGGCCCGGGCAGGAGACCAAGTGATATGAGCTGGTGGATGAACCGCGGAGGGCAAAAGAGACCAAGATCAGGACCAAGTGTCGAGGCGCGGTTGGGGGCGTAATGGATATAAGTGGGTGTTTCGACTGTGGCTCTGTGCTGGCACGGTGTCTTGCCCCGGTAAGATGCGGATTGCCAAAAAGCGGAGGATTACTGGAGCTAAACAAGAGGAGCAGCACAAGAGGTAAGGCCAGCCCGTCGAGGCTCGTCTCAGAAAGTAGGCCCAAACGAGCAGTAAGAAACAAGACAAGCGTATGTCAGGATGGAAGCGGGCTGTGTGGGTGGTGGGCCGTGGGCCGTGGGCTTAGTCTGGTTTGGCTGAGGGAAGGCGGTCGTTGGGATAATCGACGACACGATCAGACGTGGTGTATTACATGTAGAGCAGTAGAGCAGCAGGGAGTCAGGGCCGGTAAAAAAAGCAGTCAACGAACGGCAGCATGCGTGGAAGGGCGGCCCAAAGCAGACAAGCGCGAGGTGGACCACAGCCGTGCCAGGTTAGGGGGAGCTGCATGTGTTTTTGCTGGACCTGGACGTCCCAACGCGGGCGTGCTGCTGCATAATCAGGAATCAGACAAGCAGCGACGATTGCTGGTCATCAATTGAGAGAAGGCTCCAGCTCCGCGAGCATGATGGGCGCACTAGTGCCTCGCAAAAGTCGCGGGGCTTGGCCTGGTGCTTCCGTTACATGCGGCGCCAGGCGCTTGGATCCCTAGCCAGCTGGGGGGTAGGGGAGGCAGCAGAGCAGGCCAGAGGCAGCATGTGCATGGCCGGGGGGGTCGTGACAGGGGCGCTCTGCGGTGAAAGAGCGGCAGCTCGAGGGCCCAGCACGGGCAAGCGTCGATAAGGGCCGCAGGGGACATGCATGGCGCCAGGCTGGGCGGATGCGGCAGCCTCTATGACGATCGCCCCGGTCGCCTGGGGGGCTGCTTGGGGCTGCCGGGGGGTGCTGCTGGGATGGGCGCGGTGGGCGCGGTGGGCGTGGTGGGCTTGTGGGGGGGAGGGAGAGGTTGGCGCTGGCGTGAGGTGAGCAGGCCGTCGTCGTGGAGGGCGCTGGCTCCGGCTGAGCACTCGTCGTCCCGCCGCGCGCCAGACGCCATAATGCCAGGGGGGAAGGGGCCCCCAATCCCCACCATAACGCCTTGGTACGGTAATGTATACGCAGCGCTGCGGATACTTTCACCGATGACGGCCCCGGTGTATTGCTGTATTGCTGTATTGAACCACGGCCGCCCTCGGGCGCTCGTACCGGCGCGGCTGGGCGAGGGTGGGCGAGAATGCGAGCTGTCGGCGGCGGCAGCCAATCAGCGCCCGCGGATCCGGCCAGCGCGACCTCGCCGGCGACGACGTCCTCTCTCCAACACGGCGCCCACGCATCCACGCATCCACGCCTCCACGCACCCACGCATCCAGAGTCCGTACGTCCACCACCACTACGTCGACGCCGCAGCTGCCCTCTCGCCGTGCGAAGCTGTGTCCTCTGCGCCGACGTGGTGGCTGCCCGCCGTGCGGCAGATGCTGCGAGTGCCGGTCAGCTCCCGCACGCTTGCACACGCCCAGCTCCGAGTCAGCCACTCCCCCGGCGACATCGCCTTCAGATGCGACGGGCGCGAGGGCAGATGCGCGAGCGGATCAGCGGCGGCGACTTTGACGCCGTATGTCGATATCTTGCTGCTGCTGCTGCTGCTGCTGCTGCTGCTCCTCCTCCTACCACTGCCCTCACCCTCACTCTCGCCATTGCTCTCTCTCATCTCAAACGGCGACACCTTCTTGTCATGTCCTCCGTCTGTCAGACTGGGGCCCTGGGACCATGACCATGACAAGGTTGGGCCCATCTTTTGTCCGGCACCACGTCGTATCTGCCACTCCTTCTGCTGCTACCCAGCCCACAGCTCGAGTCTGAGAACTATGCTACGGACTTCTGTACGAGCTGCTGCGTCGACCTTTCTCGGCCCTCCCACACCCCTCAGGCACGCCATAGTCGCCTTCTCCTTCTGTTTCAAAACGAAGAGCCTCTGTGTCTTGGGCTCCCATCGACGTGGCGGTCGGGTTTATTGACTTTGTCCACAAGGTTTCATGCTCCGTGGAGCCAATCGCTACCTCCACGACCAGCAGCTTGTTGCAGTTCCCGCCAAGGCAACCCGCTAGCGGTTTGACTCTCGTCAAAAAGCTCGCCCTCCCGTTCAGTCCCACAGCGACAAAGCCTCCTCCACCATGTCTCACTGAACCTTACTCTTGTGTGTTTACGGGCGCCCGACGCCATAGTCGCGGTCTCAGAGGCCCTCTCTCGTCGACGCTATCTCTAGCTAGCTCGCGTGGGAATGCGTCACTGGCGCTGCGCCATCTATTATTATCCCGCCTTGGGGGTCGCTAGCAGGGCTCTCGTTGTTGAACCTCGAAGAGGCACGATCGGCTCGCCTAAGCTTTCTCTCTGGCTTTTAGTGGCCTCGGAGCTTTTCACAACCTTCAGCCTTGCCCCCCTCGGCCGTCGATACCATACCGCTTTGGCCCACTGCACTAGATGGACTGAGCGTGGGCAACGGCTGTTATCGTCCATTTGCTGCAAGGCTTCCACGGCCGCCCTTGCGACCCCCGAGAGGCACGAGATAGCGATGTGCATGAGCCTCCTTTGAGATCTCTGATCTCGATAACAATGTCCCATCCAGGGTCCAGCCTTTGTCGCTGCCATGTTATTGAGCCGGCTCGTAGACAAACAGAAATCCCAGCGCCGATCGCCTGGTAAGGTCGGCGATCATCTCAACAGTGACAACGACGAGAACACCAAGCAGTGGTCACTGAAAGTATACATTGGAGGGGTCCTGCGCAGACGGAGCTGACTCAATTTCCGCGACTGGACAACTTGCGCCCGCTAGCCTCGCCGTGGATGCACCATGTAAGCTCCAAAAGTCAGCACGTAATATGTCTGGATGGGACGGCACTCGTGCAGCTACCCCGACATTCCCATTGCCATCATGATGCCTTCGCTCCCTTGGCTATCGCAGCTTGACTCCGCATACATCGCATCATTTGTTTGATGATTAAATCATCTCCACCTTTTGCCCTCGGCCTGGTATCGAAGCCACAGAGGCTTTGGTACTGAGGCCTGAGCCTGCTGGATTGGGGTAGTGATCATCGGTCGATCTCCGCCTGTCAGCGAGCCGGGACATGAGCACCTAGAATCCTGTTCCTTTCAACACTGCCGAGCCTACTTCGAATTCAATTGCTGACTAGCCCGCGTCCCACGATCCGTCTTTTTCTTCTTTCTTGCCCGCTCCACGCCTACGCTGCAGTTGAGAAAGAAAATCCCAATCGGGCACCCGCATGGACTGCTGTTAAAACTCTCTTCTCGCTTGCGGCAACCCTGGCTGCCGATCAATGGACAGCAAATCTCAAAGCGGAACGAGGCTAAGCGCGTTTGACCAAGAGATTCGCCCAGCCGGTCCGTACGCCCAGTCTGGCCGTGCGGTTCTAGGGCCATGGCCGCCAAATAATTTCCATACAGACAGCCCTACTGACGCAAAAGGACAATACACTTTATACCGCCCTTTTCAAAAAGCAACGAATTTCCCCAGACCGCTCCTTCACGCTGTCCGCTCAATGGTTGAAAATTTTCGACAAAGTTTTGCGACAGAAAAAACAGCGCACCCATTTAATGGTCCGGTCTCTGCTCGCTTGGGCACAGAAGTGTGGCATGGGTGTAAGGATCTGTTGATGGTGGAGAGCAGCGGGGTCTTCCATCCTGTGCGATCTAGGGATCTTCCCAAGACCCTGGCTGGAGAACGTTGCCGTACGACTCAAGACGGGCTAGGATATGCCATTGCGTGCATAGACAACAAAGCTCAGGAACAAGAAGTAACAATTAGTTATTGCTGTTGAAACAAACTTTACCAAGACTTAGTCTCTGCCTCCCCCTGGCCGTCGCGGGTCACGATTCCGAGTCCCCAGCGGGGCACTGTCTCATCAATCTATTGTTTCACGTTCCTGAGTCGCCCGCTAAGGCCACCGGATGCTTCGAGAATAGGAGCAAAACAGTCGCAATTTCAATACCCAGAAAATCTTTGCTCATCTTCCTTCTCCGTCGTATTCAGGAACGCCGGGGCGGCTTCATCCAAACGGGCCGCGACTCGAAAGGTCAATAATATCGACAATCAGGGGATACGGGCGTTGCCACCGTCGACTGTATCGTAATGACTGCCCCAGCGTGAGCAAGACTGATCGCCCAACGACGACTCCATATTTGTGCGCATCCCGACAAGCGAGAAAAGCATCACCTGACCGCTCCTTATCGGCGGGGACTCGGCACCCATGGATGTCGTCCAGACCGCTGTAGATGTTCTTTTTGTTATGGTTCCACTGGCCGGCTCATTTTCGCAATCACCACGTAGGATGCATTTTAGGCCCTTCTTAGCCTCTGCATTCTTTTGGCCACAGAAGCCCGCGTGGGTATCCTTCTCAGGAGTGATGTCAACGTCGCGGTGTGCTTGTCGTTGTCGCACCAATCGCTTCATTCGGTGGCGGTAATCAACGCCAGCCACAGCGAAAGACGGAGCTGAGAGCTTGCTGCAATAGGAAAGCTTCATGAGTACTAAAGTCCAAGGCGGGATTTCTGGTCATCCAGCGTTCATCATGTCAGGAAATACGGCCGAGTCTCATCTTCTGGTTGCCTTTCGAGTAGTCTGTTGATCTAGTCAGTCTGTTGCCTCCCGCTTGTATCTTAATACGAACCGGAATACTGCGAAAGAGACTGACACCGCCACATCGCTGCAGTCACAGTGCATGGAGGTAGCTTGGGCGCGTCAACTTGCCATGGGGTCAGGCAATGGGGGCAAAACAAAGGTTGAACCGAGGGTCCTTTGCACGCCGCGTCGAGGGTCCATTGCCCTGCAGCCCCATGGAGCTGCTGCTGAATTCGTACCATTTTGTCTTGGATGCTTTCCCTTCGATTTGACCGCACACGAGCAGGGCAGCCACTTTTCAAGTACCTCTCATGGTCAATGCTAATCTGCCAATCTACTGATCTTCTCCGGCATGCCAAAGGGGCCCCTCTGCCCAAGGCCCTCGTATTCGTCATCACGCAGTGAGGGGAGGAATGGGAATTCTCCAGCCACGATGATTGGCTAGGAGATTGGATGAGCGGAGACCTCGACTGAGTGGAATCTCGCCTTCACCTCAGCGGGAATTCTCCGCTACGCCAACGCTGCCGCACTTGACAGCGGGCAGACCTGCGTCAAGATCAACGACGGCCCCGGTTCCCCTCTCGGTCTCGTTCGCTGACGCTCCTGATGAGCTGGCAGATTTTCACCGCTTAAGGCCGTTGCGCGACGAAGTTGGAGAGTCCTAACGCCGCCGTAGCAGTCGAAGTTTCCAATGCGAGATGACAACGTCTCTGGCGATGCTCATTGCAGTAGGATCTGTCCTGGAGATCATGCAGGGCTACTGTGAAATAATATTGGTGGCTTCCAAACACAGCGCATCTAAGGCTGATGTGAGGCAGCCTGGAGGTTGAGTCCAACGAACCCCTGCCCTATGGCTAGGAGCGGGGTAGTGCAAAAGCTGTTACACATTTCCGCATCTCCTAGTGGATGCTGACATTGGGTGACAGACGGCATGTATGCCGATCTGATATCAGAACGGCAACGTTCACTGTGGAGACGGCGAGATTCTGGGGCTTCTCAGCTCGCCTGCAATCCCAGAATCAACAGCCGCCGGGCGAAAGGCAGGTGTTCGACATACGAAACAGGGCTGCTCTCCCCATTATCGCGACGAGCGCGCAACGGTTAAGTAGCAATGGCCCGAATCGGCAAGACGCCATTGCTCGATGATATCAGAGGTACATGGCCTGCCCACGCACGGGATTAACAACAATGCACTCCGGCAGTGATTACGTGCAGCCACGCCGCCATGGGGTCGAACATTGCCGTGAGGCCTCAACGGCATTGATCCCGGCAATAAAGGGAAAAAAAAGTCAACGATTGACGCGCTCAAACGCAGCTTCGGGCCATGGTCCCTGTCGTCGCAGAGACCCGAAGCGACGGCTCAGTTAATGGCGAGAATAGAGCCGGGGTCTATTTTCAACGCCCACTGACATAACTCTATATCTGCCTCTGTTATCGGGCGGTCTAGTCCCGACACGGAACAATCTTGGTCCGTTCTCGAACAGACGACGATAGTGCCTCGCAGAATCCCGCCCAGCCGGCTATAAGCTTACGTTCATATGAATACGCGCCCTTTACAGAGGCCAACAATTCTGAAACTCATTCATGCCAACGTTCGCAAGGGAGCTGCCGTCGTAGGCGCCCGCTAAATGGCTTGACAGGCTACAGCGGGGCTTCTTCCATTTTGGTGGCGTTTCTAGGCCCTTTCTAGGCCAACTTCCGCGCAGCACAGTGCTGACTCTGCCAAGTAGATACACGACATCAACTGCTCAGCTATCTTCGAGAATGGATAACAGAAGCGCGATGCGGAGCGATTATTTTGTTTTGCGGTTGATGCACATTGGGCAAATGAGCAACCGGCTGCTCCTATTGCTTGCCTTGTCTCTCGCTGATACACACTATAATCGCATTTCGCATCATGGTTCTGACATGGGCTGCGCCCGTGGGCTATGTCCTACCTTTGTCTAATCTTAGCACGCATCATGTGCATCGCTTTACAAGTTAGCTTACGGCACGAACTGCTCCATATTCGACATTCGACATAGAATCAACAGCCTGAGGTCTTAAAATAATCCACCAACTCTAGCGAACGAGGGCTGACGAGATGGAACCGACATGTATTTTCCCTATCAAAGGGCTGGACCACGTATCTGCACAGCCATATTTGCCTGGTCGTACCGACTCCATTACATAGATGATTCTCGGCAGGGTCTTTCCACCATGGCGGGACCGAGAAGGCCTGAGTTTCACCATGACCCATCTAGGCCCCAGAGCCTACTGGGTTTTGGTCGGCGGCTCATTAGCGATGCAATATATCAAAGGAACGTTGTAATATATCCGTCCGTGTACCCATTGCAAAGCTTGTTGGCATGGTCGCATGGTCGAAATGTCTTGACGTAGACGACTCTCGGGAACGACAGTCTTCATTTCGCTCTACCCGGTGGAGAAGTCGTAGAGTGGCAGGGTTCCATAAGACTCTTGACGCAAGCTTGACAAGTAGAACATGCCGTGAAATACCACCTCTCGAGTCACGACGTCGGCGGCGGTGAGCGAAATGCGAACCGTTTATACCATGCTGCGCTCTCCGCCCCTGCTCGACACTACGATTGTGTGTAACACGAAAGACTGGCTGGATCCAGCTCCCGAAGCATGGCCAAGCAGGTACACACCCGAAAGCCCAAGCGTTCTCGAGGTCTTCGGTCGATTAACGAACATGCCTTCCCATCGTCCGCGGCCCGTCTCATCCAGCCGTGCCGTGTCGGCGTGAGCGATATTCCACCCGGTTGAATAGAGGATTGGAGCAAATGAGCTGCATACGCAACCGTGCAGGGGATCACAAAGGAAGCCTGGCCACGGGTCATCGACACCCCACGACATATACGGGAGACCCTGCAGCCCTGCTCGCAAAGGCTTCCTATCCTCCATGGCAGGTCACCTGCCGGACAGGCCAGCCAGCCATCCCAGCCGGACATGTACCATGACACGTTCGCACAGCTCTCGTCGACGCACCAGGCGCTGTCAACTCGGGTGTTTGGCACCCGTGTAACTCCAGCGAATCCCCCTGCAAGAGAAGAACGACGTCGTGTAACGGGCTAGATTATGCACCACGAGATTTGCTGCAGTTCCTTCCAACGTGGCCCAAGTGTTCTCGCGTGGAGTCGAGTCACATAGACTGCTCACATGTCTTGGACCCTCGGGGGGTGTGGGAGGGTCCTGGTGACTTGGCTGAGGCCGACGGAGCACGGCATACGATATGGATGGTTCGGTCGGGAGCAGACACCACCACTACGGCTAGCAGCAGTAGCAGAAGCAGCAGCAGCAGCAGCAGCAACAGAAAGAGCCGGGCAAGAGTCGCACAATGCGGGACGCCACGGCCTCTCCGCAGGGTGGGTTACACGCTCTGCGTGTGGCGATTCCAAACCGAAGAGTCCGGCTGCGACATCCCCTGCGCGCGAGAATGTTTGCGGATGTATCGGTTTTGTCGCGGTGCTGGATTGGGAAGGCATGGGTTCTACAAAGGACGTGGCCTTGCGTTCCCCACAGCTGCGTTGAAGGATTTTGCAGACTCCATCACACATCTACGGCATGGAGGATCGTGATGGGATGTGACTCACATTCCGTAATCGTGGGGATGTCGTCGTACGATGCCGTGCTCCTCCAATGTGCAGCAGAGACGCAGCCGCCCATTACACTTCACGGAAACCCAGAGGGCCAGCTGGTGACTGGAAGCAGCATCCCTCGCATTCAGGATCAAGAGGTTCTGGGCAAAGGCAGTCTTCTTTCTTATTATTTATCGATATGCTACGGTGTGCCCCCGCATTCCTATGCATGTTTCTACGCGCGTGTTCCTTGGAATTGGGTACACGGCACTTGTTGGTGCCTGGGTAACGTCGATGATCTCGAGATGGAGATGGAAACACCGTGTACGGCCAGATGGACAGAAAGATGGTTACCCACCACCGACCCCCCAATCTCGAACCTCCCAAGTACAGCTCCAGGCTCCAAACAAGTGCTTAGTCTAGGTAAGGGAGGGGCCAGTGTACACGGTTCACGCCCCCCTCGCGGGCCCAGAGCCATATCCGAGGGCGATGTCGCAAAAAGACTTCCATGGCTCTGGAATCCCATAGCGCAGGTTGACAGAGAGAAACTTCTAGAGGAACCGGCCCGCCGGTCAGCTCTTTCTCAGCTACAAGAATGATTGTAAGCAGCTGGTAGATTGCCGTGATGGCTCACGCGATAAGCAACACCGCGATACCGAGCACCTTTGTCATGAGACAGAAATCAGCGCTGGCGATGTATGGCGTCATGCCAATAATCCTCTCACGAATCTCGCTCCAGTCGATCGAATCGGAGGCCCAACACGAAAGCTACTGGAATGAGGTCGGAACTCGAGCGCAGCTCTCGAATTACCGTTCGACGGGCAACCGTCCGCACCTTACGCTAGTCTACCACAGCTCGCAATGGCTGCCGAACGGAACGGACTTGCAGCACGATCCGCCCATCAAGAACAGGCACAGCTTCATGCACGACACCTCCTTTCACGTCGTTCCACTCCTACAACCAGCCTCTAGCTCAGCTTTCACATGGTAGACGCTGCTGCCTGCAGGATGCGGCGGCGGCGGACAGGAACGATGGTTCCGATGGATGGATGGATGGACGACAACGTCCCAGGCCCTTTCCCTCCCTCTGCACACTTGCAAGCCAAATATCCTCCGGGTCTGATGCCGCACAGACGGAGACCCAGCGCTACCGCTCAGGCAGGCAAGCAGGCAAGCAAGCAAGCAAGCAAGACACCACGATGCGCAGCCGGGGCCCTCTGAGCCAGACGCACGCATGCACGCACGCACGCACGCGCGAATGCCGACGCGCACGCAAAGTTCACGCTCGCCGTTTTCCGCAACCAGGGCACCAACCACCTACCTCAGCATGAATGAATGAATGAACCATCGCATCACATCGCGTCGCGGGGCGGGCGCCTCCCACGACAATCCTACGGCCTGGGAAATCAGGTACTCTCTACATGCGCGCGTTCCAAGATTTGCAAATAACGCCCCCCCCCCCTCCCTTTGAGCACACCAGGTTGTCGGAGAGGCGAAATCGTTGAGTCCTTGGTCCGCGATTTCGCGCCCTGGTACTCTGCGCAAACTGTGTGTACCACGGAGATGTACATTTTATTTTAACGTTTGGTACTCCGGGTCCGAGCCTCGCTTTTTTTTTTTTTAAATCCCCCTTTGGCCTCGCGAGGGACTGGAGCTGGTACGTGATAGGAAAGGGGAATCGCTAACCTCAGGTATCCACTCAATAGTAGCCGCCTCCAGGGCCTATTCGACCCTCGGGACGAAGAGGCTATACGCACGCGTGTCAGTCGACATTTCGGCGTGGCGAAAAGGCTAGAGGGATGGTTTCCGAGATTTTGGTAGCAACGCAGCAATCCCTTCAAATGGCAAGTGTTATTTTCGTTTTGGGAGAGATACGACGACCAAAATGGGAGCGGCGTGAGCAAGAATACGATGTTGCTTTCTCGCGGACCGATGTGGCCTCGCCTTGTCCCAGCTAGGTAGTCTGTAGCGCCATAGACCCTAAAATGCTCGACCCTGTCAAACCGCTCAACCACGTTGCCTTTGTCTCGCACCCGCAAATAGTACCCTTCACATATACGAGGAATGTTGCGGGAAGACTACAGAAAAAAAAAAATAGGGGCCCAGTGGCGGTGATTACCTTCCTTGGTACCAAGGTGATGAGGCCACCCGAGATAACGACGACTATGAGACTACTGCCGAACGACGGACGACGACCAAAAAACCCCGAGACCCCAAGTATGCCATACAGAAAGAAAGAAAAAAAAAGCCATCTCGATGGTGGCAGCGGGTGTACATAAGAGCCTCTGGGCGCAAAAAAGCCAGAGCACGTGTGGATCCCGTGCTAATGTAGCAGCTATCGAAATCTCACAATCCAACAAGGCCGGCCGGAGGCCCGACGACGACGAGGACAACCTACCCTTACCCACCTGTTCGAACGGCCGCCGCCGCAGTTGGCAGCAACGCAACTGCAGACGCGAAAAGAGTGGCATAAGCGAGCACAAGGCCCGACGGCTCCCTCCCTCCCCCCCCCCCCCAAAAAAAACTAGAGGCACGACTATTGTGTTTTAGAAAAATGTCCCCCCCCCTCTCGCTAGCCCTTTCATTTTAAATTTCGTGGTTTCGTTTCGACGGACGGGGGGTGGGGTGGTGGGAGGGCTAGCCAGTGTGATTCCAAAACAACTACGGCACGGCACGAAAGAAGGCGGCTAGAAGTTGTGCTTTGCGCCCACTTTGGATCTGCCGTGGTCGAGCCGCTAAGATATCGGGGGTCCCGCAAAACTGGGCCTAGAAACAGACCGTCTCGTTTTAAGAGGAGGGGTCCTGGACTAAGGACCAACTGGATTACCGCTTCATTTTTCTTTGCAAAGTGGGCCTAACCTAGATCTTGCTCGGTTATCTTGGAAGGGAGGGGAAGCAAAGGAGGGGGGAAGGGAGGGGTTTTTCCTTCGGTTCTCTACCAAGTATAGCATCCTGACATGGAGCAAGCGTGGTTCCGTGGGATGCCGCCAGCCTGCTTCGTCTGGTTGGGTGGCTTGCCAATGCGAGCCGCTCCTTCTCGCTCCGTGCTGCTTTTGGGGTAGTCTCAGGTACCTAGGTACTTTTACGTTTGGCTTCGATCGTGGGCGCTGCCTGAAGCGCGAGACATCAAGTGGGTTGTTCCGAACAGCCAACGGAGCAGGCGGGAACTAATGCTCGTGATCTTGCTGAGATCGAAGACAACGGGGAGCCTGTTGATGATGGAGATGCAGGGTGTTTGATTTCGGCTTGCACCTGTCACAATCTTGCATATTGACGTAGTCGATTCGGCACGTTGGAGCGAGGCTTAATTACATGGGAGAATCATAGATGTGCCATAGCCCCATCTTCACCAAACTGGTGGGTAGTAGAAGCCTGAGGTGTATATGTAATCCTGACTGCAGACTCATGCGATCAACAACTTTAGAGAAGCGCCGTTCCGCGCTGTCCGATTCCCAGGTGGATGGTACCGATGCGACAGATCGCAACGCGCCCCCTTGCAGGTGGAGTATAGCCGCCAGGATTCTTTAGCATGCAGCGATGTCCATCAATTACCCAACGTCAATGTGTTGAGAGTGCGGACGCTGGCGGGCCTTGACCATTGTGGGAATTGGGGGGTGTAGGCCAACCGCAGGGCTATGGTTCGTGGAGGAATGCCCGAGGTAGAAAACTTCCGCTACCATTGAGTCGAGCGGTCCCAGCACGTTTGTTGATCGACTACCCGTGATGTCTTCGCTCATAGGTGCCTGTGTGGCATTTTGACAGGCTGGACTATGTGGGCAAGGTCTAGCATCTGATCAGTGTGGATGGGTGGAGACCATTTCCCGTGGAAGGGCGCATGTTGTGAACCTTGGAACACTGTGGGTTATTAAACCTGCGATCTGAAATGTTTCGTCCATCGGAGGAGAGGCGTCAGCTCCAAGGCTGACAAAGAGTTCAAGTGTCCCCCTCCGAGTGGTTCGGCCATTCTGTGTCAGTGTTGGTTATCTTCACTGTACGGGATAGACCCCAAAGCCAGAGAACAGACATGGGCTTCAATCTTGTCTGAGACAACAGTAAGTCCGTTCGGAATATCTTCTACATGAGATGATACAGTGTAAAGCGATCTCCTGCAACGGTTGCTGTCACTGTCAAAGAAGGTTGAGTTGGGAGCGAAATTGGGGACGTCTGAAACCAATGAAGACAAATTACAACGAGCCGGTTGAAGGCCGATCGACTTGGGAGAAACTCGAGGCGAGAAAAAACGGATGTAGCGTCGAAGTCTCGGAATCGCCGCGAAGGAACATGTCATAGCACAGTTGGCTTGCCATGCAATCTTCACATGCAGAGCGATGGAGATCGACTACTGGTGTTGCTTGGAATGGGGTGCAAAAAGCAGTTCAGTGTCAGCCAGCCTTTGCATATGCCCGGGGCCATGGCAAGATGGTGTGGGCCCACGTCTGGTGCCGGTAAGCAGCAGAAAGAAGGATGTGCCATGTCCCTGGCCATGTGCATCGTCGACTGTGGGCTGCTGCGGTGGAGCTCCAGAAGGACGGTGTATTCAGGCTAGGCAATGCGCACCGGCTCCTACTCCGAAGCCTATCTCTATTCTCAATGCAGTCCTCAGCCTAGAGCCAGGTGAGGTGCAACGCACGGTGACTAATGTCAGATGGGTCAGGCCAAGCTCGAGTGGCTAACCACACAAGACGTTCCATGTGTTGGTATACCGGCACGAGCAGCATAATCTTGCATGGAACACAACCTCCCCTCCGATGGCATGCCGGGACATGTATGTTGAGGAGGAAACGATCGAGGAGGCTTTGGGGGAATTCGGCCCACTGGCAGCGAAATTGGGCAAAGTCCCCAGAGCCTTCCTCCAAGAGCGCTGATTGCATGGACGAAAGACGACCCCCTTTCGGTGCAGCTTAGCCATACTCAGACTCCTTCCGAGTATGCGGGCCGGCTATTCACTAAAGGTAGGTCAGCTCGACGCTATGGAGACGGGTAAAGATGATAACGAAACGGTAGCCGATTCGGCCAGCCACGAGGAAAAAGGTCGAAGCTTCGTTGCGCCCCTTTGGCCGGTAAGGTTCTGGCAGTGTACGATCTATGATTTGGATCATCCTGCGGGCGGGCGCTTGGCTAAGTTGCTCTGCCGCAATGGGATTCAGGCCGTCCAAAAGGTGGGCCTCGCTCGCTAAGGAGAGAGTGCATTGCCACAAATACATGGCCGCTGACACCGGGGGCTGGAACGCGGCCAGTGACGGCAGTGAAGCGAAGTGGGCGATGAAGTGCAAGCGGGGCCACGCCACACGGACGAGTGGACGTCATGCTCCGTGGGTACATTGAAACCTACACGGCTCCACTGAATTCGGACGCGAGAGAGAGAAAAAAAGAGACAAGCCAGGCAGGTGTGGGCGGCTGCCGGATGCACCACGGGCTGGTGCGGCGTGGTTGCCGTTGGCTCCAGCGAAGGTTCAAGCCAACGGCTTGAATGCCCAAAATCGACGGCCCATGTACAGGAACAGACGGAGGATAGAACGACTCCAGGGACCGGCGATCACAGACACGTGTATAAGCTCCGATTGGGAATGGCAATGGGGTGGAGGCAAAAACGTGGAGAGGAATTGGGGGGCGGGTGCAGCGCCAGACACTTGGCCGGGGGCGGGCAACGCGCTCGTTTCGCAGCATGGCATGATACCGCAGCACCCAGCCTGCCATTGAAGCGCCCGGGCTGATGCTGGAGGCTTGGGGGCGGGCGTGGTGAGTGAGCATGAGGTGTGAAGTACTTGGGCGAAGGTGAGGTTCGGGACCCCTCAATTCGCCGAGCTTGGCAACCCATCAGCCCTGGCCGCTGGCCTGGGGAGAATACGACCTTGTTCCTCCATCAGCGACCGGCGTGAGCACCAGCGGCCACACCCATCCACAGGCGACGAGCACGAGCACGAGGGCGACGATGCCGGCTGGCACTGCAAGAGACGGCCAAGGAGCACGCATTGCTGGCCCATGCGAGCAGTGGACCGCGGGGCGGGAGGGCGGAACAGCTGGAGGCGCTTCCGCTCCGCTGAGAGTCAACGGCGGCGCACTGGATGCGGCGCGCTGCCCCGGCCGCATGGCTCCTGCACTGCCGCGCTGCCCGGGGGCCAGGGGTCGAGGGCTCCAGTCGGGCTCACTGGCCTCCGCCGTTCGACGCGACGCATGCGGGCGCTGAGTCGTCCCCAGGCCGAACCCGCCCACCCCTAGGCCTCCATCCCAAACGTCGACTCCGCGAGGCCATCCGCCCTCCCCTATTCACGTCCGCTGGACGCCCACCAGCGGATCGCCAGCTGTCAGGGCTGTGTGCCAGAATGCCCCCTCTCCCTCGTCCTGGTCGAGCGTCGTGCCGCCAGACGAGACCCCTCTGCCCTCAGGCTCTCTTATACGCCTCCCACGGCGCAGCGCGCGCTCGGACTTCCACATGTACCCGTGTGGGGAAGCGCGAATAGGACAGGGGCTAATCATGATCGCCACAGAGGCTAACGATCGTCACCTCTCCTCCCAGCCTCTATCTCTGCTCCCTCAGATCCCCCGTTGGCCTCAATAATTCAGCACGGGTGTGAACGTTGTCTGCCGCCCGCTACCCAAAGGTTGTTTCATTACAGGCGTCCACATTGCTACTTCCAGGCACTGGCCCAAATGGGAAATCATTCGCCCAACCCAAGCCGTGACCGTCGCCCTTAACCGCTCTCGTATTCGACCCATCCGAGGGCGGCCCACCGTGCCTGCGTTCGGGCAGTGCCCTGCTAGCTGGATTTTGCCAGACCTGCCCTGCGGTTCGAAACATCCCGGAAAACTAACGCTCTGGGCGATCCGTCTCTTGTACCTTGCCCATGTCCCAAGCGAATCGCCAGTGGCAACCATGGGCATCGACCGGACCTCCGAGGAGCTTCCTGGCCACGATCCACGCTGTAGCACCTTCCTTGCTGCTCCTGCATTGCAGTCGAGCCATGTCGTAGCCATCGGGCTGCGTCAGTGGTAGCCCTCTTGGTCCTGTCCTGCGTCTCGGCCCAGCAACACCATGGTCCAAAGTCCACTGTCAACCATGACGTCCTGGGCACGAACACCATCTCCAAAATGAAACGTCAGCCATTCGTAGCCTCTCTGCGGGCGGACCACATGTAACATCACCCTAGACCACAGTATTGGGGGGGTGTCTTTTTACGATAGTGCACCGCCTTCGCCGCCGCCTGTGGCTCTGGCCGGATATTTTCCAGCGAACATCAGCGTTGCCCACGGCTCAACTGCTTCGCCATACACAATTTATGCCTGTTTTGCATCGTGCTAGGCCTGTTTCTGCATGACCTCTGCTGTTAGCTGACATAATTGACAGCACGACACGGACTCCACGCCCACCCCGGCTTATGGGGATCCGACCAGTCGACCCGGCTTTCGAGACAGCGCCCTGACTACCACGATATTCCCACGTCTCATCTCTGTTATCATCCTTGACGCATTGGCTTGATACCCTAGGGGCTGGACTACCTATCTAGCCTGCGCCATCTAACAATAGCCATGGGTGCTTACTCGGAGGGCGTCCGGGACTCTGCACGCCATCAACCCTCGGGATCGTGGCAGAACCAACCAGGAAAAGGATTGACCTGTGCTCCACTTTCTTCCTCACGTCAATATACTGCTGCTGTACATCGTCCGGCTGTCTATGAGCCCCGTATCTGTGCGAGCACAGATCCGGTACGGACGAGCTTGTCATCGCGCGATCTCAGCCCAGGCCACCATCCTGCTTTCTCATTCAGCATTGCAGCTCGAGCGCCTACAAATATAGACTTGCCGCCTACTCCCAAGAGTCAGTCCACCTCCCCTAATCCAGTCTCTTGGCTCCTCCCCTCCCACATATCTACCCTCTTCGCCCTTGAGTCCTCTCGAGCCATTCCTCAAGAGGATCTTCTCCAGCCACCATTAGGAACTCGCCAAAGACCTCTGTTGATCCCTCAGCTTCCTTCCTCACCTGGAAAAGAGGATCACGAGACATCCGAGTCTAAACACAACTCTTACGACCACCTCCACCTCCTGTCCCCCTCGATATCTTCTTGGGTGAGACTTCCACGCCGGCCGATAATACTCTTCTGTCCTGATACCTTCTTTCTCATTTAATTATATACCCCCTTGTCCACTTTCGGCATAATGAATATTCTCATCTTTGGCGACCAGACTGCCGACCAGTACCCGCTCCTGCGGAAGGCTGGCATCTGGAAGAACAATGCCCTCCTTACCACCTTCCTCGAGCGAACCAGTGTCGCTCTTCGCGAGGAGGTCGCCAAGCTCCCTCGCACCCAGCGGGAGCTGATTCCCGACTTCCTCCGCATCACCGACCTTGTCGAGGCCTATTATGCGAAGGGATTGAAGATCCCCCAATTGGAGAGCTCCTTGGTCACTGTCGCTCAATTGGCACACTACATCGGGTATGTGGGGATGGTAATACATTTGCTGAGCGTTGCTGACCATTTAGGTACTTTGGCGAGAACCCAACGCAGCTACCCAACCCTGCAAACACTAGAATCCTGGGACTGTGCACTGGTCTGCTCGCAGGATCCGTTGTCGCCTCCGCCAAGACCCTTGGTGAGCTTCTCCTCCTTGCCGTCGAGGCGGTCCGCATCGCATTCCGTGCCGGAACCTGCGTTGGAATCGCAAAGGATGCTCTCGAGCAGACTGCGAACGCAAAGGAAAGCTGGTCTACCATCGTGACCGGTATCTCCGAGAACGCGGCCAAGAGTGCTATTGCCGAGTTCCACGAGGAACGTCAGATTTCGGTGTCTGCACAAGCCTACGTTAGCGCTGTTAGCGTGATGGCCATTACCATCAGCGGTCCCCCATCAACATTGAAACGCCTATTCGAGGAAACCGACGCGTTCAAGACTCGCGTCTCCATCCCTGTCTATGCGCCATACCATGCGCCGCACATCTTCAGCCAGGCCGATATCGACCGCATCCTCAGCGATGAGACCTCCGACCGACTGAAGAAGTACCGCCCGCACGCCTTGGTCCACTCCGCATCCAACGGAAAATGCCACACCGCAACCAACACCCTCGAGTTGGTGAACATTGCTCTCAGGGAGATCTTGCTCGAGCCGGTGCGATGGGATAGCCTCCTCGAGGAGACGGTGTCCCAGGTCACGAGCTTCAGCAACTCCGAGTGCTCCGTCTCGGCAATCGGTGTCACCAACGTTGCCAACAGCCTGGCCTCCGCCCTCAAGGCCGGCGGCCAGTCCACTGTTTCAGTCCGCGACCATACCCACTGGACGACCAAGAACCAGGAGGGTAGCAAAGGTCGCCCACAGAACGACAAAATTGCCATCGTCGGTATGTCTGGCCGTTTCCCCGGCGCTGCCACCCACGACAAACTCTGGGATCTGCTCGAGAAGGGCTTGGATGTGCACCGCGAGGTGCCTTCTGACCGTTTCGATGCCCAGGCTCACTGCGACCCCACTGGCAAGGGCAAGAATAAGAGCCACACGCCTTATGGTTGCTTCATCGATGAGCCAGGTCTATTCGATCCTCGCTTCTTCAACATGTCCCCCCGCGAAGCAGCGCAGACGGATCCGATGGGTCGTCTTGCTCTCGTGACTGCATACGAAGCTTTGGAAATGTCGGGCTACGTGCCCAACCGTACTCCATCTACCAAGCTGCACCGTATCGGAACCTTTTATGGACAGACCTCTGACGATTGGCGTGAAATCAATGCCTCTGAGAACGTTGACACCTACTTCATCACGGGTGGCGTGCGTGCCTTCGCTCCTGGCCGCATCAACTACTACTTCAAGTTCTCGGGTCCCTCGTTCAGCATTGATACCGCTTGCTCGTCCTCGCTCGCAGCCATCCAGCTGGCCTGTACTTCCTTGTGGGCAGGTGACTGCGACACCGCTTGCGCGGGCGGGTTGAACGTGTTGACCAACCCCGACATTTTTGCAGGTCTCAGCAAGGGTCAATTCTTGTCCAAGACTGGCAGCTGCAAGACGTACGACAATGATGCCGATGGTTACTGCCGTGGTGATGGCTGTGGCACCGTCATTCTCAAGCGTTACGAGGATGCCGTCGCCGACAAGGACAATATTCTTGGTTGCATCCTCGGCGCTGCCACTAACCACTCCGCCGAAGCCGTTTCCATCACGCACCCCCACGCCGGTGCTCAGGAGTTCTTGTACAAGAAGGTGCTCGCCAATGCTGGCATCGACGCACACGAGATTAGCTACGTTGAGATGCACGGAACCGGCACTCAGGCCGGTGACGGCATTGAGATGACATCGGTCACCAACGTCTTTGCCCCTCGCCACCGACAGCGCCGCCCTGAGGAGACTCTTCACCTGGGTGCTATCAAGGCCAACATTGGCCACGGCGAGGCTGCTTCCGGTATCAACTCGCTAGTCAAGGTTCTCATGATGATGCGCAAGAACGCCATTCCCGCCAACGTGGGTATCAAGGGTGTGATGAACAAGACCTTCCCCAAGGATCTTCTGCAGCGCAACGTGCACATCGAGACCCAGCAGGTAGCTTGGCCCCGAAAGAATGGCGAGAAGCGCAGGCTATTCCTGAACAACTTCTCTGCTGCCGGTGGAAACACTGCGGTTGTCCTCGAGGATGGACCTCTCCGCGAAGCGCCCAAGGGTGTCGATCCCAGGAGCATGCACACCGTCACGGTCACCGCACGCTCCATCGCGTCGTTGAAGAGGAACATCAACAACATCATCGGGTACCTCGACGACCACCCCGAGACTACGCTTTCCAGCTTGGCCTACACTACCACTGCCCGTCGTATCCAACACAACTACCGCGTGTCCATTTGCGTCTCGGACATCGCAAAGGTTAGGGATGCTCTTCAGGCGCAGCTCAAGGATTCGTACAGCCCAATCGCCATGGTTCCTACCAAGACTGCCTTCACCTTCACTGGCCAGGGATCGCAATACACCGGTCTCGGGAAGAAGCTTTACGAGGAGATGGACAGCTTCAAGGCCGACATCGAGCAGCTCGACAACCTCGCGCGCCTCCACAACTTGCCGTCGATCATCCCTCTTCTCGACGGCACTGATGTCGGCACGCTGTCTCCAGTTGTTATTCAGCTTGGCATGGCGTGCATCCAGGTCGCTCTTGCCCGCATGTGGGCTTCTTGGGGCGTCAAGCCGCTTGCCGTCATTGGTCACAGCTTAGGCGAGTATGCCGCCCTCCACGTCGCTGGCGTCCTCTCCGCCAGTGACATGGTGCTCCTTGTTGGTCGTCGCGCTCAGATCCTTGAGCAAGAGTGCACTGCCCACACCCACGGTATGCTTGCTGTCAAGGGTGGTGTTGAAGCCATCAAGGCTGCCCTTGGCGACAAGATGACTGAGATTGCCTGCATGAACGGCCCTGAGGAGACTGTCCTTTGCGGCACCGTTGGCGTCGTCGAGACCACCAGCGAGCTTCTTGCCTCCAAGGGATTCAAGGCCACCAAGCTCAACGTTCCTTTTGCCTTCCACTCCGCTCAGGTGGAGCCCATCCTTGCCAAATTCAAGGAGACTGCATCGTCGGTTGTTTTTAACAAGCCCGAGGTACCCGTCCTGTCGCCTTTGACTGGCGAGGTCATCCGTGAGGCTGGCATCATCGGTCCCGATTACCTCGCCCGCCATGCTCGTGAGACAGTCAACTTCTGGGCTGCTCTTTCGGCTGGAAAGGAGGAGAAGGCCTTTGACGAGAAGACTGCTTGGTTGGAGGTTGGTGCCCATCCGGTTTGCAGCGGAATGGTCAAGTCTTCCCTCGGTGGTACTCCATGCACCGCTGGGTCTCTTCGTCGCAATGAAGACCCGTGGAAGACCCTTGCCACCAGCATCTCCACTCTTTACTTGGCCGGCGTTGCCTTCGACTTCAACGAGTACCACCGACAGTTCAACGATGCACAAGAGCTCCTCGAGCTCCCAACATACTCCTTCGACGACAAGAAGTACTGGCTCGACTACCACAACAACTGGACCCTCACCAAGGGTGAGGCTCCTCGTGTCGCCGAAGCTCCGGTCATCGAGGCGCCTGTTGAGGTCGTGTCTAAGCTGTCGACAACCTCTTGCCAGAAGATCATCCGCGAGGAGTTGCATGCGAACTCTGGCACTGTGATCATCCAGTCGGATCTGTCCGAACCCAAGTTGAAGGCCACCATTGCCGGTCACGAGATCAACGGCCAGCCCATGTGCCCCTCGTCCCTGTACGCTGATCAGGCTATGACAATTGCGGACTATCTGTACAAGCAGCTTCGTCCCAATCTTCCCACGCCTGGTCTCAACGTCTCTGGTATGGAGGTCAAGAAGCCTCTTCTTCCTCGATACCCAGCTCCCGCCGGTGGCGAGCACATTCAGATCGAAGCTACTGTCGATCTTGAGGTCAACCAGGTCGAGCTTAAGTACCGTACTGTTACTGCCGACGGAAAGCTGATTGCGGATCACGCTTTCGGTACTGTCAAGTTCGAGGACATCGACACCTGGAGGGAGGAGTGGGCACGTACTCAGTTCATGGTACAGACCCAGATCGATCTTCTCAAGAAGAAGCTCGAGACGGGCGAGGCTCACAAGGTCTTGCGCGGCATGGCCTACAAGTTGTTCAAGGCCCTAGTCAACTATGCCGACAACTACCGTGGCATGGAAGAAGTCATCCTCGATGGCAAGCAGACCCAGGCCACCGCTGCTGTGAAGTTCCAGACCACCGCCGCTGATGGAGAGTTCCACTGCTCCCCGTACTGGATTGACAGCTTGGCTCATCTTTCGGGCTTCATTGTCAATGCCTCCGAGCACCATGACTCTGAGAACTCGGTCTACATCTCGCACGGATGGGGAGCCATCAAGATCTCCAAGCAGCTCTCTCCCGACGTCAAGTACCGTTCTTTTGTCAGGATGCAGCCTGCACCTGGTAACGTCTCTGTTGGAGACGTCTACATCCTCGAGGGCGATGAAGTCATTGGAATGGTCATGGGACTCAAGTTCCAGAACATTCCCCGCCGTGCCTTCAACATCATGCTGCCACCCGTTGGTAAGGCTGCTGGAAAGGCCGCTCCTGCTCCCAAGGCTGCTCCAGTCAAGGCCGCAGCTCCGGCTGTGAAGGCACCTGCTCCCAAGGCGGCTGCTAAGCCTGCCGCAAAGCCCGTCAAGGTGGCCAAGATCGCACGCCCTCCCAAGCAGTCTGGCAACACGATCACTTCTCGAGTCATGAAGATCATCGCTGAGGAGACCGATGTGGACATGTCCGAGCTTGTCGATGAGGCTGCGTTCGAGAACCTCGGTGTCGACTCGCTCATGTCGCTGACCATCTCCGCCAAGTTCCGTGAGGATCTTGATCTGGAGATCAGCTCTACCTTGTTCACCGACTACCCCACCGTTGGTGAGATGAAGAAGTTCTTCTCTCAATATGATGGTGGCGCTCCTTTGGTCGAGGATGACGATGAGTCGGATACTACCGAGGAGCCTTCCGATCTCTCTACTCCTTTCGAGCACGCCGCTGCCAGCACACCGCCTAGCTCCGCCCCTAGTGTGTCTGGCAAGGACAAATCCCCTGCCGCTCAAGAGACGGTTGAGGGAGAGGTCAGCCTTGCTCGCAAGATTGTCGCTGAGGAGATGGGTGTCGACGTGTCTGAGATCACTGACAAGCTCGATCTGTCTGAGATGGGCATGGACTCTTTGATGAGTTTGACCATCCTCGGTGCTCTCCGTGAGCAGACTGGCGTTGACCTCCCATCCACCTTCCTGGTCACCAATGTCACTATCGAGGATATCGAGAACGAGCTGGGAATGCGCCCAAAGCCCAAGGCTGCTGCCGCCCCCAAGGCCGCTCCCAAGTCTAGCCCGAAGCCTCCTCAGCTCTCGGAGGTGAACAAGAAGTTGCAGAAGGCCATTGATGTCTCCAAGTTCCCCCCTGCCACTTCCGTTCTCCTTCAGGGCAACGCAAAGGTCGCCACCAAGAAGTTCTTCCTGGTTCCCGATGGTTCCGGCAGTGCTACGTCCTACATCTCCATCCCAAACATCTCTCCTGACCTCGCTGTCTTCGGCCTGAACTGCCCCTTCATGAAGTCCCCTGAGAAGTGGACCTGCGGTGTTGAGGGCGTCTCTGCTCTTTTCTTGGCAGAGATCAAGCGCCGACAGCCGACTGGCCCCTACCTCGTCGGTGGATGGTCTGCAGGTGGTGTGATGGCCTACGAAGTCACTCAGCAGCTTGTCAACGCTGGCGAGAAGGTTGAGAGCCTCGTACTCATCGATGCTCCCTGCCCAGTCGCTCTTGACCCTCTTCCCGCCCGCCTCCACATCTTCTTTGATCAGATTGGTCTCCTTGGTACCGGCAAGCCCGGAGGTACTCCTGGCTGGCTCTTGCCCCACTTCGCCTCGGCTATCCAGAACCTAAAGGACTACGACCCAACCCCTATGGATCCCAAGAGGGCTCCACCCGTCCTTGCCATCTGGTGCACGGATGGTGTGTGCCCCAACCCTGATGATCCTCGCCCCCCACCAGGTGAGGGAGAGGACCCTGCCCCCATGAAGTGGCTTCTCAACAACCGCACGGTCTTTGATGACAATGGCTGGGCACAGCTCCTGCCCAAGAAGAACTTCGAGTATGCCGTCATGGGCGGTAACCACTTCACCATGATGAAGGGTGATCACGTAAGTTACCATGCTACCTCATGTCATCGATTGTCACTAACATTTACACTAGGGTGCCACCCTTGGCAAGCTTATTCAGAAGGGATTGAAGCTATGAGTGTGACGAAGACTGTACAACTCTTAGACTGCATATATTTCCTTTGTTCAAGTGTTGAACTGGGACACTGGCGTTGGACTTTGAGACGAAATCAGCATTTATGTTTGCTATAATCGGGATGTTTCGGAGTCGGCTGGTTAGATGGTGGCGCTTGGGAAGGTATTCTTTCGCTTCATGTTTCTTACTCTCGAGTTTATGTTGTTATCATGGCTTTGCGATGTTGTACTCTGGCTGATGCTTAATGTTTGTTTTCTATCTCTTTACCCTCGCTATCGTCTCATTGTACATAGAGTTTTCTGGTAGCAAAATACTTCAAACCCCAAAAATTCTCTACTGCGTCTTCTGCTCCGTGATCCTATCTTTGGCACCTCATCCGCCATCATATCGCATTCCCCAATCCTTCAGACATGCAAATGGCCTGTTGTGGCTTCATCCGTGGTGAGATGGGCTCTCTGAGGCCGAAATGCATGTTTACTCAACCTCTATCCATCGTCTTACCCGTTCACCGATGGTCAGACTACACGCAGATGAAACCGCCTCGTCCATTTAGCCTCTGGCTCCTACATAGCATTCTATCCTACCTCGATCCAACCCATCGACGACGCTTACGGCGCCACCCGCCATCACTGAAACCTCAGTCCACCACCACCACCACCACCACCACCAACACCCTCCTCCCCCATTCCCATTACGTTTTGAAGCTCCGCGCCCGCATCCCCAGCGCCACACCGGCAAGGACCGTCCCTCACCGATGAGATTCCTATCCCAACGTCCTCCGTCTCATTCTCACCATCTGACATGCAGTGCGATAACGTTACACCAAACAACGAAAAAAACAGGGCGCCCCCCCACGGCTTCCTCTACCCTTTCAGACTACCCGACATGAACACCCCTCGCATCGCATGGCAGCGCATGGCCGGGGTACCACCACACCACCATTTTTTTTTTTTAGGTGAGCAAGGCACGCAAAAGCCTTCGATTTCTTTCCTTTCGTTCTTTCTATCAATCCCAGACGCGCATCCTGGCTGCAGGTACATGTACATGTGTGACTGCAGGCAAGCATCCCCCAATCCTTTGACGCATCACATCATCCTCTCCCTCCCTCCCCCCGACTCCGAGCTCGTACCCGTAACCCCGAACCCATGTCCCGATATGCCAAAGTGAGAAATACCCATGGGGGATTTCTTGCGCCCATGCGCGGCGTGCAGATATGGTAATTGTACATGGTAGGGGTGTATGTGTGTTCGTGCGTGCGAGGGCGCATTTCCCGGTAAGCAAGCACACGGTGTACGGGCCGTCCGAGCCTGGGCATGTTGCAGGAACACGAGGGGTAAATTGAGGGAAATGGCTGGGTGGGTGTGTGGGTTTGGGCTTGGTGATGCAGCATGGGCCGAACCGCTGGGGATGGGGCATGGTGGTGGTGTTGGTGGGATAATACAAAGGTGGGGAGGGGAGGGGAGTACACATGTGCATTGCTGCTTGCTGCTTGCTGCTGCTGCTGCTGCTGCTTGCTGCAAGGTCGCGTACATGGCTTTGGGACTGTTGGACTGTTCGCGACTTGTTCGCGAACTCTCTAGGCGAGGGACACGGCATGATGCAATGTTGATTGTATATTAAGGGCGAATGTGCGGGTTTCCTGGGCCAGTCGGGCGAGGCTGGTCGGAACCGCCGGGATTCCACTATCTCGGGAGCTCATGGGATGACTCTTGTTGTATTCTGCCGTTATCTCGGCTTTTGTCCGAACTTTCGCCAAACGAAGGGGAACAAACGATGTTACCGTGGTGTTTTGATGCCATGGTACCTAGCTGTCTGATGGTGGGCCAGACCCCGTGATCGGAGGCCCTCGAATCCTCTTGAGCGGCTCGGTCGCAAGGAAGCTGGGGAAAGGAGTAGCGCATTGGCGACGTCGGAGTCGGAGCTGGGCAGAGGGTCTCCAGCGTTCCAGCCTCGCCGTCCTCCGCGGGCGGATTCACGATCAGGCAAGGTCACATGCACTCCATAATCTCGGGCAGGGCTCGCTTCCTCCCGTCTCCAGATTCGCGTACTTGTCAGAATTTCATCGCCGCTCATTTTGGGTCATCCCGGATCGGCGCTGCTCTCCACGTCGCCTTTTGGGCAGTGATGGGCATTTGCAGATAGACCTCACCCAAACTTCGAAACCCGTCGCTTTATCCAACCGCGCTGCCCGTTCGAGCATTGCAGGCCGTCCCATGATCACTTTGTCGCCTCCCGTTCCCTACCTACTCGCAAACGCCGTGGCCGGGACTTGCCCCAAGTAAACGTCGTCGCCTTCGCGCGCGATGATCACTTGCTCCAAACAAGGGGTGCAGAGCGAAGTGTCTGGTCCCGGCCTGAGGTTGTTCCAATCTCCACAACCAGAGCCAGGAGACCTCGATGCCGCCCCGTAATCGATTCATTCACCGGCAGCTTCGCTACTGCCTGCTGCCGCGGTGGCCTGTCGCTCGACTTATCGTCCGCGGCATGGCCGGTACCGACTGAATGCGGAACACCCTGCTTCCGACCAATGCTCTGCCAATATCTCACGATAGGATAAACGAAGCCGAGAGGGTAAGTGTTTGGGGTTTGTTGCTGCTGCCTACGTCATGGGCTTCGTATTCTGCGACCCCGACGTCATCCTCCCCCAGGAGCTGGGACAGAGTACGGCTGCAAGCTGTTGTGGAGGGCGCAGCTGGAGCCGTCGTGGTGTCCAACTTTTTCTCTTTGGAGGGGGGTTACACGGTAAAGTCCTGGGCTAGCGAACTGCTTACTGAGAGCAAAGTTAGATGTCCACGATCGCGCGGGCGAGACGCCGCGAGATTCCCTGCAACGAAACAAAACGCCATGTACCCGGGCTGATAGGGCCCCGAAACCTGGGTCTGGGAGGGCCATTATCGACGCGCCTGTCAATTAAGGATCGGCATGGTGATCACTATCGGATTCCTACCTGTAACAGGTACTTCCAAACGAGCCCTGTGAGAAGAACCGAACCTTGCTGCCGTCGCAGTTACTGCAAGAGGGTCATGCCTGCGGCCTCTCGCGCCCGCTTCTGGAAATGGGGTATGCCTGTTGCGGTAGCATCACGACCACCGTACGCGCCGCACCAAGGGAGGCGATGAGAGGGGCGGTTCGGCCGGATCGTGATAAGAGCATACCCGCCTGGCTGACCTATTCTTGTACAGCCAACAAGCCGCATCACCGTTATCGTCTCGCCGTCACTGCTACTTCGAGTATAGGGGACAAGCAGGCTGAGCGGGTCAACGTGCGTAAGACAGGTAGAGGGACAAGAAGCGATTAGCTCGGATGGATCTGTTTGACATGTCCTAAGACAGACAATGCGTTGGCACCCTTTTTGGTCGGCGAGGCAGGCATGGTGCTGAGTATATGGCTCGGAGAATAGGTGGAGTCCCGGAGGGCGCAGCTGTAGCTGCAGGAGTCGCCCTCGAAGTCTGATGCAAAACCGTCGATCACCCACGCTCTGCGCGGGCGTACCTCTCTGATCCTCGCCGGCCGACCAAGGTATCTGACGGTTATTTCTTTTCATTTCAGGATGATTAAGTTTTGGTGGTGGGTATTGATACGCGGCCACGGGCCGAGGGAGGCCTGCTGCCGAGAGGGCTGAAGCATGGCGGTTGCCATTGGACATGGGGGCACAAAGCAAAGTACCATGCAAAAGAGTAATCTGCACTACGCTGATCTCCAATAAAAGATGCACGAGCCCGTTCCATGGGGATACGGAAGAAGATTCGCCGTTAAGCTTTCATTCGCCATTCGTATATGCGGGTCGTGCGCGGAGGTGATACAAGATGGACGTTGAGTCGAATTCAAGGGTGCAAGCCCAACAGCCACACGAAGCCGCGCTTAGGATGGCGTCCGTACGTGTCTGCGGGCTTGACCAGCCTGGCTTGCTGTCAGCCCGCCTCGCGCCCCATGTGGGGTGGACGGTGGTCCATTTTCGTCCTGGCCGTCGGGTACGTGCATCCCGAGCTATCTCGGCCAGAAGTGCTGCAGTCATCTTGATGAGTGAGCTTGGTGCCTTGTCGTGACGTCCATGAGAAGTCTGGGTGTGGATGGCGCGCCGGTGAAGGTAAAAAAGTTTGGGCTGGCGTGGAGGGACGGCGCCAGGGGCATTGGCACGCGGGTCGTCTATTGATCATGATTTCATGAGTCCTTTGATAGGGCCACTACTGCAGCTGCTCCGGATGAAGGTACTTGGCAGTGAATTGTACGGAGCACCCCCGACGCAGAGGTGGAGGGCGGAGCGGAGCGGGGCCTTGATGCCAAGGACTGCCCCGCTCGGAACTTGGAGCTGGTTTTTCCGATGTTGTGCAAACGCATCAAACTCCAATATCGTCACAAGCCCCATCGCAGAGTCTCGTGCAACGTCCAAAGCTTCGCGATGGCTACCACGGCCAAGTCCGGAAGGTGTGTATACGTCTTTGTGTCTGAAGACATGGCTAATCCCTTGCAGCGGCAAAGATGCGCCAACGAACCCCCGCGGCATCCCCGTCGCGCCGTTCGTCGACCGAGTCGAGGACTACGTGAACGACCGTTCCGAGGTGGAGCCTACCATAAACAATTTCAAGGAGATGATCTCGTACGCGATTTCTATACTCGAGCTTCGGAGACCCGGTTTCTGATATTGTGTGTGTGTAGGAAGTACCAGTTCATGGAAGCGAACACCCAACGACGTGCTGCGGGGTTAAAGGACAAAATTCCAGATATCCACAAGACGCTCGAAACCGTGAAATTTCTCAAGTCGAGGAAGGTATAGATGAATCGGCAAGGGTCATTTGGCAATTGTAGTCTGATTCAGTGCGCAGGACCAGGAGCAGACCGACCCAATCGAGACCACCTTTGAATTGAACGATACGCTCTACGCAAAGGCGGAGATTCCACCTACCGACGAAGTGTATCTATGGTTAGGTGTATGTTCAAACCTCTTTCTCCCAGCGGGGGGTGGGCACTGACATTTAAACAGGCAAATGTCATGTTGGCATACCCTATCCCAGAGGCCGAGGAACTCTTGCAGACGAAGCTCTCAACGGCAAAGCAGAGCCTTTCCAACTGTGAGGAGGACCTAGAGTTCTTGAGGGAGCAGATTACGGTGAGTGTTTTGAGCTGCTAGGAAGAGAAGCCACTAATCTCGAATAGACTCTCGAGGTCGCATTCGCACGCGTGTACAACTGGGACGTCGCACAGCGACGCAAAGAGCGGGAGACCGGAGAGTCAATAGAAGGCAAGAAAGGAACTCCCCCCAACGGTTAGAAGCCTCTTCCATCTATAGCCGTCGACTTGGGTAGACGAGTCACGGTGGAAGGTCGGGCATAGTACTCGGAGGGTAAATGACGAAGTACACAAAAAAAATATCACCATATTTCCCGAGCGATACAAGATGTGCCATGCTATCCCGGTCAATTGGGATGTCCATTTTCTATCTTCCCTGCAGTGCGGCTGCGCTTCTGTTTCATCGACCTTGGTGCTGGTACACAGACTGCTTCTTCAGATGCACAACATACCCAAAGAGCCGGTATCCCACAACCTGGCTAGCTGCATCACCGATCATCTTGATTTGGTTTTAAACGGCTCTTGCATCGGCCTTTACCGTCGTTTGAGACAGGGAGTAGCCACTTCCACGTTGGAGGCCAATTGGCTCATATTGATGTGTGCGCGAACGCTATATAAAAGCAATATAGGTTGCAGCTGAGAACATCTCTCGGCATTACAGAGCGCCGACGTCATACATTATTGGGAGTATACGCTCTTTGCTGTTTCTCTCCGCCCTTTCTAGTTTTTGATGTTCCAAGTACACGATGCATTCTGGTCCTTTGAGCCACATTTCTTGGTATCATCATATCGACCATGAATTTTAGCGTATTAGATAGGCCACATGGATTTGCAGATTCAAGCCTCTGGATACATCGCACGATAGCATTCATCGATTTCGCAGAGGACATGCCCCACTAACGTAATCTAGCACTAGCCTCCTCGGCCTTTTCCCAAATTCAACCGCCATCTCAATTTGTAAATGTACTTCTCCATCAACATCCAAGGATAGAACCGACATCACAACCTAGGCCTTGGGACCACACTTCAGAATCCACACCCCGGGAATCCCCAGATATCCAAAAAATAAAAAATGGCCCCCCCAACCCCCCTCACATCCCTTCTCTCCCACCCCACCAACAACACCCCCATAATCCTCGACGGAGCCCTGGCCACCTACCTCGAGACCCTCGGCGCCGACATAACAACCTCCCTCTGGTCCGCCCAACTCCTCTCCACCAACCCCTCCCTGATCCGCAAGGCGCACAGAGACTACTTCCTGGCCGGCGCCAACGTCGCCATCACGGCCAGCTACCAGGCCTCCTTTCCGGGGCTGATGCAGAACCTGGACTGGTCGGCCATCCCGGGCGCAGAGACGCGCGAGCAGAGGGAGGCCTACGCCAAGACGCTGATCCGCACGAGCGTGGAGCAGGCGCGCGCCGCGCGGGACGAGGTGTGCGGCATGGATGCGTTCGTGGCGGGGCGGGGCGTCGAGGCGGTCGAGAGGACGCTCCTGGTGGCTGGGAGTGTGGGCCCGTATGGCGCGTTTTTGGCGGATGGGAGTGAGTACCGCGGCGACTATGTCGTGGGCAAGGAAGAGATGAAGGAGTTCCACCGCACGCGCATCCAGGTTCTTGTTGACTCGGGCGCGGACATACTTGCGTGCGAGACTATTCCGTCGTTTGCGGAGGCGGAGGCTTTGGTGGAGCTGCTGAGGGAGGAGTTTCCCGCCCAAGAGGCGTGGTTTTCGTTTACGCTGAGGGACGGCGGGAGTATTAGTGATGGGACTGGGTTGGAGGAAGTGGTTCGGCTGCTGGAGGGATGTGACAAGGTGGTTGCGGTTGGGGTGAATTGTGTGCCCGAGGATACGGGTTTGGCGGCGCTGGAGACGCTCAAGGGTTTGACAAAGAAGCCTCTGGTCATGTATCCGAACTCCGGAGAGCAGTGGAATGCTCAGGCTAGAGATTGGGAAGGTCACAGAACGGAGGGAAAACAGTTGGCGGACAGGGCCAGGGAATGGCATAGTGCCGGTGCCAGGTTGATTGGAGGCTGTTGCAGGACGACCCCAAAGGACATCGAGGTCATCATGAAAGCGTTAGTAGACGCGCCTTGAGGAAAGGACCTGCAAAACAAGAACGAGAATCCCAAAAAAGTCGGCACTGGAGAAAACCCAGGCTACATGTTTAGGGCCCGAGCACGTTGGTTTGCAAAGACGAAGTCGTCCAGCACTTCTCATATCAAGATATGGTTGATTATATAGACAATGGAACAGTTCAAGTCACAAGAGACGTCGATCAAAGGAGACGGGGACTTGGGCCGTTGAAAAAGGTGCATTATATTGACTATTCATGGTTGTCGGCCGCTTTTAAGTGGTAACATGTCCTCGAGAAAAAGTCCTAGAAGAGCCAGAGCAGATCGCTCACAATCCCACCAGTGAAAGCATGTAACTACTATGCGGGCCTGCTAAATAGATGCCAGGTGCGATAGGCGTTGCAAGAATGACCCACAATCCTACCACACCAGCGCAGCAGCGTGCCCATTTCATACCATGTAGACCACAACGTGTAGGGGGATGTTCCCGAAGCTCTAGGCGAAAAGGGTAAATGCGAAGGCGACAACAATGGCCGCGATCGAGCTCTTGCCGGCTCCACCAATACGTTGGCCCAAGCTGGGGAACTCAGTGTACGTGGGCAGGAGGGAGGTGATGGAGTGGTTTCCGGTCGTCGAAGGAAGATGTCTTTTCTATCGTCAGTCGATGAATATGCAATGTAAACATTGGAGACTTACCCAGAGCCAGAGATGCTGGTGCCATGACTAGCCGTGGGGACAGGGTCCACTTCTGTGGAGTTGCTTGGGTGAGGCTTAGTGATGACGGAAGTCGCAGTGTGGCTAAGCACGCTTGTAACTTGCGTGGTGGCATGAGTAGTGAAGTTGGGCCAGCTAGTGTGGAGCGAAGGGGTTGGCTTGATGGAGGTAAAGACAGGCGGGGTGTGTCCATATCCTGGGGAAGAAGTAGCGAAGGAGGTAGGAACTGCATCTGTATCCGTGCTAGAAGACCCCCCGTAAGAAGGCTCTTCAGAAGCAGTAGGCAACGAATCGAGGTCCGTGCTGGTTGTCACTCCGAAGCTCGGGAATGAATAGGAATTGTGTGGGTCTAGCGGAATCGAGTAACTGGACCAGCTAGTGCCGGGCAACATGCTGGGAATAGTGCCGATGAAGTCACTGGTAGTCATGAGGGGTAGCTCAGCACTGAGGGCTGTGGTCGGTTCCTCGTTGATGGGAGTGGTGACAGGAGTGTCCAGTGCCGGGCAAACGGTAGTGGTGAGAGCCACAACCGACGTGACGACCGTCGTGCCACTGACAGTGCAATCAATGGTTCCACAGTGGGTGACAGTATATAGAGACGTCTGGTAGACGACAGAAGTGCTCAAGACGTTCAGAGCATTCTCGGCACGGGCGTCTGCGAGCTGTCAGTTGTGGTTCCACTACGGGCAAAGTGAATAGAACCGGGCATACCATTGATAGAAGCGAGGGCTGGCGAGACAGCCCCGCCGAGGACAGCAAGCTGGAGCACCTTCATGGCGACACAAAGCTGGCAGTGATGCAAGTGGGGGGCGAAGGATGGCAACGAGCTCGTGGCTGATTGCGGTTAAGAGAGCGTGTGGGCGAACGAATGTAGGAAGTTGGGTGGAGTAGAAGGAGAGCAGCCTGAGGGTGAGGTCGAGGGGGCTTTATGGACTCGGACGGCAGGTGCGTGCCAAGGCTAGCGTCTGCCACAACACAAACGGGAAGCACGTTGCATTGGGCCTGCCGAGTGACAGAGCTGAGCTGGGGGGCTCCTCTGGCACCTTCTTAACCAAACGACTGGCCCGTGACGTGACCGCGCTGCGACCTCGGGGCCAACACGCGCCGTTGTTTGCTGCCATGTGACTTTTTGTTTTCACCCTCGCGCACTGCTTAGCCATACTGTCCACAAGCAATCCTTTGGTTTCGACTTTGAGGCAATGGGAACTCGAATGAACATATTGCGGAGGAGCGTTTCCTCCATTGACATCACAACCTTGGAACCCTGGAATGTTGGAACATTTCCAAAGACACCTGATAATTGCTTTCACCATAAAAGCATACTCCTCCTGGTTTTGATATCTCATAATGCCACATAATTCTAGAAGTCAAAACTAGAAGCAGTCAAAAAAAAAAATAATCTTTCAATTTCATAGACCCTAGAGTCATATCCAGTGTAGAAGCTATCTATGTTGTCTTGAGACTACAATCAGCGATCATTACAACGATGCCCATCGCGAAAACTCCCTCGGGAAACATACTATTTCCAGACAAGGTCACCAAATTCATCACAGTCAGAACCCTCAAATCTTGAACACCAACCCCGTGTCCGCACCCACCTTGTCCTTGCAAAGCGCTTCCCACTCCTCTGCCCACGCCTCCAACCCATGTTTCCACTTCAAGCTAACCCCCGGGATAGCCCCGTCTTTCTCGAAACCCTCCCACTGGGAATAGAACCCCTCAAAGTAGGCATCCCCACCGACCTCAATCCCCTTCTCGCGCAGCATCGACGCATGCACCGTGATCTTGTCAATCCTCTCCATCAACGTCTTGGTCGCATCATCAGGATGCTGTGGCTTAACCTCCCCACCCACAGTGATGAACGTGAACGGCACCGAGGACCCCGACAGCGCCTCAACCCATACTTTCGTATTGCGACCGCCAAAGTCCAACAGCACAACACGACGCGTCCCCGCAGCGAGCTCTTTAGCGGCCTCGACCTCAGAGTAGAGCAGCGTTCTGTCGTAGAGCCCACTCTTCTCGACCAGCGCCTTCGAGGCTTCGGAGCTGACGCCGACGACGTAGCGCGGCTGGTGCTCCCTGGGCCGATTGCGTCGCAGTTGGTGGGCCAGCGAGACGCTCGTCTTCCCGCTCGCAGACAGGAGGATGACGGTTGCGTCGTCGAGGTTTGCGTCCTCGGCGGTCCAGTCGCCGGTGCCCCAGGGGTGGATGCGGTTCTGCTCGTTCCAGGCGAAGGCGTACGCATTGATGTTGTACGACGTGGCAAAGAGGCATTGCATCAATGCGTCCCAGCCGAGGGAATCTAGCGTCTTGGTCTTCTCGAGCTCATCGAGTGGGGCGCAGATTCGGTAGCGGTTGTACACTTTCCATAATTGCTGGCGGTGTTCGTCCAGGGCGTAGATTTGGTCTTTGAAGTCGGTGTGCTCGATGTGAATATCTTCCGGCAAGTTGCTGATGGGGAGGAAGCCGTATACGGTTTTGCCGGCGGGGATGTCGGGGACTGTGCTGTCAATGATTTCAGCGTAGCCCCACGCGGAGATGCGACCGTAAGCCGAGCGATCGTTGTATGGTGCAGGGGTGTTTTCTGGCTGGGGGTAGATGTCCCACCAACCCATCAAATGCCCCTTCTCAGAATTAGCACTGTCATTCCTCGGTTTCCTCGATTCCAAGGGAATGCCTCACGATTCGAGCATATGAAAAGTTGTTTGTTGTCAGACCTAAAATCTTGGTCTGTAGGCGGAGCGATGATGGGGCAAGAGGGGGCAACGGATCAGGGGGCAGCTTCACAAGCCGGTGTTGGGTATAATCGACCTTGTCAAGAATATGAAGAGTTGCCATGGCTTTTTGCAAAAGGAATGCCTGTGCCGGTTTGTCTTGGATATGCTCACCCTTTTATATCAGTCCATCCCACAGCCTCACGCGGACAATATTATCCTGAAGGATTTGATCACTCATCCAAAATATGACTCAGTCCTTTGGAAGATTGGGCATTTGTTTGGCATCGTCCTCTATCGTCCACTGATATCCCGGCATTTCCGTTCAAATGTGTGGAGCATAACGTGAAGGTCTTGGCCATATCCGCATTGGGCATAGCGGCGAGACGATGGATTACCGAAATTGGCGAACGACTTGGTGTAGCCCGAGAAGATTCTTAGTAGGGTACGCCGATAGCACCTAGCTTTGTAATGCATATTCCGTTAGAGTAAAGCACCTTGTTGGCACCTAAATACACTATAGCACACCCGACACTCGACAGTATATGATGACGGCATGCCCCACTACGACACATGATTGATATCAGCACAATGCTTTGTGGACACGAAGGTGATGTACCAAGATTATTTGAGTGTGGGAACGCTATTTGTGGGGTAACTACTCGAGCCCCATCCTCTGGAGGGATGCCTCCAACTTCCCCACCTCTTGCTGCTTGTTGTGGTGTTAGCAAGTTATTCCATTTCTCCGAGAAATGAAGCAAGTTCGACTTGTTTTGCCTTACGAACCTTCCTTCCCTTACCGGTGTCCTTCGCCCCGCCAATGGCACGCTTCGTCCCCTGCGAAGAAAGAATTCGCAGGAACCAAAAAGCATCACTCCGATGGTCCCTGAAGATGTTCGCTTCCCCGTACTGGACCGTGAGCACGGATTTCTTGTTATTCGCAAGGGACGACTTATTGAAGGCACGACCGGCGAAGTCGTAAAGGTCTTCCAATTTGATGTCCATTTTGTCCGCGCTTCCCCAGATGCGTTGCGGAGTGCCGTTGAATCTCGAGTTTGGTCCGCTACAGGTTATGTCAGCATGTTTTGCCTTGAGAAGAAGAATTGATTGAAACTTACGGAGAAGTGTTCAAGTACTTCCAGTCGCCATTTGCAATGGACAGTTGGCGAGCTAGACTCCGCATCTCGAGGCTGACACTGTGACCATCGATGTTGACAAGGACCAATGAAGGAAATTGAACGAGACCATTCAAAGTGGGCTCGCAATCGATGCGGAAATTTCGTAGGAGCAGAACTCGGAGATTGCTGAATGCGCCTTTCTCGACAGCTGCCCTACCCCAGTCCCGCATGAACTTGTTGTTGATTCCGCTGTCGTCGTCCTGTGGTGAGTGAGCCATGTTGGGGTTTTGCTCCAAGCTCAATACACCGAGGTTAGAGATATCAAGCAGCATCATTAGATGGTCGCGGTTAAGAGACAGATTACGGATACAGAGCATTGAGACGAAGTCGAAGGAGGGGTTTGAGAGCTTCAACGCGATTGATTCTAGCTGACGTGGAACACCGCGATATTGGGCGACGTGGGTGTAGAAGGTGCGCTCGACTTGTTCAGGATAGGCGGGGCGGAATAAAAGCCAGGCTTGAGTTGAGAAGGTCTCGCTGTTCCAATGGTTAGCTTCAATGCTACGAATGGTATGGCGAATTTACTTACGTTCGCTTCAACATAGTGTAGATATAGCGGGCGAAGTTCCAGTCGGTTCCAGGCAAAGTGTCGGCATCGACGGCATCTAGATGGTATGCAAGCGTGCGAGCAGCGGCGTCACGGAGCGACGAAGCACCCGGTCCCAGATTGCGGTAGGCGATGAGCTGGTTGCGATCACCGCGGCTTCTGTTGAGCCATTCGGAAACCATTGACTGCACTGGTACGGTGGTCTCAGTGAAGACCTGACCGGTTGAACGGATGTAGGACGCCATGCTGTAGCTGGTGTGTTTTCCCGTGAACAGGTAGTTTTTTCTCTCCAGTAATCAAAACGGTCTGTGGCGATCTGCCTCTGACTGACGGTGATGGGCAACTTGGACGCGTGCTCACGTGAGGCGTTTTGTGTAAGGCTACCGCTGTGTGTGTAGCTCTGGGGTTCACCCGGAGAAGAAGTGTGCAGGCGGACAGAGCAGGCGTGCGTGGTTTTATGCATGTCGATTTTAGAAGAGACGGAAAGGGGGGGAGTGTGGAGGAGAAGAGAGAAGGGCTTGCAGCAAGAGGAATTATCTTGAACTGTGGCCGTCCTGGTGAAAGGGTTTGAATAGTCCGTGATGGAGAGGTATGCGCACGGGCCACCACAACGTAACTCGGGAGAAGTCGTCCAAATCTGTCCCGAACTCGAGCTCGACAGATATCAGGATGCCGGGATTATCTCTTTTTTGCTAGCTTGCATTGAAAAAGATGGCATCATTGTGCGAGGCGGAAGCTGCTATCCTACACGATGCCCACCTGGAGCGAGCCCCTGATGGCCTTGGATGTCAGGTGCCTCTTGAGCATGGCGCCATGCCTGATGCCAGAGACGTCGGGAGGCGCGCACCAGAAAGCAAACGAAACAGGCGCGGAAGCCAAGCTGTCTGCCGGATGCTAGCTCCGGGGGATCCAGCCATGACATCGACGCCGGCCCTGTTTCACTGTGGTTGCCCCTCGCAACCGCCATCAACACCGGAGACGCGTCCGTGCCTTTCGGCTAAACGCTCGCGGAACTTCATCAAACTGGCTCTCCCTTGAACTCGCAACCGCCCCACAAACCTATCCGTACAGCTACAACGGCCGCGAGCGCGAGCTGCAAGAGAACCACCATGCGCCGTTTTGTAGAGGCAACGCCGTGCCCTGCGCCGAACCCATCATTCCCCACCAGCTACTATGACACCTACAACCGTCGCTCGTCCATGTACGCGCCCAACTATGCGCCCGACGACACCACCGCCAATATAGAGTACACGACCGAGCTACAAGCAAACCTTGCGAAGGCGAAGCCCCGGCGACCACTGCGCGGCATGCGCAAGACTGCCAACCTCGACCCTGCCATTGACATCTTCGAGGACGTGGCCCAGGAGGAGGAGCAGCAGCAGCAGACAGTCGTTGAGGCCAAAAGGAGGTCCCGAGCGCCCGTCCTGCCTGGGCCCGTACGAGAGCCTAAGAGCACCATCTTTGCGCATCCGGCGCAGAAGATCCACAAACCGGCACCACCCGCGCGCGATGCTCAATCCAGCAAGCCACACAGGAGGCGCGTCTCGCAGCTGTTGATGGATCGCCAGCCTGTAGACACCAATGCCACGGAGCAACTGCACGAAGATGTTTTGGAGAAGCGAGACCTGAAGAGGCAAGGCCCGAAGAAAGACCCGCGCCGGAGGACTATATACGTTCCGTCCGACGATACCACCATTATGACCATACACCCAGGCCAGTCCATGCATAATGCACGCAATGCGCGGGAGAAGTCGCCAGATATCGGGCTTGACCTGGTCACCTTGTCTGAAGAGGAGCCGGAGAACTTGGTATCCGCCATGAAGAAGGAAAAGAAAGTCCCCCGTAAATCCCTGGCTGCTCCACCCAAGCGGGTGCCATTGCAGCACAATGCGAGATCACTGCAGAGTGTCTCCATCTCATCGGATGTGTATGGCCAGGGTGGCGGGAAGGAGAATGTTCCGCCTGGTCTTGGGTCGATTGCGGGTAAGAAGGCAGGAACACATATTGAGATCAACTTTGGAAAAGACGAGTCAAAGCGCTCGGCAGCAAAGGCTCCTAGAGTTCACTTCACCTCCTCCAAGACCTCAGACACCACGTCGCAGACACGGACAAAATCAGAAGGTAGCCAAAAACGATTGCGCTCACAGCTCAGCTACGACGGATCGCCCGCCAAATCCATCAAAGCCAAGGCAGATGGCACTGCTTCCACTACACGCAGAGCTAATGTGAAGCCTACAGTGAGCACTATCAAGAGCCGCATCACAAAAACCGATCGTGCTGCCCTCTCTTCCTCACCCTTCCACACTGATCGGTCTCCTCCAACCGCACTCCGCCGCAAGCGTGTAGACAAGGCGTCTACGAACATTACCATGATGTCCATTGTGGGACAACCTCCGAAGCCAAAGGAAAAATACCCGGTGCTTACGGAAGATCTTGCACGGCCAGAGATGTATGAAGACAACTGGCTCACCTATCAAGAAGTCGCCATCACCCAGCTACTCAACTCATTGTTTGAGTCTGCCGACAAGGACGTCAATGCGGAGCAATCCTCCCGAGATCTCCGCAAGAAGCTATTGGACCTGTATCACGAACCATCAATGCCGCCATTGCACAAGCGACTGCAAGCATCCCTTCAATACGGCGCGCTGAGCATTCCCAAGGATCTACTCGCTCAGACTTTGAGATTGAAAGATGATGTCGGCCTTCGCAAGAAGTTCCTTAATCTGTGGACCAAGTCATACGATCTGGCATCATTGCGTGCGGGAATCGAGACCATTGTCGGACGACAGATTTCAGCTCCATGCAGGTTGTCTACTGGCTCCACGACTTCCGATGATGGTTCACGCCAGTTCCGTTCAGAGCGACGGGCCATCGAGGGCTTTTTGGACACATTCCTTATCCGCAACGAAGATGCAGTACGTGTAAAGAGTGGGGTGGGCACCATTGGCAGCATTGCACGGGGCGACCATAATGGAGACGACTTCGGCTCACAGGGTTGGTCTTGGAGACGAACTGTGCTGCGAAGCTTGATGCTTGTCCTCCTTTTGGACAAGGCGAAGACTACCGACACTCTCCCCGGATGCCTATTCCAGACTACGTCTCCCTACAAGACTTCGATTGAGGTACTGCATGCTCTCTCAAACATGCTTCTTCCGTCTCTGGGCGACATCACTCGGCCTTTGGGTCATCTAAACTACAAGGTGGAGCACGTCCAGTACCCGCTTCAAGAATACACCTACAGCATCGACAACATCGCTGTTGACTTGCGTGACGGTGTCGTCTTGACACGCCTCGTTGAGCTTCTCCTCTACCCACCCTCCGCTCTCATTGCGCAACAAGAGGACACCATCACCATCACAATGCCCAGTGGCGAGACGCTGACCAGCACATTCGATTTCTCACAGAAAGATAGCTGGGTTCTCTCACAACATCTCAGGTTCCCTTCTATCGGTCGACCTCAGAAGCTGTACAATGTTCAAGTCGCACTTGCTGCACTGCGAGACGTCCGTGGCATTCCCATCCAAGCTGTTGGTGGCATCAAAGCCGAAGATATCGTCGATGGTCACCGTGAGAAGACACTCAGTCTACTATGGGCCTTGGTTGGAAAGTGCGGACTCGGGACCCTGGTCGACTGGCGTCAAATTGCCAAAGAGACGGAGCGTTTCAGAGAGCTGTGGTATAACGACCGAGACAATTACTCGCAACGCAACCTCGACTCGGACGACGATGACGCAACGACTGAGCTGGAGGGGCTTGAGTACCATAAGCGGCTGCTTCTGTCCTGGTCGCGTTCTATCGCCCGCCTCCACGGCTTCCGCGTGTCCAACCTCACCACCTCCTTTGCGAACCCCAAGGTGCTGGAGGCTATCGTAGACACATACCTCCCCATGACTGTCTTCTCGTCAACCCAGTCTCAGACGCAGCTCTCCCTCCCCGCAAAGCTCAAGGCAACGGGCTGCTCCACCTCCTTCATCTCGCTCTTCACCTCCACAACCCCCTCCATTCCCTCAAAGGACTTCACCCTCCTCACCCTATCCTTCCTCGCATCCCGCCTGCTCCCCCTCTCCGTCACCCACCGCGCCGCCGCAACCATCCAACGCGCGTTCCGCGCCCGCCTCGCCCGCGCCCACATCTCGCGCCGCGTGCACCTCATGCGCCTCGCGCACGATTGCGCCGCAGTCGTCCAGGAGCGCAACCGCCTCGTCGATGCAGCGACCGTCATTCAGCTCCGCTGGAAGGCCATCTTGGCGGCTCGACACGAGCGGTTGGAGAGTGACGTGCGCGCTTTCCAGGCTCTGGCTCGCGGCTGGGCGATTCGGAGGTGGGCTAGGCGCATTACTGGCGGGAAGGTGGGTGGGAAGGAGAAGGTGCGTAGGGTTAGGGGGGGTTGGTAGGAGTGGTTTCCTCGGATCCGTCGAGTTTTGCACGACCTGGCTATTAAATTGTAATGATGGAGTCGTATATCTGGATGATTGGTTTTTTTTTTCTTCAAAGGCGTTGGGGGATCTTGGTTCCCAGATTACGAGTTACGGCCGTATTTTTGTTTAGTTTGAGCACGTTCGTTGATGCTGTCTACTGCGCCTTGCCGTTTCTGCGGGCAGTGGAGCAGTGATGGCATTATTATTTTTCTTTGCCTACGAAGTAAATTGGTAGTTTCGGTATTCCGAATCGAGTCTCTCTGATTCTTTACATCTCAATGCTGTAGCAGTGCATTTTAGTTTTTTTGTGAGAAGTCGTGATGGCACATTAGTACAAAAAAGAAATCCGACAGACGGCTCTCAACTCCCTAGATCCCAACCCGCAGGAAAAGAGCACCAAGATCCGATGCCCAACCAAGCGCCATCCAAGCGCCATCCAAACATCCATTCAAAAATCCGCTAGTATATTCCCCCTTCACAACTTCGCCTTGAGCGGCTTCTGATCCGCCGCAACATACGCCCAATCCCCCTCGCCCTCGACCTTCCCCTCTTTCCCCTCAACCCACCCATTCGCCACAAGCTTCGCAACATTCTTCCCCATCAACGCCGACGTCTCCATGGTACTGATAAAGCTCTCAATAGCCGACGTGTACCACAAGCCGTCCCCATCCAGCCTAATCTCATCAAACGTAACCCTCGGATACATGTACGGATACGAGTGCCAAGTCTTGTGATAGATCCAGCTGACGGCGCCATCGCGGGATCCGTGCTTGGCCTCGCCGTCGCCAATATCCTTGCCCAGGATGTGCGAGAGGAAGGTCGCGTTGATGGGCATGGGGGAGAAGATCTTGTAGAGCAGCTCTGAGCGCGAGGTGTGAGGGTTGATGCCGGAGCCGTGGTTGGAGATGCTGAGAAAGCCAGGGGCGCCGACGCCGTTGGGGTCAGCGCCGGGGTTTTCGCCGGGAGGAAGCGTGGTGAGGACGTATTGAGGGACGTTCTTGTCGGGGTCGAGGTTGAAGGCTTTGGGGTCGAGGCGGTGGGGGGAGGCGAAGAGGGTGACGTGAAGTTTTACGTAGGGGATCACGTCGGGGACGTGCTTTGGTCGCGGGTCGATGTCAAGCTCGGAAAATTGGAGGGGGGTGGCGATGATGACAGTGTCGAAGTTTGAGGTCTCGCCTGATTTGGTGGTAAGATTGTAGGTATTGTCGGATTGCTTCGATACCTTGGCAATCTGGGTGTTGAGATGGGTAGATATCGTGGACGAAGAGTTGACCATGTTCTCAAAGATCTGGTAATTGCCGCCATCGATTGCCATGGCGCCGTTGGTAGCCATGCAAACCATCGTTTCCAGCCCGTGAATCAAGCCAAGATTCTGGGCATAGTTAACGCGTGTACTGGCTTGAATAATCTCTGTTGCAAAGAGATCTCCAATTCCGCCCTGCTTGAGGAACTGCTCTCCAGTACTACTGAAAGTACCTGTGAGCCCAACAGTCTCCGTGACCTCTGTAAGACTCTTCCAAGGAAACACCGGAGCCTCATACATCTTGAGGAACTTGCCCACCGTCTCCTTCATCAGCCTGTTGGTCTTAATAGGTGCCCAGCCATATCTCCAGAGGAGCTTCGCCTTGTCCCACCAGCTATCTCCGCTCTCCGTGATCACCACAAACTCGTGCCCGTTCCATACGCCTAGGTCTGGAACTCCTTCAACTGTCGTTTCTTTGGAATCGGCGGAAAGGTTGAACGTTTTCGCGGCTTCGACGAGGATGTGGTTGACTTCAACGAATATCGAGGCACCAAGTTCTACGGGGGTTGTGGGGTCGTTCCAGGCATTTACTGTCGTACAGCGGCCTCCTACGCGTGCTGATCTCTCGAAAACGTGTATATCAGCGGGAATACCGGCTTCCTTCGCGTTCTGGGATAAATGGTAGGCTGCTGACGATCCACCAGCTCCGGCGCCTGACGGTAGTTAGCCTTGACCTGAGAGTCGCATGCCTATTTTCTAGCCCCCGAAGCTACATGCCTATTATTGCGACCCTTTTCGCAGCCATTTCTGGTTGCTGGAGCACTCCGTTGCCACTGCTGCGGAGAGCTGCGGAGAGGGGCAGCAGCTGTAAGCCGGTGATTGCTTGAGCGGGGCGCATATTTGGGATGTCGTCTATGGGTTGGGTGGGATTTATTACACTCAGATCTCACGCTATAAGTGTTGGATAAGGAGGTTGGAGGCCGGTTCAGCCCATCCGTGAAGGTGGATGGTTGAAGGTTGCTTCCAAGGTTGCAGCTGTCGGATGAGGAGCTTGGGGCAACCATGTGGGGGCAGGGATCATCCTCGTTCAACAGGCCTGAGTGACCAGACTTCCTCAGTCCATCATATGAGGCGGACAAATCCTCCAGAGCCTCTTTTTGATGGGATTAACATTTGCCCTCTTTTTCCAGGTCTAATTCTCGAGATGAAGAACTATCCCCAGGCGCTTCATGCTCGAATCTGGGGAAAGATATCCAAGTGCGCAGATCATGGAAGATCTTCAAAATGGCATCATTGCTCCCAAGTTCCGTATCTGGTCATGGATAAGGAGAATGCCAGCATTCTTCTGTTGTCATTGACTTGTTGTATTGCAAAACTAACCAAACGCGCGCGCGCAAAATACAGAATTCCATCCCTCTTACTATTACCACCATACAGCAATACAAAAATCTCTCAAGAGACTGTCCAGACTGTCCAAAGAAAAAGAAGAAAACGGACATAAAGCGGCAAAAACTCCGACCTGACGGTATAATGCGGGTATTTCTACTTGCGAAAATGTCATGGAATCATGAATCATAAAAGGGTCGTAAAAGGGCGTAAAAAACAGCAAAGAAACTAAAAAACAGACAAAAAGACAGGCAAATAAACAAACAACAAACAGCGATAAGAAAAAAACAACGGAAAACAAAACATCCTCCTATATGGTACCATTCGTAATGTGAAAACAGAAAGAAAAAAGAAAAGGACAAAGAAGAATCATTGCTGCGACATGGAGCCTCGGCGCAGGAACTTGAACACGCCCTTCTTCTGCCTCGCCTTATCGCCAGACCTCGCATTTGCAGCCGCAGCAGCGGCATGGGCCGCATTAGCCATGGCCTCTACATTCAGTCGCTGCGCCTCATCCTGATCCCACGGCGTAGTCCACTTGCGCTGCGGAATCTCGCCGAGCTTGGTGCTGTCCGAGGCGAACGTGTACGTCGACGGCGTCGTCTTGTCGAGGCGTCGCCTCATGGCCGGAGGAATGGCCGAGGCAAAGGCGGGATGCGGCTCCGTGGGAGAAGGGAAAGAGGCCTCCTTCTCCCTGATCAGGGGGGGTGCGCCCCTCGACCTGGGGAGCTTTGGGGGAGGGAGCTGGAGGGGCATGACGTCGGCGGGGTTTACGTACGGCCAGGCGGGGGGTCGGGGGTCTTCGGCGGGGGATGTGAGTCTCTGTCGTCCGGCCTTTGAGATGGGGAGTTTGGGGAGGGCGAGAGGGTCGACGGGGGCGTAGGCTGGGAGGGGGGAGCCTATCGGGGTCATCTGCGGCGAGCTCAGTGGGGACGGTGGGGATTTTGTCGAGCTGGAGGAGCTGCACGAGGTTGAGTTGGTCCTGCTGCTGTTGCTACTGTTGCTGCTGTTGCTGTTGCTGCTGTTGCTGCTGTTGCTGCACGAGGTTGAGTTTGTTCTGCTGCTGCGAGTACTCTGAGGGCGGGTACCCTGCGGCCGAACCATGACAAGCTGGGTTTGGCCAGTGCCTTTGATGGGCAGGCGGGTTACAGTTGGACCCGTGGATCGAGAGCGCGATCCAGACTTCTTCTTCTCATCAGACTGTCTCTCCTTCGATGATGAAGTTCTGCGGGCGACGGCCCCAGAGCAGCTCAAGTGCTTCATACTTCCGCATTGCGCGCAACCGCCAATTCTATAGACTTGCAGCTGCGACTGGCTCAGCCGCTGATACAGCGAGCTGAGTGACTGGATGGCATCATTTCGCGATGCTTCCGACAGGTTGGTCAGCGACTTGTAGTCGAGATTGAGATGATGGTTCTTGGAATCATTATTCAAAAAGGCAGCGATGATGCCGACGAGCCCAGTGTTCAACTTGATCAGGGTCTCGGCGAGGGACGCATGCGCAATTGCTACAAGAACCAAGGTTAGCGATGCGTGCTCGTCTCCAGGGAAGGTCCATGGAGCACAAAGTGTGGGGGAGCTCACCATCGCCTTTGGCGAAGCGGTCACCAGCCTTGCTATAATGGTTCTCATAGCTCGCCTGAATGTCCGCTGGGGCTCTCCGAAGAGAGTTGGAGAGTTGGAGTTCAGCATTGGCTGCTGGGTCTTTGGTTTCCTGGCCTTTGTGCTTATGGTGCTTATGGTGCTTGCGCTTTTTGCGCCTCTCGCGCAGTCGCTTGAAGATGTTGAGGCCGTTTGCAAAGGCTTGGATGAGCTCCGACACACAGTTGGCCACCTTCGCATCGCGTGCAACAGCACTGCTCTTTACCAGCGAATTTGACATTTTGGAACATGTGTGGGAAACTACAGAGAAGAAGCGAAGGAAACGAAGGACAGCGAGACACAGAGGAGTCACCGTCACAAGCTGGCTGGGGGAGGCTCCAATGTTATCCGTTATCCTAATCCCAGCCTCGGGCCTTAGGCCTTCGACCGCCTCCTTGGTTCCTGCATCTTTGACTGGTGCGAGGGTGCCGTTTCAACCACACGATGCACGAGAGCGCTCGTAGCCGCCGTGTATGACTGTCTTGGACAGCTTTGCAGCGGTGAGTGGTGCGAACAACACGCGAAGCTACCGGGGGCCCTGCAAGACGGGCCAAGGGCAGCCAATTGCGGCCTAGAGCACAGGGCTAAACCTGCTGGACCAGTCCCCGCACTCGAACGTGCATATAAAATGGCCCGCCCACATGAGTCGAAGGCAATGGCCCGGCCGTCGTCTGCATCGTCACTGGAGTGAGTTGTCGTCGTGATATGCAGGGCGTTGGCAAAGCAAATCTACACCCCCACAACACGTACAAAGCAAAACATTGGTCGCACCATTTCAAAGAGGGCAAAGAAGGATCGATTCGGCTGTGTTGCCCCCACCACGTAAACCTGGTATATGAACCCCAAAACGCCTCGCTATGGATGAATGCAAATGCAAGGCAATGGTGCCGTCAAACTTTACTCCGTCCGCTCCTCGGCATGGCCCGCGACTGGCTGCGGTGCCAGGGCCATTGGCCTCAACGTCCAGCCTTCGGGAAGCACCACTCCTTCTGGTACACCCGCATCCCCCTGCCTCAGTACTGGGCCATTGGCAAAGTACGCTTGTGGGGTTACTGGGGGGTGGGGATGTAGTGATGCGATAGGGGGAAGCTCCTGGCCAGTAGCAGCAGCGATGCCCGAAGCCTGCTGCAGCCGGTTGAGTTCATTCAACAGAGCGTGAATATACTCGAGCTGTTGTTGCTGAGCGTTGAGCTGGCGGAGCGACTCGACGATGTTTTGCTGAATGCGCAAAATATCGGCTTGGATGTCGCCCGGGTGCTGGGCAATGGCCCCTGGAGCGGGCATTGCCGCGATACCTGGCAACTGAGTTGCTAGATTCTGTGCCATGTTCTGGGCCTGGTTTTGAGCTTGGTTTTGCGCGATTTGCTCGACAAGGTTTGCAGCAAGGTTGTTATTGTTGATTCCACCTCCATTGTGGTTGCCTTGGCCGTCGGGAGGTGGTAGTCGCAAGTTTCCGAGCGCGATGCGAATGGGTCCAAAATTGAAAACTCGGACATTGCCTGGGGGCCGATTCGGCTGGCCTCCAACTGGGCCAGGCTGAGCGCCGGGGCCTTGCGGAGGTTGCTGGCCCATGTTGGCTGGGAAGGCACCTCCAAGACCACCAAATCCGCCGAGTCCACCAAGTCCACCCAAATTCGGTTGCTGGCCCTGGTTTGCCTGGTTGTTCTGCTGGTTGTTCGGCTGTGTTTCCTCGGTGAGAACTGGCCGTCGGCAGGTTGGACACACTTGTTGCCTCTCCAGCCAACTCCGTAAGCAACTGAAATGCAGAATGTGACCACATGGAAGCTTCTTTGGCCGCTGACGTTCATCGACACGTTGTCCTGCGGGAATTTCATTAGCACCGGGCTGGACCCATGGCCTCATTTCCTCGCGGCAAACGATGCACGTGTTCTCCCTTGCCAACTCATCCGCGGTAGCGTCCGGATAGCGAGCATTCATGTCGCGTGTCGCATTCCGGTACTTGATAAAGTCGTTGACCCTCTTGAAGAACGAGCGAGTCGTCATGAATAGATCTCGCATGATGTGAATGGGAATGCCATAGAAGGCCATGAGAATCATGAAGAAGCCCAAGTAGACGACGGTCTTGATGAAGTCAGTGGTAAGGTCCAGATAAAAGACCCAGCGACCCTTCTCCTCCCATCCGGGAACATCGCCGTCGTCATCGTCATCCTCCTCTTCGGCGGGAGTCTCTGCTGCACCCGCTGCGGCAGATGCCCGCTGCACGGCCCGTGCTATCCTACGAGCTTCCTCTCGGGCTTTCTCTTGACGATGTATAATGAACGCCTCCACCAGGGAGAGGGCATAGCGTAGCAGAGTAGAAACCGATGCAATCGTCAAAAGGACGTATTCGAAGCCGAACATGACCATCACTCCCGGGCGAGCTTCCTGGAGAATGGAATCCACGCAGTAGTTTGTCATGAGGATACCAAACACGACCGAGATAAGCAGAGAGCTCATAAGCCTGGTGTGAAACAGCCGTGGGTTGGCGGGTGGCTGCTGTTCCAAAATCTCCACTCGACCTTCGCCGATCCATTGCCAAATCTTCCCCGCAAGCAGACAATGGAACATGGTGAAGAACCACATACCGACCTCATCACGAAATATGGTCATGGCGAGTAGCGTCTCACTCACGGTAAACCACGCCTTGTCATATAGCTGCTCGGTCTCGATGGGTCGGAGAGGGCCATAGAAGAGGCGCTGGAGTCCATATCCGAAGCTCGCGGCAACAATGAGGGCAAGATTGATCAGCAGCATGAGGGAGCCGGTGCTCTGGGATATGTAGACGGCAGCAGAATAGAAGTTGGGTCGCTCATAGTACGCGCGCATGAGGACGACGTTCGCCAACAGGGTCGAGCCCTTCTCCACGTTAGCAATGCAGGTATGCGGTAGCTGCGGAATAACTTACCATTACGTATAGTTTTAGGCGCGACATGGCAGCAGAGGTCGTGGGCTAGAAATTCAGTGGGGGAAACAGAAATCCATCTACGGGAGGTTGAGGGCCTCAGACAGAGAGCGTTCGTCGGTGCCCGCGATTATGGCGGAGTTGCACGTCTTGACACGGTGGCTCGGGAACGCTGAACGCCCGGGGGTCGGGGCAGTCACGTGATCGGCGATGACGAACCTTCCGCCAAGCCATCGTACCCATCTCATGTACCTTCGGGATGTCAAGCGCAACACGACCTTTTCCAAGCAGGAGAGATGGTTACGGAGCTGACGGCTCATTGCAGCTGGCTGTCATGCGGGCACGCCAGACATCTCAGCTGGGGAGAGGAGTGTATGGTTTCTCATCTCCTGAGGTCTCCTCACCTGCCTCTACCCTCCTGCGAGCAGCGAGGAAGCCCCGGTCCGGCTCTAATACCCATTCTTCTCCATGATCATGTCTAGGCAGAGCGCCCCAAGTCTCGGGAGAATGCTCGGGGGGTCCATACCACCTCGTGAGTTGCATGGACTTTCCTCGGTAATTGGCGAGGGCGCCCAAACAGGAAAAAAGCTCAAAAGCTGGTCCATTTTCGAGAATTTTTCAGCCTTCTAGACGGAGCCTCTCGGACCTGACCCCGCTGTCCAAGTGTCTGCGTCTTGTCTAGCTGCGCCCTCGTGCGTCATGACCCTTCCCAGCCGTTCGTAGCGGTTCGCCGGTTCGGCTTAGTCCGGCGAATCTATGGGTTCAAAGTACCCGGTTCCTAGGCCCTCGTGTCCGGCAGGGCTTGTTGTGGGGATCTTGGGGGGAGTTGCGGGGATCATTCCAGAGCACCAGCCAGGACAATTTCCATCTGGGCTACAGCGCCCTGGCGCCAGCTGGGCCCCAGGTCCACAAACCCGGATTCAAGCTTTGGAGATCCAAATATGATCGCATTGGCTGACGAAAATACCGCTCTGCCCTGCCTGCCGGTACTATAAAGAGGCCCAGTGCTCCCGGCCCAGTATGCTGATCCAACTTCTCTACGAAGGGCATTGTTCAGCTGCTTGTACCGCCAATCCTTTCCAGGCGTAGCTGACATGAAGTGGTCACTCTCTGCACTGAGCCTCTGGCTCAGCGTTGCCGCTCGCGCGCAGAATGTTTCTCTGCCGCAGAACCTGGACGCGGAAACCATCGAGTCGCTGGGCAACAACTCTCTGTTCCTGAGATGGCGCCCCACGTCCCATGTGTCTGCTCCTGCTGGCTGGATGAATGTATGCTGTTCCCTTTTCTCCCTATCTTGGAAACATACTTACATGCGTAGGATCCTTGCGGCATGATGTATGACCCCACGAGGGACGAGTACCATGTCATGTACCAATGGCACCCGTACCACGTCAACTGGGGTGAGTTCCCCATGGCTTACCAACAATTGACAAAAAGGCTAAGGCGGCGCAGGAAACATCAGCTGGGGGCACGCCGTTTCCAAGGACCTCGTCACCTGGGAGGATGTCGGTGGATGGGAGGGCAACAACGCCGAAAACCTGGCGACCGGCCCCGTCGGAAGTTACGATGGTCTCGGTATCTTCTCCGGCACAGCTCAGCCAGTCAACTTGCAGGGAGAGCAAGACGGTACCCTGACCATCTTCTACACTTCGGTCTCCCAGCTTCCCACCAACTGGCGCCTCCCATACCTGAACGGTACGGAGACGCAGAGTCTCGCTACGTCGACAGACGGAGGAAGGACCTGGCAAAAGTATGAGGGCAACCCCATCATCCATACACCACCAGAGGGCTGGAACATTACCGGCTGGCGCGATCCCTTCTTCGAGCTGTGGCCCGAAATGGACAGCATTCTTGGTAACAACGAGCCTCACTATTACATGGTCATGGGCTCTGGAATCAAGGAGGTAGGCCCTCGCATTCCCTTCTACAGCGCGCCAGCCAACGACCTCACCAACTGGACCTACCTGGGACCTCTCTGGGAGCCTGCCGAGAACGAGAGCTTGGGCGACGTCCTCGAGACGGGCTCGTGGGCCTACAACTTTGAAGTGTAAGTCCAGAATCGGTCGATATCAAAAACGAGAAGCACATACTGACCCCTCGACAGCTCCAACTTCTTCTCCCTGGAGGACGAAGACGGCGACATCCACTACTACACCCTCGTCGGCACCGAAGGCGGCAACACCACCTTCCGCCCCCGCCAACAATGGGGCCTCTGGAACGAAGGCATGGTAACGCGCCGCTCCGACGGCTCCGCGCGCTTCACGCCCCTCGCGGGCGGTGCCATTGACCACGGCCTCCTCTACGCCGTGACCAGCTTCAACGACACCAAGAACGACCGGCGCGTGCAGTGGGGCTGGGCCAACGAGGAGATGAATGACTTCGCCATCACCCAGCAGGGCTACCAGGGCGCCTTCGCCCTGCCCCGCGAGATGTACGTCAAGAAGACGCGGGGCCTCGTCAACCCGGACGGCGGCCTCACCTCGCTCGGCAACACGCGCGTCGTCGAGCACACGGACGGCACCTTCACCGGCTACACGCTCGGCGCCCGCCCGCTCCCAGAGGTCGTGTCCGGCCTCCGCAACGGCACCACCCAGCACAACCTCCGCACCGAGGCCGCCTATGACGCTTCTGCAGCCCTCGCCCAGGGCTCCGCCCACATGGAGCTCGTCGCCACCCTGTCCAACTTCTCCGGCCCCGCCGGCCTGACCGTCGCCGCCTCCCCCAACGGCGAAGAGTACACCACAATCTACTTCGACCCCGCCGAGCGCACCATCAACGTGAACCGCACCTTCTCCTCCCAGATTGCAGAGTTTGCAAACTACACCGTCACGGGCTACTTTTACCCCTACAAGTTCGCCCAGACGGGCGAGGAGAAGCTAGAGTTCCACGTCTACGTCGATGGCTCGCTGCTCGAGGTCTATGTCAACGATCGCTTCTGGCTGACTACGCGCATCTACCCGAGCCGCGAGGACAGCGTTGGGTTTGGCGTGTACGTGGGTGAGGGGGCGAGCGTCGAGGTCGAGGATGTCGTGGTTTGGAATGGGTTGGCCAATGTTTATCCCGCGAGGCCGGCGAACTCGAGTGCCGAGTTGGTGTTTGATACCGCCGAGCAGACGAATAATTATACCTGGTGGACGGGTAATTAATTAAAAGCGTATGGAGAGGGTAATGTCTGATGTAATGAGGGGTGGGATTCTGCTCTAGAGTGTTGGCTTTTTTTTAACTCTATGAATGAAGAAAACAAATAATGCAATGTTCAAAAAATGTATACATGGATGCGTAGTGCTACTTGCTCTCGGTCAGCGTACTTTACTACAGTCAGCACAGAACAGAAACCCAAAGGAAAAAAAAAAACCCCAAAACAAGATACATGCATCAACTCAATAAATTGCCCAGTCTATATTCTATATAGTTTGACCCCTAACCATTTTCCGACCCTCCCACGCACCCAAGTCCACAAGAAAAACCCACCTCACCTTTCCCAACCCTCCCTTTGACCAAAGGAGAGGAAAAAGAAGCAGCAGAAAAAGATGGGGTGCCATCTAAGCACCGCATGGGCGAATATGATCCAGTAGACAATGCACGTCCAAAAAGGTTCAAGAAAGGGATATATACCATGTATGCATGCACATACACACACGCGCGCGCATTTCATCTCCACTGCTCATCCCCCCTACGTCCGCGTAATCATATGCTCACGCGCCGGCCCCACGCCAATCCACTTGACCTTGATGCCCGTAAACTTCTCAATGAACTCGATATACTTCCTCGCATTGGCGGGAAGGTCATAAAAGGTCTTTGCGCCTGTGGTGGGCTTCTTCCAGCCGGGGAGCGTCTCGTAGTGCACCTCGACGTTGGCGAGCACGTCGGGGTTAGCCGGGAACCCGTCGAGGGGCTGGCCCTGGAACGAGTAGCGGGTGGCGACCTTGAGCTCGTCAAAGTCGTCGAGGACGTCGAGCTTGGTCAGGTTGATGGCGGTGTAGTCGTTGCAGGCGTGCGAGTGCTTGATGACGACGAGGTCGAGCCAGCCGCAGCGGCGCTTGCGGCCCGTGGTTACGCCGACTTCGTGGCCGATTTGCTGAAGCCTTTCGCCGATGTCGTTGAGCTGCTCGGTGGGGAAGGGGCCGCTGGAGAGATTCAAAGTTAGATGTGGGCACGGGAAAAGTTGAGGGACTTGGACGTACGAGCCAACGCGCGTGGTGTAGGCCTTCACCACACCAATGACCTCCTTGAGGGAGCGCCATCCCAAACTCAGGCCGGTGATGACACCTCCAAGACCCGTGTTCGAGGAAGTGACAAAGGGGTAGGTGCCGTAGTCAATGTCCAGCATGAGAGCATTGGCGCCCTCGACCAGAATCTTGGAGTTTTTCTCCTTGGCCGATGCGAGGAGGGGGACCTGATCAACGACGTAGTCCTGGAGCTTCACGCGGTATTCCTGTTGATTCCTGGTCAGCCGCTGCCACATTCATCACCTCATGCCTGCCGTGTGTCTCCTTCGTACCTTGTACCTGGCAATCTCCTCCTCTGGGTCATACTTGAGCAAGTCGCCGAAGCGCTTCTGGAAGCCGTGCACTATGCGCCGGAACTTTTGCTCAAAGACGGCCTCGTCGAACAGGTCGCACATGCGTAGACCACTGCGGGTCATCTTGGTGCTGTAGGCCGGTCCTGCCACTCGGTCAGTGCCATGTCCTCAATCTCTCTCTCTCTGTGTGTGTATGTGCAGACTGACCGATGCCCTTCTTGGTGGTACCTAATCCCTCAACCGTCAGCATTTCTCCTCTGAAGCGAGTGGGGACCGCCGACCTATGAGTCCTCCGCCCAGCTCCACCTCCTCGAGCCCGTCGACGAGCTGGTGGACATCAAAGACGACATGGGCGCGGTCGGAAATGAATATGCGGCCCTCTGTGCTGAGGCCGTGCTTCTCCAGGGCCTCCAGCTCCTTGAAGAAGGAGGGGACGTGGACGACGCAGCCGCTGCCGATGACGTTTATGCAGCCCGGGTTGACGAGGCCCGAGGGGAGGATGTGGAAGTCGTAGGTGATGCCGTTCGCGACGATGGTGTGGCCGGCATTGTTGCCGCCCTGGGCGCGGCAGCACAGCTGCGAGTCGTGGGCGAGGATATCGGCGAGCTTGCCTTTGCCCTCGTCGCCCCACTGGGCTCCGAGGATGGTGGTGACGGACATGTTCCGTGGGAGCGAAGACGAGAGACGGGAGTCAGAGCGGCGGGGCACGACGTGCTATTTCAATTGCGCTTGGAAGATGCACGCACGGGGCCGGCCGACTGACGAGGCCCTTTTCCCGCCGTCCGTCACTGGCGGGGGTCCAATTAAAAGATTTGCGCGACGGGAGCAAGTCGCGTGGAGATGCGGCTATCGGAGCCATGACGCGACGGGGGCCCTGGCCGCATGGCTTTTTGCCCTCACCGGACGGCGCGGACGGGGGCAGCAGCGGGCAATTGGGCGCCCAACACGTTGGATATACTTGCTGTTGCTTGCTGTTGCTTGCTGGCTTGCTGCCAGGGCCAAAGGCGTGCCCGCCTGCCCGCCTGCCCTCCTGCCCTCCGCAACCCCACCATGAATTGCCCCGCCATGCAAGCCCGATTTCGCAATCTCGCCTGCATGGCCCAATCGCAGCACGTGTGAATGCATATGCTTCCAAGCCTCGCTATAGGGCGTAGCACGCTCATTGTATTATCTCGCGGTAGCAATCATCGCTGCTTGTATACTACTCTCATGCAGAATGGCTCTCGTTGCTCCCCCTCCCCCTGTCCGTCCGTCCCTACAAAGCAAAAGCCCCCAGGCCCGCCAAAAGCGCCGTTGACAACCCCACCCAAAACGCCCTCTCTCTCACCAAAGACGTAGCCGCACCAGGAAACTCCGAGGGCGGGTTCGGCGCCGTAACGTTCGTCGGCCTGGGCGGCGGGAACGTCGTCGTAGGCGTCCCCGTCAAGTTCTGCACGCGGATCGAGTTTGCCGCAAACGGCGTGCCCAGGTCCGCCGCCGACGCAAAGGCCGTCGTATTGAAGAAGACCCTGCTCTCCAGCACCGCGCTGAACGCAGCGGGCACGGAGAAGTTTGCGGGCTGGGTGAAGAGCACGAAGGTGTACTGATGCGGCGAGTCGCCCACGGGGGGAGAGGGCTGGCGATACGGCGCCTCGCCGGGGCCCGGGAACGCGAGCGTGCCGTTGGATCCCAGCGTGACGTTGGACACGAGCCAGTGCAGCAGCTGGACGCGGGTGCCGTTGCGGGGGACGTCGCTGTCGACCATGAGGAGCACGGCGTTGCCGGCAGACGTCCACACGGGCGTCGTGATGTTGGGCGGGTTGGCCGTATCTGATGCAGCAGCGTCAACACCTCACCACCAGCGGAAACAATGCAACATGCCGGGATACTCACCACCCCGCGGAATCAGCTCGCCAGGCGGCGACACGACATTCGACCCAAACGTAACCCCCAGCGTCGACCCTCCAGGCCGAAACCCGAGTGCCTCCTGCGCTCGCGCGCCCTCGAGGACCCCCACCAAGAGCAAGCTCAGTACCTTGCTCACAAGCATATCTCCGATTTAGTCCGTCCAAATGCACTCGAACGAAAACCAAAACAGACGATTCGAATCTGTAGACAAAAAGAAACAAACAGAAAATATGTATCATCCAGGAGGCCTTCCCCCCGCGCCCTCTAAATACCCTTCCCTACTCCCCCTCCCCCCAAAAGTGTTTGTTCCTGGTTTCAGGCCTCCCCCCCCCTCGCGAACCGGCGTGCCAATAAAGTCGATGACGTTAACCAAGACCCATGGCGCAAGAGCTACACTGCACACACATACACGAGGCGCGCCAGCACGAAGGAGGCCCCGCTCCCAAAATGTTCCGCCCTTTCATTTTTGCCAGGCGCCGTCGGGTATGTACCGACCGATCGTATTTGAGGTAGCGATGGAGGTGAGCGAAGGGGAAAAAATGGGGCAATGCATGGAGAGGATTTGTTGGCGTGTCGAATGGGGTCGGCCGATGGGGGTTTTTGGCCATGACGAGCTGGGAATAGTTTTTTTTTTTTGCTGTACTTTATGGTGGGTGTTTGCTGTTGATCCTTGGAAGGGATGAGGTTGGGGGGTTGGGGGTTCCTTGTAGGGAAAGCTACCGAGCTGGAGGGATGCTGTCGTACATGCACGAGCACAACCGCCCGCCTTGGTCACACATCAACGGCATGCGCATGTACGACGCCAAAAGCACCAATCTTCTGGGCGAGAGCGGATGTCAAGCAAGATTTTGGGCTGGGAGTCGCAGTGCTCCGAAGCCTCGTTGTCTCATTCGCAATGCTAAACGATGACATAGGGAATCGAGGAAAGAGCCCTGTGCTCTTTTCGAGTACGCAGAATAAATCCCATGGCCTTTTTAGTGTACCTGGCTAGCACGCGGATTGGAAGGTTTCTTTTTTACCTTCCAATCCTTCAGTCGTGCTGGGCTAGCTGGCCACGAGGCCATGGGACGCACTCGAGAGCGCAATGGCAGTAGAATCCATACAAGAAAGAAAGAAAAGAAAAGAAAGAGAGTGAAGAGAAGGGGTAAGAAAAGGTAGTGGTATCGAAACCCGCCCCTAGTACAAAGGAAAAAAAACAGAATTGGAAAGAAGAAAAAGTACGGGACATATACGCCCGTAGTTCGTTGGATCATCACAACCCAAATCTCCATCTCCACGACACCCCGGACTGGTCGGAATACTTCCTCAGTCCAAGAATCTGCTGTCACCATGCAGAATCCTCTCTCTCTTTCTCTCTCCTCTTCTCTCCTCTAGATCATCGTCCCCTCACCCCGCCCCAACAATCTCCCTCTTCTGCTCCCTCCACCCGTCCTCTGCCCACCCCTTCCTCCTCTCCCTCCTCACCACTTCGGCCGTCTTAATCAACGTCCCAGCATCCTTCCCCCACCTCATCCCCTGCTCCGCCACATCCGCACTATGCAACGTCGCCCTACTACTCGTCCGACTCGTCCTCCCAGACGCCGACCCAGACGCCGACCCCGGCGTCATCATCGACGACAGCGGCGGCGGCGGCGACTTGCTCCCGGACTCGCGCCTCGAAAGCGACAGCCTAAGCCTCGACGACCTCCTCGCATGCCCCTTGTGCGGCTGCTGCTGGGTGGCGGTGATGGTGGTGGTGATTGTGTTCATGGGGATGGAGATGGGGGTCGCGGTCGAGTGGTTGGGGTGCGAGAAGAGGTCTGCGGGGGCCGTGTTGCGGCGCGGGTTCGGGGGCAGCTTTTTGAGGGTCGAGGGGGGGGATGCGTGGGGGCGGCGGCGGTTGCGCGGGTCGGCGGGGGAGGAGATGATGGTTTGGGTGGTGGGGGCGAAGAGGGCGGCGGGGGCGGGAATGGGGCGGTGGGATGGGAGGGGGGAGGTGGTTCCGTCGCGGGAGGAGGAGGGGGAGGAGAGGGAGGGGGCGACCGAGGAGGGTGGTGCTGCGGCGGTCGTGGCGGCTGGTGCTGGTGCTGGTGGTGGGCGTGCTCCTCGAGCCATTGGCGGCGTCTTCTTGGTCGTGTCCCCTTTTAACAAGTCCTTCCATTTTCTGAGCGCCTTTCTGATGCCCGTCTCCGGTTTGCCGGCGTCGCTCATGGTTGGTCGTGGTTGTTGTTGTAGTAGTAGTAGTGGTGGTGGTGATGGTAGTAGCGATGTTTATCGATTAAGCATTCGTCTGATGGTCTGACTGTGCGTGCGTCCCTCCAACAGATCAATTCCTCTTTCGAATAGTGGAATCTTCCCCTCTCGATGAAGCACGCCGAACAATTAGGAAAGGGGCCCGCAGATGTGAACAATGACGGGCAGACGCAGGGTAAATCAATTGGGCTGGGGGGAGGGTTGCGAGGAGAGAGCAGAGACGGATAGACCGAGGACCACGTGCATCGCGGTAGGCTGGGGTGATTGGAGGGAGGAGGTAAAAAGCAATAGATAATTAAGCCATCCGGGGGGCCTGTCACGCTTCCTCTCGACGCGAGTAAGGAAGGGACCACGGCAAAACGAACGAGGAAGAAGAAGAAGAAGACGACGAGGGCATGCAACGCGGGCGGACGCAAGAGAATCGAGACGAGATTCAGGAACGCGTGCGGGCAGGACGAAAAAACAATGGGGACCTACGCCGCATTATCATCCACGGAGAGCGAGCGAACCCGCACCCGCGACACGGCGCTCCCTCGCATCACCCATGCTAGCCATGCTAGCAGGCTGCTAGGCCGCCTTCGGGACGGTGCCGTACCTACACCTGTACCGCGTCTTGTACGGTGCCAGGATGGAACCGTGGCGCCCCTGCAGGAGCCACTTCTGATTTTAAAAAGGCAACAGAAGAGGACAAGCTGTGCACCGCACGCAGACGCCCGCACGGACAGGCAGCCAGATGGGCACCGCCCGCTCGTTCTGGGGTGTCTTGCTGGGCGTTCGTGCGCTTCCCGCTCCGTCTCGTTCGCATGGCATCCGTTTCGTTTCGTTTCCCTGGATGGGGGCTTTGGAGAGTGCCTGTTGGCTGGAGTGGACGCGCTCGTGCGAGGGCCCGCATTCCCTCAAGTCCCAAGCGGCCCACACCCTGGACTCTGCGATCCTTCTCCCAGCTGTTCTCTCCGCTTTTCCTCTTCCCTCCAGCTCCTCCTGGAGCTCCAGGCCAGGGTGCTTCTGCCGGGCGCGGTGGGCTGGTTCGGGAAGGCCGCTCCAGCAAGCCAGATTGGACGTGGTCTGGGCACCGACCGGCACGCCGACGAGGGGGGGGGCTACAGTGGCTATGGTAGAGGAGGGGAAAGGAGGGTCGGAGACTGGGCAGCTGCGTCGCCTAAGCCCATGAATCCTCGTCCTGTCCTTTGGCGTCGTGTTGGCGTTTCCGGCCGGTGCGAGGCTTGCGTTGGTCGTATATGGGGCCGCAAAGCCACCACGTCGAACCAAGACCTCATGGTAACGGGACTGACATGGACCGCAGCTCCCGGGAAATTTCGCGGTACGCCATCGGCTTCGTGTTCGCTCCAATATGGTCGAGCCTGGCCTATCCGTCTTGATGACCATGGATTGATTGAATTGATTGATTATTATTATTTTTCCTTCTCGCTCTCTCATTCAATCCAACTGCTTGCCGGGGTTTTTCCTGGCATGGGGGTCCGTCGTTCGATTCATGAATGTGACCCACGGGCGTGCGCCGTCTCGGTGCGATTACAACAGAAGCTCGAGTCGCAGCGATGCCATCCATGCCCCCCCAGGCACCCTCCACCTCACCCTCGGCTGTACTGCGTTGGAGATGAGACGACGGGATTCATGGCGACGCACCGCATCACATCCCGCTAGCGGCAATGATTGGCCCCCCCCGGGCGGCCTCTCGGGTGTTGTACGCTTCTGGCCTCGTCTTCTTTGCTCTTTTTCGAGCCCGCCATGTGTTTGACCTGGCCGCTTGCGATCCTGGGCCCCGCGCCACGTGTGAACGATAGATTGCGTGCATGGCGCGCGTCTGTCCAGGTGTTGGCCTGACCTGAGGGCGGGCGGGCGCGCGCGCGTTGCTTTTGCTTCTTCCCTTTTGCCGTTGCTGGCGGCCGTAAATAAACAAACGGATCCTCCAGGTCCCACGCCACCAGCCGTTTTGCTAGCTCGACACGCGTTTTCTAGAACCCGCGCATCCACGCACCCACGCACCCACGCACCCTCACCGTCCATCCATGCCTCTGGCTCGTGGTGATCTGCTCTACCGTGGTCTCGACTAGATGAGGATGGACATGCATCACTCCAATGCCCGGCTGAGCGGCGTTGGCCGTGTTGGATGCATGCGCCTATCCTGAGCTTACCCGACGCTGCTGCACGTATAGACGCCGAGACTTCTGCAGCGTAGCCTGACATCACACGCGACGAGGATTTGTTTGGGGGTTGGCTTGGATCAGGGGAATCTAGAAACTTCTATAAGAGCGGGCGCAGTCATTGTTGCATGCGCCAGTATGCTGTTCCTGTGCTAGAGGTTGCTGTTGAATGCCCGACCACGACGACGGCGGCGACAAAAGAGGGCCCGTCTTGGGTGGCAGCAAGGCACCATCATGTTGAAGTCCCGCCATCGTTGATGGTGTCATGGCCCGCACTGCTGGAATTTCTGCCCATCACACCGTCACATCCCACTCCACGACCTCATCTACCTGAATTGCAATCCCGAGTCATGGCCCCGAGACGTCTGCTCAATCATTTGTACTCGGCTCGCCCAAGCGAGATTCTCTGCCTGGCTGCGCGCCTATCACGTTTTGCACATGGACGTCCTTGTCATGCCGTCTCTTAGCTGATCAGCCTCATCGTGATCTCAACGGTAGCAAAAGTGCCCGCACTGACGGGCATGGCCCTCAACAGCGTGGGCCCAATGCCCCTCCAGAACCCAGCCGCTCCCTCGGCCCTCCACGTCTTTGCGAAGCAGTCGCGCATGCTCGAGTACTTTTGGTTGGGCCCGAAGCCGTCGCTCTGCATCTTGCTCTTGATCACGTCGAAGGGGTAGCTGCTGATCCAGAGCGCCTCGCCCGCAAGTCCGCCGTAGGCCGCCACCTTGAGCGTGCTGATGTCCTTGCGGTCGATGTTGTTGCGCGCCGCGTCCGAGTTCATCATGTACTCGAAGGCGGTAAACCACACGCCGTAGGCCTGGGCCTCGCGCAGATACGTGACGGCGGTTCCGCGGTAGACGCCGGCGAGAACGCCCTGGTGGGCCGACAGCTTCTTGACACAGTCAATAGGGCCGTTGTACAGGCGGCCTGCGCCATGAGGCTGGGTCTGCAGCCGGATACGGATGTGCTCGATTGGGCTGGAGAGGACCGTGTTGGCGATACCGGCGAAGGCACCCGAGGCGTAGTACTGTGCGTACGATAGCTCGTGCGCGTTGTGCTTGAGCGTGTTGGATGCTTCAAAGGCTCGGCGAGCATAATGGAATGCGCCGAACTGGACGGATACCTGGGACGCGTCAGAGCCATCGTCTCCCCACCTCTGCAGAGCAAGCAATGACAGCAGCAGCCGAGGGCGAGACCGAAAAGAAAGTCACTCACACAGGCGCCGATTCCAATCAATGGCGTCAACGTGCCCTTGTAAAAGGCCATAGCACCCTCATTCTTGTAAATCTTCGCCGCCGCATCCGCAGCGCCAGAGTACTGCTGCGTGGTCTGCAACCTGACCTTGACAATGTCTCAACACGGAGTTAGCCCCCCTGTCTCATCGCCGCCCGCAAGTCGTCGAATGTACATACCAAAAGGTTGACCTGTCGACCGTGTGTTAGCCCAAGCTGCTCATCCCGACATCGGCACCAAGAAAGACACGACAAAGCAAGCAAACGACGCAAGCCACCAGGCCGGCCCCAGGAGTCGCAATGGCAATTTGCAAATTGCGATCCCAATTGCGAGCTCCATGGCCTCCACAAAGCAAAGCAAAGCAAAGCAAAGCAAAGCACCCCCCCTCATTTAAAAAAAAAGGTAACACCCCCAGAAACCCACGTGCGAAACGCAGACCCTTCCCCCCCCAAAAAACAAGCAAGACAAGAGATTAGATGAACAGAGAAGCCACGTACCCAAAAGCACCTGCGCGACACCCCCAACCGCGCCCGCGAAGAGATCCTTCAACGTCCTCTTGAGCCCATGCTCCGGGAGCTCAAGCTCCTTATCGAACTCGGACATGCCTGCCTTCCGTCTCTACCCTCTTGTTTTTTTTGCTTTGACGCTGGTGAGACAATGACCCCCTTCTCTTGCAGACCCAATCGCTGCACTCCGTATCCTCGTTATCTCGGTCGCGGGCGTGCGTTCGTAGTCGCGCTTCGAGGCCGGGGAGGTCTGCGTGTGGGTGGGTGGACGTGGAGAGGTCGCTCGGTCCCGCAGCGGTGAACTCAATCTCGGATAACGTCAACGGGGTACAATGGAGAAAGCCGCGATGTCGCAATGGTGCAACCACGCTCTTTTCGGCGCTCGCAAGGAGAGGGAAAGGATGGGGAGAAGGAGAAGAAGGAAAGCGAAGAGAAGGGCTTCAACCTAGGTAGGCACCCCCCCAGTCCGTCCGCCCAAGGCAAAAAAAAAAAGAACCCTTGCCTGGCCCTCCTCCCTCCGATAACGAACGTCTGACGTGCTCGCCCCGCCAAGCCCCGTGGGCGGCGAGCCGCCAATAGCCACAGAGCCCCCCCCCCCCGTCCGCCGCCCGCCCCTCGGGACGCTTTTGCCTGGATAGCCGATCGAGTGCGAGGCATGCGTGCGGGGGTGCCAATGGGATTGATTGGCCTGGCCTGGTCTGCCGCAACAGCCCTTTCTCTCTTGCCCTGCAGCAAGCATGGAGCTTCCGATGCAAGGTACCGCGTACAGCTAGCTACAGTGCAGTACAGCGTCCATCGGTGCGGACGCCATCTGTATGACATGCGTCTTGCGAGCATCGCGCGGGAGGTCAATCTGGCAATGCACGTACACGTTGCCTTATAGATTGGGGGGTTTGCACTATACTCACGCCCGTGAGAGGGACTCAGCGGGGAGAAAAGAGAGGGTTGTTCTATACATTACATTCTTCTGTATACGCTCTGCAGCACAAGTACATCTAGCAAAAAAAAAAACACAGGGAAATATATAGCAAGGATCGAGCAACAAAGAGACATGCATACAACATCCAGCTCTGTATAAAGCAATCCAGTCGAGTAAATAAAAAAAAGGATATACAAGAATGCCACCCAGTGAACACAAAAAAGGACAAGAGGCCGGCTTTGCAGCCAGCCAGGACATGGCATGCCCGGCGGGGCTGCCAGACGCGGGTACTAATACACGGTATGTCGTTCCGAACATAGACGCTGCAGACGCTCTCCCCACCCCCACCCCTCTTCCACGGCTAGTCCAGGAACCCAAGGACGTATGCCTAGGAGTGCCCATCACCACCACATCTAGCGCAAATACCCTCGAAAACGACAACGACGGGGAGAGAAAAGAGTCAAGGGAAAAATGTCAGATCAGACAAGACGCGACAGCAAAGAGACGAACCAAAAGGAAAGACAGACAGACCGCAAGGAAAAGGAAACAGAGAGAGTGAGACCTTCTAGACATAGCCCATGCAAAAGAGGGAAAGAAAAAAAAAAGACAGCCTGGAAAACATGCATACCAAACCAGACTGCGACATGTTGCTCATGTTCGCCCCCCAGCGCCCCCAACCCCATATGCCCCCCCATATGCCCCTCCCCTAGACCCGCCCTTTTACCCGCGAAAACGCTCCAAGGATATTCGTTTCGTGATCTCAAGCAAAAGGACATGCGCTGAAATCGCGGGGAATAAGTGCGCCTCTCACACCGCCCCCTCCCAAAAAAAACAGAACCTTGACCAATGCATCTCATCTCCCCTTCCCTTTTTTTATATCTTACAACTCTCCAATGCTTTGTTTGGAAAAAAGACTTGTTGCAAGCGCCATTAAATCATGACACCCATGTCCAAGACTACCTGGGTAATTTTCGTGTTGAAGTAAGTGGTTGGGAGTAGCGGGTGCAGGCGAGTGAGCATCACCAGCACCTCAACTTCTTCCAGAAGCTCTCTTTGGCATCCTGGCCGCCCTTCTCAGACGGCGGATCCGATGACGAGGCGTGCTTCTCGTTGACGGGCGGGAGCGCGGGGGTGCGTATGGTTTGGGCGCTGGAATCGCCAGCGGTTTGACGGCGGGCTTCGACGACGCGGCGAACGAGCACTGCATATCCCTCCCATCAGTTTCCACAGTCCCCAATCTAATAAACAGAAAAGACGGCCAGAGATGACAACTTACGCGCAAATGTCTCCTCGATATTCACCATCTCCCTCGCCGACGTCTCCATGAAGCCGCACCGGCGGCTCCGCGCCCACTCGAGGCCCTGGGCGCTCTTGATCTGTCTCGCGGCCTGCAGGTCGCACTTGTTTCCGGCCACGATCCTGACGGGCGGCACCTGGCCGTTATCGATCCTGTTCTCCTCCTCCATGTCGATCATCTCCGTAAAGTATTCGAGGCCGTCGAGCGAGTGCGGATTCGTTATGTCGTATACAAGGAGGAAGGCGTCCGACTTGAGATTCGAGGCTGCCCAGAGCCCCCTGTACTCCTCCTGCCCGGCCGTGTCGGTAAGCATCAGGAAATAGTTCTGGCCATCGATGTTGCGCGTCACCGAGTACGAGTCCTCTGCAAATAGCCATGGCCGTCAGCGTGTGCTTCTCTCTGTGTGCATGTGTGCATGTGTGCGTCTCGTGCAGTGTTCAGCGTGTGGGGTGGGATATATCGATCAGCGGAGAGGGTTTGTTCTCGGGGAATTGATCTCGGGGGGAAGCACGGCCGTGGGAGCGTGGCACTCGCCCCCCGGATGCTGCTGGGAGCAATGCGCACCTATCGTGGGATCATATCTACAAAAAATCTCCGGTCAGCGCTGGGCCTCTTACAAGCGTGTCGTCTGCTTCGCACTTACTCGTGTGTCCACTGGCTCCTGACCAGGCGCAAGGTGATGGAGGACTTTCCTGTCGTGGGTAGTCAGAAAAAGCGCTGGGCGACAAGGAAAAAAAGAATACGAGGGTCCCGGCTCGAGACGTACCGCAGCCACCGTCGCCGCACACGGTGATGGTGATCCTGTTGTTCTCGTCCATTGTGCACGCCCTGTTCGTCGGCCCTCTGGCAAGACAGCAGCGGAGGGAGTCGTGGGAGTGTTGGCGACGCGGTCGCGAAAGGGGATGGGGGGGTCCTCGGATGCGCTCAGCTCGGAGCGTGGTTGCGGGCTGCGATACGGAAGGAGGGAGCTGGCAGCCCAATGACGGGAATCGGAGGCGGCGGCGTCAATAGCAGTGTCTCGGTGCTAGGGCGCGGCGTGCAGTAGCAGCGATACGTCAGAGGAGAATGGGGACAAACGAGCGGGCGGCAGAGTGGCAGGGCAGACGGGCAGAGGGGGCCAGGCGGCAGGGCAAGCAGGCGGGTTTAAGAAAGACAAGTCGCAGAGAGACGAAGAGGCACGATGCAGGTGAAATGAGAGGCGATCAGTCGCATCCGTCCGGTCGACTCCAGGCGCGACCCTGCGCTCCCTGGCCGGAGCAGGCTGGCGGCCACTCCTTGGCCCACCTTCAGGGCTGGATTGCGCAACACGTGCCGCGTACATGGACCACATAATCTGGTCAAATATATCCTGCCCACACCCACCGGCACAGTCGCCCTCGATCATCGGCCATGGAGCAATCGAGCATCGCGCCGTGCATGCCCGCCGTCCATTGCCCCCCTCCGCAGCATCCATCCCTCGAGCCCGCCCCCGTCTTGACAGCGCAGCACCCCCAGATGCCCACAATGCCTCGTATGCCATCATCGATGCCCCTGGCCCAACGGCACAAGCCCCAGGCAAGCGTGCGTGCGAGAGCCTCCAGCCCAACGCAGGGGCCAGCCGCGAACAGGTCCTCGAAGGAGCGTAGGAGCTCGCTCCCACTGCCGTCCACTGCGGCCGTGTTCACGCACCATGACATCTGTGCGAGCCTGCGCCAAGCCCACCTGGTCACTCCAATCGCCGCCCGCGACACCAGCGCCTCCCCGCCAGATCTGACGCCGTCCTCTCTCGCTTGACGTCCCCTAACACTGCCTGCGCTTCAGCTCCTGTACCCAGCATGAAATGCTGCTCCGCCCGGCACCGCACTCCTCGGCCCATGATTGATAAGCCCACCAGCACCACCACCGGCACACCCGAGGGGGAAAAAGATAATGGCTTTGATTTGTTTTTTTCTGCTTCTTTCTACTCGATGCGAAAGACGAATTGCATCGTCTGCCGTCCGTGTTGTCGACCCTATGTACATGCCCAAGAGGAAACGCCTCTACGCCGCGGCCTCCTGTTCGTCTACGCCTCATTTTCTGTTCCCGGGTTCGTCCTATAGGTGTACCTACTAATCCAACAAAAGAAACCCGGCCGTGCGCTGCGCTGATAGGAAACACCTTGCATGAACCCCAGAGACCTCGTGCCCAAAAATGATGCCGTAACAGACAAATAGAGAGACAAAATATTGGTAAGACGACGACCATGGACAAAGGAAATAACCCGACATGAACCAATCTACCCTTGGCCGATCCCTAAATATCATCATCCAAAAAGAAGAAGAAGAAGAAGATCAGAGGGGAAAAATCACTAAGAAGAATACTAAGAAGAATCGAAGATATTGCATCAAGGGTATCGTTCCATAGTCGAGGCAAAGGCAGGCATGTAAGAAATGGTAAGCGGAAGGAAAGGGTGGCCGTGCGTGTTTCAGTCGGGCTCATCGCCTTCGTCGATCTTGGCCGGGATGCCACCGCCATAGCCCTGGGAGGCGGCTGCCTCCATACGCGCTATCTTGGCCGCATGGCTATCGCTATTGAGCTTGTTGGGCGACCTCTTTTCGCCCGTAGCTAGTGTCGAGGGTATGGACGACTGCCCACCCGTCTCGGGTACCACGTTGGGCAGTATCGTCTGGTTGTGGCGAGGCGATGCGCTCTTCTTGCTCTTGTCGCTCGTCGACTGCTGCGACGAAGTTCTCGGCGATACACGACCATTCTGCAATGCTGTTAGCGACATCGCCCTTGTTGAAAGCGTGCCCAAGGTACCTAAGCACTCACCTGCTTTGCCCACCGCAGGCCGCAGCTGTTGCAAAGATCGCGGTTGCCAGACGGTCCCCTCCTCCATTCGGGTGTGGTTCTCGTATGGCAATTTGCACAATCCTTCTGCAGCTGGCCTGCGCCCTTTCTCCGTTTTCGCTTCTTCTTCGCAGCCAGCAGGCTCTGGACTTCTTCTGCGAGATAGCGGTTTCGCTTCTCCATCTGCCTGAGCTCGTACTGCCAGCTGGTACTGCGCGTCGTCTTGAGTTCGTCGAAGATGTTGTCCTCCGAGGCGAGGCTATGGTCTTGGTGTCCGATTCGCAGACCATTCTGGCCGGCAAATGTCGTGGCTGAATGTGACGTCGTGGTATAGCGTGCTTCGGCGCCTGAGGTTTGGGGCGTGGTGGATCCCGTGTTTGCAGACATGGTTCCATGGTGCATGGGTGATGGACCGGAATGTTGTGACTGTCCAGACATTTGAGACTCGCCCGATGTCCGGTCCTTGCTGTACATGGCCGGTCGAGAGTTGTTGCCGTTTCTCTGGTATTTGAGCAGCCTGGTCTGTCCCACCAGGAATGTTGGCTTGCAGCCCTCGGTGGCATCCCCGGGGTAGATCGTGGTGAATGCCTGAAGAACCTGGCCTCTCTTGTTGATCATCTCATGTTTGACTTCGCCTTTCCTGCCGGCTCGGGCTAGTTCCAGGATTCGTCCGAAGTTTTGCTTGGATTCCTGCCGCATCAAGGCTTGGATGCTTGTGCCACTCAGGTCGTCGGGCTGTTTGTCGAGCAGCTGTCGAACGTTGGAGGAGACGTATAGGAACATGCCCGATGTGGACATCTTTGACCACAGCTCATTGTCGCCTATACCGCCAGATTCACGAACGATGCTCTTGCTAAGTGTGTACACAGGCCGTTCCCGCCCGACAAGAATGATGCATTTGCGACCCTTTCCTTGCTCGGTGTGCAGTGAGCCGTGGCCTTCGAACCACATGTACCCACTTCGTTTGCGCCGGATCCTGAAGACTACGTTGACCGAAGCGCCGTTGCTCGTCTCCTTGAGTTCTCTGGTGACGGGGACAATGTCACTGGGGTGGCAGACAGATGACAGGGCGGTCCCAACCAATTCGCTTGGGTCGTATTCGAGGATCGTGTTACTGGACGGAGACAGGTAGAGGAACAAGCCCTTGAGTGAAAGCACATGGACAACATCGTCTGTGTTTTCCAGCAGAACCTTGTCCCAGAGGCGCCTGGTAATTTCCGAGTCTCCTGCCGAGTTGTACGTTGCCAAAACGTTGGAGACTTCGTCCTTGGATATCGTCTGTCCCTGGTCAGGCTGCGGCTTGTGGGTGTCGTTGAAGATGTAGCTCGGCATTGATACGCCTCGCTGATAGTTTACGCGGTAGGATCCATCTGTTCTATGATTAGGAGACTGCTGCATTAGATCGTGTGTGCTTGAGCGTCGCCTACCTGCGTTCTTGTTCTGCATGGACCCTGGCTGCTCAACAAGATCGACCTGGAAACCCACAAAAAACTTGATGTCACCGCCAGCCTCCCAAGGTATGGGGATCATAGTCAGCAAGTTCATAAACGGCTGTCCACCTCTTCGGTAGTTGATCAGGCTGATCTGGGCTTCTTGTCTTGTATTGATCATGTTCTTGAGATACAGGACCGAGTCGTCGTCTACATATTTGCGCTTGATTCCAGGTTCGACCTGTCCATCGGGTGACTGCAGGAAGCGACAATTCCGGCCAAGAATCATGTGCTTGTTGTAGCCAGTGAGACGTTCAAAGTTTTCTGAGCAATAGACTATGGGGTTATCGTCCGTCTGTGCGTCGCACACGACGAAAGCGCACGACAAATCCACGGATCCAATGTCGATTTGCGGGTTCGGCCTGGTAGCGACACGCATCTGTTGGGTTCCTGGTTAGCCAAGACGCGGAAAGGTCCACGGGTGTGATGTAACGTACCAGAACTCCGAGCATGTCAAAACCAGTGGATGAGTATGCATTTTTGAACTGTGTATTCATGTGGGGGTTGGAGTGCATCGTTGACGGGAAGCCTCCTGGGGGCGGCCTCCAGGGATATTTGGCATGGTGGTATGGATTTGGATCGGTGGTGACTTCGTGCTGTGTCGGCATGGCTATGGGCTCCTGGTTTTTCAACGACGTCTGGGCCATTTGTGTGGGGATGCTTTTCGACGAGGTGCGTTGGTCGTTTTGAGGTCGCGAGCTGGACCGCCCGCTGTTCTGTTCCTGGCTGTTGGAGCGGCTTGGCATGCCCGACCGCGCATCAGGCGTGACGCTCATGGAAGAGTTGGTCCGATAGGGGCCGGGTGGCTGCAGAGCCGACATGTTTGATTCCTGTTGGGGCGGAGCGGGAAGAGGGGTGGAAAAATCCTGGGCGACGGGGGAGTTCATCATATTCTGGGTAAACTGGTTGGAGAAGATGTTCATGTCGGACGGGTTCATAGCCAGCGGGTCGTTCATGTCCAAGCCCATGCTCATGCCGTTCTGGTAGGGACTCGAGATGTCCACGTCGAGGCCGACGTTCGGGTGCATGGGGGAAGCGTAGGCGGAGCCCGGGGCGGCCATGGTGGAGAAGGGGGAATTAGCATTAGAGAACTGGGTGTTTATGGCGAGGTCGGCGGCGGGTATTCGGTCGTTCTGCATCTCGGTTGTGCGAGGGAACGAGGTAGTGCCGCGCAGCATGCCGTCCATGTCGGCGGAGGGCGTCATGTTGAACTGGAAGTCGTCGAGCGAGCCGTTGGAGTCGCCAAAATTCATCATGGACAGGCGCCTCGAGTCGGGGCTCCCGAGCTGCATGGACTGCGTCTGCTGGGCCTGGTGGCCGCTGTAGACGGGCATGCTCCGGCGGCGGTTCGCCTTCTCGTTCTGCGACACGATGTCGTCGAGCGACTGGCCCTCGACCAGATCAAAGGACAAGCCGTCGGCGGAGATGTCCATGGTGGCATTGTTGGGCGGATAGGGCCGCTGCGGGTACGGGTAACCATTCATCGCTGGATGCGACGGCGGCAGGGCTCAGGTGTCGTGGGTGCGGCGCGCTCGCATCGGGGCACCAGCATAGAGCCCGGGGCGAGGCGTCAGTCGGGGGGTGAAGACGGCAGGCGGTGTCTCGAGGCGTGGGAGGTGTGGGCGGTGTTGGTGTGGAGTCAGTCGACGGCGGGATGGAGCAGCGCGCCCAAGTGACATGGGAAGAAGGCGACAGAACAAATGGACAGCGGGCGTGCGGGATGGGGCTAGGCCGCAAGGAGCGGCGATATAGGGTGCGAGTCCTAGGGTGCGCAAGCGTCGACGGATGTCGCTGGGCACCAGGAGCCGAGAAGACGGCGGGCAGCGGTGCAGTGGTGCAGGGCAGCAGGGCAGCAGGGAGAGCAGCGGCGGGTGGCTTTGGGAGCGGTGCGGTGCAGGAGGGCAGAGGGCTAGCGGCAGCGGCAGCAGCCAAGGCAGGACAGCGGGAGCAACGGGGGCAGAGAGTTGGGCTCGCTGGAGAAAAAGCAACGAGGCAGAGGGCGACGGGCGACTTGGACCGACTATCCAGAGGCCGGCTGCGTCGTCGGCGAGGCGGGGACACAAGCTCAAACACCACATGGAGGCGAAACGCTCCCCATAATGCGATTCTGAGAATGCCATCCAAGCCGTCCGAAAAGCGAGCGGCCGGTCCGTCACGGGTCCTGGGGTTCACGGGATTCACGACCAGGCGGCCGCGCAGGGTCAAAGTCGTACGTTGCGCGCAGCCCTGCTCCACCGCTGCCCTGGGCCCTGAGCCCCGAGCCCCGAGGGCCCTGGGGCGCCCGTAGAGGCCCTCCAAGGAGCCCAGCGAGCCCTGGAGAGCCCTGGACGGCTGCCGCGCTGCGATGCTGTGATGCGGTGCTGTGCTGGTGCTGCGAGTGCTGGCCATCGACGTCATCGGCACCGCAAAAGAACCTTGGAACCTTGCCGGAAACCTTGAGGGCCATGCTTTGCCTGGCCTCACTCGCCGACACACGCCTGTGCCTTGGCCCGGCCGCCGCTCGGAGCCTTTTACTTCACCTCCCACCGTCCCGCCGGCCCCCGTCCCAGCCCAGTCTGTCTAGCCAGCCTCACCACTGCGACGGTCGCGTGCTGCTGCTCTCTCCCACGCCCGCACTGGGCCAAGCCGTGCGCCGTCAACAAGTGCGTCCTGTCCGTCTGCAGATCATCGCAGCGTCGGGAAACAAATAGCAAAAACGCTGCACAGAGAGCGGCCGCTTGCCTGCCACCATGATCCATTGCTGCATGACTTGTTAGCTTCCAACTGCTGCTGCTGCTGCTGCTGCTGCTGCGCTCCGCTTTTGACTCTGGCCAGTCGGCTTTGCTTTCGCGTTTTTCGCGTCCGCGCACGTGACCCGGTCACGCTTCTGGCCTGCGAGTCCTGGCGAGCCGGGGCCGGGAACTTTTTCGTGGAGCTGCTCAACCACCACCGACAACGCTTCGCCCGCCATGATCGTGCGGCACCTAATCACTCGCGGCAGTGCGTATCCAGCATCCCCACAAGCCCGTCGTTGCCCACTGACCAATTGACCCCAGGCCGCCGGGCGCTCGCGCGCACCACCTGCGCTCCTCTGCGACGCTTCACTGATCTCGCCCAGCCCGTCCCCCAACCCCAGCAGCAGCAACAGGCGCCGCTGCCCTCTATCGCGGAGCAGTACTACACGCACAAAGAGCAGGAGAAGCAGTACGGCAAGCTGGGCTCAGACATCACCCCCCATTACAAGCCCTACACGTTGCTGAACCACCCCCCTTCGCCGGCCGATGTCACCCTCGAGCTCCTCCTTGCATCCGAGGCACATCAGGGACATGCTACCGCCCTCTGGAATCCCGCAAATGCCCGTTACATCCATGGTATCCGACAGGGCGTCCACATCATCTCGCTCGAGGCCACGGCCGCTCACCTGAGGCGCTCCGCCAAAGTCGTACAGGAGGTGTGCAGAAAAGGAGGCATGGTGCTGTTCGTTGGAACCCGCGATGGCCAGGACCGCGCTGTTGTTCGTGCAGCTGAGTTGGCCAAGGGATACCACTTGTTTGAGCGCTGGATCCCCGGTAGCATCACCAACGGCCAGCAGATTTTGGGCAAGTGTAAAACAAAGGTCGTCAACGAAAAGGACGAGGATGTTGCCGGCTTTGAGGAGCAATTGTATGACAGGCCGGTGCTGCGACCAGATCTAGTCGTGTGCTTGAACCCCCTGGAGAACTATGTGTTGCTGCACGAGTGCGCCTTAAACAACATCCCCACCATTGGCGTTATCGACACCAATGCTGACCCAACCTGGGTTACGTATCCCATTCCAGCCAACGACGACAGGTACGTCTGAAACCTTAAATTGCCCCATCCCCAGCTAACGTCTTCTCAGCCATCGCTGCATTCAAGTCATTGCGGGCGTACTTGGCCGTGCAGGCGAGGCTGGCCAAAAGCAACGCCTGGAGGCGGCCGAATCGGGCGTGATCACCTATCGACCCGCCACAGGCCTCCAGCTCCCAGAGTCAGACGCCGAGGAGAAGTCAGCGGCGCCCACCGAGGGGCTAGAGGATAGCTTGGTGGACCCTGAAGAAATCGAGGCGAAGATGGACGAGGTCAAATCCGGAGAACGTAGTGCCAGGGATCTCAAGGCCAGCGCATAGAAGGCAGTGTAAGAAAAAATCATGTAAATGTATGTAACATACCAACGTTCTGTAGCATGTGCATAAGATTGGCGTTTTTTTGTTTCCATGGCTTCTGCATCTCCCCTCCCCCCTCCCCCTCCTTCACAATGTCCATGCAACCCAAAAAAAAAGTTTACGTGTCCCAGAACCGCACTTGAGATTGCCAACGATAATTAAAACAACACTTTGACACCATCGTGATCGCAGCCAACAAATAATAATAAAAAACATTGAGAAGAAAAAAGAAGAAGAAAAACATACGGCACTCCTGGATCATCATCCCCTTCCCATCCAAGTTCCACCTGCACACCAGAATGGATGCCACCGACGATAGATACCCCTTTCCACAATTCTTCCTCCAGCCTTAGTAATCCCCCAGAAAAAAAAGCCCGTCCCATGCAGCGCGGTGCAGCGCAATCCCCACAGTCGGGATCGGCATTGCGCCCCACCACCACCGAGCACATCCTCGCATCCAGACATGGAAAGCGCAAACCAAGTATTTGGTTGTGGGTGGAGAAGCGAAGCGAGGGACGCCATGGCCGTTGACGCGTCATGAGGGGATCGTTGCCTGGGGTGGGTTAGTGGGGGGAAGGGGGGTGGGTGGGCGTGACCTTTGTTGTTGAGGCCTTGGGGGCGGGGTGTTGTGTATACGCGCCGCAGGTAGATGAAGGATGCTTTTGAGGGTGCGGAGGGGAGGTCACGGGCGTACGGGGTTATGGGTCGAGGGTGGGATATTGCCCAAATGGCAGACATGAAGGGTTGGCGAGGTACGTGGCACTCGATTACAGAAAACGATTTATTTATTTTTTCTTCTATGGCAGCTTGGAAGACATGTGCGTCTACGATGGGGGAAAAAGGGCCGCAACGTTGGTGTGTATGCAAGATGGTGGTGAGGGTGGAAGGGGCCTGCCTGCTTGCAAGGCGTTTACCAAGAAAAGTACATTAACGGGCGGGCAGACGGGCGGGTTTGCAATTATGTATGATCCGTCGAGATGCTCAGCCGCGCGGGGGAATAGAAAACAGAACAAGGGAGATGGTGCCGCTCACTATGGGCTACACTTAGTCCAAGTCGTCCGGACTCGTCTCGATGGTTGCCGGCGCTGCGGGAGCTGGCTCCTCCTTCTTGGGCGGGGGGTAGAAGTTGAGCTTGCCGCCTTCACCTATCACGCCTATGCGGTCGTAAAATGTGCGGGCGCGGACGTACGGGTCGAGTTTCCAGTAGTTGTTCCGCAGCTCTTCGGCGACCGTGTCGCGCTCCTTTCTCCGCTCCTCGAGGCCCTTGCCCTTGTCGCCTTCGTGGATCCACTCCAGGATCGTGCCTTCGTACTTCTTCACCAGCTCGTTCCGAGCGGTTTGGAGTTCTTCGCGGGGGGCGGCCTCGGCGAGCTTTGCGTTCTCGCCAGGCACGGGCTCTACGTACTTGTACTCCCACTTCTCGTCGCCGCCGAGGTCGACGGGTATCTGTGACTTGGGGACATACTTCTCCAATTCCTCGACGTTCTTGGCGAAGTGTACCTTTCCGGCCACGACTGGATCGAGCCAGCCGCGGATGAGACTCCATATGGTGTTGAAAACCCAAGGGGCCTTGTAGACCAAAACGCGACCCAAGGATTCGGGATAGTTTGCCTCGAAGCACTTGATCATGAACTTCACCGGAGCGTAATCCATGTTGGCCAAAGTGAAGTCGGTCATGTCGAAGACGATGGTCTAGGCAGTAGGGATCAGCACAGAGCATTCACATGCTCGTAACTTGGGAATACTCACCGCGGTATCAATAGGTGGCCTCAGCAGCATCCTGGCCGTCTCTATCGTGTATACAGTAAACCGTTCTATGCTCTCTTCGCTCTGCTCTCCTGCCTTGTGGAGCCGCGCGCGGACATAGCACATTGGCCTTCCCTCGTTGTCGAGACCGTGCAAGAAACTCTTGCCCATCCTCAGCTGCGCCAAAAAGTCCTCGGCCTCCTTCTTCACCTTCGCATCGTCACTCTTGCTGGCTTCGAGCGGGCCTAGTTCTCCGTTCTTGATGAGGTCATCATCAACATGCATTTCGTCAAGTCGCCAGTGCATCGTCGAGATCATCATGACGAGTGCCTTCTCTACGTCCCATTTCCTAGCGCGCAGGAACCGCAGGAGAAGACCGTCCGGGTGGTCATGCTTTACCATGCTCCAAAACGCCTTGCGCAAGTCTTCCGGCGCAGTGTTGGCGATGGCAGCCTTGAACTCCTTGGTCTGGCCGTGCTTGTCATCCTCGTCTGCTATTGACAGAGAGCTAATGTCCGCAGAGGCGACATTTCCAGACGCTGGGGCAGCATCGGCTTCGCCCTTGTCGCCCTTGTCGCCCTTGTTCCGCTTGAAGACATGCAGCCGGCTCTTCTTCTTCTTCTCCTTTCCGTCCTTCTCCGTCGACTCGCTGGCTACGGAGGGCGCGACATTCTCGGTACCATTGGCCTCGACCGCTGGCGCCTCGTACACTCCAAAGACCTTCATCGTCGCTGCCCATAGTTCGCGCAGCTTCCCTTCTTCTTCGGGGGTCAAGGTACCGGGACGGCCCGGTGGGGTATTGGGCGCCATGACGAGGTATGATTCGGTTAGGGCGGAGTATTCGAAGGGGGGCGAGGGGAAGGTTTTCTCGGGCTCGTTCGCCGCGTTATTCTTTGCGAGGGGCAAGAGGAGCGCGCCGCCGATGGCAATGCCAAAAACTACAACAGCCGTGTAGAAACCCGACCCGCTTCTACGAATCTGCCTTGCGCTGTAACTCCCAGAGTGGTAAGCCCGGCGAGTGCTGGAGGAGGAGCCGCGGGGGGCGACAGTGAAACGGAACTGCGGCCGGTAGGCAGGAAGCCCGGATGGTCGATACTTTGATGAGGCGGATGCTAAACTTTGCGATATCTTCCTGGCGGAACGATGGCAAAGGGACATGGGAAGAGGGAGGGAGGCGGAAGAGTATGCGGCGAGGCGCGCGGCTTATGGCAAGTCAGGCCCAGCTCTTTTGGCAGTGATGATTCCCGCAGTAATAGGGCTTAGTCGGCACCGTCGGAGGGGCGGAGCGAGGATTCAGTTGGTGCGCGACGGGCGACGAGCGGACAGGCGTCGGGATTGGAGCGAGATTGGGGGGGTCTGGATGCGCCAGTGACTCGGTGGGGATTCGGTAGCTCGTCAACAACGGAAATCCCCCCTGACTATACAGAATGAGGGTTGTCCAGGAGCATAACAGAGGCTGGCGCACACAACCGTCATTGATGCTTGGGCGTCATCTGGCTTCGGCCACGCCCGTTGCGGTTAGCATCTGCTTCCGCGGGCGCGCTGCCCCTCCATGCAAACACCCAAAAGCACCTCGAATAAACAATTGCCCCGCTGCCGCTGTTCCGAGAGCCTCTGTGATTCCGACACCTGCGCCGTGATCCTGCGTACGCGCCGCCGAGTACTGGGCCATCTTACCCTGGATCAGATACTGCGACCAAAGCTCGAGCAGCCCCCCGCAACATTTCGGTTCCCGCCCCGTACCAACACAACAACATCCCCAAACAATGACCTCCACAACGCCCACCACCGAGCCCAGATCGCTCTCACGTGCCCGGTCCAAGTCGCCGCGCTCGCGTCCGACGACTCCGCTCCGCCCCTCGTCCCGCAGCTCCCTCCGCGACAGCGCGCAACGCGGCCGCGGCCCCTACGCATCCTCGACGAACCCGCTCGAAAACCTGCAGGATGGCTTTGCCGAGCTCAGCGACGCCATGGCCGACCTGGAGCAGAATTTTGTGCAGCTGCAGCTGATGCACGAAAGTCTGGCGCGCTTCTCGGAGAGCTTTGCGGGGTTCCTGTACGGCATGAACATGAATGCTTTTTGCGTCGACTTCCCAGAGGTAACACAAGGTGTCCACAGATGGCTTGGAGCGCGTATCTGACTCTGCGCAGGCACCAATCACCGAATCCTTCAAACGCCCGCAGAATACCGCGGGCGCTGGCCCTGACTTCAAGAGCTCCGTCGGCCCCGAGCCGGAGGTGGATGCTACCTTCATGACCACAGACTCTTTTGTAGAGCACCCGCCGAGCAGCAAGGCCCCGTCCAAATTCCAACCCCCAGTCACTCCCAAGAAGGAACCTAGGAAGTCCGGCATTGCGAGGGGTAGGGGAGGTATACCCAGGGCAGGCAGAGGCGGTGGAATCCCCACGCGCGGCGGCTCAACTAGAGGCACCGGTACACGAGGTGGAAGCGGGATCGTGAGAGGAACTGCGGGGAGGGGGAGGGGAGTGCGGTAAGCAAAGCGGTATCTGGAGTCTATGGCAGTTGCTATAGACGTCCCGGAACTTGCAATACATCTGGGTCTGAAGACTTGGTCAAGAACATGCTTGGCGTGCGCCCACAGGGGGACTCGGGGCCCAAGTGCCTCACTCACACTCTTGGGTCGATGACGATCCACAGTCAACAGCTTCACCAAGCTAGTCGACCATTGCATTACCAAAGCTCACCGCTTGCTTAACGGTAGATTCAGCAATATTGCATCGGCCACCAGCGTAAATAGTTGTCCCGGCGCCACCAAAGGAATCAAGCCAGCTTCATGGATCGTATTGAGAGCAGTGTGCGCAAGTAACGATCGTCCTTATTCATTGACATCCACGTCCTATGTTCCAATTCTCAAAGCTAACGAGTCCAGCTGGACTCCAAAATCCGCCCCTATCAAGAAGTGTAGCATCACCATCATTAACATTACTTCTCCTCTCCAATCCCAGGAGCTCCGGCCATGTAAATGCAGTTATCCAGGATCGCCGTCCATGAGGGGTATCGGGTATCACTGCAGTGGTATCATAAAATCCAAAGCGCATAACGACGTAAGGAATGGTGTAGGTCAGGGGTTAGGTCCAGCCTGCGCGATGTTGCAACAGCGAGCAGAACCATGCTGAAGCCGATCAAGGCTTCATTCAGAGTACTCAAGCAAGCGCGCCGGCGCTGTGCTTTGCAAACATGCTCGCACTCTCTTTGCGCACTGCCCAGCCCTTGAGTGCAATGGTCACCGTGGTCCAAGCCATGATGAGTGCAGTGAAGCCCATGGTCACGGTAAATGTGAACATGGCATCCAGATCATACGACTCCAAGGCAGCAACAGTGTCCTTGTTGCTCACCATAAAGGTTATGCCGCCAGCGATCAGGCAGAAGGCAGTGATGATCTCGGTAGGTGGGCGAGAGGGGAGGTAGGACGTGGGCGGCGAGATGTACAGGGTAATATACGTGAGGGCCCTCGACAAAGCGAATCCCATGAACATGCTACCCCACTGAGTGTGGATCATTGTAGAGAGCATCGACGCCTGGTGGTGCGAGCTCATCATCTTGCCGAGGAGCATGATGACAAGCGCTGGCATCGGGTTCATCGAGAAGCGGTACTGACGAGGCTGTTGCCACGAATCCTCGTCGAGATGGGCCAGTGGCTGTGAAGACAGCACCGAGCTGTTGAGCAAGTCTCTCATCTTCTGGGATTCGACGATCATGCCAAGCTATGGGGGCAAAAGTCAGTGAATGTCCCGCTAAAAACGGAAGGCACGGCCAAACTCACCAGACCCCCACCAAAGAACATCACCGAAATCGACACATGCTCCAAATCCTGCGCCGTCCACTCATCGCCCCACGCTGCCAAATGCTCGAGGAAAACATTCGTGCAGCCATAGAGGAAAATGACAAACGACTCTGTGAACTCGGCGGATGGTAGGCCCGCCCTCCGACGTCCGACTACCTCCTTGGGTGGCTTCACGTTCCACGCCCAACCGAAGTCCGCAAACGCACCCATCCATCGACCAAGAGTGAGCAGTCCATATACGAAAAAGATGCCTCCCTTGACGTAGTGGGCAAGCACGTTGAAGACGGCGTCTCCTCGCTACGAACACCCTGTTAGCATCCTTTCACTGCCGGATTACTCAGGTTTCACTTACACCAATGCCTCCGTAGACGACGGTTCCGCTGGTTATTGCAACGAGCCCTTGGATGATGATGGTGCGGTCAATCACGACGTAAAAGAAGCGAAGAGCCTTGAGCGGGCGACCGACAGTGAAACGAGCGAGGTGACGCGAGAAGAAGCGATCGACAGGAGTGTTCTTCAAGAAGCCACGCTTCTCAGCATCACCATCGAAAGAGTCGTCGTCTTCCCCGGTATACCTAGGAGTCTGGCCCAAGAACAGCTGGTTCTCCGATTCAACGCTTGGCGATCGCGAATGTCCGTAAAGAGACGAGGAATTGCGCTCAGTACCCTGACCCGAATCATTTGACCACCTAGGTGCCGCCGAGGTCTCCATGTTTTGTACGCGCTGGTACTGGGCCATGTTCGCAGCTGTCATCGAGTGTGCCGCCAACTGATCGTCTGTCGCATGTGACTGTAGTCCCGCATAACGCTGGACTAGAGCCATGAAGACCCATGCCGACGCTATCCAAGTTATGATCCACCCAATCTTGCTATGCGAGTTATTCTCGTAGAGCTCGGGGGTCTTTTGGTTGTATATAACGCCCAAAAGAAGAGCGAAAGCGTTCACGATGAGGAAGAGAAATTGAGAGGGCAGGGCCAAGCGCGAACGGGCGATGCTCAGCATCACGCCTAGACGAAGTCAATCAAAACCCTGCTACACCCGGAAGCTCGCGTAACCCACCGACTGGCAAAACTATGGTCCAAGCTAGGACTTCGAGGCCGACATGCCAATACATCAGACCTGCCTGCTCCGAGAGGCTCCAATAGCTGCGCGGCATACCGCTGTCCTCAACCTGAGGCTGCGGTGCATGTTGTGCGCTCTCGTGTTGCTCGTGCTCTTCGCCGTGAGCAGCTGCTAGAGGCAAACCCCCAAGCAGGAGCGCGACGGTAGCCAAAGTCACAAATCGGACCTTCGTCATGTATACTATGGGATTGAAGAATAGGCCTGGGAATAGGAGGGAAGCTTCGCGACTCGAAATGCAAGCAGAAAGCGGGGACAGCCCTCAAGATATGGGGCACAACAATGAGGAGAAGGCGCGCTATGTCCGAAAGTGCGCCGGCAAAGCAATGCTGAGAATCGCGGCAGACCAGGTCAAAGAGGCTGCAGGGACGAGGCGGTACAAAGCGAATTATATGGCAGGCCCCAATCGCGATTGCGCCTGACAGCGTCAGATATTATCCTCGCCGGAATGATCGGAGACATCGGCCATCACGAGATAAGTTTGTCAGCACTCGATTTTTGCTGTCTTGAGGTAGGCAGCTTCTCTATGCTCTGACGACGTACAGGCGTATAAGTGGGTCACCCTTGGCGCACTTGGCCAACAAGCCCGTTGCTGTCAGCCCTCCAGCCTGCCCGAACCATGGATTTGCCGGGCGCCGTCGAAACTGTCCTGCGGCCGAAATGGCCTTTCAACGTCCGCCTGGCTCACCACGTTCGCGGCCCTCGGGACCCGCTTCTCGCTCCTCCAACGGCGAAGTATGCGACCTGCCCACGCGCTGCCTACGCTGCGCGGCGCCCTCGCGCCTCGTCTGTGCGACATGGAAAGGCGGGGAAGCAAAGCCCTTGTTGTCTTGCGAAGGTCTTGGTCCGGCTTCGGGCTTCTGCAGTCTCCGTTTCTGAGGTTTCCATGACCGTCCACGACTGCTCGGCAGCGCCTCTTTCTGCGCTGGTTTCTGCGCCTCCAAGAAACCGCATCGTTGCATTTTTTCCACGTCAGGGCAGCCTCCCGTGTTAGCCGATCCTCTTGCCGCTCCCGGCAAGCACCTGGTTGCACGCAGGAGGCTGACTTTTGTTTTCTGCATATCTCCACCTTCGTCCGAGCTTGTTGCCTTCATCCGCAACCCTCCGGGCCTTGCCTCGCAGCACGATCGACGTCAACAGACGCCAAATCGCGCCTTGAATAAGCTTTTTAGCGCCTTAGCTTAATGCGCCATACCGGTTAACATCCCAGTAAGCAGGTCGGCTGCTGATCTAGACAGACCCCGTCGTCCTCGCAGAGTGGCTGACCCCCCTCGGTTTCGGTGACAAAGCCATCCGGTGTCTTCCGGAGAGTGCCTTCTCTCCAGTCATTTCTTCAGCCACCTCAAGTCGGCCTTTTGACGTCGATTCGGCCTTTCTAAATCTCGAAAGAGCGGCATCTAAAAGGTACGGGAAATATTGTACATCGAAGATGTATATGTACATCGGAAACAATCCCCCACGCGGATTTCTCTTCTGTATCCAGATCGCACCAGCATGTGGTCGATATCATGTCACCTACCCTGCCTCGTACGAGCCATACCAGCCGCGTCTGTGTTTGTGGCCTCCGTCTGACAATGAGTCACATCGCCTCATCGCCAGGGCCAAATTCGCCCAACTGCATCTAGTTCCATTTTCCCACCCTACATCATTTCATTAGGCAAGCCGCGCCTCATTAAGTAGGGCTGACACGTTGCCGCCTTGCTGTACCACCGTAGACTGGATGTTGTACAGGGAATCCCTCTCCACGATGTCGGACGTACAAAGAGGAATCTGTATCCTGCGAGCATCCGTGATCACGATCCTGCGGGATGAGCTTTCCACTATTGGCCGTCCCGTCGGCTAGTCGAAATATCCGAGCTCCACCTGCAGTGTTTTGTTGCAAGGTTAATTCGCGAATCGGTTCCCGTCCTGAACCACTTTCGCTACTGAGCTGGGGCCAGTGACTTTTCCGGCGCTTATCAGCTCTGTCATGGGACCATCAATAACTCTATATGAACATCACCAGAAAGAGCTGCATGCTATATGCACCCCGCTCATAGTGGTGCATGGCTTTCTCAACGAAGACGTGATTGCCTCGCTTCTTCTAAAAGGCGCACATCTTCGCGACGACTCCAAAGCGGTGAGTGAGACATGGTCTGCCTGTCTACGATTTTCTTCAAAGACAGCTCACGAGAGCCCCACTGGTATTTGCTAGCGTCATTACAGAAAATGCAGTTCCTCGCACCCAATTCATGCGGCTGCAGATCGAGGCTAGCCCCATTATGATCTTGACCGAATTTTCACCGCTTCGCGTTTTGTCCGGGTGCGGCAGGCTTCTGATTCCGCGCCATGAACTGGGGATATGTCTACCACGTGAAGATGGTTTCATTTGACCAAGACTACACCCTGGTTAGCCGGTTTGGCGTCACCTCGCTAGCCGCATGGCAGCATTGTGTCGACTATGTGAAGGGACTAGACTATTCCACTGCTGCGGGTCAATACACAGAACTACTCCAAGGGCCTCCGTGCGATCTGTGTCCGATTCCGCCATTCCGACGATATTTTTACCGAAAGGTTATGTCTTCCGTTTTTCCGTCTGCGAGAGCATCAGTGCATTCCATTCAACGCTCTTGATTTCCGGTTGAGCCGTCTCTGGTCTTTCGGTGATTACATCCAGATAACTGAAGCCATTAAAGACCTTTTTTTCCTGTGCCGAATACTGAGATTGCTCTTTGCCTGTTTTCCATCATAATTACGTGGATCTTGCACATTTACAGATTCAGTCGATATGAATCTCCATTCATTATTTAATTGACCTTCAATACTACTTTCCCCCTTGCGTGCCCCCCTTCTAATTTTTCGAATGCTTCTTTGTATTGCTCCAGGAAGAAGACACTGTCTACAAATGTCCTGCATGATTTCCGTTCAATCAGTTCTGTCAATTGATCGAGTTGCGTCGAGTTTGGTTCCACGATGAACCAAATACCTTCAACGCTTTTATGCATACCCTCTGTTGGTTTCTTAGGCACTGGAGGCTCAGCAATACCAACCACCTTTGCTCCCTTTCGCGCACATTTCCAAGCTTCTATCAGGGTCTGACCGCCGATGCAGTCAATAATGACGTCGAACTCACGGGCATCCCTATCCGAATCAACCCATTCCAGTAGTTTTGTTTTCGAGTAGTCAAGCACAATATCCGCCCCAAGACTCTTGACAAATTCAACATTTGATGGGCCACACGTGCTGACGACTTCTGCACCTGCAAGCTTCGCCAGCTGGACAGCCCATGTCCCTACTCCGCCGGATCCTGCTGTAATCAAAACCTTTTTCCCTAGGTTTTTCCCTCCTGAAAAATCTGGCTCAAGCTTTCCGTGTTCGAATAGGCCCTGATACGCGCTCAAGGCGCTTAAAGGTACTGTTGCCGCCTCTTCCCAGCTTAGATTCTTCGGTTTGAGGCTCAGCTCTTTCTCCAGTGCCACGGTGACCTCACGTGCGTTTCCATTCCCACTCAATGAAGTCATTGCGTAGATCTCATCGCCTGGCTTGAAAGCTGGCGGACGGCCATCCGCGGTGGAGGTGGGTGCGCTGATTATCACGCCCGAAAGATCATAGCCGGGAACGGGTACATCTAGTACCAGGAATTCGGGCCAGGTAAGCTCTCCTCGAGTAAGGGCCGTTGCTCGAGTGCGGATGAGGTAGTGACCCGATTGGCTTTCTTCTGGCGAGGGTTCAGGATGGTCAGAGCTTAATGAGAGGATCTCTTTCTGTGGGCCGGTGCGGATGAGAGCTCGCATGGTGGACTGATGTTTCGTGGGGAGGGAGAGTTAAAAGCGGCTTCAGCATCCGAAATGCAATAGTGGTCCCGCTATCCGGGAAGCTTTGTGGACCGTCACTGAGGATCCTCTGTAAGTTCCAATGTCCGTTTCAGGGACTTTATACTTCGGCCACCACTCCTTGGAGTCACCGACTGCCGGCAGCCATACGCCTTTGTCGGGCGATATCGCATCGATCTTCGGTTCGTCGCATATTACTCATCCTTTGGGCATTGGGTACGACCAATTCAGGCAATTCTATGACGATTGCGCCATTGAGACCCGCAGAGTCTACTGGACGGCATCCTTGGCAGTCCTGTCAGCCTGTCGGACACTTCATCTTTACCGGCTGGTGCCTCGGAGATCCAAGCTCGTCATAGTAAACGTTCGAGATAGGAAAGTCTAGCCTGACGTTCACGATGTAACACATAAGCTTTCGCTACGCGATGGTTTGGCGTTCAGCCCTGCGGATCATGGAGTGGGTCCCGGCTATCCGCTTGTGGCAGGAGAAGTGATGGCGGGGTATACGAGGAACCCCACTTTCGTGCTTTCGTGATGACCGCGAAGGATTTCGACAACGATGACCGAGAGGCTCCGTGATTCGAGAATGCGGTTACTTGTGCGTAGATCGTGACGCTATCTCGTCTCTTCCGTTTTGCTGCTTATAAAGGGCTTGGGTTCCTTGGAGTTTGAGCTGGAAAGTTTTGCACGCCGTATCAATCGTGATTCATCATGGGCAAAGATCATCCTGACGCGGACATTCATCCTGAAGCTACCGGCCTTGCCGCTGCGACGGTCAAGGTATTCCAAATGCCATTCAACTAGTGAAGTTAATTTGCTGACGTATGCAGGCTCATGCAGCGGAGCAAGGACTGAAGCTATATTCTGGCTGGTTCTGCCCTTTTGTCCAGCGCGTATGGGTTACTTTGGAGGAGAAGCATATTCAGTACCAGTACATTGAAGTGAACCCGTACCACAAGCCAAAATCGCTCCTCGATCTGAATCCGCGCGGGCTCGTTCCGACTCTCCAGTACGACAACAAGCCACTCTATGAGAGCACGGTCTTGGTCGAATTCCTTGAAGATGCGTTTCCGAACCACACACCAAAGCTCAGGCCCGACGACCCATATGACAGGGCGAGAACAAAGATTTGGACCGACTTTGTTACGAGCAGGATCATCCCGTCATTCCATCGCTTCGTGCAGCATCAAGGAACTGAGGGGCTGAAGGAGAAGCAACAAGAATTCCTCGGCTACCTCAAGGAATTTACAAAGGAGATGGATCCGGAGGGCCCCTACTTCAACGGAAAAGACTTTGGCTTGATCGACATTATGATTGCGCCATGGGCTGTCAGGCTATGGGTCTTTGATCACTTCAAGGGCGGGCTAGGTATTCCAGAGAAGGGTCAGGGCGGAGAGGACGAACAGGTCTGGGAGCGCTACCGCAAATGGTATGGGGCCGTGGAGCAGAGGAAGAGCATCAAGGAGACTATGAGCGACACGGAACACTACCTCCCCATCTATCAAAAGTATGCCGAGGATAAGGCGCAAAGTGAGATGGCGAAGGCTACCAGGGCGGGTCGTGGTGTTCCATAAAGCTTGATGTCTGGGCTCAATTGTTTAAGGATTTTGTTATCACCATCATGATAATATTGCCACGCGACCACTACTGGACTTCCTTTGGATATTGACACACCATTTGAAGCGCTTTTCGAGTTCCCTTTTTTTCTTGGGCTTCCTGGACCAGAACTAGATCAACAACCAAAAAGAAGAATGGTCAGCACAGCATATAACACGGCACGTTAAAATAAAGGTGTGTACGTAGCGTGATACTGCTTAGTCAAGGGGGTGCACAGGCTCAAGGCACATTAGGGCTGCGACACCCCTCGACCCTAATCGTCTCATGCACCTCCACCTCAGCCCTGGAATCCTTCTCGATCATGAACAACTAGGTTCATCCATCCAGAGTTCATCGAATAAATCTGGCCAGTTTCTTTACGAAGGTTCTGTCACATCTGTCGCGTTCTGTCGCTGGTTGCGCGCTTCACATCTCCTTTTCTCACTCGGAGTAGACTTCTATCCTTCTACTGTCACATCCAAGAGCATCACCAGTGCACGAGCAGGCTAAATTCCTCCTGCAAGCCGTTTTTGCATGAAATTCAATCTGCATCTCATCGTTTACGCGCGTTGTCGATCCTTCTCAGCGTAATGCAACCCGATTTCAAATCCACAAAACCAATACGCGCTCTCCCCAAGAACAAAACACCACGGTATGATATAGGCCATGCGCGTCGTTTTCACCCAAACTGCCCATAACATATCCTTCCATGTTTGAGCTCATCCACGCGCATGAAAGGACTCGCAACGAGCAGAGTCGTACTTCAAACACCATGTCAGTGTTCATACAGGTCACAGCGCATACCCTTGTCACTAGTATGTGCCATGCACGACACTCAGGAGCCAAAAATAGGCAAGGAACCCTCCTCAGTCTGGGTTCCCACGACCGGAAAACTGTTCCGAGATTTCGGCGATACAGTCGTGATGCGACAGCTGTTCTTCTGGAAGCCCATAGCCTTTCTATACGGAACGAGGGTTCATCTGAGGCTTTGGCGAGCAGGTTAATGAGCTGCCTCTGCCTAAGCAGATTGTAAGTTCTTGATGGTTTCATGCATCGAATCCTTTGATTTGTGCATGGTTTAATGTTAACAAAGTCCCGGTGTTGCTGCCTACTTGGCTCATTTGCGATCAAGAAACCATTACAAGGCGGCAAAAGGCGCTTTTGTGCAGATTACTCAAAGCCACAATTCTCCCACAAATATGCAACTGCGATCCCAAGTTAGGCAGTTGCGAAAGAGATTTGAATTGATCGATACGAGATTTACTGATCTAACGTGTCTTGTGATTCATCGCTTCCTGGGGAGGCTGATCCGGTTCCGAGAGAAACACCGTGAATAGGAGAGAAGCGCCGCCATTGCTGAAGATGTGGACTGAATCTTCTTTGAAGATGATCAGGGCGTTACCACCGCTATATGAATGGGCCATATCCCGGAAGATAGACTCCAAGTGATACGAGATCCGTGTTGACATCAGGCATAGCCCCTGCACTAGTTTGCTGGTGCGTGTAATTCGGCTCCGTTTCAGATGATGCTCTATCCCCTACATGGACTAATGCATGCCACAAGCACTTAGCCGTGCCTTGTTAGTCCTGTTCTGGATGGCTAGTAGTTGCGTAATGATCATGGGCCAGGGTACACCCTACACCTAAGAACCATACAGGGTCTGGCAGCTCACCCACCTTAATAAAAGCATGGGGCCACATTCACTCCGATTCCTGATGTTGCTTTTGCGTTCTCCTATGCGAATCTCTCAGTCTGCATCTGCTGGTCATATCTTTGGCTGGGCTCTGGCAGCACCGCCTGATGCAGAATGTCTGGATCGACTCCTAGTCCATCGCCAGAGTATCTGGCTGAGGACATTGGACCTACTTTAGTTGCCACCGCCTCCATCATGATGGCATTCATCACGGTTTTTGTTGTCCTCAGATATTATGCGCGATACCTGCTGCGGACTCCATGGGGAATCGAGGATTTCATAATACCGCTTGCCTGGCTCGCTGAGATGGGGTTGTGCATCACTGGAATTAGTATGTTGCGTTCAAATTCCCCACAACACTCCATATCTAACTACTTTGGAAAGTTATGGTCAAGTGCGCTAGTACTGGGAGACATATAGAGGCCGTGATCCAAATGAATCCACATAAAATAACCGAACACTTCAAAGGCATCACGGTCTTCCAGATACAACATCCCACGGCGGTCGCATTCCCAAAGCTCGTAGTCGTCATACTCTTCATCCGCATATTTGATCACACATGGGAAAAGAAGGCAGCCTGGGCGACGGCGATTCTTATTGTCGCGACGTGGTTCTCGTACACGGTTGCTGCTCTTTTCGCATGCACGCCATTCAAATTCAACTGGGACAAGTCTGATCCGAGCGGCAAGTGCTTTGACGTACTGGCCTTCTCGATGAGCAGCTCTATTCCGAACATCATCACCGACATAATGATGCTGTTGTTGCCGATGCGAACAGTTTTCCATCTCAAGGTTTCCATGGCCCGTAGAGTTGGTCTACTTTTGATTTTTCTTACTGGCAGTGTGTAAGTTTCGAATGAAGAAATCCATGAATCGACAATAGCTAATCCTCCAAGGGGCATCGTCGCATCCATTATTCGAACCGTGGTATTCTCCAGGACTGATCAGGCGAATGATATAACATGTGCGTTGCGCTAGATGATGACTCGCAGGCCGTCGCACTGACACGTTCTAGACAATCATGTTGCTCTCCTCAATTGGACGATTTTGGAGCCTGGAATGTATCTACTTGCGGCATGCGCCATTTCCTTTCGGCCTCTCTGGCGGATGATTGCCCACATACTTCACTTGGACGCGATCATCACCAACACCAGGTCACTTTCTTTGGCAGGGATGAAGACCCCCAAACATGGAGCACCATCAACCGTTCAACCGGATATTCACCTTACTACCTTCAACACAGGAAGCAGTGGAGGATTTACGAAACTTGACTCAGGTCGCGATAAGAGGGATGAGGAGGCAGAAATTGGCATGAATGCAACGAATGCGCGTGGACTCAACATCACAGTCACACGCACTGTGCAAACTCAATATGAAGAAGCTCATGGTTTAGACCGAGGAAATAGAGCTAAACGGGATCCTGTCTGAAATCCACGCATCATGAAACTTGGGAGGTCCTTTTGCGAGCATCGTACACCGTCTCATGTGGTCAGAATCATCAACCACTATATCCTAGAAGTCCGCGGACTGACGTCGGCCCACGGAATGGGTATCCCGTTAGTTTGCATACACTTTCCCTGAACAGCACACCCCGCATCGGCTTCCAGTGCATTAGCTCCGCGGTCCGGATAAATTGCTCGAGCATCATTCGAGAACTCCCTCACATTAGCGACCTCTCACCACGTCAGCGACAGAACAAGCAATTGTAAAAAAAAAAGGGCATATCGGAGAGAAGAGTAGCATATAAATTCCTTGGACCCCGGATTGCAGGGGCTCAACTACTGTCTAGTCCAGGAAGTCGGGCCTACTATACATCCAGGACGCTTTACAGTAAAAGAGCACCATAGGTCGATTTGATTGGACGGAAACCCAAGGCTTCAAAATGGCAGAAGAGCAGTACAAGCTTTCGCAGCAAGAGATTGACCATTTCCTCGAGCACGGATGGCTCAAGCTTTCCAACTGCTTCACCAAGGAGCAAGCCGCCGAACTGCAGTCTACACTATGGACCCGCTTGGGTATGGACCCCAACGACATGTCGACATGGTAACAACCCCCTCTTCCCGTCCAATCCCCCCCTCCCGCTAACCTGCCCAGGACCGCCGAACGCACAAACATGCCCTGGTTCAACGCGTTCAACGTCTCAGACCTCGCCCCCAAAGCCTGGGGCGGCATCTGCTCCCTCCTCGGCGGCGCCTCGCGCGTCAACCCCGAAGCGTCGACGTGGAAGGACGGCTTCATCGTCAACCTCGGCACGCCGGCCGGCCACAACAGGGCGGTCCGGCCGCAGGACCTCACAAACTGGCACGTCGACGGCGACTTCTTCGTCCACTACCTCGACTCGCCCGAGCAGGCGCTGCTCGTCATCCCCCTCTGGTCCGACATCGTGCCCGGCGGCGGCGGCACCGTGATTTGCCCCCCCGCCATCGACGTCGTGGCCGGGCACCTGCTCGAGAACCCCGCGGGCGTGAGCCCCCGGATGACGCCGCGCAGCCAGAACCCGGAGTTCAGGCAGGAGGATGGGTTGAGTTGGTTTGGGGAGGTGGCGAGGGGGATGCCGGATGGGGCGTTTGTGGAGGCGACGGGGGTGGTGGGCGATGTGTATCTCTTGCATCCGCTCATGTTGCATTCGGCGTCGAATAATCGGCTCAGGAAGGTGAGGGTTATTACGAATCCGCCGGTTAGCTTGAAGGAGCCGTTTAGGTTTGACAGGGAGGATGGGGATTTTAGTGTCGTGGAGAGGAAGACGTTGAGGGCGTTGGGGAAGGAGAGGTTGGATGGGTGGAAGATTCAGGGGGAGAGGCAGAGGATTGTTCCGGAGAGAGTGAGGATACAGATGGAGATGAAGAGAAAGGAAGAGGAGCGATTGAATAAGTTGAAGGCAGAGGGAGCCAGTGCTGAAGGAGGAACAGCTCAGGTTGCATCTGTTGCGTAGAGTGCACGCATCAAAGAGCTATAATCAGCAGAGAATAGGATCCTCACTACAAAGATGGTCTGTAAATCTTAGATTCACCAATCTCCAAGAGAACCGAGTAATACGAGAGCCGATGATCTGAGATGTCTGCTCAGCATTGACACATCTAAACGTGACAACAAGTCTGATGTATCATTTCGAGCCGTGTTTGAGAATGATGCCTCCAAGCGCTACATGAGTGCAAAGAATATTGTAATGGATCCGAGATGAGCTTGAGCCTGGCATTCTCTAGCACATTAGCAGATAAATGAGTTATGGTCCAAACAAAAGCGTCGGGACTCCTGAGAAAGAGCTTCTGGCTCTCTCTATTGGCAGGCTGCAGATGGGGTTCTTTTTGAAATCAGCGTCGCGCACTAACGTGGTACTGCATTGTCACCCAGCTAAGCGGGGGTTGTTTGGTACAACGTCATCTACCACAAAGCGAGACAGGTTACCGGTCCTTGGAGCTCTCAAGCTCACAGTGCATGCAAAATTATAGTGCCCTTCCTTCATTCAATACAACGGAATAGATCAAGCACCACCACGTATAGCGCATCACTGACCCGAGGCAATCCCGAGGGTAATGCGGCTCGCGTATTGGGAAGGATTGGCAGTCCAGCTCCTTCCCCGCAAAGCAGCTGTCGACGAAACACAGGACAATTTTTTACCATCCCTTCATGAGAACCAGTTCACGGATCGCTGTAGATGTCATCATCGAACTGACAAAGGCGACATCGGGGAACACGGTGCAAGGCTGCGGGGCCTACATGGTTATTTGATCCCGGACGAGGTCATGGCTGGGTGTTTTCATCGTGTCGGAATAGACCCAAATGTGCATCGAAAACGGATAATGCTTCAGAGTGACCCAAATGGGACCCCTAGGTACGTACCGAGGTACTCGCCCATGTGCCTGCCTGGTAGCTGCCTTGGGCATACGTAGTCACGTGGGAACTCGTATACATCAGCTTATCGTTGCACAAAACATTGGCAGCCTTTCGTCTCTTCTGCATGACCACGCTGGCTTCTTTGCTTCGCTCGATACTCTCTTGTAGCCATCACGAATACATACACAGCTAAACTGTTGGTACTACTGCCATCCGCACCCTTCTGTTTTACACGGCGATTCCGCCAGCCTCCCCACCATGGTAGAGGGCCTGGCGGTAGTCGCGGCCATCTCCAGTATCTTCCAGGTTATTGACTTCACTTTGGAAGTCGCAGATCGCGTCAAACATCTCAAGTCGGGCGCAAGCGACATTCCGAAGTCGCTAAACCACTTGAAGACTGAGTTGCCTGTGCTACGTCACACTCTCCAGCAGATCCAAGATGCCATCCAAGAGGCGCGTTTTTCGGGCGCTTGCACAGCCGCGCTTAAGCCAGTAGTCGAGGGTTGCAACCAATCCATGGAAGAGATGCAATCAATACTCGGGAAGAACCTACCGGAGAAGGGCGATGGAAAGGTTCGAATGCTTCTAAAGTCAGCAAGTAGCGTTCGAAATGATAGCAAGATCGAAGGCATTGTCCAGACCCTGCGCGGTCACGTGGGAATACTAACCTTCTACTTTGTGACGTCGTCTTCTATGAATCAGCCTCTGGGTAAGCAATATAATGAACGTGGGAACAACCACTGACAATTTCGAGACGAGAAGCTTGTGGAAATCCGAAAATGGATATCCGCCCCAGACCCATCCGTCAATTTCAGGAAGGCGCTCGAACTCCGCCAGGCTAATACCGGCCAATGGCTACTCGAAAGCAATGTCTACAAACAATGGAGGGAGAAAGGATCCTTCGTCTGGCTGCATGGTATTCCAGGGTGTGGGAAAACTGTTCTCAGCTCGACGGTGCTTGAGGATATAAGAGAATATACCAAGGACGACCCCGGAAAAGCGCTCGCCTACTTCTATTTCGATTTCAATGACCAAAAGAAGCAAGACCCTGAAGAGATGGTCCGGGCGTTGGTTTCGTATCTATTGCAACAGTGCGTCAGGGTGTTACCGGGCCTCGATAAACAATTCTCGTCGCACAGAAACAGGCAGGAGAAGCTATCCTTAGAGATCCTCCTCGGGGTTTTGCGTGAGCTCATCGACGACTTTCCATCCACTTATCTTGTTATCGATGCCTTGGACGAGTGCGGGAACCGTAGACAGCTCATGAAAATCCTGAAGACGATATTCCAATGGCAAGCCCCAGGGCTCCACGTCATATTGACCAGTCGCAGAGAGGCAGATATCAGCCACACGCTAGAAGGCATCGTCGATAAAGACAGTATTTTATGCATCCAAACTGGTGCTGTCGACCACGATATAGGACTGTATGTGCGCCAGCAGCTCGAGGATGATCAAAGCCTTCAAAAGTGGAAACCCGATGATAAGAAATTGATAGAGACGGCCTTGACAGAGCGATCAAGTGGAATGTACGAGCTCTCCTGTAGCACATAGAATATTGCCAAGCTAACCTTCTAGGTTTCGATTGGCTGCTTGTCGGCTAGAGATTCTGAGAGAATGTCGTAACAGAAGGCAGCTCAAACAAGCCATCTCAGACCTCCCACCGACTCTGGATGAGACATATAATCGAATACTAAATGCTATAAAGAAAAGCGATGTTGATTATGCCGTGCGAATATTGCGGTGGCTAGCGTTCTCAACCCGACCACTACTGTTGGCAGAGGTAGCTGAAGTCGCTGCTCTTGAAGCAGATCGTTGCCCAGCCTTTGATCGCGAAGAGGTTCTTGAGGACCCTTTAGAAGTTCTCAACATATGCTCCAGTTTGGTGACTATTCGTCCCGATGACAGCTTATGGGAGCCTCAAGACTCAGTAGTCCTGGCACATTACTCTGTAAAAGAGTATCTGGTTTCAGACCGCATTCTCGAGAGCCAGGCAAAAGTATACAGCATGGAGACTATACTGTGCCAGCAGATGATCGCAAAATGCTGCATTCAATATTTGCTTCAATTTGACGAACCAAATAGTCTTATAGAAGCAAACCGGCACGAGTATGCACTCGCGAGGTACTCGGCGAGAAACTGGACAATACATTCGAGAAAAAGTGAAGATCTGGAACCTGTCGAACCGATCATTCAACTCCTTGAGCTGAAGGAGACAGCTTGTTTGGCGTGGATTCGCCTCTATGACCCTGAAAGGCCATATCTTGAACCCGATTTTGCGAGGTCATCAGAAGGCGTTCCTAGGCCGCTATATCTCGCTAGCCAAGCCGGTCTCGCAAAAGTTGTAAAACGACTCGTATCCGATGCGAACGTTGATGTGAATGAGAACAGCGGACGAAGGGGAAACACACTACAGGCTGCTTCTTTGGAGGGCCATCAAGGCATTGTTCAGTACTTGGTCGAAAAAGGTGCTGACGTCAACACATCGGGTGGAAGGTATGGCTATGCGCTGCAGGCAGCTTCATACAACGGCCATCAAGGCATTGTTCAGTACCTCGTCGTTAACGGCGCTGACGTCAACGCATCGGGTGGAGAGCATGGCTATGCGCTGCAGGCAGCTTCATACAACGGCCATCAAGGCATTGTTCAGTACTTGGTCGAAAAAGGGGCTGACGTCAACGCATCGGGTGGAGGGTTTGGCTATGCGCTGCAGGCAGCTTCCTGGATTGGTCACCTAGACATCGTGCGGTACTTGGTGATGCAGGGTGCTGCCATTGATGCGCATGGCGGATATTGGGAGACTGCGCTGCGCGCAGCTTCCTCAAGAGGTCACCTAGGCATAGTGCGGTACTTGGTCGAAAAAGGTGCTGACGTTAATGGAAAAGATGGCAAAGCACTATGGGGGGCTGCAAGTATGGGTCACTTAAACGTGGTGCAATTCTTGGTAGAGAAGGGGGCTGTCATTAATGCGAAAGAAGGACTGGAGTCCAAGGCATTGGTGGGTGCATCAGAATGGGGTCACCTTAACGTCGTGCGATTCTTAGTAGAGAAGGGGGCTGTCATTAATGCGAAAGAAGGACTGGAGTCTAAAGCATTGGTGGGTGCATCAGAATACGGTCGCCTGGACGTCGTGCGATTCTTAGTGGGTGAGGGTGCTAAGATCAATGCGAAAAGACTGGAGTCTAAAGCATTGGTGGGTGCATCGGAATGGGGTCACCTGCACGTCGTGCGATTCTTAGTGGGTGAGGGTGCTAAGATCAATGCACAGTACCCTGATGGATTTTACAGCAAGGCGCTCGAAAGTGTGTTTGGCGGTAGACAGAGTGTGGTTGCCGAATTCTTAGTAGAGAAGGGTGCTCAAAGGAAGAGCAAAGTAGTTGGCAACTGAAGGAACTTATGCTGTGGCTGAATATGATTCAACCTACCAATACAAAAAGCAATGTAGCATTGTCCAATTTGCACATTTCAAGTCAGTTGTGAAGTTTGATCCGGCTTGTAGAAAGTCGGATACAAGTCCAAGGGATGGGCCAGAGAGATGAAAGTGTACGGTGCTATGAATCTGGACATCTCTCGTCGTATATAGAGGAAGACATCACCGGAATGCACGCTTCAAAAGAGGACGTAAATAAGACGCTGAATGAAAAGGAGAGGAAACGTAAACCAAAGAGCGATAACCAGGAAGGTCGATGGGGCGGAATGGGAAAGGTCGGCTCTTTTCCAAGTCTTCGAGATGAATTATCCTTGTAATGCAGGGCCGGTGCAATCTATCCGCAATTACAGCGGCGCTCGAATAGTTTTTTTTTCCTGCCCGGGCTTGCAAGGATGAGCTTTTGAACAGGTGTTGGGAGGTACACGTGATTAGTGGACCGATTGAGCATCGAAGGTTGCTGAGAAGAATTCTAACCACGGTTTTGGCAATGCTCAGCGATGGGGTGTCTCATCCCACAGCTGGCCTGATGGATGGTTTTTTAAAAGCAATAAGCGTGGGCTTGAGACCACCTGGCCTCGAAGTATATGGCCGTAGCTGGTATTAATAATTGATGAGGCGATCTGCAGGGGCTATGCTGCTAGCCGGAAGAGGTGGAGAGGGGGGGGAAGAAGCGGTATCGATAGAGGCGATAGCAAAGACGAGGCTCAATGGCGGGCAGAGCAGCAGCTCAGGCATGTCCGAACGAAGGGGCACGTGTTGTGCAGTCTCAACGTGTCCAATACTCTTGGAGATGAACCGGGGATGGGTGGGTGGGCCGAGTGCGCGCGCGAAGCACCCCGAGCTTGGCGCCCGCTCAGCCCGCCTATTTTCAAAGTAGACACCTGTCTTTCACCAAAGCTCCCGCCACGGGTCTGGCCGAATTTAAACTCGTCCACCTGCGCTCTCTGCCTTACTTTCCTCCCCCAATCCCGCCCAGAGGACTTCTCCCAGCTTGAACCTAACTTTCTAGTCTCAAGTCCTCTCACTCAACCACAATGCGCTACAGCGTCCCCATCTGCGGTCTTTTGGCCGCCGTCGCCCTGGCCTCTGATGTCCACGAGCTCAAGCAGGACACCTTCAAGGGCTTCATCGAGGAGCACGACCTCGTCCTCGCAGAGTGTGAGTTTGCTCGTCATTCCCCGAGCTCGAAAAAACCCCAATTGCAGCCCTAACTCGCCACACAGTCTTCGCGCCCTGGTGCGGCCACTGCAAGGCCCTCGCCCCCGAATATGAGACGGCCGCCACCACGCTGAAGGAGAAGGACATTCCTCTGGTCAAGGTGGACTGCACCGAGGAGCAGGACCTCTGCCGCGACTACGGTGTTGAGGGTTACCCCACCCTCAAGGTCTTCCGTGGCCCCGAGAACATCTCGCCCTACAGCGGCCAGCGCAAGGCCGATGCCATCATCTCGTACATGACCAAGCAGGCTCTCCCCGCCGTTTCCGACATCAACAAGGACACCATCGACGAGTTCAAGACCGCCGACAAGGTCGTCCTCGTCGCCTACTTCGCCGCCGATGACAAGGCCTCCAACGAGACCTTCACTGCTGTCGCCAACAAGCACCGCGACAACTACCTCTTTGGTGCCACAAACGACGCTGCTCTCGCTGAGGCTGAGGGCGTCAAGCAGCCCGGCCTCGTCCTCTACAAGTCTTTCGATGACGGCAAGGACGTCTTCACCGAGAAGTTCGACGAGGAGGCTATCGAGTCTTTCGCCAAGGTCGCTGCCACTCCCCTCGTCGGCGAGGTTGGCCCCGAGACCTACAGCGGCTACATGGCTGCTGGCATTCCTCTTGCCTACATCTTCGCTGAGACCCCCGAGGAGCGTGAGGAGCTCGCCAAGGAGCTGAAGCCCCTCGCCATCAAGCACAAGGGTGCCATCAACTTCGCTACCATCGACGCCAAGGCCTTTGGCCAGCACGCTGGCAACCTCAACCTTGAGGTCGGCAAGTTCCCCGCTTTCGCCATCCAGAAGACCGACAAGAACGAGAAGTTCCCCTACGACCAGGACAAGAAGATCACCGAGAAGGACATTGGCACTTTCGTTGAGGACTTTGTCGCTGGCAAGGTCGAGCCCAGCATCAAGTCCGAGCCCATTCCCGAGACCCAGGAGGGCCCCGTCACCGTCGTCGTCGCCAAGAACTACCAGGACCTCGTCATTGATAACGACAAGGACGTCCTCCTCGAGTTCTACGCCCCCTGGTGTGGTCACTGCAAGGCTCTTGCTCCCAAGTACGAGGAGCTCGGTGCCCTCTACTCTTCTGAGGAGCTCTCCAAGCTTGTCACTATTGCCAAGGTTGACGCTACCGCCAACGACGTTCCTGACGAGATCCAGGGTTTCCCCACCATCAAGCTTTTCCCCGCTGGCAAGAAGGACTCGCCCGTAGACTACTCTGGCTCCCGCACCGTCGAGGACCTTGCCAACTTCATCAAGGAGAACGGCTCGCACAAGGCTGAGGCCAACTTCGAGAAGCCCGCCGAGGCCGAGGAGAAGAAGGAGGAGGAGGACCTTCCCGAGCAGGCCGCCGCCGCCTCGGAGAAGGCTGAGGAGGTTACCGAGAGCGTCAAGTCCGCCGCTTCGGAAGCTACCGAGGCTGCCAAGAGCGCCGCCGCCGATGATGAACACGACGAATTGTAAAATACCAATATGATGCCATGTTTTCTCTTCCCATCTGTCACCATCATCGTTTCCATGGAGCGTACAACCGAATGTAGCTGAAGAGGATTGGAATCAAAAGTGATATGACAAGACATGGACAGTGGCTTGCTTTCCACATTTGGTGCGGTTGGGTTTCTGGGAAGGGTAGCTAATAGCTAAACGGAGTTCCGGGTCCTGCAATGAATTTAAGTTCTACAGCTTCAGCCTTTCCGGTCTCAGCTAGTCTTTGCCGTGATGAACCATGCAACCCAACACATGTATGAATTCCAGGTTGCTGGACAGGTGCACGGATGCCGGCTGGAACAGTGTCGCCGTGATCGTCTTGTCACAACCTTGGAATTCCTCGTTGACCTGTGGAAAGGCTAGTGTGTGCAATACGTAATTCATGGCAGTAAAGGGTACGCAAGACATGTTCCCTCGCCATTTCAAACGCCTTGACATTCAACCTGGCAGCTATTCCTACAGCCAGGCACTCGGTCCCGCTGCATGGAAACCACGCACTGACACGTTCTGCGTGCCGTCCCTCTCTGCCGTCCCGCTGGCATGAAGAGCGGAGGGCCAAACGGTCCCGTCCAGCCGCAGCATCGGCGAGCCGCAAGTCTCGATCATGCACCGAAAAAAAGCCTCTCAACACCAAAATGACTCGGAAGTTAGCCTCCTCCTGTCCGGTCGTTTCGATGCTCGGGTACAAGACCCCTTGATTGGCCGATCGGGAAGGGAACCATGGGACAGGACGGCAACAGGGCCGTCCGCTGTCCTCGTGCCCGAGGCACGCACGCACATACGCACGCACGGGTATCCGCCAGGCTATTGCTCGCTAGTCATTTGTTGGAACAGTGTTGGGCATTTGGACGTGACAGTATAAATGGAGTTACGGGCTCATTTTTTCGCTGCTACGATGACCCTGTGTCCCCCTATATCCAAGGAAGTGAAAGCGAAGACTGAACTGCACTGCACTGCATACGAGTTAGCGATACGACCAAACTAAAAGGATTGTCAGGAGAAGAAACGAGCAGGCTTGTATGGGCCGAACGATGAGTCTCTATAGGCCCAGTTGCTCCAAATGCAACGAGACGTGTTGCTTTTTTGGTGGCTGCTGCGTCAAGAATCCACACCGATACCGCGAATCGGACACCGTCACCCACCTGCAGACCTATGTGAGTTTGTGTGGCACCCCCCTTTGAGGCCCTGGGCGCAAGGGACTGACTAGCTCAGGAACCAGTTGTGCTCAAGAGATTCCACGCTGCCCCTGCACGCCCGGGCCCCAGCTTCATCGAGCTGGCGCCCGAGCTCAGGAACATGATATATGACCTCATCCTGGTGCGTCAGGAACCCATCAACATGTCCCTGGATCCCACCAAGTACTCCCTGGGCGTCGACACCAGGGCGCCGGCGTGCTGGGGGAAGAACAACTGCTTCGCCATATTCTCAACTTGTCGACAGATATACGACGAGGCGTCCAGTTACTTTTTTGAAAAAAACACCTTTGTGATCCGCAGGGTGGGAGGCTATCGCGACCTTCACATACCACGGGCGCCCGGCATGCCGTTCCATCTGCTGAGGCATGTTGTTTTGGAGTACAATCGGGCATTGGGGCCGAGCCAGTGGGAACTCTCGCATTTGTGGAATCATTTTGTCGCAGATGCGACCGCTATAGTGGGAAGGTTTACGGGGCTTCAGTCGCTGGAGATGAGGTTGGAGGAGCAGCCGATCTCTTCGGGGAAGTATCCGTGTGATGGGTCGTGGGTGCCGCTGGCTGATGTATTGAATGACACTGCTCTGAACGAGGAGGAGAAAACAAAGTGTTTGGTCAGGATATTGAAGACGCTGCACACCTTGATTGGGGCCAGAATGCCTGCGTGCGTGCGGTTCGCCTACTATCGAGCACATCCAGAGTGGTGGTATACTCAGTACGGGAGGAGCGGGGGACGCGATACGGTAGACATGATGAGACTGAATGTTGCCATTGAGAAAATTGGTTGGTCAAAGCGGCGGAACTAGACTAGGTATTAGTGCTATCTAGGTGCGTCGTTGACCGTCTACTCAGTGGGTCACGTGGCCTTGAATTTGTCCGCTGTCCACGGGTACCTCCTACCAGGTATCTAGGTAATTACCACCCGTCTGCCTGCAACACAACACAGACGCGAAATCGACCTCCCACATCTACACGATCGCAATTTTCTAGTACTTTTCTCTCAGCGGGGGAAGCACGCCACAAATCGAGTACACAACAAGGACAGGATCATGATACATGGTCTGGTTAGCGTATTTGATATCCCCATGGGTATCTATTGGTAGAAAGGATGTACAACCCCAGTGCTTGTCCCACGACCTGGTCACTCCGATCGACACAAGCAGCCGGCTCACCCTGCTCCGCTACTGCCGCAAAATGTATCACGAGGGCTCATCACTCTTGTATGCCCGCAGCAAGCTCACACACTACCGAGGCAAAGAGCGTGACATCTCCATGTCATACTTGCCCGGGTTCGTTCGATAGTACGCCTGATCGTCTACAGACGACTGTACTAACCTTGATATACTCAAAACACACATTCCGCTTCATCAGACGAATCACAATAGCGTATCACACAAGGTACCGTCCCCATGAGTGGGACCTATCACATGTGTGGGGTCACTTCCTCGACGACGCGACGTCTCTCCTAGCGCGATTCAAAAGCCTACGGGATGTCGAATTCCCCCTTGCAGGAGCGTACCGATTGGGGAACCAGGGTCTGCAGCGGGACTCGCCGGTTGACATTTTCGGCGAGGCGGACCGCACTGCAAGGCACAAGGGCGCAAAGGGGCTCGTCAAAGCCATGAATGAGATCCATGGAAGAAGAATTTTGGCGATTGTCCGCTTCGGTGACCGCAGAGACTTGAGCATTTGCTTGACAAATTTGATCTTTCGGTTTTGACTGCGGCTATCAGAGCGTATGGTTCTTGGCGTTGGGCTTAAAGGTGATGGGTGTTGGCACAGGGGGACCGGGTCGTTCTCCAAATAAAGTGACTCCAGTAGCGATCGATACTCTTGGAGACCTTCCATATGCGTTGATTACTTCTCTCTAGTACGGCGAGAAATCTAGCATTGGTTGCGTGAGTCGAGCATATCAGGAGCGACTCACTGACTGCATTTTTTTACTTTGTTTACTAGGATTAGAGCAATGGCTCCAGTTTGCATCTTCACCATATAATAGAGTTACGATCAAAAATCCATCTATGGTGTGCTTGTGCTGTTTTTGACGCTTAGACCAGCTTACTGTCCTTTCAAGGTTAGCTTCATGCGAGTATAGCAACATTTACTGGGGGTGGTTATGCTGATCAACCTCAACTTACTTCTCCTTGACAGTGCCCCGTGTTTCTGGTATATTGAATATGCATTTGTTCCAGACTCCGTATTCTGCTTCCAGAACGTCTCTATGAGCAAATATTGGCAATCTGAGTGACGTTGCCTCCCTTCCGCCCTGTTCGAATCTTGGCAATCGGCCTTATACATAGACACTACGCGTTTCCGTCCCTCTGGCACATGCCGTTATCTTATTCAGTTAGTCTTGCCTTTTATTGTAGTTTTTTTGTAGCAGAAGTGCACCGTTCCCTATATTAACACCAAGTCGGCCAGCTCAAGATCCCTGCCGAGCACCGAGCACAAGACCGGCGCTATACCCATCGCTGCGAACTTCACCTCCTTTTCCCACATCAGGCTTGTCTATCTGCTCGGCGAGTGCTTTAATTTCTTTGCTTCGCCACATTGATGTGAGGACCCAGTGGAGCGGCCAGGTAAGCTTCGGTAATATCTCTCGCATATTGTCGTCAGCTGCGACCTGCACGAGACGTTCACCATTTCTTAGTATGTTCGTTCCTGCATTACCGATACCCTTAATTAGTTAGTACTGGTTAGATGGCTGATTGACAAACACAACTTCTTTCCGTTTGCAAAGGTGGACATTGGTCTTCCGATCTAAACGCCCAGCCATTAATCCACCGAGGCAGCTTGGAACAAGGGAACCAAGTTTTTGTTATACTATCCACACAAAACAGGACCAAATATAGGGCTCATTTAATCTGGTGAATCTTCTGAAACAGCTACTACCATTTGGTATTTTAGAACACTCTCAAGGCGCTTGGAAGTCCTTGGGTATATTGGATAGATTTTTGTAATATCACGATTGAATCATAAACCAAAAGAGCTTTCGTTGCTAAGCTATATGACTATGTTTCCTAAGGCTATCCCTGCTAATGTTTTAATTGAAAGGAGACATCACGGTAGTATGTAGATCACTTATTTGCTTTTCCCTTCCTTTCTTTCCGTCTAGCTTGTTTCCTAGGCCCGAATGACTAGCTTTCTAGGCGCCTAGCTCAGATAACACCATTAATGAAGCACACATAACACATCACTACAGCACTTCAGATCACGGGAATAGCAAGCACTCGAACTTTTACAAGTAAAGATGCTTACTTTGCGCAAAACTTCGCTCTAAATGCCAGTCAATCCGCTTAGATCAGAATGAATCTCTAACGGAGACTACGGCGCTATGGCGACGCAGTGGCCTTAGCCATTGGCCTGGCTAACCCCATCTGTAAGCATGTTACCCACCTCGGCGCATGCCATTAAGACACATTGAGCTGGATTGAGCGCACGAGCAGGTGGCTTATACCGACTGACCTCGTCAAGACGTCGATTCAGGCATGCATGATCTTGGGGTACTATATGCATCCTTGCAATGGATCGAGCATTTTCAGGTCACTCAAGAACAAAAATGCCTTGTCCACAATCATATATAAACCCCAGCTTTGTGCCCTTGAAATGAACATTCACAATCATCATCCAATAACTCTATTCTATCTCTATCTCTCCAATTACTCGCTAAACCACCCTATTTTTCAATATGCATACTGTCACCATCCTCAGTGCGCTCATTGGCTTGAGTCGCTCGATTCCCCTCAGCCAAGTCAACCCCAACAGTCCTCTTGTGGAGCTTCCTATCGTACTTTCCAGTACTCCAAACTCTGCTACTGCCGGCGTTGCTGCAACTTCCCAGTTCGCGGGGAGCACCGAGACCATCCAACTGAAAGAGATACCCATCCCCGCCTTCAGAGTGGGTCAAGCCATGCTCGCAAATGGCTTTGAGCTGCGCACAGACGTCTCTCTTGATGGAACCCTTCTGGCATTTCCCATCACAATCCACAAGGTCGGAGGTGCCCAAGTCCCCGCCGGGCACCAAGGCGACATCACCTTGGGCCCAATCACTCTGCCGTCTATGAGCGTCAACTTCGCAGGCCTCACCAAGAGCATTGGCTTTCGCGCCGACAGTACGATTGGTAACATCAAGATCAGCCCTCCTGCTCTCGGACCTGCGAAGCGCCTGGTCAACTTCATGGATGAATTCGTCGACGTTGGCGTTAAAACTGGCGATGTAGTCAGCCAGAAGAAACCCGTGAATAATAAGGTCGCGACGCGCCAGGTCAACTTTTGGGATGAGTTCATCGATATTGGCATTGAAATCGGCAATATCACTATCAACCCCCCGAGAAGAATGGCTAGGGACCTCGAGGGCCGCGAAGTCAGCTTGCTTGGTAGGGCCATCGAACTCAGTGGCGTGGAAGTCACGGTGCATATCAATGGTACCGCGGTCTCTGTCTCCATGTCTGGTTAAAAGAAGAAAGTCATTTCGTTAGGTTGGAGTGGTCACAGGTATTAGCAATCTCTATTGCATACCAAGCGTGATATGGTTTTCGATAGGCACGCCTTCAATACACGCATTTTCATAAAAGACTGTACTCATTAGTCAAAAAAGGCTGCATTCTTGCACCAGATATGACTCGTTCAAATAATTACTCATCATTGACACATGTTACTGGCAGGCTGGAGGTTTTCTCAGCGGATGAAAATTTATAAGAAAGTATGACGTTTCATATAGATGAACACAAGACTCAAATTAGGCCCCTCTACCCCTAATTAGCACAAAACCAGGACAGAATGAGATAGAAGAAACGACTAATAGGTAGATTAACCGAGACAAATGATATTTAAACATGATTGCTACATGAAATGACTAATTGCGATGATCTTTTCTTCGTACAATAGAACCAGAGCAACAACTTTGATTCAAGCTTTCACTATCTGATAGGGCCATGCTTAGGAGCCGCAAATATTTCGCGAAAAGGCGACAGTCATCTCAAGCTTCAATATTTCTGGATGTATTCGTTCAACCTGCGTAGGTCTAGGTAGTGCCCGGGAGTTGAAGACATTTCTCTAATGCCTCTGTAATGGAACCTGACAATTGTAGGCATTTTCTTATTCCCAGAGGCTTCAGATAGTTCCCATAGGACGTCCATGACGAGACTTGTTTCCTCTTCTTTAGAGTTGGCGCTAAGCGCTAACGCTAAAGGCAACCATGAAGGATGGAAATCTAGGTGCTCCAGGTGGGAACGTCCAAGAAAATATGGGTAGAAAGGGAGCTCCAACACCAGAGTTTTCAGCCTGCTAAAACGAGACATCGCCATTTCAGCATCGTCTAGGTAATGTCTCCACGTGTGGGTCATGTCATAGCGTGAGTGCTCGTGTCCGCGTTCATAGTACAAAACCATGTGGTAGATGAACTGGAATGGCATATTTGCAGCCCGGGGGATATAGAGTCGTGCTTGGTTCTCATGCTGAGTGTAATACTTTCTGATCAGGAACCTGTTCTTATTGAAGTAAATTTTGCGAGCTTCATGGAAAATAGCTCTGCAAGTCCACATAATAGCGATATCTTTTCTCCCCCATCTCTCTGGGTTTAGGTCATAACGTTCAATCCATTTGTTTACATTCCATTTTGTTCCCCGATGCTTTGGCTTTGCAATATATTCCGAATCTGTGGGGTTCAAGGACATACTTATGGGCTTTTCATGAATGACCAATAATTTGTAAATCGTTTCCCGTACCACGAAAGGAAGATCGAAGAAATTAAGGCCTTCCTTAAGAAACACTGGGTCTGTATAGGGTGGAAATACAGGGTCCTTTCGAAGGGAGTAAGAATAATTAGTAGAGCTTACAAGACGATGAAATACTTACATCAAAGTTGTTTTCTATTTCCCAAGGGATCAATGGAGGGAACTCCTGTCTCCAGCAGCAGTTGACGAAACAACAACACGGCTCACTACATTGACACTTCCGTTCAATCCGCGCCATCGAATGTGAATCTATTTGTGAGAAGCTTAACATTAAATTGTAAATCACATTGGTCTTTTATATTCGAAGCTGTTTGCTTTAGATCCAATATTCTTGTCTTTGAACCAATCGCTTTGAGTGTGTCATCTTTCCTGAATATGACACGTGAACCGTCTTTCGATATGATATTTTAACATCGTGACAGTACTCTTCGCAAATAAATAAAAGGGCACATGATTAATTGTACACGTGTATTCTCGGCAAACGGATCTTGGCATTCTTCTACGAATGATGATTTTACGCCCTGCTATGGCTGTAAGAACTCTACCAGCCTTCTCAAGTCCAATGCAGATAAGCCAGACTTCGCTCTCATTTAGAGTGAACAAATATAATATCGTTCAATCTGCGCATATCTAGATTGCTCCTAATATCAGTTGCAGCATTGTTGTATTGGAACTTGACGCAAGAAGGCATTTTCTTTCCCAGGAGCTCCGTCATTGCGTTGATCAAGCCCCTGAGTGATTTCCTCTGCTCCTCCAAAGAATCTGATTGTAATGCAGAAATAAATGGTTTCCATGTAGGATTGAAGCCGTCGGTATCCTCTGGCAGCTGCGCTAACCCGAAAACCAAAACCTGTAGTTCTTGACAGCGAGAAGTTATCACTTTAGCATCATCAACAAGATGCCCCCATGTGTGGTGCATATCATATTTTTCCGGCCAGAAAGCTGCGGGATACTTGAGAATCAATGTACGAAGGAATTTGAATGGCATGCCTGGGGCTGGATCGATAGATATTGTGGTATCTGATTCCCTTTTGACGATGAACCTGTTGTTGGCGTAGAATTCTTTCCTTGTCTCATGAAACAGCTGTCTGCAAGTCGCAATAAGTGCAAGCCAGTGCGTTCCAAAGTCCCTTGAGAAGCGCTCAGTCATCACAAAGTGGCGACTCCATCGAGAAGAATTGTCTCTTTGCCTGTATTTTTCAATATACACAAGGGACGGCCTAAATGTCATCTCGATAGGTTTTTTACTCCACAAAACCTCTCTGTAGATTTTCTTTCGGATATCATGTGGAAGATCAAAGAAGAACTGCCGGGTTTCGTCCGTTTTCTTCGCTTTTGTTTCCAGAGGGATCGAAGGTACGTAATTTCTGCGTTCTTTGAACAACTTTACGGAAATTCTTCCTGACCCGAGGTCTGTATAGAAATAAGGGCCTACATCTGCTTCAGGCTCAGCATCTGTATTCAATTCCCTACCTGGATCCCGTAGTAGATCTGAATCTGGGCTTATCATTGGGTCCATCCGCCTCACTTGATTCACTTCTGCATATAATGCAGAGTCTTCACTTGTATCCGAACTGTATGTATCATAGAAATAGCAGTCATCACGACATGCAGTCTCTCCTGGGCGCCTGGAGCGGGACATCTTGGTCAAAGTTCCAATACGGGTGGCGGTCACAAGTATGTAATTACACGACTGTTATATATCGCATCTCTCTCAATGAGACAAACAAGTATAGGTAGTAGGAAACAGAATCAGAAATTTGAATCAGAGCCATGTGATCTAAACAAGTGTTACTGTGTAAAACACGAAGGAGTTTGTGGCCGTAACTGGAAATGTTATACAAACTTCGGACAAATTTTAGGACAGCAGAACATGACAAAAGCCTTGCAAAACAACTATATGTTTTAATTATGGAATTGATCTGAAAACTTTCTACATCTACATACTAAAACTATGTCTTTTGAAAAGCCCGACAAACAAAAATTGCCCGATTTCCACCTGGTAAGGCTTGTAGAAACCAGGTTCTTCTGACTCATGGTTTGCTGATATATTTTTTCAGTCTCCGGAGGTCCAAGTCAGTAACATCTCCTTTGTTGGATCTATATGACCAAAAGTTGAATCGCACCTGACTTGGCATACTCCTATTTCCATTGGACTGAGCCAAAGTCTCGAGAACCTGCATTACTTGTCTTTTTTCTTGTTCCTCGGACGATAAGTTCAGTGCCTCTGCCAATGGTCTCCAGGTATCATGAGAAAATCTGTTTCCATTGTAGTGGGGGTTAAAATCCGGCGGACACTCCCATAGGTTCGACGTCAAGCTTTCTAATTTTGAAAACCGAGACAACACAACCTCGGCATCGTCGATCAAGTGACCCCAGATATTACACATATTGTGATTCACGGGTTCGAAGTTGATTTCGTAATTGAAAATGAGATGGAACAGAAGGTCAAATGGCATTCCTGGGCTTTCTGGTATGTGAAAGTGTGGGCTAAGGGTCATGTGCTCTGGTGAATAGGGTCCAGGAAACCTGAAGATGCGGGACCGATTAAACCGATAGTAAACTCCTCGTGCCTCATGAAATATCTGTTTACATGTCTGTAATAGTGTCCATGTTCATGCATTGCTTGGTAGCTTTGCTTTTCTCCTGGAATTCGTCCGCCACTCGTCCCAGATGGAGTCAAGTGCTGGCTTCTTATTGTCAAGCATGAGCCGTGCCCAGGACATTGTTATTGGGCGATCGTTTTGAACCACATATTGCCAGATGCTGTTGCGAAGTTCACCAGGCAAATCTAGGATGTGTTTTCTATTTGAGAGATAAAGTGCGTTATTACATCCCCCGATCTCGACAATTTCCTTGGGACGTCCATCCACATGCTGCGAAGGCTCCGGGGGAGATCCAGTCGTTATGCAGCATTGGTCGTAGTGACAGCAACTCGTTCTTCCATTACATTGGCAGCCGATCATTTTCACAACAAGTCTCCGTTGCGTATGATATATGTGGCAGGTTAGAGCGTATAAAGCCACAGAATGGCTACACCAACTATTCTTATATATTGACCGCATGGTTGGCAAGCGTAGACTGATGAAAGCGAGCAATATCAAATTATGATTGTTAGGTGCACGGGATCAATCACAAAAAATATTTTTGTTATTGGAACAACAGATGATGCTTCCCAAGCCCCTCGGTTTAGCAGCATCAGACTATGGCGGAATTCGTGTTTATTATCAAACCGTTAGCATTCTGGGTGTCATGCAGACAATGAAGCAACTCGTTCCAGATACAAAACCTCATCCAGCTTACAAATCCCCAAGTTGTTTATGCTCTTTGATAGAGTGCAGGAGCACACAGGAACCATATGGCTCTTTTGGTATAAAACAATCGGCAGAATGGACCCTCGACTCCGTCCGGACGATACAGTCAATGTTCCCCAGCACGAGGTCATGTTGGAACCACTAAATCAGACATCAGTCCCATCAATTTCAAGTGCAATGCAAATGATATTGAGCGTTTGCGGAAACGCACAAGTGACTAGGTGCCACCGCCTTTTCCCTTGAAAGAAGTTAGAGAAATGGCTGTTTTAGCAGGAGTTCTTCAGGCTTGCCTTTCACGCATTACCTCAATCGACATGGACGTCTCCAATGGATTGTCGGTAAGCTTAGTCCTGCCGGGCGTGATTGTGTGGCTGAGCCCATGGAATTCCGGCAAGCGTGTGTGGTGGCAGTAAACAAGCAGCGCAAGGCGAGTCGTGCGTGCTACATCAACATTTCGGGGTGAAAGTGAAAGTGAAATCAAGAAGCGCTTTCTCATGTTTTTCCGATTCTGTGTTCTTTTCCTGACGTCAAAGCCACGAGTTCGGTGTGGTTCAGTATCTTGCGGTGATCCGTGCCATTCTCGAGTAACATTTGCTTGATCTCATCCATGGCATATTTTCCTATGCGGGTCTGGCGAACTGACAGCCCTCGGTTGTTCTTATCGGCATCATGAGCACTAATCCAGGCTTGTGCATATAGGCTGCGAGCAATCTGCAAGCCGCCTGGTGAGCCAGCAGAAATGTTTCCCCCCAAGTACCAAGGGTTCTCGACACGGTCGAATGAATGAATTAGTGCACTCAACGGCAGAGCGGATTCTGAAACAAGATGCGACGATGCGTACGGGCGAATGATATCGAAAGGCACACCATGAGGAGAGTAGATGACAGACAAGGTCTTCTCCCTGTCGTTGTAAGGAGAGGGAACAATCGTGCTAGGCGAAGACAGTATCGTCATTGGGGAGCCGGGAGAGGCGGGCGGGCTGAGGGGCAGATCAAGATATCGGCCTGGGGTTGCTGACAATACGCTGCATGATGGACGATAAGTGATACCAATTGCGTGGTGGAGGCCCGATATGTCTCTTTTTGCCGGCATCCAAGCAACAGTCACTTCTCCGCACGAACCGCGAGGCGACAAGGGCGGCAGGGCTAAACGATACATGGAGTTGTGGACACCTTGGACGTATTTTGGAAGGGCTTGGACCAGCTCTGGTCGGAAATGTCTCCAGGATCGTATTTTCTTGGCGGCCGGCGGTGTTGCCAATATGGTCGACTGGCAGTCCGGGGGCAGCTGGCGCAAAGTCTCTTCATGACAATGGTCAGGCTTATCCTGTGATATCAAGATGAGATCGGGCTCCTGGTCGAGCTCCTTCAACGAGGAAATGCATGGCGCGGTCGTCTGCTCGGAGGTGGAGAAGATGGAACTGAGAATCGTGGCAGCACCGACGAGCCAGGGATCAATTAGTATGGTGAAGGATCCCGGAAACAGGCCTGGGGACGAGATGGGAGCAGCCGGGGGAGAAAAGGTGAGCAGGAAAGCGGTATCCCCGTTGAGGCTCTGGACGGTCAGGGACATGGCGGCAGGCGTGCAGAGCAACCCGCAATCTAGGAGCAAAAGATCATGGAGACGGCAAAGGGAAAGGGGGACGGAGAGCGTGATATTAGCGCGAACAGGACAGCCGTCATGTCAGCGATGAAGGCGTCAAGACGTGCTTCTGGCGTTCTGGTTTGGCGCGCCACCACTGCCTCAGGGCAGCTGGAGCCGCGGCCACGGACCAGGCGACTGGCATCTGGAAACGAGAGGCAGGAGCAAGAGGGTTTGATAAAAATAACGGGGCCCCGGCAGCAAAGACAAAACACGACTGCATCCATTGCCCACCCACGTTGTTTTCCAGATGACCCTCTAGCCCGGATTCGCCCTGACGACAGCCATGTAGCGAGCGGCAGCACCCGCCGCTGTGCACTGGCGGGTTTTTTTCCCTCGCCTCTCTGCTCGTCGCTCCTCTGGGCATTGCGACGCCCCTCGCGGTGCCGTCTGCCAATCACGCCTCTGCGACGGCCTGACAAATGGCGAGACGCCTCGGCGATCGAAACATCGGATGGGGGCCACTGAGCCGGCGAGTTGCTCGCCAGGCGCCTGTTCGTGCCTGGCAAACACAGGGAACAACGAGGCTGCCGGCGGTGGTTGAGCAGCTGGAAGGGGGCGTGGACTGAAACGCAGCATCCATCACACATCTCCCCGGACGGCCCCCAGCCGACTGCGGACAGCAGAGGATGGCGGGCACGGCGGGCACGACGGGAGAAGGGATTTGGCAGACGCACTAACAGGCCTCGAGCGGCGGCACACGTAGCTCCTTTGAGCAGTCGGCAGCGCGCAGCAGTGGAGGTCAATTACAGCAATTATGCCGTCGTCGTCGCCGGCAAGCACGGCCGCGGTTGGGCTGTGTAATTCGTGCACGCGATTGGGGGCAAGCTGGGCGAGAGGCCGGAGCTCCCCTGCAGGCAGCCTGTCAGAGCTCCGTCCAGAATTGCTTGCTCAGGAACCTGGCGGCGGGCGCAAGAGCTGAGCTGAGCTACTGCAGCTGGCGCGAGGGGGCAAAAAAAAAACTGCTCAGGGCCGGCGGCGGGCCAGGTCGAGCAGCGTGGGAGGCATGGGCACCGCGCCCGGCACCTCTGCCAGCACCAGCAGCCCGTCACGGGCTCCAGGAAGCCGACAGGCGGTGGGCACACAGGGAAGGGCCCGTGGCAAGAGAGCACTGCTCCCGGCACCCTCTGCAGGCGCACCCTCTGTATTCACTGATCAACTGGGCAGCGCGCAGCTCGGAGGAGTGGTTTCAAGGTCAGGCCAGACGTCAAAAAGGACAGGCTCCCCCACTTCTTTCTGCTCACTGCCCCTCATTGTCCGCCCGCAAACAACCAGCACCAGCCAGCTGCCAGAGCTCGCCCTTGTGTCCGCCGTGCGCCAGCGACTCGACTGCACTGCACTGCACTGCGCTGCTCCAGCTCCCCCGAGCTCCCACGAAGCTGCCCCCCAGCTGCCGCCCGCCCATTGACGCCCACCGCACCGCATTGCACCCGCACTCTGCCTCTGCCGCCACGGCTGCTGCTCCCACGGCCGCTGCCCGCCGTCTCGCTTGCACTGCTCCCACGCCTCGCACGGCCCCAGCCCGAGGGTAGATGCAGCTGGCCATGCCGCCGCGAGCCTCGCTCACAGGTTCCTTCTCCGTGTCGGACGAGAACAATGTCGTCGTCTGTCCGCTGCGGAACCAGGACAGCTCTGCCTGTCGCAAGCGCTGCACCGGCGTGAGTGCGCCCTCGCTGCCCCGTCGCCCCGTCGCCCCGTCGCCCTGTCCCGCCCGGCCCTGCGCTGCTTCCGCTTCCCCTCACCACCCTCGCCCTCGCCCTCATCGTCGTCATAGCAGTCGCTGCCGGGCCGCCCACCTCGCCTCCCGCAGAGCTCGAGCTGACACAATGCCGTGTAGGAGAAGCGATATCGCTCCATGCAGGAGCACATCCGCCGCGCCCACCCCGAGCACTACATTGCGAAGCTCCCCGCGACCGAGGAGAGCTTCACGCTGATGGTGAACACTCCACTCCAGGAGCGCCCGCGCCCGCCTCTCCCCCCTCCCAGCAGCTCGGCAGGCCCACAAGGTTGGTGCCCCAGTCTCTCCAGCAGCAGCAGCGGAGACTGACACTCTGGCAAGGCTACGTAGGCGTAGGCGAGCACAATGCCTACTACAACGACGGCTACAGCTCCAGCACCCCGCGCACGTCAGACGAAATGCGCCGAGGGTCGCTGCTGCCCGCCGCCAGCGCGGCAGCTGCCCTGGCTGCCCTGCACACACACCGTCCCGAGTACGACTGGGAGAGCGACCCGGTAAGAGACGAGCTCCTTCCTCCCCCGCGCAGCTTGCTCGCCGCCAGAGCTAACGTCACCGCCGTCGTCCCAGGAAGCCGCCTCCGAGCCCGACTCCAAGAGCTACCGCCCGCGCGCCCGCTTTGCGCCCACCACCATGGAGCAGCACCTTACCGCCGAGGAGCCCTACTACACGTCAGGCTCGCTGCAGCGCGAGCTGCTCCCCTCGTCCCTCGCCCGCTCCCCGCCCGGCCGTTCGTCAACCCTGCCCCCCGTACCCCGATCCATCAAGCCCAACAGACCTCGCAAGTCGTCGGTCGGCCAGAACGCCCGCAAGCCCAAGCACGAGCGCACAAAGTCCAAGGAGCATGCCCGGCGCATGAGCCACGAGCGCAAGGCCTACTCGGCAGAGCCGCAGACGGCCGCCGCCCTGTTCGGCAAGCGGTGGGAGGACCTGATCGATGCGGCTGCGTCGGCGACGGAGGAGGACAGCAGAGACCTCACGCCGGTGAGTAGTAGCTCGCCCTGCGCCGTGCGTCTGTCATGTGCTAAAAAGCCACAGGTGCCGCAGTCGCCGAACCACTCGCCACACATTCTTAATCGGACGAGCCTCCCTCCCTTCATAGCTTCCCAGTTTCAGTCTTACACAGCTTCGCCCTTGCAGAATACCCTGACGCCGCCGCCGCCCGATATGGGCGATCTGCAACCGTTTCCCTCGGTTGAGTCGTCGATTGAGTCGGCAGTGTCCGGCCAGAACTTCCATATCGGCTCCCAGGGCCTGTCCGACTCGTCTCCAACGTTCACGCATCCCGTGCAGATATACTGTGCCGCCTGCCGCAAGCTTTCGATGCTAAAAGAAAGTTATGCCTGCTCAGAATGTATATGTGGCCTGTGCCAGGATTGCGTAGACGTGCTCGTGAGCGAGCATTCCCGCGGACGCACGACTCGATGTCCCCGATGCGGTGCCGTTGGCGGCAAATTCAAGCCGTTCCAGCTGGACATAAGATGAGTTGATCCATTTCCCTTTCTAGTCTCCCTTCTTTTGCAAAGCGATTCGCTCGCTGCTTGGTATCCTCCTTCATTCTCCGGCGTTACGTGCTTTTGATGACTGGTCCAACCGACCTCACGCCCTCTGAGTGGCCTTGATTTCTAGATGTTGGCGACCTGCAATATGGACGGCGTTTGTGTGCTTGACTTGTTCTTTTTTGATTGCTTCAACGCTGCATAGACCATTGATTCGGCCAAAATGATACGGCCTCGGGCATTTGGGTGGCCAAAATCGCAGGCTTTTTGAATAATTCTTCTGTATGCTCGGGCAAGAGGAGGAACCAGGGTTCGGTAGCGGGGCGAAAGTAGATATGACGATTCAGAGTCTCTAGCAGACATTGCAGACATTTCCGAGAAGTTGCCGAGATTCACCATGTGCGTGTGCGTGTGTGAGAGTGCTACCTAGGTATGTGGACGCGTCTGCAGCCGTCACGAGACCGGTAGATTGGTCAAAAGCCAGCCTTTCCCATCGGAGCCCAGCCATCTGCCGAGTCACGTTTCCAGACATGTCAATCACTTAGGTACAGGTGACGGTGCCGAAGTCGCCATGGGGAACGAGCGTTTACTCGCTTGGAGCGGCCATAGGGCACGAGAGCAGGCCCCGGATCTGCCGATGTCTGCTACGTATGCGTTTTGGCAAACCATGGTTGACAGTATTGAATCGAGGATGACCGGACGTCGCATCACGGCTGAGGTCGGGATTGGTACTGGGCCACGTGACGGGCGGTTAGTGGCGCATGAGAAGTCTCCATGAGCACTGATGATTCTCTGGCACGGTTTATTGGGGTGGAAGTTTGGGAATAGCATCATGTATGCGGAGGTGGCTTGCCTTGTATGCATTCTAGAACCCGCTGCCCCAGGGAAACCAACACGTCCAACCCCAGATCATCACGCACCCGCCAGACCTGCCCATCACCAACACGTGTACCAACCGGTGAAATGGGAGCGCGAGGGCATGACCACAGTCATGCGTTTTGTTTTCTCGGAGCAGGGCATCCGTAACCAGTACACACCGGTTGTTGGATGCTCCCTGCATAGAGTGAAAAAGAAGCGGTATAAACAGCGGTGAAAGTGGACGTCGAAGGCTCGTCGGCGTCCCAGCTCCAGCTCCAGCTCCTATTTTTCTGGCAATCCGTCATCGTGACAGCGCTGGTCGGGCCATCCTTGGTAGCCCACCTCTACCCACCTCGGCAGCGTCACGGCGGCGTATCCGCCGAGCCATCGTGTATTCCCCGAAGCGGAAAGTCTGCATGGGATGGCGCGCGAAAAGGCCCTAGCGCGCTTGTGTCGTGCAGCTGTGGAGCACGCGTGACACGCCCATGCACCTTGGACGCGCAGAAAAAAAAACCTTGTTCGCCGTTGGGTAGCAAGGGCAGCGAACACTCAGACGCCTTTTGCGCCCCTGCCAGTGGCTGCCGCTCCCCAGACCCTGTCATGTGGATACCCCCTTCTATGAGTCCTCGAGGCTAGGTACGCCTGCCTGCCGCACAGGAAGGGTGGTTTTTTTTGCTTTTGGCACGATCCGCCCATGGAGGCCACAGCCGTGCCTCTCGGACGACGATGGTTGACGAGGGCTGGGTGGCTTTGCAGGCACACGGCACGACGGGACCGGGGGGGGCTGACGTGTGTGGAGACAAACGCTGGATGGGCTATGGCGGACTTCGGGGTCCGTCGTTTGGTGGAGTGCGTGCACGCACACTCAGACTCGCATGCTTGGTTCTGCGTTGCGCTGCTGTTCGCTGCTGCGGCGGCGGCGTCGCCCCCGGTACCAGAGTGGCAGAGCATGACGGGGCATGGGGTCGGGGAATACAAAACATGATAAGTAGGGGGTGGTGGTGTGTGTGCACGCTTTAGATTTATTATCCCGAGTCTACCCTTTTATTATACCCCCCCCCTTTCCATCTACTATACACGACTTGGCCCATTACTATCTGGACGCGGTCTTGTGCCTACTTTGCCTACATACGTGCATTGCACCCAGCCTGCCTACATAAAACGCACGCCGGTCCCCTCTTCTCGTATTCCAACACACCTTGTGATCGCCATCCCTCTGGACCTAGACCTAGAGCTCCCTTCCGACCTACCCATCAACCTACCTGCATTCGGACAGCTGGATAGCTTACCCGCCCACCTTCGTCATCGCCCACCCGGTTCCCACATTACATACATCCATCCGCCGGCCGCACGCACGCACACGAGAACAAACAAATAAACACCACAAACTACCACCACCACCACCGCCGCCGCCGTCGCCGCCGCCGCTACTACTACTACTACCACTACTACATTACGCCTCTCACATCCAACCCGCCCAAAATGCCTCTCCTCCGCAACCTAACCCTCAAGATCAAAACCAAGCTCGCGACTCCCCCCTCGCCGCCCCAGTCCCCAGAGCCGCTCGCAACCAGCTTCCGCGTCGTGAGCGGCACCGGCCGCCGCACCACGGTGAGCTCGACCGACAGCGTCAACGTGAGCGAGGCCGAGGGCAGCAGCAGTGCCGCTAGCGCCAGCAACCAGAGCACGACCAGCATCATCAATGACGAGGCTGAGCCCAAGCGCACGCGCGGCGCGAGCTTCCTGTCCGACGACGGCGTGAGCCTGCACACGAACCTGGTCCTCGACATGGCGAGCGCGATGGTCGAGGAGGACGGGAGTGCCAAGGAGAAGAGGAGGAGCCGATTCAGGGAGGAGTTTTGAATTTGGTTTGGTTTTCATTCTTTTTTGCGAAATGGTGAGTTTTACTTGTCTTCTTTTTGCGGATTCCTGATGTTCTACACGGGATTGCATGCCTGCCTACTTTCTCGGAGGGGGTTTTTTTTTTCCATTGGCTAATCTTCTGAACGCAGAAATCCCCCCGTTTGAATGCTCGCTCTGCGATGCACCGTCGAGATTTTCCTCTCCCCCACCACTTCATTTCTGGCTGAGACAAATGTGACCACATAATCACTTTGACTCATTCGCTAGAATTTGAAGTGGTGGGAGGGGCTTCCCACGCAGCACCTCGCGCAATTCGGCCCGTTCTGCAACTCCACACACCATGGCCCGACCAAATCGCCCGCATCTACGATCAACGCACTCACGCTTCCGTTTCCGCTTCGGGCTGTACCGGCGTTCCGCTCTTTGGCGGTCCTTTGGGTGGCCCTCCCGCCTTTGGAGGCGGGGGTAGGCCTGCTTTTCCTTTGGGTGCGAAATCCTCCTCCTGACTCTTCTGCTCGCCCTCCTTGAAGTAGTCGTCCAATCCGCCGCCGCCGCTTGGACTGATATGGGTGTGATGCGCCCTCTGCTTTCCTCTCCTCGGCGGCGCCGTCCCTTGTGGGGGCGGTGATTTCGATGACAGAGCCATATTGGCCGGGACAAACAGCTCAGCTCCTGCACCAATCGGCCCTTGGGGAGTCGGCAGGTTAGATGACGATGATACCGGACGTTTCTCATCGAATGAGGCCGAGTCGGTGGAGAAGAGAGTCTCTCCCGGTGCCTGCGGGGGCTCATCCAAAGCTGCGGGGATCCGATGTAGGGCACCAAAACCAAGGACGCAGCCCAAGGCTCCTTCTCCACCCCAGCTGCGTGTCGGAGTGATGGTTACGGGACGAGTGACATTGTACTCATGATTGTAGACAATCAGGCGGAGAGGACGGTTGAGATACTACTTGCACGTGAGCTTGCAACCTCCCACCTCATGTAGGGGAATCTTACGTCTTCGACGAGTTCGCCCAATCCGGATTCTCCTCTCACTAGACCTTCGGGGCTGCCAATGACATAGTCGCCATAGGGGAGTAGCCCCGCCGCATCTGCAGGAGAGTTGGGGATAACGTCAAGGATGTGCCAAACATCTTCTGTGATGGAGAGTGGACTCCACTGAAGAGAAACTCCAAGAGTTGGCTTTTCGGATGGGACTTGAATGAATATCTCCCTGATCTTTTGGCCCTAGAGAGGAATCAGACCTGGCGAGGCTACAAAACGATTTTTATGTATATAACGAATATCACGAATATGAATGATCTCTGGACTTGACTCCAAACATTGCAATACGAAAACAAAGCAATAACAATATGACGTACGATGCTGCAAGCATGCAGCATGGTCTAAAGAAAGAAATGACCGCAGGATCTTACCTTTGCGCTGAAGACGCCCAGGCTAACGGTGGAGCCAGCGCCGTTACGGACTTCCGTCGCGAATAGATTTGGGTCCGGATTGTCCTAGCATCCGGATCGTCAGACTTCATCCTATCGCCCTGCCCTGATCCTATAATAGTTTGACTCACAATGGTCCTTCCGTTGATGCCGATGATGTAGTCGAACCAAGGCTCCAAGGGTACTTCTGGATTCGTATTCCGCAAGACCTGGAAGCCGAATGCACCGCGTGTGGCCGACTGCTGCTCCTCGGGTGCAGCGTCGAGCCGTGAGATGAAGCGGTTGAGGGCGCCGAACATGGTAGTCATGATGTGAGGCGATGAGTTGTGAGGTGGATGAGCGTTGGATCTCGTCGAGGCCAGATGTTGTTCCTTGTCGTCTCGGGTCACGCTGGCCATAGCTTCCGATCGGCGTGCCCTATTTTGCGCTGGCGATAGAGGGTGTCGGGATCAGACTTGTTGTGATGAACATGTAGGAAAACAGACCCAAGTGCTGGGCTAATTTAATATTGAAATTCATGAGTGACTCGATAATTCTTGCAGCCTGGTCCTTCCCTTGCTGCGAAGTGCGGGAAACTGCGAGGCATCCCTTTTCGGTTAGCGTGAGGACAGAATAAGCGGCCCACGTGAATTCTATACTAGCCACTCTTAGTCTAGCTCATTATACAGCTGCAAGAAACTCACTAGCCGTCTACCACCTCGCTGCTTAACATGGGCATACATTATCCAGTGAGCTAATCCCAAAAATCTTGTTTTCTCGTGTTCTCTCTGCAATGGAAGAGGGCAGCGCGATGGACGAGGTTCCCAACGAGAAGGGGATACATCAGTGGCAGGATGCAGATCAATTCCCGGACAACCTCAGAAAGTAAATAGTTATTGCCCTGACCTTTGGTCATTCGCTAATCACTGGCCAGGTACTTTTTCCAACGCTTCAAGATTTGGTCGAAATATGATGAAGGTGTCTGGATGACAGATGATGCATGGTTCGGAGTAACCCCAGAGCCTATTGCAAAGTACGTTGGGCACACTATTCCTAAAACAATCCGTTAATTCCCCACAGCAAGATTGCTACTCATGTAGCTGAATCAGCGCCAAAGGAAAAAACCGTCATTGTTGACGCGTTTGCGGGAGTCGGCGGAAATGCTATTGCTTTCGCAATGTCAGGACGATGGGACCAGGTCTTTGCCATAGAGAAAGATCCCAAGACGATGAAATGCGCAAAGCACAACGCCAAACTTTACGGCGTCGATAAGAAGATTGTGTGGTGCACTGGCGACTGTTTCGATGTGATCAGTCGGAGGTTTAGCAAAGGCCAAGAAAACGTTGTCATCTTCGCCAGTCCTCCATGGGGTGGTAAGTACATACTTCTATTTCAGCCAGAATCTTGCTCATATTTGCAGGAACCGAATACAGTGCCGACGACGTGTTTGATCTCTCCAAGATGGAACCGTACAACTTCCACAAGCTTTACACAGAGTTCTCACGCTGCAGTAAAGACATGGTCCTCTATCTGCCACGGACTTCCGATCTGAATCAGGTCGCTCGTTACGCGCCGGAAGGCAAGAAGGTTGAAGTGGCCCACTATGCAATGCTGGGGGCTAGCAAGGTGAGCAAGGCTCTTACATTGAATATATTGATCTAACAAAGGTACTAGGCGCTGTGCGTTTACCTGGGCAATTTCAATTTTGAGCTAGATGAGGAGCCCGAAGAAGCTACGAGCACGACTGAAGCAGGCGCATAGGACAAGGTACGATTCATGCTTAGCATGGATGTCATGAAATCAGAAATCTGTAAATTATTAAAATTGATGCTTATGAAAAGATATCTTGGTTCAATCGTAATTTATCTGCAACTTGAGTTGAAATGTGAAACCACTTCATTCATAAACCCGCTGTAGGGCGGCCTCGCGCTTAGACATGACTACTATATAGGTATTATCAAGGCTTGGCTACTTGGTCTCGTCGCAAGACTCAACTGACCGGGCAATAAAAAAAATAGTACTTGGGTAATGATGAGGACGTCGCCCATGTGTCGGTACCCATTTGGGTCTCGGTGCTTGGCAATATGGCCCGTGCGCGTGCTTCTTTGACCGCGGAGGCGCCATCACCTTTACACATCACTGAGCCTGCGGGCCGCCTCCCAACCGCATGCTCGAACCCCTCAACTCCACGCGCCGGATGGTTTTCTTGCCGTCATATCCTTTTCTGCCGGACGACAAACGACCCTGAATTCACTCGTGTGAGCGACCGAACTTGTATGGCTGCGCTCCAGGCCGGCACGCCGTCTGCTCTTTCACCTCACCAGCGGTGCGCATTCACTGCCGGACGACGTTAGGGCTGCCCAACACCCCTCGCCTCTTACCTCGCATCACTATACAACTTCTGCCTCTATAACCATATCGTACCGATTACGAGTGGCCAATAAAACGCGCAATCATGGATGGCGACAACGACGTACAGATGGGCGCGACCCAGGACCCGCCCGCGGAAGAGAATGAGCTCGCGCAGCTGTTCATGGAAGCGAACCAATCTGCGTCTGGCGGAGGCAAAGATTTCTGGGATGACCTCAACACCAGAGCGCTCGATGTTGGCGAGAAGGCGGAGGACGCGATCGACTACGAAGATATCTCAGATGACGATCTTCCAGAAGAGGAGGAGGCAGACGACGCTGACCAGAATGGCCGCGGACCGAATGGTACAAATGGGCAGGACCTTTTCGGAGACGGTTACGACCATGACGACGATATGGACGACTTGTTCGGCGGATCGAGCCCTATAGCAGAGAGGTCACACCAAGAGAACATCCCTGTCACATCTATTGAGACAAGTCAGGCTGGTACAGGCGCAGATGCAGCCGCATCGGGCGATGGTGCACGAAAGACGCAACAAAATTTCCGGAACGTACGCTATGGCGATCCGGAGGAAGAACCACAGGAAGAGGATGATGATGATCCAGAGTGGAAAGAGCAGTTGGCCTTATTCCAAAAACACCGGCGTGGACACGATGATCGCCTTCCTTCTCCCCCACGTACATCGCAAGACGTGTTCCAGCGTATTTGGCCCGATTTCGAACCCGACAAACCCCCGCGGTTCGCGAGTCTAATCCCCCGCAAGCGTGCCCAATTCGTTCCTAGGGTACCTCTGAAGCTGCCAAAGCCTCTCCAAATCACCAAAGTCAGTCTCGAGATTGCTCAAGATCAGGAGAAAGCCTTTCGGCTTCCTGCTACCGACGTACAGCCCAAGACAGCCCGACAATTGGAGGAGGATCAAGGGGGTATCGTTCGCATTATCCAGCGCACCGAGGAAGAGAAGGAGAGCAATGAAGAAGTTGATCAGGATGATATCGAAGTAATCAGTGACCACGAGAAGATTGGCAATGTATCATTTGGCGACTTGAAGATTGCTTGCGAAGACTGGGATGTCCCGAGTATTGAGTCTTTGTCAGATCAGGAGGATCTATTGACGCCGCCTGACACATTCGGTGACAGCGAAGACTGGATTCGAGACCTCGCAATGCAGCCGATCAAGAGACGTAAGCTCGGTGAACGGGAGCGCCCTGTAAAGTTTTCGGTCTACGATCATATGGACCTGCCTTCATGGGATGATCCAGAGCTAGCCACTGCTAAGCTTTCGAAGAAGATCATTCTGGATATGAATGATCCACATCTCCTACTCGACATCCAACAGCCAAGCGCAGAACAGAGCAAGCCTCGCACAACAGGTCTAGGGCTCAAACGTGACAACCGTGGAAGTCTCGCGAACCCCATGTTCAAGCGCTACAACATCTCTAACGACGAGGCGTACGATGCATTGAAGGAAAATAGCCAGCAGAAGGTTCGCAGCAACCTTGGCCATCTGAACGTTGAGCACAGTTTGCCTGCGTTGAAGCTGCAGTATCCGTTTTATAAGGTCAACCTCAACGATCGCGAACTCCGATCTTTCCACCGTCCAATGATCACTTTCAAGGCTGGCGAGCGCGCCGGTGTCTCGCCCCTCAAGTCAGTGAAGAGGAAGCACAAGAAAAACCAAAAGCCGTCGGAGGCTTTCGCTGTCGCCGAGGACCTCAATGTTGGCGACAATTCCGATCTTCTTCTCGCCGAATATTCGGAAGAATGTCCGACTACCCTGTCCAACTTTGGCATGGGGACAAAGATTCTCAATTATTATCGTCGGAAGGACAACGACGACACATCCCGACCCAAACTGGAGTTGGGAGAAACGTCTGTGCTGTTACCTCAGGACAAGAGCCCCTTTTCCCTCTTCGGAACTGTCAACCCTGGCGAAACGGTACCGACGCTACACAATGCGATGTATCGGGCACCAGTATTTCAACATAGCCCAGCCAGCACCGACTTCTTGGTCAGCAGAAGCACCACTGGTGTGCATGGATCCAAGTATTACATCAGGAATCTTCAAAACCTGGTGGTGGTTGGTCAGCAGTTCCCTTCGGTTGAAGTTCCAGGAACGCATGCACGCAAGGTGACTGAAGCGTCCAAGAAGCGCTTGAAGATGTTGGCATTCCGAATGTACAGGAGAGGCCAGCAGCGTGGTCTTCGACAGCCTTGGGTTAGTAACGAGATGATCAAACACCACCTTCCTGGCACCGAAATTGCCCAGAATCGATCCAGGATGCGTGAGATCATGAAGTACGACAAGAACACCGGCACGTGGGAGCCCATGCCTGGGGAGACGATACCTGACGAACCTACCCTCCGGACCTGGATCAAGCCCGAAGACATTTGCTTGATTGACTCCATGCATGCAGGCGACAAGCAGCTTCAGGATGCTGGTATCAACTCTAGTGACATCAAGGATGATGACGATGGCGAGGATGGTGAACAAATGGAACTTAAGCTGGCACCATGGCACACTACCAAGAACTTCCTGAATGCATGTGCCGGCAAGGCCATGCTTGAGCTTCACGGCGAAGGCGACCCAACTGGTCGTGGAGAAGGATACAGCTTTATCAAGGTCTCCATGAAGGGCGGGTTCAAAGATATTGGTGAGAGCACTGCTGACAAGATGGATGCCAAGAAGCAGAAAGAGCTGGGCGGCCACAGCTACAACGTGCAGAGGCAGCAGGCACAGTACGAAAATGCCATCCAGCGCATCTGGAAGAAACAGGCAGATGCACTCGGCTCGGTTGCGGATCACGATGATGTCGATATGGATGACGACGACGAAGCTGAAGCACGCCCAACCCACGCACGGGGCAGATCTGAAGTCGGCACACCTGCGTTGCTCCGCGGCGATGATGATACAATGAGTCAATTCAGCCGCAACAGTGGGAACGACACTAGAGGCAAGAAACTGAAGATCAAGCGGACCATCAGGAACGATCGCAACGAATTGGAAACTCAGGTGGTCACTGTCACAAACCCAGAGGTCATCAAACTTTACGTCAAGCACAAGAAGCAAGAACAGCTTTTGAACATGAAGATCGATGACATCAAACCTACCGGAAATGCCGAGTTCGATAAGCAACAGATCTTGAAGCTCAAGGCCGAGGCTGCGCGTATCCAACGCAACATTGAACGCCGCCAGGGTCGTGAGAAAGCCAAGGGTATCAATACAGGCCCAATCAATGGTGAGGGCGGAAGCGTTGTAGGTGGAGGCAAAGGCTCAGGTGCTACGCCGAGGAAGTGTGCCAACTGTGGTGAAGTCGGCCACATCAAGACGAACAAGAAGTATGTATCATCTTTCCGGCAATGGTTGTAACTTTACTGACTTTCACAGGCTTTGCCCCCTCCTCAATGGCTCGAAGAAGCAGAGCGACACATTCAAGGACGCCAACGCCGGCTCTCCTGCTACTGTTGCCAACACTCCGGTCGTCTCCACTCCGCAGGTTGCCGGGTCTCCTCTTTAGTGAGCTCTTGTTTCATCCTTGGAACCAGCTCTTTCTTGCAGTTCATTTGAATGGTATGGTCGCATTATGGACACGTAAATAGCGTGTTTGGTATGCATAGCACGGGTGTTATAGGTACTGGTTTTTTCCTTGCTCTGGAACATGGTTGGCACTTCCCGATGGAAATGATGACGGGTTCGGCGTGCATTGGGAGGTGTGCTTTATCTTTCACTGTAATGTTTAGCTTCGACGGTAGAGTTGCTTTACGCAATGTCTGAGAGGTAGCGCCGTCTCGCCGTTGAGATATAAAATAAGCATACTGGAGACAAGATTCGACCATGCCTGTGCGTGCCGTGTGACATCTAGTGTTGCTACATGAATAAGAAGTAGAAACTAACATTAGTGTTACTTTCGGGCTCTCAAACAAATATTAACGTGTATAAGAATATCTCCACTTATGTGAAGCTGATGCATTAGAAAACTCACGATGAAAACTATTGCTATCAAATATCATAGAAGCTATGTAGCAAAATAATACGAATGTATCTAATAATATATCAAACTCCAGTGCAATTCAAAGTGGAGCTACCGCAATCACCCTGTTGTCAGTTCTCTATACTCATGTCGAGTGGATGAGGAATATTCGGGACGATTGTTCCGCTGATTATCTGATATTTTCTGATCAAGGCCAAGCCATTGCTCCGACGCCAACCAATGACATACGATTCTCTCGAATACGCTAGCCTGTTTTGGAAGTAAACGATGGGATGCTCGATCAAAGTAGAAAAGCATGCATCCTTTAAACATCTTGTTACTGCTATAAATAGGTGGTTGAGGCTTCTGAATATCTTGGTAGTATGAGCAGACGTGTTTAAATATGCTGCGAGTCTGGTTTTCTGATCGACGCATGTCGATTCGGACGAAATCATTGCACCCCACACCCCTTCTATCATTAAATCGATTGTCGTATATATTTGTCCAAAGAGAGCAATGGCTACACTGAATTATACATCTTCTATTATCATTACCGGTGGCACCCATGGAATGGGCTATCAAGCCACGCTGGCCGTCGCCCGCCAATGCCCTCAATCCCTCATCGTCATTGCTTCTCGGACTGATCCCCATGACGCGGCCACGACAATCAACAGAATGCTCAAGCAAGACAATGTCATATACATGGCACTTGATCTTGGATCCCTAGCCAACGTCCGCAAGTTCGTCAAGACATGGAAGGAAGAAGTACATCTTCCAATACGCGCATTGGTCTTGAATGCCGCGATCCAATTCCCGAGGGACATCAAGTACAGCACAGATGGAATGGAAATGAGCTTCGCAGTTAATCACGTAGGCCACGCACTACTGACGCATCTGCTACTGGGAGAAATGGACCGAAAAGCGAGGATCGTGGTAGTTGCCTCGAGCGTAAGTGGATACTCCTCGCAATCTTCCCACGCAACCCTCCCCCCCCCCTTGATCATCAGGGCGCCCATCTCAACACAATCCCACGCCGCTACAAACCAAAAAAAAAAAAATGCGAGCCTCAATCTGACCCTTCGGTTCCCAGGTCCACGACCCAGCGCAGAACTGGGGGCTGAAACCTCACTACACGACAGCGGGCGAGGCGGCATTCCCCTCGCGCGCCAGCCTCGAGGCCTTCTCAGGCCAGGACCGCTACGCAACCTCCAAGCTCGCAAACGTGCTGTGGACCAAGGCGCTCGCACGGCACATGGAATGGTGCCCCTCGCACGCATCCAAGACGGTGGTAGCGCTGGACCCGGGCCTGATGCCGGGGACGGGCATGCTGCGAAACGCGTCGCCGGTGTTTGCGTGGTTGGCTGTTCACGTGGCACCTTATTTGGTTTGGCTGCTGCGGTTAGTGATGCACCCGAACGTCCAGACGCCCAGGGACAGCGGGGAGAGTTTGGCCTGGCTGGCTACGAGCGAGGAGGTGGCCATGATGGGATGCAGTGGGGCTTATTTTGAGCAGAGGGGAGTGAGGGAGGTGGGTGCGGCGGCGCGGGTGGAGGCAACGCAGGAGGAGCTGTGGGAGTGGACGGTTGAGAGGATCGCGGAGACCCCGGAACAAAGGCAAACGTTCGAGAAATTGGCATAGACGGGCAACGGCGATATTGGCATGATCAGGTGGGGTAGCAGCGAGTCATCGGTTCAAAGGGAGTTCTCGACCGGTGGGATTCGGCCAAATGAGTTGTGCTGTGCTGGGGAGGGAGGGTTATGTTTTGATCCAGGTGCGTTGTGCTCTCGCGCGCGACGTGGGCGCGACACCGCAGAAGTCGCTAATTTTCGCTGCCAATTCTGCGCAAAAACCTAATTTTTTGATCTCGTAGCCCCTGACTGGTTTTCGAAAAATGTTCGAAGAGGTCCTGGAGTGATAGCTCTTAATGTTCACTGCATCATTCCAAGCTGTGTCTGTCCGATGATTCCGATGATCTCGCTGCCCAAACAACGCGCGCCGCGGAGGGTCTGCTTCATGTCGATCTACTGCTGCGGACGCGTTGTTGTTTCAAGATAGAAAAACAAGACTCGCTATGAAGGCCTTCTCCTGAGAGAAAGGGCAGAGGGAAAGGGCAGGAGATAAGCAGGCTGTAATGGAGGGTGGGATAAGACAAGCTGCGGGAACGGGGATCTCGTGAGCAACCCGAATTCCCCTCACCTGACAGACACGCGTCATGGCTCCCCTACACAGAAGCAATGTGATTGAACAAACCCATCCATGAAGTAGTTTTCCATGAAAAGATGGAGATTGGTTTCTCGAATAAGAGTGCCAATTATTCCAGCCTTGTGGGGGGTCGTGGCGAGGCGCCGCGAGGAAGTGATGGGGGTGTGGAGCGGCGCGTGACAGATGGAACATGGCGAAGGGAACAAAGAGAGGACATGCGCAAAGGATAGTCGGGTCGAATACACCACACAGTAGCGGGGCCTCCAGCACCATGGTGCGGAGTGTTGAGGCGCAATCGAAACAACACGGGGCTCGGGAGAAGGCAACGCGTGAACACCCAAAACATAGCATAGGAACAGTAGGAGAGCAGGCAGTCATGGCGATGGCGATGGCGGAAGTGAGTCAGTCGGTCGAATCAACGGCACGTCGGCGGGGGCGAGGGACTATGGATGATTTGCCTTCAGACAGGCAGCCATGGACGGGCGACGCGGCGAACCAATGGGACAGGCAGACAAAGAGACGAGGACTGCCGTGTTGGGCGGAGAGGAGGGGGAGGGGGAGGGGACAGGGACGGGGACGGGGACGGGGAGAGAACGGGGATGGGGAACAGCAGAAGGAGGAGCAGACTGGACATCCCAACAGACGGATGCAGAGGGCGCGGGCAGGATCCAGTCAGCGTTGGTCAGGGCCTATTTCTTGGGCGGGCCTCAGATCAAAAAGAGACCGAGAATACAAATCCTTCCTAATTGGGTTTGGACTGGGTCTTGCAGAGTTGTTGATCTGATGGGTCGTTCTCGCTTCAGCCCGTACTATTTAACCCAAGGGCCCCGCCCGCTGCGCGCACCCTTCGCCCTCCATCAACTCCCCGAGCTTCCACATCGCCCATCTGCCCATAGATTTTGACGCCCCGCCCCTCATTCGAAGCATCAGATCCAACTCTTTACAACGCTACACCTATCTTCAACAATGCCTCCCAAGAAAGCATCCACCGCTGCCCCCAAGAAGGCCGCCTCGGCGCCGGCTCATGCCTCCTACCAAGGTACGTTGCGCCCGCGTTGCTCCCCACCACGCCGTCGCACGGCCTGGACGATGCTTCTATCGTGTTCGCCGGTCAATGCTAACGTATTCTTGTAGACATGGTCAAGGACGCCATCATCAACGTGAGTCTGCTCTTCTAGGCGCATTGCGATCCCCGCTTTCGGGTTGCGACACCGAACCGAGTGCTCCATCGCAAAAGCTCCGCACGCGTCGCCCGACGCTTTGCTCTCTGACAGACACATTTGCTGACGAGCTCTATGCATGCTACAGCTCAAGGAACGCAATGGTTCTAGGTGAGTCAACTCTTGGAGGTGTTGACGTGTGCTGCTCGCCACGTCACGCTTTCGTCCCAACCGATTGGCGTACTCGTGCTGACCACGATGGTGTCTACAGCCGCCAGGCCATTCAGAAGTACATTCGCGCCAACAACAGCCTTGGCGACATCACCGACAACGCCTTCAAGGGCCATGTCAACCGTGCCATCACTGCCGGCGAGGAGAAGGGCGACTTCACGCGCCCCAAGGGTGAGTCCCGCGCACTACCGGTTTCAGGTCGACTTAGTACTATGACCGCACATCTTGTCGGCGCGTCTTCTTCAGGCGCGTCTACTTGACCAGCGTGCGAGTACTGACGAGTACTATGTTGCCGTCGCCTTTCATTCAGTACCAGCAAGCTGACTCTGTGCTCAGGTGCCTCTGGTACTGTGAAGCTCGCTAAGAAGGAGACCAAGCCCAAGGCTGAGAAGAAGGCTGCTGAGCCTAAGGCCGAGAAGAAGACGGCTGAGAAGAAGACGGAGAAGAAGGTCGAGAAGAAGCCCGCCGCCGCCGCCACCAAGGCTAAGAAGGCTACCACCACCGCCACTGTCAGTGTTTACCTTTGACCTTGTCGCCCCCGATCCCACGCTGACCCTTGTCACAGAAGGCAAAGGCTGCTCCTGCCAAGAAGACGGAGAAGAAGGTTGTCGAGAAGAAGACTGTGGCAAAGGCTGCCCCCGCAAAGAAGGCCACTGCCGGCCGTCCCAAGGCCAACGCCAGTAAGCCCCGCAAGACCTCGACTACTGCCAGCGCTGCCCCCGCTGTCGAGAAGGAGGTCTCGCGCGTCTTGGGCAAGACCAAGTCGGGTCGTGTGACCAAGACCAAGGCTACCACGGCCAAGGCCGCTGCCCCTAAGAAGGCCGCTGCCACCAAGAAGACTACGACGACGACCAAGAAGGCCACCCCCAAGAAGGCAACGCCGAAGAAGGCCACCCCCAAGAAGGCCGAGGCATGAATTGCCCTTCACTGAAGCCTTCATTTCATGTTGTTGTTCTAACTAGTCTTGCTTGCCTAGGCAGTTCGACGGTCTGGTCGACGCAAGTAAGCTATGTACGTGATATCCCCTTTTCGACAATGTGTGGGTATGGGATGGCAGGAAGCGGGACTGGGTGTTCAATTTTCGGGCTTTGGGTCATGTCACATTTGGAGCTGGCGTTCAAGGGCGTTTCCCGTACAGTGTGTCACTAGTATTGTTTGCTTCGGCGGCGGCAGCGCCGGACTTGTTCTTTTTTCGCGTTCTAGGAGCAAAAGGTAGCGCGGACGATATGCCATTGTCCGAGAAATGAAAATCGGATTATAATTCAAACGGTACTTGTTCCATTGTTGAGCATGCCTTGTCCGAGCGCGTCATGTAAACAACGCGTCGATGAGGGGGCAGACGTGTCAGAGTCCGTGCGAGGGCGGTGAATTGAGCGAGAGCACGTGACCCGATCGATAAGCGATACTGCACCTTAGCGAGGACGAGTAGCCGTCGGCTCTATCCCAAGATGGATCGAACATGTTCGGTGGCGCTCAGCCCAAGCGGGCAATTGTAGACGCCGTTTGTCGAGGGCTCTGGCAGTGTGCTTAGCCCTGGGGTACCTAGGCACGAGTCTCGGTGGGTGCGTCAGAGTGGAGGGTGACGTGGAAGCTTGGAAGGTATCAGATCTGCATAGGCGTAGGCGTGCACAGAGGAAAAAATCTTGGGGGCAAGACCGGCGAGTTTTTGTGAAGCTCAGCTGTGCACCTGCTCGTACGAAAGCGGCGGCATCCGTACTCTAGGCCTGAAGCGTGCCGTCGCCACAAGCCACACTGGAGCCGCAATGGCAAGCCTCCAGGGCTCGACGAGTCGAGTTTTTTTTTTCACCCGAACTCTGGCCGTGAAATGGCGAAAAGCCACCAGCCACGGACGCAGGCCATGCGCCGCAAATGAGGCCCCATCCGGCCCCAGAGAATGTTTTCTTTTGAAACGCAGTCCCTCCATCTGACGGCGGCGTGCATGAGGCCGGCGGTTGCTTATGGCCGCTGCGGTTCCGAAGAAGCAAGCATAGACTCTCTGTGACGGGGTCGACGGGCCCCAGGCTGCATGTGCATGCATGCAGCAGGGCGGCGGCGCCAGCGCTATCGACATGCGCAGCAATGGCTCGAAATAGGCACAGCAGAGCAAGATGGCCGGGGACGGGCTCGCGCAGAGCAGAGAGGGCCAAAGAGGAAATGAGGTGTGGCTATTCCTGCGCCGGCCGAAACATGACGGGGGGGTTCCAGAAGAACAGAGGGGGGGAGGGCACATGGCACGCGCTACGGCGCCTGTCTGCGGGCCGTCCACAGGCGCAGGGCGAGGGCTGGTAGATGGGCCATCCGCCGCTCCGGCCTGAGGCACAGCGGTGGGCGATGGCGGCATCCGGGCCCGCGAGCGCGAGATTGCGGCTCGTTCGGAGAGGCGGCGGGCGAGGCTGCGAGTCCCATGCACCCATCCATGGGGCCCCTTTGCACCCGGCATCCAGCTGGGGAGCGAGCGCAGCAGGCGGGAGGCGGGAGGAGAGCGGGCAGCGCACACCCAGCTGGGGACGCGGCGGAGAGAGAGGGCATGCGTGCCACTTTTCAACCGCCATTCCCGCCCTGTGGGAATGCCTGCAGGCCAGTGTGGCTGAGGGAACCTGCGGGCTGGGACACGTTATCGGCCTGGGACGGCTAGCCCGATGAGGCGCTGCTACTCAGCCCAATTTCCTCGCGCAATGTTCCCCTGAGGTGGTGAAGAGGGCAGAGGCAGAGGGCAGAGGGAAGAACCCAAGCACGGCGTCCACGACGGCCACAATTGCATCGCATCTCCCTCTGCACCCGCCTCTGCACCGCCGCCCGTCTCGCGCCCTCTCGCGCCCGCCCGCCCGCCGTGTCGCTGGGGAGTCGTGGTACTTGTATCGATCCGTTTGCCGGCGCGGCGCTTGGCAGCGGACCCTTGCGAAGCTGACTGGGCTTCCAAGGTTGCTCGGCCTGCTTTGTCTCTGTGACAACTCCAGCAGCCATCCTCAGACCGTGGCCGACCCTCCCTCCACCAAGCCTCTGCATTCTTCGACCCCCCCAAGCTGTTATCCCCCGCACGCAATTCCTGCCTGCTGCTATCCGCTACCCCCCGCCGTCGCCCACGCCCCAGCGAGCCCGCCCCGACGACGCCTCGCCTGCCCTTCCGCAAGCCCAGCGACCCAGTCCCTAATCCCGCGAGCCGCCCTCACCACCCCAGCCCCCTCCCGTAGCAACACCCGCCCACAACGACCACGCTGGCGGCGGCCGTCTCCTCCTCCCCGCCGCCTCGAGCCGGAAAGCACTCAGTCATATTGATGAGCGCGACGACTCATGATACCCGGATAATGCCCTCTTTTGTGGCTGACCGAAGCGACAATCCCACCGCCTACTCACATCCGCACTCGCCCTACGATCTGCCCACGCGCTCTTCGGGCGACAGCAGACAGCAGAGGAACGGCCATGCAGACCGCCGCCCCAACGCCGACCTCCCCACCATGAATGGCAAGCTGTCCAACGGCGCCCCGGTGACGCAATCGCTGTCAAACGGCCGTCCGATGCAGCCCCAGCCCGCCGATAAGAGGCCCTCGCAGCCAAACGGCGGATGGGGGTTTGAGTCGGAGAGCCCCTTCAAGCCGTCCGAGAGTCGCGGCAACTCGGGCGAGCAGCATCGCAGGGATGACGGGTACTTCGCGTCCGTCCACAGCAGCGAGCAGGAGGACGGGTGCAGGACCACGCACGTCAAGCTGGGCACCATCAATGCCAGCGACGGCTCCAAGGAGATCCATAGAGACTTCACCGCCCCCGCCCGCCAGGGCTCCGATATGAGCAACTCGCAGTCGACCAACCCGCAGGCCAGCGACGCCAACCTGCAGGTCCCCAACTCGACCTACCGCGTTTCCTCGCCCCCCGCATTCAACCACAATACCCCTTCCTCTCCCCAGCCGCCGTATCGCTTGCAGCAGCGCCACACCCTGGAGGTGCCCAAGGTGTCGTCGTCGCGCGCCCGCGACCTCCAGCAGAATCCTTCCGACGACGTCGCCGTCGCTAGCGGGAGGTTCTCCCCCAACACCCCTACCCGCCGGAGAGGTTCCATGTCGCTGGCCAGACGGGCCACGCGCTCCATCCACTCCGACATGCACCTCGAGGAACCACAGCAGGACGAGGAGGCTGCACGCTGGGCTGAGCACATCCGCCAGAAGCGCGCCAGCAAGCGCAAGCGAAAAGAAGACGAGGACGATGACCGTGTCGTTGTCGGTACCAAGGTCGACCAGAACCACGTCAACTGGGTGACCGCCTACAACATGTTGACGGGCATCCGGTTTACCGTGTCTAGGACCAACGCAAAAATGGACCGCGAGCTCACCGACGCCGACTTCGATGCCAAGCACAAGTTCTCCTTTGATATGTATGCTGTATCTTGGACCCCGTTTCATTACCGTTGATCGCTAACTGAGTTGCAGTACTGGGAATGAACTGACGCCATCCGCCAAGTATGACTTCAAGTTCAAGGACTATGCACCATGGGTGTTCCGACATCTTCGTCAGACCTTCAAGCTAGATCCTGCCGACTACCTCGTCTCATTGACGAGCAAGTACATTCTTTCCGAGCTCGGCTCCCCTGGAAAGAGTGGTAGCTTCTTCTACTTCTCGCGAGACTACAAGTACATCATCAAGACGATTCACCATGCAGAGCACAAGTTCCTGCGGAAGATCTTGAAGGACTACTACAACCACGTCAAGGACAACCCAAACACCCTACTCTCCCAGTTCTATGGCCTCCACCGTGTCAAGATTCCGTACGGTCGCAAAATCCACTTCGTCGTCATGAACAACCTGTTCCCCCCGCATCGCGACATCCACCGCACTTTTGATTTGAAGGGTTCGACTATCGGCCGAGACTTTAAGGAAGAGGAGTTGGAGGCTAACCCACGTGCTACGCTGAAGGACCTTAACTGGTTGAGGAGAGATCTGCATCTGGAGTTTGGGCCCACAAAGAAGCAGATGTTCATTGAGCAGATGCAGAGAGACGTAAAGCTCCTGCAGCGACTGCACATTATGGACTATTCGCTTCTGATTGGCATACACGATCTGGAGAAGGGCAATGAAGAGAACCTGCGAGACAAGACGTTGCAGGTATTCCAGCCAGGGGGCGAAGCCGAGGAGCCACAACCGAACCAGCTCATGCGGACTCCATCGAAGCTTGAGAGCGCTCGCAAAGCCAAGGAGCTCAGACAGATGATCAAAACTCAGAAGCCTGTTCCAATGGATCAGACGACGAGTAAGATGCCTGATGAGCTCCAAGATCCTAAGAGGAACTTTTACTTTTACTCAGATGACGGTGGGTTTAGGGCTACGCATGAGGACAACACGCCCGGCGAGGAGATTTACTACCTGGGCATTATTGATTGTCTGACACACGTATGTTTCTCTTATTCTATTCTTGCACTATATGCTAATTTCCTTAGTACTCCTTTATCAAGCGCATGGAACATTTCTTCAAGGGACTTGCAAACACAGAGTCTCAAATCTCCGCCATTCCTCCCGAACGTTACGGCGACCGTTTTGTTAAGTTCATCAGCGGTGTTACAAAGACGAAGGAGGCTGCCGACCGTGAAAAGGGCGAGGCATCTGCCCATGCCCTGAGCGATCCCTTGCTCCCAGGCGTGAACGCGACCCGCAAGGATCGCGAGTCCACGGAGCAGGTCCTAGAGAAGGCGGAGGGTCAGGCCTCTCGTTCGAGGCAACAGGGAGCTACTGAGGAAGATATACCACATCGCGAGATGCGTATAGTGCGGAGTCCGTCTGCTGAGCGAGGCGAGCTCGGCACAACGTTGCCTGTAGTCGAGGAGGCTGCCGAGTCGGCAAGCACTGGAGGCAGGAGTGGTCGGAGCACAGAGACTGAGCTTCAGCCCCCAGCTCCACCTCTAAAATCGAACGATCCTCGGATACAACAGGGATCAAGAGACCATTCACACCAAAGACCACCTCCAACGCCACCAAAGGATTCGGTGCACGGCTCGAGCGACAACCGACCGCCAACTCCTCCAAAGGATGACATGTACACAAACCGACACTCTGGGCCACCAACGCCCCCAAAGGAGGCAACACCCCGAAGGGATAAGGAGTTGCCTCTACCCCCTTCCATGGAAACTGTTGTACGAGTGAACTAGGAGGAACAATACCCATTCCACACGGGCATTCGTTTCCCTGTCCATGATAAAAAAACTTTTTTTTTTCGAATCTCATGCTGGACTTGCATATTGTTTTCCTTTGTCACCGACACAAACATTTCTCTTTTTTTTTCCTCTCTTTGCTCCTCGAGAGTGCGCTTTTTTGTTATTCCCTCCGACCAAAGCGCGGCCGAACTGCAATGCATGATACCAAAGGCGTGTTTTGCACACATTTTTGCCCCCTCTAGCAACGACCTACTGTGAGCGTGTGTGCCGCCTACCCAACTCTTCTTTTTTGAAACTCTCTTCATCAATCTCGTTGGTCTCTTTTTCTTTTTTGTTCACCACAACTCCAAATCTTTCCCTTTTTGGCTCGTTTCCGCTTTCCCCTTTGTTGTGTTCGGGCTGTAACGGGATGGCGAGACGGCTGGCTTTTTTTTTCCCTTTTGAGTGTTTGTGCGTGTGGCCTGCTACTACAACCCAATGTACGCGTGCGTGTGCGTGTACATGTGTGTGGGAGAGAGTGAGTGGGTGGGTCGTGTGTGCCATTATAGCATATTTTACTACTTTACTAGCAACTACTACCTCCTACTGCTACTACCGATCCTTGTCACCCTTTTTTTTCCTTTTCCGCTTCTGCTTCTGCTATATAATTTTGCCGTCGTCTTGTTATCGCTGTTATCTTTTGAGGGGTTTTTGAAATGTGTGAGCCATTTGCTTGTCTGGGTCGTTGCTGTGCCGCCCGCGGAATGGCTGGGGCTGGGTAGATGTAATTGTTGGGAGGAGGGAGGGGAAGAGGGAGATTGGACCCCGCGGGGTGGGTGGGAAGGGGAGATATGTTATTCATATAGATTTCGCATCTTTTGCATTACGCCTTTGTTTTTTGCCTGGGTGCGGTGTCTCTGTGTGTGACCCTTGGAAGGGAAGAGGAGAGTTGCTGATGTGGTAGGTAGAGGGGGGATTGTGCTTCTTGTAGGATAGTTTGGTGTTGGGGTTTGGGATGGATAGGTAGAATTAATGAATACAGCTCTTTACCTGATGAACTTTTCTGTTTGGGATTGACGTGCTGTGTGAGGGATTGTTTGGGGGTGGGGTGAGTGTGGGGTGAGTGTGGGGTTCGGCGGAAGCTAGGAAGATGGATAGGTGTGACATGATGCTCCATGCACGTTTAGAGTTACAGATATCAGATGCCCTATGTCTACTGTACCGCATTCAGAGGCATGCATATCGTAATGGGCGAAGTATACTACTTAGGCGCAAGAGTGAGCAGTAAAATATTTAGACATAACTGTATCTGGATGCTTTTAGTACCAGTAGTAATCATGTGAATAAGGCCTCTATGCTTTATTTTACCTTTTAATTCCTGTTATTACTTTTATGTATTACAGTACTTGCCTGTTGTTGGGCGGTATTTACACCTTATGTTCTGGTGCCTCACCTTAGCCAGCCCCAGCGAAGTGAAGGCGGAAATAAGATGAGACAACCCTTTTTTGCCTTTAAAAAAACTCAGAATTTGTTTTCAAGAACTTATTTCTTAATTACTGATAGTCCTATGGCAATTTATTCACGTTGCGCTGACTGGAGAATATTTCTGATGATTAAGATGCAAACTTGAGATGCAAAACATGATTACACGAGATACACGCGCCGTACACTTCAAAAGCCACAAAGCCCCGCAGCACCCTCCGTTACAATCCATAAAAAGTACAGAAAAAGAAATACCAAGAGGTGTATGTGTGTTGAGAAGTTGCATACTGTGTTTGGAACCTGAGAGTCGCGTCCATGATGTGCTCCGGTTACTCTTCTCACATGACCCACTAGATCAGCCTTATCCCCAGTCCCCTCCCACGATCAACATGTCAGTGTATGTTAAATTTATATAGTGCTGACATCTGGAAGTGGCGTGAATACTGCCATCTACGCAGGACACAATAAACATGTTCCCTGCGCAAGGACGCGCAGGCTTGCGCGCAAAGTAGTTTATGCCGAAAAGCTCCCGCGATGACATCAGAGAGTTCACGTGGATATATTTCAAAAACCCGAGATCAATCACATTCCTTTTGCCAACTCATGTTCATATACTCTTGCATGTCCACAAACTGGTTAGCCACCTAGTACCAGTAATCTAGGATACTCGACGAGCTCGACATCATGGGCGGGTTCCAAAAAAAAAAGATCTGAATACTCATGTTCAATGATGCATTACTTTCAGAGCTTTCGTCACTCGATGAGGACCAACTGGCGTGTATGAAGCATGCCGCATTGGTGCTGACCAAGATCGAATCTATGGTAGTGTACAGATCGACTTCACTGTCCCTTCACTATCCTCACCCCAGTCCGACTCTTCGCTTACTTGTAGAAGTCGAATTTGTCTGCCTCAGTCGCTCCCTTGACCTGGCTGGCGTACGCATCCTCCAGATCGCTTTGGATGATGTTGTACCTGTTCTTTCGGACTGCCCTCAGACCCGCCTCTTGCATGATGGCAGCAATGACCGCACCAGAAAGAGGGTCATTCCTCACAATCAAGCTGTCCAAATCAACCTCCGGCGACAGGCTCATCTTGCCTGCAATGGTGGAGAAGATGAGACGGCGCTCACGGCGATCCCTCAGCGACGGGAACTCAATCTTTCGATCCAAACGACCGGGTCGGAGCAGAGCAGGATCAAGCGTGTCGGCACGGTTCGTTGCCATGATGACCTTGACGTTGGCTGTCTGATCGAAACCATCCATCTGGTTCAGCAACTCAAGCAGGATACGCTGAACCTCTCGGTCGGCACCCGTCTGTGCATCGAAACGTTTGGTCGCAATAGCATCGATTTCGTCGATGAAGATGATTGATGGCGAGTTTTCGCGCGCCATTCGGAACACGTCACGGACCATACGCGGTCCCTCACCCAGATACTTCTGCACGAACTCGGACCCCACCACACGGATAAAAGATGCCGTTGTGCTGTTGGCCACTGCCTTCACCAACATGGTCTTTCCGGTACCCGGGGGGCCGTAGAGCAGGACACCACGAGGTGGGTCAATACCGATCTGCTTGTAGAGGTCGAAATGTGTCAACGGCAGCTCAACAGCTTCTCGAATTTCCTGCTTTTGCATATCAAGACCACCGACATCCGCATATGTCACGTCGGGCTTCTCATCTTGACCAAGCATGGCAATGGATGAATCAGCCTCGGGGGGCAGGATGTCCACGAGGGCATTCGAGTGGCGATGTAGGGCGACGGAGGAGGATGGTTTGAGAAGTTCGCGGTCGAGGGTGGAGAGAATGCGGACGACATAGTTGGATCCGGTCGATGACTGTACGATGCCGGTACTGTGGATGTTAACCTCGCGGGGCTGAAGGTTAGGAACGGTAGCTTACTTCTGGTCGATCGCCTCCATGAACTGTCCTATGACCAGCGGAACACTCTGAATGCGCTTGATTTCTTCCTGTGCCCGAACCAACTCCCTCTTCAAACTCCGCTGCTCATCCTTGATGTACTCTTCCTGGAGGTGAATGTACCTGTCGCACGTTAGCCACCGCAGTTCGTGACGACATGGAGGGTCCTACGCACTCTAGCTGTCGCTGAAGCTTCTTGAAGGTCGAATAGTCATCATTTCCGTCTGTCGAGAAACCCTCGAGTGTATCGAAGTTCGGTATCGAAGAGGGGAGCTGCTTCTTGTGAGGCGGGACCGTGTTGGCTGGGTTCTCGACGGAGGCGTCAGCCATGGCTGCTGCGACGGTTTTGGGCGGGGTGCGTTTGCTGAGGTGTAGGGATAAGCGACAAAGGATCGGCGAGAGAGTCTGGGCTGGCTAGAGAATGGCGCGGGCGTGGGTGGAGTTGTCGGGTGTATAGCCGTTACGAGATGTTGATGAAGCTCACGGTCGCAATCGGAGGATAGTAGCGCCTGGCTCCGACGCACGTGACCGTCAACCTCAACCTTGGGACTTCTGGGCACAAGGTGGTACGGTTGGGGCAGCGACCCAGTGCAGCGTGTACAGCGAGTTTGTTGAATTCTGAAAAGCTACACACGGCGTGAATATTGCTACGGCGCTCATGGCCTTTGGACCCGTGAAGACAATTTCGTCCCCTTTCCAAGGTTGCCGTCATGCACTCAATTCATTGGCCCTGGCCCGAGCGTAGCCAAATGCACGACATTGTCGGAACAACTCACGTCGTTTGATGTGTTTCACCGCTCGGTTGCTGTCATCCTTACTTGGCCGGTCCCTCCCAAGGGCCTCTGGGGCGGCGCCAGCCACGTTATCCGCAAGAGGCGCGCCGTGTTGTTCAGTTGCTTGCACGGTGGCAAAAGCCAATCACACTGGAGTGGAGGCGCGCCCCAGATACAGGTCCCGCGGCCCATGAGTAGCGACGAGCCTGAGCCGGCTCACGACAGGCGCCGATGGCGGCAGCCCTGTACAGGTAGCTAACGAAGACGCAATAGCATCGCACACCGCAGGTTCAGATCGACGGGCCGTCCAGGTTGGTTCCTCGCCCACGCATTCCTTCTTCCCCGCTATCATCTCACAAGCGGCCCGCTTGCTGGACCCTTGGCGGCCGCACAGTTAACTTCTCTCCATCGTGTCATTGCCCGCCCTTGTGCGTCAGGGCTGCGAGGCGCGGAAGCTTCTCCACTGCGTGGGAGCAGCTCCACCCCTCTGTGTGAGGGAGATGGGCAGACGCGCATGCCGAATAAAATGGTCACCCCGGTCATTCATCGGCCTCTCACCAGGGCGAATCCGTACCACCCGCCGGCATGGCCTTTTCCTTTTTTTTTTTCCTCTTCCTTCCAGAGCCAGACCCGCCGTCGGCAAGGCCTGATGCGCCTATTCTTACGGAAAGGAGCGTCTGGAGGCCTGTATTGCCGTGTCACGGTAGCCTGCTGGGACCCTGGACCCGGCAAGCCAGCTGGCTCGGGAGGGGATGGGGGGAGGCACGGGGCGGCCAAACCAGGCCCAGACGATCTGCCGTCAGATTGATTGTGAGTGGAAATGCTTGGGGGGATCGTTGGGGGCTCGAGGGCGCGGAGATGGCAGGCTCGTCCACGGGAGTGCGGTCTTGGATGGTCGGGTTGACACAGGGACGAGCAGGAGCCGGCGGAGTCAGCACCCGCGAATGGTCAGGTTCTCGCCCACGTTTAGACCCAGCGAAAGATAACAGCACGACGCCTGCAAAGTGCCAGTGATGTAATAAGTGGAGAGAGCATGTGTTACTCGTGTTACAACGGCCAAATGACCCGGGAGTGAATCAAATTAGGGTTAGACTAGGCTGGAAGGGCCCGGCATTGCAGCCACTCGACTGGTCGCGCGCGTGAACGCGTGTTCTGATCCTTATGCAGACGTTTATTCTGACCTCTGCAAAAAACTGCAGAGTCGCAGCTCGCAATTGCTGCTGTCCTGGCTGTCTGCGACCTGTTGCTGTCGAGTCGGGCGGCAGTCCCGTGACAGCGGCTAGCGGCTTTTCCCAAGGGAGAGGCTGACTAAACCCTCTGCCATTCTGATTCTCTCCGCCTCCAGAGACCCCCATAGCCGCCGCAAATCGCGTCCAAGTTCGTGCGGAACGTGAACCTATCGACCGCATCCCAAACACGCCCTCCCCCGCGTTTCCCTGATGAAAGCACCCCGTTAGCGCCTGCATCTCGTCGCGTGGTGAGTGTCGGTCGCCCTGCCTCTCCCCCCCCGTGGGCCTGCCCGCGTCTGGACACAGCCCGGCTGTCGCCTCCACGTTCGCGTTCACGTCTATCAACATGACTGCTAACGGTGCGCGTTCCAGGTGGATTGACTGCACTCACGTGCGTCGCTGGCCCTCACCCCTTCCCTCGCCGCCTCCCCTCCCCCCGTCCCGAGTACCTGTCGTGTCCCAGCCCGAAGGGCCCACCGCGCACCATGGACTTCCAGTCTCCCCAGAACGGCGGCATGTACGATCCATCCACCTTCATCGATCCGAGCGCCATCGCCAACAACCAGATGAACGGGACGCGATCCTACCCCATGTCGTCGGTCCCCCAGAAACGTGACTCGACCGGCGCCGCCCTGTCGCGTTCGCAAACCCCATCACAACAGGCCCAGTTCGGCTTCCAGCAGGGCTTCTCCCACACACCCTCCCCGACAATGCAGAACCAGCATTTTCGCCCGGGCCAGATGGGCGGCCCCCAGAGGATGCAGACCGGGTCGCCCGCGCAGAACCCCCACGCGCCGGGCATGTCCCCCATGGGCTTCGCGCAGGGCAACCAGATGCCCCAGGGCTTTGATCACAATGCCGGGGGCCAGTTTCCCGTGCAGTCTGTTCAATTGTCGCAGAACCTGCAGAACCGACAGCAGGAGGCGCAAAGGCAATACGCTATGCGCCTCCAAGCGCAGCAGCAGCAGATCGGCAATCTGGCCGCAAACAACATGGCTGCCCAGCAGCGACACCAGGTCGGGCAGATGCCGGGCGCCATGGGTCAGCACCCGGGCATGCAGCAGAACATGATGCAAGGCCAGATGCAGGGCCAGATGCAAGGCCAAATGCCGAACCAGCAAGCACACGCGAGCTTCGTCAAGAACATTGCCGCATTGATGGCCTCGCAAAACCGACCGTTCAATCCCGCCCCCATAGCCGCCAACCGCCAGATAAATCTCCAGCAGCTGTACAGCGCTGTCATGAAGTTCAAGGGATACAGATACGTCACGCAGACCCAGGGCTGGCCTCGGATTGCGCAGATGATTGGAATCAACCCCCAGCAGTTTCCACAAGCCCCCGAGGAGCTACGAGTGGCATACGAGCAGAACCTCGGACCCTACGAGACGGCCTGGCTGCAGCAAAGGCAGCAGAACATGAAGATGAATCCCATGCAAGGACAAATGGGTGCAATGGGACAGCAAATGTCACCAAACAGGCCCATGGTTCCCGGAACTCCAAACAGCGCTTCAGCGCAGCACGATTACCTCCAACAACTGCAGAGGAAGGCTGCCATGCAACAGCAACAGCAGCAGCAGCAACAACAGCAGCAGCAGCAAAGGCAAGGCGCCCCAGGCATGCCTCCACAGCAGCAACAGCCACAGCAGCCGCAGCCACAGTTTGATCATTCAGCGCAACAACAGCAGCAGTCTACGCCAATGCAGAACACCGCTACACTGGCCAGCGTCAATGGTCGAAGTACCCCGCAGGCGGACCCCAACTTGTTGAATCAGCACCGCAAGAGTGCTAGCCGACAATTGGAAGCAACTCCTCCTCAGGGACCAGAGGCTGCTCACACACCGGCTGGTGTCAAGGAGCCTGCTCCTGCATCTGAACCACCTGCTTCGAAGTCACCAAAGGGTCCTAATCACATAGAGATCCATGACAACGAAGTATGCTATAAGCCTACCTCAAAGACACAGCACAACTGGGGTGGACTGGACTTTGACTCTGAGAACTATGAGAGGCTAGTCGACAGCATATTGAACTTCAGGCCGAATATGCCAGCAGTGACAGAGATGGGCGTGCTTGATATCCGGGCTCTCACCATGAGCATTCGGTCCGGACTTCACGCGGAAACTAGGTTGGCATTGGATACGCTTTCCAAGCTCACATACGAGCAGAGTATCCACGTTGAATTGGAGCGGTGCGAAGATCTGGTTGACGTGCTTGTAGAGTGCGCGGAAGACCAACTAGAGACCCTGGGTAACGATAACCCAGAGGTTTCTGACATTATAGATCTCCCATCTTACGAAGATGTCCTACATAATTGCCGCATCGAAATCGCCTCTCTTCAGAACCATCCCGAGTTTGGATCCAAGGATTACGATCTGGATCGAACAGCAGATCGTTTGCTCGCCATCACAACAATTTTCCGGAACCTGTCCTTCCTCGAGATCAACCACAGTTCTCTAGCTAGCGAGACAGTGATGAAGTTTTTCTCGAACGCAATACGGCTTGTCGGAACTCGAGTTCTCTACCTGCGATCCCACGCCAACACTCTGGACTTTATGAAGGATCTCATTACTTTCTTCTCCAACACAAGCACTAGGATTGTATTACCATCCCGCGAAGACGCATATCCCATCGTCCATTTTCTTTGCGCCTTTGCGCCCTCACCTCGCCCGAGCTTACCCGTTAAATTCACACCCTACAACCCAAAGATCCATCGCTATCTCCCATCGGCCGTGGACAGTTTGGCCAAACTTCTGGCGCGTGACGATCCGAATCGGACCTACTTCAAGCAAATTTTCGCCAATGAAGCAACATCTGACCCTCCTTACGACCTTTTGACACGGGCCTTTGCGCTTTCAATCGCCGTAATCCCGGATCGGACGGAAGGCACCCTTTACCATGTCATCGAGGCGCGGCCCGCTCAGGTACCCTATACCGAGGCATGGATCGCAGAGAAACGTAAAGCCTACCTCATGCAAGGTATGCTTGCCGCAGACATCCTTGCGAGCTTGGCGCCTGGGCCAGAGGCAGGACTCTGTCGTAGCTGGCTCGAAGCTGAAGACGGCTGGACATTCAGTTTGATCAAATTTGCAATGGGTCTTTGTGCCACAGATGCTAGCATGCAGACTCAGCCAGCACCTCCAAACCATCGCGGTCAACGGCCTCTGGAACAGGATCGGGAAGGGCTGCTCCTCATTGTCCATCGTGCACTTTCAATGCTCAAACGCCTCGGTGACAAGGCCAAAGGGGCTGAACCTCTTGTGAAGAGTGTCCAGACAAATGGGCATGTGGAAGAAGATGACGAAGACGAAGATATGGAGACCCTAGAGGTTGGGGGCAACACGTGGAAGATCCGAGCCGATATCTTGCCGAGGAAAGAGACCCTACTCGGGGCTTTACTTACTGCAGGTATCGACGGCCCGTCATTGAAGCAGTTTTGTCGGATTGGGTACTTAGGGGACTAGGCACATGGAAATGGATGAAATGAGAGGCGCAATGGGTGGATTTTGGGAGTAGTCTGGGTTATGTATCTGCAAAAGCGGCCAAGGAGGGGGGTGGGACAAATTTCTATTCACTACCCTGTGATATTATGCAATACCCTTGATTGGGTTCATTAATTATATGACCCGTTTTGTATAAATTTCTTGCCGTGTCGAACAAATCGCTGAATTTGATACCCGTTTGAAACTGGCCGTGTCCACTGTCTTAAACCGGACGTCTGCGAGTGAACGCGGGCATGCGCTAATCTAGGAGCCCTAGCCGAGCGCTAGTGTCCGACCTCTTTGACTGGCATTCCGATTTCCTTGGTTGCGTCGCCCCTCCAAGCTCCCCTCCACGAACAACCTCACCCACCTCAAGATGTCTTTCGCGAAGGGAGAGCGCGTATACTTTGACCTTGACACGGGAACAGCGGAATCGGCTGGACCTAAAGCCCAAGAGTCATCCCAGAGTCCAGCTCCGCCCGCCTCCGTCTCTTCAGCCTTCATTGGTGAAATCGTGGAGCGCACCTCATCTGCAGCTAATCCGCCCACAGCCCCTAGCCTCAAGAATGCCAAAGGGTTTCCGGCACCTAAAAAGCGCGTTCCCCGGGTGTCTGCCTTCAAGCAACAACGCGCAGCTCAAGCAAATGCATCCGCTCAAACCCTTGAGAATGCCACACCAAAACCGCGTTCCGCAGGTCATGATCCTGACGATGAGAGAGCACGCATCGACCAAGAGAACAAGGAGCGCCTGGCTAGCATGTCTGCAGACGAGATCGAACAGGAGCGCAGCGAGCTGCTGTCAAATCTCCCGCCCTCACTTCTTCAAAAACTACTAGCAAGAGCTAATCTTGACGAGGGGAGCAATGAGCGGGATTTTGGCACAGAACCGCCACCCGCCGCCCCTCTGACTGACGACAGCAAAGCAGAACCCAAACCTTCAACCACCAAGAAAGTTTCATTTGCGACCTCGGAGACCCAGGAAAGCTCATCAGCACCAAAGCCAGAGTCAGTGCCACCATCCGCAACCGTGGAGGACTCGACATCCCCCAACAGTGCACAAGAAGATGCACAGCTTCACCCCGATCAGCTGCCCTCCTCCACAATCCACTTCCCCAAACCATCGCAACCGCCAGACCTCGACCCCGACGACCCTGAATTCCTCAAAAATCTACACGACAAGTACTTCCCCAACATGTCCTACGACCCATCAACGCTGTCATGGATGAAACCGATCGATCCATCTGACAAGAGCTCGCCGTACCATCCTTCGCAGACTGCACTCAACGCCACGGAGCTGCGTTTCGACTTCCGCGGAGCACTCCTCGCACCCAGCGTCGCGAGAGAGATCCCATCCATACAAGGCCTGCACCACCACGCCGAGGCACCCGAAGCGGCGGGCTACACGATCCCGGAGCTCGCGCGGCTGGCACGCAGCAAGGTGGCGGCGCAGCGATGCATGGCGTACCAGACGCTCGGGCGCATACTATACAGACTGGGCATTGGCGAGTTTGGGGTCGAGAGGAGGAAAGAGAACGATGGGCCAGTGCGCGTTGCGAAGGATCCCAGCCAGATGGAAGAAGGCGAGGACGGCGATGAGGAATACGAGGAGGAGGACGTGGGGAGTGCCATGGCGGCTGGACTCTGGAGCTGTATTGAGGAAGGGCGAGTCGTTGAGACATTGACCGAGGAGGCCGGGCGGGACAAGGGGCACAAGACGGCTATTGCGTTTGCACAGGAGGCGTTGTGGAATTGGAGGAAGGGTGGTGGACGCCAGAGGCAGGCCGTCTGAAGTGCTAGGCATAGCTTTGGAAAATACGGAGAGATCGATCGTCCAGCAATGTCTGATTACAGTGTGGACCACGTGGTGGGAAGAAAGGGAATCATACGACTTGCGCCGGGCTTCACGAGAGCTCTTCTTACGAGCTTGACGACAACTCCCTGGATAATACGAATAGAGATGCATTGATGCCACTTGAAACTAGGATACGCCAAAAACGATCACGGTAATCAAAATACCTGGTTGGTTTTGCCAAAACGCCTCATGTGCAAAGATTCCATCCAGTGATGTCAGCGCCCCAATGCCATGGTCGTATGCTTGCTATTCCATGTCCACCACCCCTATGCGCAAATTCAATTCTCGTTGCTCGCCAATGCACCAATCTCTTTCTGTCGACTACTCTACATACCAAAAAGATCAGCTGCCATCAGCAGCCCCATCGACTTGCGCCGACGCTTGCGAATCCGGAAGCACACGTACTGCCCGTAGGATATCGTTCAAGCTCACGCTGTGCCCGCCCGGAACCTTGTCTTTCCAAACACTCTCCTCGATGCGGTTCGAAGCGGGGAGGATGCTAAAGTGCGGGCTCGGCTCTGCCTTGAGCCACTTGAAGTCATCGATCTGATCCCAGAGGTTGGGATACGAAGACACCTCCGGCGTGACCTATATCCGAATCAGCATCTCAAACCCAAACAGCCTTGCCAATCAACAACAAGAAGAAGTATGTGTACTCACAAAAGCCTCGGGCAGCGGCGCAAAGCGCACATTCTCACAGTCCTCGATGATGGGCCGGCTGGAGCAGTGCAAGTACACGTCCACATTCTTGGAGCCGTGCATGCGGAACTGGCGACAGCTCGCGACGACGACGCTGTTCTCGATGCCGGTGATGTGCGCGGCGCCCGAGACCTGGCCGCAGACGATGAGCGAGTCCTTTATGTTTTTGAGGATGAGCTGGGCGAAGGGGCCGCCGTCCTGGGTGGGTGGGGAAAGGTCAATGACGGAGCGCTTCACGTTGGAGACGGTGCCCGAGCTTGTGGCGTGCGAGGCGGAGGTGGGGAGGATGATGTGGGCGGCCGAGTGGTTGGAGATGGTCACGCTGGTCGCGTTGGAGAAGGAGGGTTTGCGGATTGAGGCCTGGTTGAGGGCTTCGTCTTGGTCTTTTACGCTTTCCACGCTCTTGTCCAAGAAAGCTTCCTGCTGCGATTTTTCCTCCGTGGGGGATAGCTTGTCTAGTGGCGTTGGCGCGAACGAGGATGTCGCATTCGAATCTGAGTTGTCGCCTGGTACGCGGAGCTTGTTCTGCTGGGCGAGCTCTGCGGCGTCCGAGATGGAGATTGCAGAGGCATTCTTGCGGAAGGACTTGAATTGGAACTTCTTTGGTGGGTTGAAAGTGTTGCGAATGTTTTGCAGCTTTTCAGAGAGGGCCTTGATTGCCTGTATGTACCAGTTAGCTTGTGAGGCTGAGCGACAGGTCGGCGCCTAGTACCTCAGCGTACGTGCGCTGGTCGTACGCGGGGATGTAGCTCGAGGCATCTTTGACTTCGTGTGAGAGCCTGTCTATTCCCGCGAGACAATGGTCTACTGCATCGTTTCGTTCCCCGCCCGAATACGACGTGTTGTGCAGGCGCTCCATTTGCTCCTGTAACGCTGTTTGTGCATTAGCTCGAGCTTTGTTCCCCACCATGGACTGAGACATACCGGTGACTTCATGCTGGAAGTAACGAAAGAAACGCTCCTTCAGCCCTGCGTCGGAGAGGGCCTGGGGCGCTGTCGCAGAGCTTGCCATGGTCATGTTTGACGCTCAAAGGATGGCGGGAAGAGGAGAGGACTGAGCAAACGGATTCTGAAAACCCCTATGGCACAATTTCAGGCCAGACTGATGACCATGATTCAATACTGGAGACCGGGATCTGGTTCCAGCGCGTGAGCGGGGAGTAAGACCCAAAGTGGCGGTTTGACGGATGAGGTTCGCATCGCGTGGTGGGGTAGCAGAGCAAAGCTGTGCGGCAGCCTCGCGATATTCCATCATCATGCAGGACGCCACCTACTTTTTTGGCCGAGCGACCCTTCTGGATGGATTGGTATCTGAGACGCGCTTCTCCCCAGGGCTTAATCATGTAGACGCCTATCTATGATATCGATACATGCAGAATTCATACTGAGAGGGCTATGCGAACTTGCGGAGCCCCGCATTCAGGCCAAGGCGATCGCAAGGGTAACGGCATCATGGAAATGCACGCGAGTGACGACGATAGCAATCTGAAAAACCGAGCCAGCATACCCCTCGGGCTAGTCGTTTGAGGCTTGCCGAGACCGCTCATTACAAATCTGCACTTGCTGCGGTATGCCGTTGACTAGAGGGATCCAGCACATGAGGGTATTTCAAGCTTTTGGGATCAGCGATGAAAGGGGACGTCGTGACATGTGCGCCTATTTTAACGCCATTTGCATTTCTCTCACCGAAACGAGGTATAATACAGTGTCAGTGTCATACCATTGCTGCTCCATCCATATAACCTCACAGACGGTTCATCAGTACAGTGGCTTTACTCATGGAGGTTCCAGTAGAGACCGAGCAGCACGGACGCCACGGTCCAATGAGGGCACTCGGATTACTAGAATCCGTAAGACAAGGATCTCGAGCTTTCAGCAATTGTATGCTTCATTTGATATGTACACAGATCCGCGGCCGTCTGGGCCTCTCGGATGGATTGTTTAAATGTCTGAAATTGAACTCCAAGGAAAGCGTTGCTGGTGTCTAGCTCGTCTGTGCTGCTGCCACATCGACTCCGTACTTCTCGAGCAGCCTTTGTCGCCTCCTCTCTTCGTAGCCGGGAGCGTAGATACCTGGAAATGTCAGCTTTGGAAGTCCCACGGTGCCTGGAGCCAGTCTTACCGCGGCCCTCGCCCAGCTGCTCAACCGTCTCCTCGATCGGCCGTCGGCGGATCTTCCTCAAAGCCTCTTTGCGTGCAACCTCGTCCTCGTAGCCCTCGAGATCGTTGTAGCCGGTGAAACCCTGGGTGTACCTGTAGGCGGCCATGACGGTGCCAAAGGCGGCGCCGGCGCCGAGGGTGAAGGGCATGCTTCGTCCTGTGGTGCATCAGCTGATGTCGACACGGCTCTCAGGGGTGGAAAAGGCAAACGTACGGGCAATTCCAAGCACAGAGCCGCCCATGAAGCCGGCCAATGCCTCGGTGTAGCAGTCGTCCTTCTGGCGCAGGTTGGCAGAGGCGTCCTTGGTGAACTGGTAGGCGGCTCCCACGCCGGCTGCACGTCAATTAGCTGGGTCCGGAATGCACTGCAGAGGGACGCAGCGGCCACGCACCGTAGACGGCGATTATGCCGCCGGACCGCGAGATGATGCCCGTCATGCCGACATTCTGCTTCCTCAGGGTGTTCTGGATGCCGGCGAAGATGGCGCCGACGGCCGTGGTCTGCAGGGTGGTGCTTGTCGTGTTGGCGAGCGCGTCGCGCGGGTGGTAGGTCTCGCTGTCTCCGGCCATGGCGGGCGCAATTGGGGGCAGTCGATGTCGTCTGGGGGAGCTTTGAGGATGTCGAAGTTGGACTCCGCTAGCCACTGCGCGCCGCTAGTCGAGCGCCAAGACATGGCGCTTGGCACGTACATCACTGCCCTGAGGCCTGCGACAGGCAAGACAGTCACGACGCTCCTGCGGCTGTTCCGCTTGCTGTTCCGCCTGCTTCTTCGCGGCGACGCGTTGCCTGCGCTGCTAAATCCCGCCCTCCACCACCACGTGCTCTGCCTGCGCCCGCCCGCCGCCCGCCCGCCGCCTGCTTGCCGGCCCGTCGTTGTTGTTCGCTCTCGCAGCCTGCGATGCTCCGTCTGCACACCACCCACCTCGCGCTGCCCGCCTGAACGCCGCAGCCCGCCATCTTTTCTCCTCCAGCTCCCGTCGCCGGGCCCTGCCATATCTCCTGCAGCTCTACCGCATAATACTACCCCCCACATCGTTCCCCTCGAGGCCCTGTCGCAGCTATGGCGCCTGCAGCTGGTACGTACATGCACCTCCGCCACCCATGACTGTACTGACCTCTTTGGCCGCAGGTAAGACGGCGCCCCGGCTCCTCCAGGACCTCCTCTCCTACGACCTTCGCTATGAAGACCGTGCCGGTCGCAATCTTCTCACCACGGCTCCGCCGCACCACGATCCGAGTGCCCCGCCTGCCCCCGCAGTGCCTTATAGGAATTGTAGGCACAAATTGAAGAGCAAGCCAGAGCAGAGCCAGCCTCCGCGACCGGGCGAGGACCCAGACCACACCACTGTCTACAAAATCGCTTCTTTCTGCGACCAGTGCCGCTATCATTTCGACTTACTCGTTGACTTTCGGGACAACGGCTCCAAGAACACGCCATGCAACCCTTCCTATATGATGCAGCCCCTCCACCATTTCTTGCACCAACCAGAAGACGGCGACGATATTCACGAGGGCTTCAATAGCTCCAGCGCAACTCGCAGTTATAGATTCTCCTGCTCAATGACCAAATGCCCGGTCGAGCTCCGTATACGCATATCGCCTCCTCGCATTACGGACCACGACATCACTATTCTGACCAACCCATCCAACCTGAGGAGGCGCTGGGAAGTTTCAAAAGAGCTGGGTGGTGATCGCTCGGATTCTACCATGGCCCGCCCTGTCGACGCCCCCGACTACCTGAACACATACCTCGCCGACAGCCTGAACCCGTCCAAGGGCAAGTCTAGAATTCCATTCATGAACCGGAAATTCCTCAAGACCTTTGGCAGGGACTGCGACGAGTTGTTGAAGCGTGTAGGCTTCACCGAAGCAGAGGAAGAGGAAGAGGATGGATCTCGGGTCCGCGTATGGTATTTGCCAAAACCTCCACCAGCAGGCCATCCTCTGGAGGACTCTGAGCGGAACAAGATTGAAGATTTCCGGCATGAACTCGGCAGGGTCATAATCCGTTTCCCCGAGAACGAGAGGACTGGCATCAGACATACCCCCGTGCCACCTCAATCTGCATTGCATGAAATCGAGCGAGCACTGGGCTGCCTCAACTATGAAAAAGTTTCGGGCAGGGTTGAAACTCGGGATTCAAATCACGAAGAGGATCATCCATACTATGCAGGCCTCGGAGCTGTTGGCGACTTTTCGGATCGACTCCTGTTGTTTTCCTTCAACCAACAAATGAGGGTCGACCCGGCAAATTCACCCTATTATTTTGAATGCCTACAAGATCTCGCTGTTGGTAGGCGCAGCAGTGACCTCCAGACTCAAGTTGCCATGTTTGCCTCAAATGGTTACGTTAACAGGAAAGAGCTTTCTACCGCATACAGGTTTTTCGGCATAGATCCCAAGCACGCCAGCAGCCTCAACGACGACCACATCATTGGATCATTCAAGTCCCGCTTGCCGGATATCAGCCCACTAATGGCAGTCGATGCGCGCAAGCACTTGAAGCTGATTGGAGTCGCTCGTGACAGTGATAGAATCAAGCAAGAAGCATCTGACGCCATTCAAAGCTATGAGCAAGCACTGTCGTGGCTCGACCTCGACGCAGGCCAGCCAGATGACTTTGTAACCACCATGTACACGCTGAAGATTCAAGACAACGCCTCCACCATTGAGACAGCGAGGAAAGCCGTATCTATCATTGCCGAGCATAGGGGTAGCCAGCGTTTGCGCGACTTTTTGCTGAACGGAAGCATGGATGATGCTGAGATGGACGCAGGTGAGGCTTATGCTCTGCTTGGCCTTTCGGATAGAACGGTGCAGATCGACATCGAGATCTTGCGCTTTCAGGTCGGTGCCGAGCAGGAGAGCAAACCAGAAAGTACGGCGAAGTACCAGCAAGCCTTCGAAGTCGTCTGTCGAGACCAAAAAGAGCGATTTGGCAATGCGTCTGGTATACAGCCTAGGTCAGCAAGGAAATATCCCCTGGACACTTGGCCTGTTGGCTTCCAGAACATTGGCAACACTTGTTATCTCAACAGTGTCCTACAGTTCTTGTTTACCATAAAACCATTGCGGGACATGGTACTGGAGTGTGACAAGCACATGCAAGACGTGACAGCCGAAGCATTGGAGAGCAAGAGAGTTGGCCGCAGTTCCGTCACTGCAGAGAAGGTCGAAAAGGCCCAGCGTTGTGAGTATAGCACCAAGCCGCCTACCAGTCCTGCGCTAAAGAAAACAGTTGTTCGTGAATTGCAGAAACTCTTCGAGCACATGATTACAGCATCCACCGATGCGGTGCGACCAGAAAGAGACCTTGCGGCTCTGGCCCTAACGAAAGAAAGCACAGTCGGGCGTAAACCTGTCGAGAACAACGCGGGTCATTCAGGTCTTGGTGAACTTGAAGGACAGCCTATACTTGGCCCATCGTTGCCCCCTAAGACAGGGGAATTCAAAACAGATTCGCCTGCGGACAGTGTCATGGGTGACGGAGATGCTCCACATTCCAATGCCGCTGCGGCCGACGATGACGCTAAGAGCAATACATCGATGACAGCCATGGATCTTTCGAACTCCGTGGATGAATTGAACCCCGTGGCAGATTCCCGGCCCGAGCCGCCTTCTCGGCCTCCTCCAGTTCCTCCCAGGCCGCAGACTCAAGCACAAACTGAACCCAGCTTGAAGGATATCGAATTCTCTGCCGAACAGCAGGATGCTGCCGAGATCATGAACAACATTTTCGACTTGTTGTCATGCGCCTTCAAAGGCGACGATGTCATGGAAGATGGCGAGCAGCTTGACTTGATCAAGCAACTCTTCTTTTCAGACATCACTACGGTACGAGAAGCCAAAGGAAAGCGTGTGGAGAAGAGCGATATTCAGGATAACATTCACATCTCCACTAAGGCTCGCGATCGACCGCTGTGGGCGGCTCTTGACGATGAATTCACCTTGGATCAGCTGGACGATGGCAGTACCAAGTTTGAGTTCATCGCCAACGCGTCACCAATTCAGATCATCAATGTTCGACGGCTGCAGTTTGAAGGTGGCAAAAGTGTCAAGGACCAGTCACACGTTGGCTTAGATAAGGTGCTCTATCTTGATCGCTATCTCAAGGAAACGAAGTCTCTCTCCGCCAAGCAGCTGGAAGAACGCCGGAATCGACAGTGGGAGCTGCAAAAGAAGCTGCAGGAATTGGAGGCTCATAGGCGGTCGTTGAGCGAAACGGAAACCAAGAACCTGGATCTCGCTGGTACGGTCGATTCTGCCGCTGAATTTCTAGAAGATATCTCCAAGGAAGTCGGGGAGGAACATCACGATCTAGGAGGTGACACCCAACTTGATCCTCAAGAGCCTGATAGCAGCAATCTTCGTGAGACAATGCGCAACCGTGCCAAGGGGGTTCGCAAGCAGATCGAAGATCTGGACACCCCGATGAAGCAGGTTGAGGAGGAGATCAATTCCGTCTTTGCTGACTGCAAGGACCATCCGTACCGTATCCATGCTGTTTTCATGCATAGGGGCGGTGCGGCTGGAGGTCACTACTGGATCTTCATTTACGACTTCAAGCAGAACATTTGGCGCAAGTACAACGATGAACAGGTCGACGAAGTAGACGAAGCGGAAGTTTTCAAGCATGATACAGCTCCCAACCCCGCTACCAGCACGGGTATTGTCTTTATCCGAGACAATATGGTTCAAGATTTGACCGAATCTGTCTATCGAATCCCCTCAGACACAGATGTTCCAATGCAGGATGTTGAAGAAGAGATGCCGCCGCTGGTCAGCATGGACGCAGAGATACCTCGCTATAAGGATGTGCAGGTCATCAATGGGGTCGAGAAGGAGTAAGACTCGCTTTTACTATACTCTTCACGACCTGTTTGGGCTGCGAACTCTATATGCTCGATGCTGATTGTGGATAGGAATGAGGAGCCAGTCGTGGATATCGTGCTTTCACCAGAGCGTCCCGATGAATCTGGAGACAACGCGCCCCGTTAGGACGGGGAGGAGATACCAAATACGCGCAAGGAACCAGACGTTCTAGAATCTGGCCCGTATGGGGTGTGTCCTTTATGCCATTCCGAATTCCTTTGTCGATTTGGCACGGGTGGTTTGTAGTCCCTCTGTATAATGTTGACATTCGTTTCTGAGGCATCATTAGCGGGCGCTGGCTATGGTACGATACGATTTCCTTCATGTATGTATACCTGGATAGCATGGTACTACTCTCTTTAGGAGGGGCGTACTTCTATCGCTGGATTGGAGAAGATGAGCACATGAACAGGCATGGATGTTGATGGGGATCTGGGCCATCCGTTCATCCTGTCTGCCTTTGTCGGATCTGTAGATGAGAGTCGATACCCCACGGTTTGATGTTCGCAATAGAAGGGTGCCTTGAACAGGCCCGTTATTCTACACAATACTGCTAAATTGGTGCATACGGTGAAGGTTTGTCGGTCAAGTGAAAATGCAGTTTACTGAACCCAGAGAAGATGCTAGGCCCAAATGCATTCATGATATTCTTAGTCTCCATATGCCAGCCCAATACTCCATTATGCAGTCCTGCCAACTATCCACACGCAAGTTATTCCCCCATGTTCTCGCCACTGCTACTAAAGTACATCAAACAATCTAGCACTTGAGCGCTGCAGGCCCGGGGATCTTGTACGGTTGTCCATTACCCACGGGCTGGCCCACCTGGTTGTAGATGGAGATCAAAATCCCAGGGTCATTCGCCGAGTACGCACCAGGGAAGCTAACCGTCTGCCCCCCAGCATTCGTCCCACTGCCGGTAAGGTTAATCTGCGCGCAACCCTAGCAAATCCGTTAGCCACACATACTCTCTCTCTCCACTGCACCACACAACCCCGTGGCAAGAAAAGGCAAAAACCATGCCGAGGGGGAGAGGATCGACTCACAATGTAGAACTGGGCCTCGCCCTGCTTGCTCGCGCTGTGCAAGGCGATGATCTCGGCGCGTAGGAGGTACTGGCCTGGCGCGATGCAGCTAGGCATGGTGAAGTCCTGCCAGCCGCCCGCGCTGATCATGCGGTCTACGCCCCATTGGCCCGAGCCGTCGAGGCCGTCTTCGTGGACTTTGAACCATTTCAGGCCGTTGGGGGAGGCGGAGGCAGCGTTGTCTACCTTGGCCCTGGGATGGGGGTTAGGATAAGGGGAAAGGGGTATTTGGTGGGTATGTTGGATAGATAGAGGGAAACGTACATGTAGAAGATGGTGGGTCCCTTGTGAGACTTTGCGATGGGGTGGTCTGGGTCGTTGGCTTTTGAGGGTCAGCCGACGGGTTTTGGATACTAGAAGGGTGATGTAGTGGGCGTACGGAACTGAGCGCCGCCGATGACATGGCCCCACTGGACGCCGACCTTGTCCCCGGGCTTGACGTCGATGACTTTGGTGGACACGGGGGTCCTGTAGTTGGCATTGCAGGCCATGCTCTGGTCGTTTACATTTTGGATGGGGTAGTTGGAGTTGGGGGCGCGGATGCCAACGAGTTCGCCGTTGTCTTGGCCTGGGTTGTTTTTTAGTATGGGGGAAGGGGAGCGGGATTTGGAGTAGCCTTGCTTACCGTTGACACGGACGCGTTGGGCAATGCAGTGAGCGCTAGAGAGTGCGGGTAGGAGGGAGAGGACAGCGGCGGCGATGAACCTCATGGTTATGACTAAGACCGGGCTGGTCTTTGAAAATAAGCGATGGACTAGACGATCTATTGATGGTAAGCAAAAGGCTCCTCTTACTGTTGCGGGCCTATCTCTTTATATGCTTTTGTTCGGAGCATTGATTCCCCATGCCAGGTTTGCGGTGCCGCCAGAGCATCGATGCCATGACGATCGCACACTCTATTCCATGCCAGGTATACGCAGAGGTCTGTCTTACTCCCAATAAACATAGCCTTGGTCATATGCTCCCCAGACGCTCCCCACATTTCCACTTAGTGGTACAGTCCAATAACGGCTCTGCTGATGCCTGACCGATCCTTGCTAAGACCCATAAACGTGGTCTTGTTTGTTTCATGAATGGTGGCTGATTGGGCGTTAATATCGAATTGAGAGGTATATGGGCATTGTGGTAATTGAGGTTTCATATATTCTGCCGGCCCGGTTGCCGTGTAACCCTCCGGGGTCATCTACCGAGAAAGCCACTATGGAACCTTGTAAAAAATGGGCGACTGACTTAGAAAAGCGAATGGTATTCCCAATTTTATGGAGCGTTACAATTCCAATTCTTTCTATTCATCTAAGCTGCCTAGGGACTGTTGGAAGGCGAATGAGAATTGGGCCCTTCGAGAGGTATATTATGACTAACGGCTTAGTATCGACAAACCCACGACAGTGTCTTGGACGAAATGCTTCTGATTAGTGTATTGCTTTTGATCGTGCAAGCGACGGTTTCTCGTTTGGAACAAAACAGAGGCTTGCTGAGCCGTTGCTTTTTTGTTCGGATCTATTCGGTACCATTGAGGCTCTGCGCACGGGTGAAATGAATGCATAAGCCACCATATCTGGCAAGTAGCGAATTGGAAACTCGACTTTCGAAACGACTTGCTGATATAGAGCCAAACAAATTGGACCTTGACGCGTTAGAACTCATCGCTAACAAGGCCATCCGGGAGATCGCCCCATTGGACATGATGCGGCGTAATCTTTATACAATGCGGAGCTTTCCTTTCTGAGAAAAGAGTTACAGAGTGTAGCATGATATCAGCAAATATTGAGAACTACTGCCAGACGCGGGTTATCGCACATGATTATCGTGTCGGATCCCGGCACTTAGCCGTCCAAGGTGGGATGTATCGGCGGTTCGTGGATGGTTCTTGGCGATTACTGGAGAGCCTTGGGCAATATGAAGCCTCTAGAGATCCGACAATGGCGGGAGTTGTCCCATGACGCTGTTTCTTTCGGCCTAGCCCCTTGGAAGGGCTTAGGTTTTCTTCAGCGCTAAGTATGGCGGACTCAACACCAGATGGCATTGTTCTTGATGCTTGCCCTGCTATCATTGGAGAAGAGTAGACGGCGCTCGCAGGGTAATCCCAAGTCAATGGAAACCACATTCCTGTGCGTAATAAATCTATGACTTTACCCATGATGACTGTTCCTTACAAATAACTCGCACAGGACGACAGTAAGGTCCAGATTTCTGTACCCCGCAAGAGGGCAGCTACGTGACAGATGGAAAGAGATTCCTGTTGAATCAGCGGACACAAAGCGGATCGGGGTCTAGTTTGAAAAAGGAAAGATGGTGGGTATAGTAGAGAGCTATTCCCCATAGAGGCATGTACTGGCTTGAAAGACTGGAGAGAAGAATGGGGTAGATAACCGATGCCAGCAAGACGCATTATTCTGAGTTTGCAGAGCTGCCGAGAAGTTGAACTGTTTACGTCTGGTGAACTGATGATGTATACATGTCGAAAAAGGTGGGGCGCGGGACGTGGAGTTGGTGGATGCGGCTGAAAGCGGTGGGGTGGCGCATCTGGGTGCCATTTTGTCTACGATAAACTGGTTTGCAGGATTTTCCTAACAAGCAGCAGCGTGCCTCTAAGGACAGAAAGGAGCGTCGAGCTTCCTTGTTGGAGAACAGGATCGTCGGGCGACCCGGCCGATCATCTCCACTATGCGCGTGCAAGCGATGCCGGCGGGGATTTTTCAGACACGACTCTCTCCTCCTGCCTACTACCGTACAAGAGCGAAGGCCGTCTTCCGTCTGTAAAGCCTGGCGGCCCCGGCCCAGAAAACACCAAGTGGCTTGTTCCACAGAGGGCGGTGCGCTCCCCGTCCCTGCTTTCCCGTGTGGCAGGCGTGCATGTGACAGTTGACGGGCGTGGGGACGCGGGTGATTGCGATGGTCAATGGAATCAGGAACACACACGTATGGCGTATGCTGGGCGTCTCGCGCCGGCAGAATGGCCAACCGGGGCTGCGAGGCCCGTAGGGGGATGGTCCAGTGTGGCAGAGGCGTTCAGGCGCTGCAGGATGACGATCTGGGAGTTGACTTGGGCGCCAAGGCCGTCGAATCAGGCCAAGGACTGGCCGCGAAGGGCAACAATGACATCATGTCCATGTATCGTCGCCCGCAAAGGCCCGGCATCAAAAGCCCTGGGTGAAGGCGGCCGTCCTGTGTTTGCGCCGTCTCTCCAAACCGCCTGCAATCAATGCGCAGTCTCCTCGGGCACGCTTCGCTCGGGACTGACTCTGCTAATCCCCGTGCTCCGCCGACCCAGCCTGCGTGACTCGGTCCGCGCAATAAACCTCCTTTTCTCCACTCTCCTCCGCGTCATTCGCAGAGCCACACTCGTCCACCTCCACTGCCACACCACCTGGGCAGGGTTGCTTGGAGCCGTTTCCACCCCCGACCCTACGCAAACATCCCTCCTGCTCCACGCCCACGCCGACAAGGTCCAGGATACCGCCAGAGCCGTGCCACACCCGCCTGGTGTTCTTGCGCATACACGGCTGCCTGTGCTTGCAACCAGAGAAAGAGCCAGCCCTATCCAACTGAGAAATCTTCCGCTGCTACAACCTCCAGCCTCGGCCACTCTCCGCGCTCGACAGGTGCACTTCGACCCAGCTCCACCAGCCTCCACCAATTCTCCACCATGGCCGCTGCCAGACCACACACGCCCTCCGCTGCTTACAGCTCGGTTCCAGGTCCCAGCGACCCCGCGCATTTGAGTAGAGGATATGGCGCCTCGTCGCACCTCAATGTCGACGCAAACGACTTTGCTACCGGCACTACGAATCCCCTCGATTCATCCCCGTTGTCGCAATCTATGCCACTGCCCACGGAGCGGTTGGGCAGATTCGAGGAGAACTTTGATGCCCGAACTCGAGGATCGTCAGTCCTTGGCGATTTGGACATGCCCCAGCGCTCGTCCTCGCGCGCTTCCACCCTGAACCAAGGCGCAGCTCCGTCGCGTAGTGGTACTTTGAAGAAGAAATCCTCCGTCAAGCGCGCTACAAGCTTGAAGCGCAGCGGAAGCAGGAGGAGCATGCACGCCGGTAGCATACGTGGAGTGAGCATCGAGGATGAGCAGCGGGGCTCTGATAGGCACAACAGCGTCTTCTACACGCCCGTCCCCACCTCTGGTTCCCCTACGGAAATATTGGCCAATCGTTTTCAAGGTACGCTACATGTGGAAAGCAACTTGCGCCATAGTATCAGAGCTAACCTGCGCACTCACAGCCTGGAGAAAGCTTCTCAAAGACCTCATCACCTACTTCCGCGAGGTCGGCAACTCATACGAGCATCGCGCCAAGGCGTTACTCAAAGTCTCCAACGTAATCAACAACACGAATGCGCCCGCAATGTTCCTCACCGAGGGGGGCCTAAATGATGCGAATCGCATACTACGAGACTATCACAAACAATCCGTCACCGAGGCGAACAAGGCAAAGGAGATTGAGTCAGAAGTCATCAACCAGTTGAGTGGCTTGAGGGCAGATCTTGCTCAGAAGATCAAGGAAATCAAGTCTTTGTCGGGCGACTTCAAGAATTCCGTGGAGAAGGAGAAGGAAACAACTAGGAAATGCGTCGCCGCGTTGGAAGAAGCACTTTCGCTGGTGGATTCCGACCCCTCTGCTGTTGCAGGAAAAGGCGATCCTTATGTCGTGCGCCTTGGGGTAGATCGTCAAGTGGAGCGGCAGATCGACGAGGAAAATTATCTTCATCGCGTATGTCGAGTCACGGCAAAATCAGGTTCTGGAGCTGACCCCCCCTGTAGGCATATCTCAACCTCGAGAACTCTGGTCGCGAGCTAGAGTCCATTGTTATCGGCGAAATCCAAAAGGCCTACAACGCACTGGCCAGCATCATGAAGCGCGAAGCCGATGAGATGTACTCAACCATTGACAGGCTGAGGAACGGTCCCATCGGAATGCCCAGGGATCTCGAGTGGAACCAGTTCGTTACAAATGATCCACATTTCGTGAACCCGAACCTGCCACTTAGGAGGCTCGAGGATATTGAATACCCTGGAAAGCATCATCCAGCCACTGCCGAAGTGAGAGCAGGTATGCTAGAGCGGAAGAGCAAGTATCTGAAGAGCTACACGCCAGGATGGTGAGTATGTTTTTGTAGTCGATGACCATGGCTAACAGAAGCAAGGTACGTCCTGTCGCCAACTCATCTCCACGAGTTCAAATCGGCCGACAGCACCTATGTGCAAGCTCCCGTCATGTCCTTGTATCTGCCTGACCAAAAGCTTGGATCGCATGCTCAGCCCGGCAGCTCATCCCACAAGTTTGTTCTCAAAGGCCGCCAGACTGGATCAATGCATCGTGGCCACACCTGGGTTTTCCGAGCCGAGACCTACGACACAATGCTAGCCTGGTATGAAGATATAAAGAATTTGACAGAAAAGAGCGGCGAGGAGCGCAATGCATTTGTGCGGCGACACGCCCGAAGCCTTAGCCAAGGCAGCGCACGCTCCGTAAGCTCCGATGGTGGCCTCGAGGAGGACGAAGCCGACGAAGTTCCCTACTCCGCGAATCAATCGATGACGAACGAGGCCGTGAGGGAGGTGCCCCCGCAACGACCGTCTCCAGGTGGGCGATTTCCAAGCGATCTTCAAATCGAACGTAACTTACAAGCGCCTCTTTCGCCTTCTAGTGGGAGTTCGGAGATCGGTCATTTCGACGTAACCACGGCAGCTGGAGGCCTACAGAGTGCATACCCGTACCCTGCTGAATCGAACACGCACGCTCCGGTGCAGCACCCGCCACAGGCCCAGGTACCGTATGCGAACCAGGACGCATATGCCCAAGACTTTAATGGAGCGAATTCGTATCAGCAACCACCACCTATTCAGAACCAGACATCATACTTTGCAAACCATCCACCACCCAACCCTGCTCAGAACAACTACCCCAATTTTACCCAAGCCCCTTATCCACGGCAAGAGCCATATCCAGTTGAAAACACATCCGTCCAACGTCACGACAGCACCTATGGTGATTGGATGGCACCCGCTGCCGGGGGTGTTGCTGCAGGCGCTCTGGGGGCCGAGGCCTATCGACGCCACCAAATGAACCAGGAGCAGAATCAGCAGCAACCCGAAGAAACTGGCCACGCCAATTTAAACCATCAGGCTGTCCCTGAACGTCACCCGGATCATACTGCACCAGTAGCCGCTGCAACAACTTCAGAAGAGTTGGAACCAGACAGCCTGGCAACAACACCCTCCGCTGAAGGCAAGCCTTTTTTAGGCGGGGCTGAGGCAGTTTCCGCCGCTGCCTCTTTCAAAGCTGCAAATGGCGGACCAGTCTCACAGGATATCGCCGAAGCCTTCCCAGCTGTTCAGAGGCACAACACGGATATATCCGTCAGTGACCTACATGTTCCTGGTCAATATCCAAAGGCCCAATAAGGTCAGGGCAGTGATGGAGTTTTCAGAATTTTCATTATGATATCTTGGTTAGGTCTGTTATGGATGATACACGCTGTTACGAAATGGGGTTGGGCAGGTTCTGGCAGAGCGCGGTATGCTATTCACGAATCACAGGGCAGGGTTCAACAGGGAACAAACGGGTATGAACTACAGCAGGCTTCCTTAGTTTTATTTCTTACGTGGTGATTAGGCACTCGTTTAGCGTGGGCGGTCTCTTTTTCCATGGCGTATCTTCGTTAGGGTATATCCGAGCTCTCCTACAGGTTGCCTTTACGGTCGACACTGCGTTTCATATATCCATAGCCTAATTTTCAATCCTGATTGATCTGCATTACATATTATGATGGCGTGTCACTCCTTCCAGCCTTGCTGCGCCTCGCTTGTCAGATACGCGAGGCATTCTTGGGTCTCGGCCTTGCCAGGTTGTTCTCATCATCTTACCACCCCGCACCTCTCTTCACAATCATCGCAACCCACATCCTTCATTACTTGAGAAAACAGGCTATACCCATCTCCAATGAGCGTTCTTTTTTTCTTTGTAGCCAACCCTCTATTTGATGGACGATGACGGACCCATTTTCCGTAGCCGGCACCGCGGTCGGTATCACCTCACTCGGGATCCAAGTCTGCCAGAGCCTCGTCCGGTATTACTCGCAGTATCGAAGCTTCCATGACGACATAGACGCTGTTGTACAGCGTGTGGAGGGCCTCCAAAGCATACTGAATACTGTCGCCTCGGTCAAGAACAAAATCGAAAGCAGCGATGAGCCTTCTGCTGATCTGCAGGCTGCGCTTATGGCATGCCAGAGTGCCGTGGACATCCTGAAGAAAATGGCGGAAAAGTGCAACGAAACCAGGACCCCTGGCTCTACGCAAGACGTAGCACGCTTGGTCAAGAAGAGGTTACTGTGGCCCTTCAGGAAAGAGACCTTGGCAGATACGCAGAAGACTCTAGATGGGCTGCAGGCAAATCTGTTGGTAGCTTTGCAGGCACTCGGTATTGATGTTGAGAATCGTCATTTCGAGGTGATCAAGACTGGGCATGAACGCATCGAAGGCCACTTGGACAAGCAGAGCGTGACACTGCAAAAGATAGATGAGGACATTCAAACCATCTCCTCGGTACAGCTCTCACACACGTCCAACGTTACATCGCATATGACGGATATCTCCAACCAATACTCCCAGTTGTCTCTCCAGATGAGTACCATGGAACAAACACTCAGCCTCTTGGTATCATCTGATGGTCGTCCTCGCGATCCCTCCAAACTACCTCTGGGCCTCCTGACAGACGGTATCGAATCCACCCAAGACCTAGTGCCTTCCTTCCGGCGCAATCTCCGAAGATACAAGAAATCAGCCGTACGTCTAGGAGAAACGAATCCCTTCATCATTGACATCTGTAACTGTCAATATATGAAAAGGCACCAAAAGAGATCCTATTGGGGACTCTTTGAGGTTTCTGAAGAGTACGACCATCTGCCTTCGTGTTCACTGTTTCCTCATACGAACTATTCTCGTACCATTGAGGCTCGATATAACCGTTTTGCACGCATGCTGGGGATGTGTGTCACGGTTGGGCTCACGTATGGGAGAATGAAAGGCTCATTGGCTTTTTCGCCTTCTCTTCGGTTTAGGAGAGTGGTTTCAAGGGATTCGCCTGCCTTCAGAATTTTGAGGAACGCCGAGAATTCGGCGTGGGAGATACGTCGCAGAAGATATATCTTGGATCGAAAAGAAACAGAACGGTTATTTTCGGGCATTATATGTGAACTCCGCGAGTGTTTCCAAAAGGGTATTGCTAGCCCATATGATGAACTATATCACGGTGAAGGCTTACTGGTGGTGAGTTGATGTCAACAGCAGGTTTTTGCGTAATTCTTAATGGTATTCCAGGCATCATGTCGATTAGTTGGAATTTTACTTTTCTACGACATGATTAATCCCAAAACAGCTACCCAATTCCTAGATTCCATACTTGGCCTTGGTATTCCAGATATGGGTACAAATTCTAATCTGTAGGTCAATATATACGGAAAAGGTGATGCACACACTAAAATGGTATTCAGTCAACCTTTCGATAAGCTATGGTTTCCCTGTAATAATGTTTCGAGAATATCTTCTCTTCTCAATATTTCCAGGCATCTGGTAAAGCACCTCAGTTCCTGGTCCATCAGTTCCATCCATTATAAGGAACAATCATTGCTAGTTGCAGAAGTACTAAAAATCGAAGAAGCAAATAACTGTACGTACATAATCGAGATCCTACTTTACACCTTTTCTAACTCCTATAGCACTACAAGAGGAGTCTCCTCTCTTCTTAGCAGTTCTCCAGAGATCCGAGATAGAGCTTACTAAGTGTCTGTCGATCACAACACTAGAGACCAAAGAGGATGGGCAAATCCAATGGGCAGTCCACTTATCAAGGTTTTGGCCGACAGGACTTGAGATGTTGCTCCGTTGGGTAGCCCAATATTTGGGTTATGACATCCTGCACAACCTTGTGATGCATCCAAATATCATCGATTCATGCCTTAGGAGTAGGAATGAACGAATAATAAGGAATTTTCTCGACACGAATCCTCCCGTCAACATGGGGACATGGAGTACCGCTTGCGTTGAGATGATGTCTGCCCCGGAAGTTTTGCAGTTGGAGGTGTTTGAATACATCGCGACTCGATTGAAAAACAACTCAGTTGTGAATGGAATTTCTTCTCCGAAATTGAAAAATAAGTCTCCATGGAAGCCATGGCTGACGATGCCTCATACTATGCCTCTAATTGCTTCCGATTGCCTGTGGACCGCTGGATTTCAGGATATCAATCGACAGGCATTGGACAGTCTCGGTAGCGGCACTGTGCTATGGTACTACGCGGTAGGAATTGAAGAGCTTCGCTTTCAGGGTGACCCAATTCCGCTTCTAGTATGGCTTATTGCCCATGGAGCCCAGTTGGAGTGGATGCATCCCAACTTTGGTACAACTCCAGGGCATACCATTGCTTCCGAAATATACATGGTGTTTAATCAAAGCGTCATACCACTTCCAAGCACCACAAACATGGTTTTTGTGTCGGATATTTTGAGGATGGATCACTGCGATCACTGTTACTGTCTATGCTCAGAGAGCGGCTGCAAGGCCATTGGATGCATAAGCAAAACAGGCATTCGATGGAAAAACTGGTTAAATCGAGTAGCTGGAGAAAAAGTTTATTACCCATGGTTTGGAAAAGTCGTGTTTGAACCCATAGATTCGGACAAAGCTGACAGACCTTGGATGGGAACTGCTGTCCTCCGTGTAATCACTTTCGAAGTGCTGGGAATGACTCATACTTGCTGTTATAGAATTCGTGATGAAGTAGAAAGTTATGTGGATTATAGTAGGCCCAGCAATGACGAAATCTGCGATATCCGATACGCAGAATCCAAGCAAGGCGAGATCCTCGAGTCACTCATGTCTGAGTTCGAGTCTGGTTGGAAGGAATATGAAGGAGGTTTTGAAGAATTCCTCTTAGAGATATGGAGGCCGCGAATGGAAGAGATCTGTGGCGAGCTTTCAGATGTTGACGAAGAGGAGGTCGAGAGAATCAGGGAACTTGGAGTCGTGCTGGACGAGGACGGGGGCGAGTCTGATCCAATTGTGGAATCACTCTGATGAGTGAACTGCTCAAATCTCATTGTCGCTAGTTAAGCCCCGTAGTATCAACCCTCAATTCCATTCAACTCTTGTACAGCTTTGGTGTGCTGCAGGCTGTCAAAGGCAAACGGGCAATTAGAAGTGTCAACGCGTGATAAAATGGACACATCTTCTCTCACTTCCTAGCTTCAAGCAGGCAGTTGCTCATTCGGTAATGACCGATAAACCAAAACTCTATTCACCCCCAGCACCAGAAATGCGCATAACCCCATCTCTGCAGCCTTCCTAACCTCAATGTCGTCAGAAGCACCACCCTAGCTAGCATCGGCCCGGCGCCGACAACATGCACGTCACCCAGATCCGAGCCCCCGAAACCCAACAGCCGGCCCGCATCTCATCTCATCTCATCTCAGCCCGTCCCCAAAACCCAGTCCTGGTCCCATCCGACGACGCGGCAACGTCTCCCAACACGAGAAAAACACAACGGCTCGGAAAACACCAAACGAAGCGTCTTGAAACGGCAGCGTGGGCGCTCCGAGGAGCGGTGATCGGCGCAAGGAGGGTTGGAGCGGTGGGTCCGAGATGCGAGCCGTGCATATGACCTCGGCCGAGGCTAGCAGCTGCTCTTGTTTGGATTGCGTGGAAGAGGGGACACAGAAGGATTTTGAGGGGTAGGCATGTGGAGGCAGGCTAGTGAAAACAAATGATGGGGAGTTTTGCGGGTGCGGAATCCGTTGCGGAGAGACGTCCAGAGAGTGTATGGGGCGGTGCTGATTATCATATCGTGGGAGGTTTGTACGCGTCTTCTTTTCACCGTTTCCCTTTTTGGCAGCGGACCCGCTTCAATTTTCGGTGTTCGGCATCAAATTGTACAAACGGGATTCGGCCTCATGTACATAGCGAATTGCGAAGAACTTATCGGACCCAAAGGGCTAGATTCAGGTTTCGCTACAAGTTTACAGCGCCCTTGAACTCATCTTAGAGAGGTATCTTTTGAGAATCACCAAAGATGAATAAATGCTCATAGGTGAAGGCATTGTGACAGTCTGATGGTACGCGCATGATTTTCGGCATTCTGCAGACATCTCCAACTCCGGCTTCTACGCCAATGGTCTAGAAAGGCGGTGACTCCATCTCCTTTGCACTAGATGTTGGCACCAATAGTTTTGCATTTGGACGTGCGGATTTTGCGGGCTTAAGATGTTCTCCTGCACTTTTCCTGCATAGGACGATGCGCTAGGCCATAGACTAGGAAGCGGCAATGCGGCATGCCGTTGGGTTACAGTACCATACCCCGGAAGGTGGAGTCCGTATCCCATTGCCCATCTTTATTAATAACGCTATACCCCGTCTAATTACCTCCGCCCCTTCCCGTTTAAAAAATGAATCCTAGCCATAACATTTGACTGGCTTCGCTGTGCTTTTGCAGCAATCCTGTCCTGGCCATCAGTCTTCATACACCGGCACAGTACTGCAATCGTTCTATCGATAATTGACATTCATCATTATACAGCCTAACGTGAAATCCTTCGCGGACGACTCTAGTCCACATTTTTCATAGCGATAACGTTAAGCTCCTAAACATACGTCTTTGCCGCTCGACATTCTCCACCCACCAGCAAGAAACGCAACTACTCGTGCTGTCACCATGACGGCGCCTCTCTACAGACAACCCACGCAGAGTGAAATAATAGAACTCGCCGTCGACGAGGGCCACGACGCGGACATACCAACCAACATGGGCTCAATACACCAAACACCTAGCCATACCCCGGTCCCTGCAGAACACGAAAAAAAACCCAATCTTGCTATGGACAAGGACGTCGAAAAAGGAATACCCGACCGACCATCGCTATCAAGTGACGATGGAACCGAAACCGAGCACAACACCGAAGAAGATCCCAACGTCGTGTGGTGGGACGGACCCGACGACCCCGAAAACCCGCTCAACTGGCCGTTCATGAAGAAATGGGGTGCGGTCGCCTTGGTGTCGGCCATCACGTTCCTGACGCCGTTGGCAAGCTCCATGTTCGCGCCTGGGGTTCCGGAAATCATGCAGGAGTTTGGTTCGACGAATGATATGCTCGCTGGATTTATGGTCTCGGTTTATGTGCTGGGATTTGCATTTGGCCCGTTGAGTAAGTGCCTCTTTCTCTGAGGTAGATGGCCGTTGGGTCCTAATTGCTTTCTAGTCATTGCGCCGCTCTCCGAGATGTATGGGAGATTGATTCTGTATCACACCTGCACTTGGTTGTTTGTGGTGTTCTCGATTGCTGCGGCTGTGGCTTCGAATATGGGCATGTTTATTGTGTTTCGGTTCCTCATGGGCTGTGAGTATTACCTGAAAATCGTTGGGTCTCTTGCTGATAGTATCAAGGCTTTGGAGGAGCTCCAATGGTTCTTGGCGGTGGCACTATTGCCGATCTAATTGTGCGCGAGCAACGTGGAACTGCAATGTCCGTTTGGTTAATGGGACCTACCATCGGGCCTTGCGTCGGCCCCATCATTGGCGGGTTCTTGACACAAGCCCGGGGATGGCGATGGAATTTCTGGTTCGTCGCCATTGTGGTAAGTTGATCATGGAATTGAAAACCGAGAGTCGTTTTAATCTTAACTTCAGGGAGGCGCAATTGCTATAATGTCACTGGTACTCATGCGTGAAACTTCAGCTCCGGTAATCCTCAAGCGCAAGACCAATCGCCTGCGTAAAGAAACCGGGAACCTCAAACTTCATTCCAAGCTCGACACGGGACTCTCTACAAAAGAATTGTTCCTGTTCTCCATAGTACGGCCTGCAAAGATGCTTTTCCGATCGCCGATATGCTTCTCAATAAGCTTGTATATTGCAATTACCTATTCGTACTTGTATATTCTGTTTACAACGTTTAGCAGCGTGTTCTCGACACAGTATGGCTGGAGCGGAGGTATTGTGGGACTGTCGTTCCTTGGACTAGGCCTTGGAAGCTTAGTGGGTCAGTTTGTGTTTACCCACTGGGGCAACAAGACTGCAGCAAAACATATTGAGCTCGGAGATTTCAAGCCAGAACACCGCCTGTATATAATGGCATACGGCGGTCCTCTGCTTCCCATCGGACTGTTCATGTATGGCTGGAGTGTACAGGCACAGACGCACTACATGGTCCCGATGGTTGGTACTGCACTTGTTGGATTCGGCTTGTTGATGGTGTTTATGCCAGCATCAACCTACCTTGTCGACGTGTTTACTGTACATGCCGCGAGTGCGATGGCAGCAAGTACTGTATTGAGGAGTTTGATGGGCGCGCTCGTTCCTTTAAGCAGTACTAGAATGTATGCAGCGATGGGATACGGATGGGGAAATTCGCTGCTAGGGTTTGTTGGGTTTGCGATGGTACCCATTCCGTTTTTGTTCCTACGGTATGGTGAAAAGATTCGGGCCAGGTCTACGGTCAAGCTGTAGATACCCTTGAAAGGCTTAGATGAGAAAATTTCTATGAGACAGTCACAACATGAATCTTCGCTCTTCATCAAAATGTGTGTCAAGATATGACCTGTAAATCCCAGAGTGAGATGATGCTCAGTTGGGTCGAGTCGTTGGAATGTCCTGATGATACGCAACGGACCACAGCCAGGGAAGTAATGGTGCGATACGGAGAAACTCCATCTGTGCTGTTTCTTTTGTCAAATCTAGATACTATCCAAAAATACATCTCCAACCCTTCCATATCTTCAGCTACTTGGTTGTTCCCAGGCCTCGATTCGTAACCTCGGCCCCCCGTTTCTCCCCACACCTCAGCCCTACAATCGCGGGGTACATGCCGAGCAGTCTCGGTGCGTTTCTCTTTTTCGTAACAACGTCATGCATGATCCCGGGTGGCGGTGCTGTAAGCGGACAGCAACCAAGGGCTCCCCGATCTAAGCGATGTCCAGGCCCACTCGAAATTGCGCCTCTGGTCTTGCATGGCGCCACCGGGAACAAAGACCGTCCGCATACGCTTATCTACTGATTGTTAACAGCGGAACTCCACCCTGCATCATCAACACTTGAATATGTCGCCCTGTCCGGCTTAACCCACCACCGATCGGCAAACAGTTGACCCGCAACCTCCAAATTGTAGTGTATCGCGTCTGTATGATAGCAACTGTGGCATCGGTGATATTTAAGTAGGACCAAAGCCAGCCCGCTTCAAAGGACTCCCGTTATATTCATCGCCCTACTCATCGATTTTCCCTCAAGCGAACCTTCGACAATCTGCTCGCGCGACGATTTTCACCATGTCCAACCTTCCCGAAGCGTACACGGCATTGACATACACGGCTCCGTTGTCTACGCCGCATCTTACACATTCCGCTCTCAATCCGCCAAACTCTAATGAACTCGTGATCAAAATTCACGCTGCAACCATCAATCCGATAGACATCCAGCTATGGGGCAATCCCGTGATTGGTTTTTTCGCTGGCAAGAAAGAGAAAGGTACGTGCGGGCCCTACGAAGTTGATTAGAACGATTCGCAGGCTAAATTGAAGCACAGGAATTGGGAGAGACTATTCGGGAACGATTGTAGCCGTAGGCGATTCCTTGAAGTCTAAGTGGGAGGTCGGCGATGAAGTTCTCGGATTGCGATTAAACCCGGTATGAAATGGAGCCCTGCCGCCTCGATTTTGTTTTCCTGTTTTCGAAGCAAAACTAATCTTGTCGATCAGGTTGGCTCTGGGACATTCACGGATTACTTGACCGTCAGTTCGAGTGATCCGATCGCCCGTAAACCGCGAAAGTTCACTTTCCACGAGGCCGCTGCGGTCCCTCTGGTGGTTCTCACGACTTTTACGTGCCTGGATTGGCTACCATCCGAGGATCCGAAACAGGGAAAAAGAAGAGTGGTCGTCTCAGGGGCGAGCGGAGGCGTTGGGATGTGGTGTGTGCAGTGTGAGATACTCGTCGCCCGTTCCGTCATCTCTTGAAACTAACGTTAGGTAGTGGCAAAGAAACTGTACAACTGCCACGTGACGGCCGTGTGCTCCGGACGTAACATCGACTTCGTTAAAGATCTGGGGGCAGACGAGGTGATAGACTACACTGAACAGAATGTTGCCCAGACACTTTTGAACGCGATGCCTGACGGGCGCAAGTACGATCTGTATATTGACTGTGTGGGAGGCGTCGACATGTTTAATCACTGGGTATGTTCGTCTGTTTCTCTCACCATCTATGGTACAAGCTAATAAATGCCCAGACTTCTCTACTCCATCGATCCGCGGCTTATGTGACAATGGTTGGAGACAAGACCGCTCGCACTTCGCTTGGCGGAACCTTCACCTACCTCAATCGCCCGGCCCAGGTTCTTCGCTTCATTCGAGGCTTTATCTTCGGGCCACGCTATGCAAATATCGACCTGTATATGCGGAGCGAGTTATTGGAACGGTTTGTGGATTTGGTAGAGAGAGATGAGGTCAAGATAGTAATCGAGGAAGTAGTTGAGGGGATCCTGAAAGAAGAATCTAGTGAGGAGGCCTGGAAAAAGGTATACAAATATATGGAAGAAGGAAGGGTGCGAGGAAAGGTGGTTGTGGATGTTTTGTAAGCTTATCATACCAACTTTTGTTAGTCTATTTACCATGCCTGGCCCATGGCTATGCTGTGACCCATTCTCGCCAAATGAAGGGCGAATCTCAATGCAAAAGGATTGGATGAGTGCAAGATTCCCGCCAGTCCGGTGTCCCTATATTAACATATGTTCTGGTCTGCTTTTGGATCCTATTTTGATTCAGATCATGACTCCATGCTTGTAAGCCGGTTGAGGTAATGGATCTGAGATGCCATAGTTTCCGTAAAAGTCCACGTTGCTTTTTCTGCGCTGACGCATGGCATCCTCAAGATCCTGCGAGACAAAAATTTCCATTCCGCCACTCTGTTCGGTCCCCTTCTTTTCTGATGAGAGTTTGTACCCAACTCCAGCTGACGGGTTTGGAGACATGACAGTAGATTTGTTCGTCCGCAATATGAGGAGCCAGCGATTTTCTGCATGCCGCTTGAAAACGTCTTCCAGATCGAAGAGATCCTGCATTGAGAGACTGTAGTGCTTCCCGGACCGGAATTTCCAGAAGAACAGTACTGACAACTCGATATTCTCTACAGCCTGGAGCGGTGCGAGCAGCGTGTCCATAGCTTGCATGAGATCGTTGGTCATTTGGACTTGGTCCTTCATTTGGTCGTTCCTCGTGATGTCGTAGTTCCATTCAACATAGAAGCGAACATGGGTGACGTACTTCAGCATCGGAAGCTGTAAGATGTGAGGCGAGTACTCGAAGTGCCAGTTGTTCTCTCGGGAATTTCGTAGCTCAGCGTGCAGTGTGAGCTTGCTACGGCGGAAATAGTTCTCCAGAGTTTCATTCCGCAGTTGTCGGTTAACGAGAAGCAATTCAGGTCGCAGCCGGTCGCTTTTGGGGACCGAATGTGCGTAGCCAAAGATGTCGTGTCTCCAGGGGTCAGTGGCGAGGTAATCAGCTCCCCACAAACACGTGTGGAGCTCCGGTCGGTTATCGATCGTGCCCTCAGGCAGAACATACCCCATGATATGATCTCGAAGCTCGCGTGGTAATCCCAGGAGTGGTGAGCTCAGAGCCCTGGGGTTCAGATCCAGCAGTAGTTCGAGCTCGCGCAAAAGGAGGCTTTGGCGCTGAACGGAAAAATCTTCGCTTCCATTGGATAGGACCGAAAGCTTCTTGTTTTGACTCTCGATTTCGGCCATTTGGGATAGGTGGAAACCAATTGAATGCCTGGGCAGATGCGAAAACGCGATCGAGGTATGGAAGGAGTGCGGAGGAGTGCGCAGGACCAAATAGGTAGGGTGGATGCAGGGTTCAGCGCCAGCCAAAATCGCAATCGGGCCAGACCTTGTTCAAGTCATGATAGTTTCGCGGTTTTTGGGGACAGAGTTGTTATCCGTGGAGGCGGGACAGTGCCGAGTCATTAGGCAAGGGAATTTGAATCAAGCGCCGACTCCTTTCCCGATGGCCGATGCTGTTTCGAGGAAGCGTGCATCACGTGCCGCGCGCGCTAGCCCAAGCTTAGGTTTCGTTACAGTCTCAGACTTGGCGCTGTGACATTTTCGACCTCGACGCTTGATGCACAATCGTCCTCCCTCAAACACAATCGGATGCATCTGCCATCGAATTCGGAGAGTTTCCGCACCGTGCGTGGTTCAAGAGCTGTTGCTTTTCGTTTCCGAACCTGTACAGAGACGCGTTCGCCTGCATCGACGTTTTTGCACCCACTCTTCCGCCCGCCCGCCATTCACATCGATTATGCATAAGGCACCCAGGCGACAGGTTTTCGTCTAACACGTCTACTAAACGCTTGGTTGTATACATCCTTAGAGCCAAGGTATTTCGGCTTTATAATGCGGGCGCATCCAATTGTTGAAACGAGTGCGACTCGCTGGTCGACGGCTATGCACTACACTTGCGCATGTTATGTCCTCTTTTGATCCTGATCTAACCTGCACGGAACTGTATCATGCACTCCTCACCGAGAAATTCAAAATCCTTCGCGTTGCTAATTATGGTATGCCGACGTTGGCATATCCTAAGTTGCTGCTGAACTTGACAAGTGACACTACATAGGCATACCCACAATATGTATCGTTACATCACCTGCTTCTTAATCATCTCTAGATGCAGGTGGGGTCATGCCGAACTACTCCATTTGAACACTCTGGCGATGCTGCTCATATGTGGCGGAATTTACCCCACATAGACCCAAGGCTATAAGACGATACAGCCGTTGGCGTAACTCCTGCACCAGGCAATCGGTATCTGCATCACCCAAACTTCATCATGCTGAGCCAAATTGAAAGTGGCCTGACTATTGTGTCTGTGTCCCTTTTTTGTCTTACGCTCCTAGGTCTTATAACTGTCCGTTCCCTTGTACAGGCGTATGGCACCAAGCGGGCCTTTCCCGGGCCTTTCTGGGCCAAATTTTCAAGACTCTGGTATCTTGGGAAAGCGCAGAAAGGTGATTTCCAGGCAACTAACATCAAATTGCATCAAAAATATGGTATTTTTCTGCATCGTACCTTTGGTGAAATTTCCACTCAGGTCATGCAGGATCTATTGTACGGATAGCGCCCAATGAGCTGTCCATAGACGACCCAAATGCCTTGAACACAGTCTACGGGCATGGTACACATTTCACGAAGGTACATCATGTGATGCGGAATTTTTTATGTCTGCTGACACTCAACGATAGTCTCCCTGGTATGAGGCTTCAGGCCAGCCAAATGTTTCAAATCTCTTCACGGAACGCAATTCTCGCAACCATGCCACTCTTCGCCGCAAAGTCGCATCTCTTTATTCGATGACAACCCTTCTTGCCATGGAACCATGCGTAGAAGAATGCACAAGAATCATGATTAAACGTATGGAAGAATTCTCCGAGAACAGACAAGTCTTCAACATGCAGTACTGGCTTCAATGCTACGCATTTGATCTAATTGGCTTGATCACAGTAAGAGAAACCATTTCGATTACCATTATAGCAGTGGATAATTATTAGGTTGCCAAACGGTTCGGCTTCCTCGATGCAGGGAAAGATTTACATGGTCTTTTTCCATCGCTGGAATCATATCTTCGGTATTGCGTGAACATTGGGATATACAACGAGACGCACCCGCTTCTTCACAAGCTCATAAAATACTTGGGCCAAGGTTCAAGCCATCTCTTATCTTTCACAGAGGAGCAAATAAAGAATCGAGCTGAAGTTTTAAACGATGCCGAAAAACGGCCAGGACTGGAAGACGATTTCCTGGCAAAAACATTACAGAAACATCAAGACGACCCCCAGAATTTCACCATGCAGGACGTGACAGTCACCTGTCTCACCAACATTGGGGCTGGAAGTGACACGACGAGTATCAGTCTTTGCGCCATTATGTGGTACTTGCTGAAGAACCCGACGAAGTATTCAAAGGTAATGCGCTTGACCGTCTGCTACGCTCTCAAGCTAAATCAACGATAGCTGCAGGAAGAAATCGATACCATGGCGGATATTGGTATTCCAGTGACATTCAAAGACGCACAGAAGATGCCTTATCTGCAAGCAGTAATCAAGGAGGCATTGCGCCTGCATCCAGCCACAGGTCTTCCACTTGGGCGAGTCGTGCCGAAGGGTGGAGCGGTGATTGCTAACGCTTATATCCCCGAAGGAGTAAGTTTCCTCTTATTCAGGGCTGTTCCGACCCTATCAAGGCTGATCAACCTCTTCAGACCGTTGTCGGCATCAACACATGGGTCGCGCATCACAACACCGATGTTTTTGGGCCAGACGCTGCAGCTTTCAGGCCAGAGCGGTGGTTGAAAAGTGAGGAAGAGTCTAAGAGAATGGACAAGTACTATATTCCAGTAAGCCTACAAAATGAAACACGCCAGTCAAGATGAGGCATGCTAATATGATTAGTTCGGTCATGGTTCTCGGACATGTGTCGGCAAGAACATAAGTCTCATGGAAATATCTGTGCTTATTCCCGAGCTGATACGGCGGTTCAACTTCACGCTTGCTGATCCAGATTCGGAGTTGAAGAGCGAGAATGTTTGGTTCGTCAAACAGAAGAATGTATTGTGTCAAGTCTCGAAGCGGCAATAGAGCAGCCATGTGTTGGTATTACCGATTATGATCGCCCATAAGGCGAACAATCTAAACGTCTACTCTTGAATTTTTTGTAAATCTAGGAGATGAGGTGAAGCAGAAATAAAAACCCCAAGGACCAATACCCAATTAAAGGCTCGCCCAATATCCTTTCAATGATGTGCTAACGCCCCTTTTCTCCCACACGTGGCACATGGTGTGCTTGATGTTGAATTCCACAGACACGGACTCGCACTACGCGCACTAGGTGTCGTAGTGCCCGAGGAACTTTGGCTATGAACCTCTTCATCCCCTGACCTTCTTGAGACTGACGTTATTGTCAGCTACTGCTTGTTTTGTTGGCTGTAGGATCCACTTACATATGGCTTCCACTTTCTCAACAGGTGAGCTGCAACATCCTTGCCAATTGTCTTCTTGAAGCGTCATATCGATCGTTTGCCGCCATGGCCAACCTTCGCAGGATGTGCTGTTGGGTTTTGGCTTGCCACACTGTTCAGTGCAATAGAAGTCGAGGGCGACTCTCTGTGCACGACAGTGGCCTGTGTGATGTTCGGCACTCATGATGTTGTGGTGTCAAAATATGTATATTTGGATTTCGGTATGCAATCCGAAATTAAAATTGGAGTGTGAATGGTGTTGCTGTTGATGTGATGCTGATGCTGATGGTGGCAAGAGAAATGTCCAGCCGTCGCTGTCCACCATTTTATACACGATCAAAAGACGGTGAACCGTCAATTGATAATGTCGCGTTGCCGTCACGAAAAAAAATCGGTGTACGAGCTTGTCACGAGATTCAATCGGAAAAGTGGCGCTGTCTTGTGCTTTTCGAGGCGAATCGGGTGATTTTGCTGAGTCGCGCCACCTATGCCTGTCGCAAAACAGGAGATCTGCAGGCCAACATAGCCCCTTCTGCAGACCACCATTCTATTAAAATCATCACGGCCAGCAGACATCCTTGAAAGGGGTAAGTGATAGATAAGCATAGTGAGGCTTATAGGTGATGTTGCATCGATCGTGTTTATGCCGGGATCGGCCAATCAGGACGCGAAGCTCCGGCACCTGCTGCTACCAGGTTTTGCGACCTTGTCTCTGTCCCATCGTTGTGCACTGCCGTAAGTCGCCTTCAACGCTGCACCTGACCATGTATCGAATAATAAAGGACGACAGATTCTTTTGGATTCTATCAGATTGATGCGACGGCAACAGCAGGGCCATGACGGTAGGGAACACTCGATTGGCTAGTTGCTGTATCCTTTGGCGACATGCTGATTGCAGCCACTGCCTACTGTCTGAGAAGCCGAAACCTCGGGTGTGATCAAGATTCTTGACATCAAACTGTAGAACCCTACCAGAGGTGTTGCATGAGTCCAGGAATCAGAGGGGTAGAACAGTGTGGGGCATTCTTCTTTGCGGGGGAAGGATGAGGGGCTTCCTTTACCCCAGTCGGAGCTGCAGTCTCCCAATCCTGGGACGGCTTGACATTGCAAGCTTAAAGTAAAGTCAGCCTATGAGCATTGGGAACATCATCTTCAGCCACCATTCTTGCAAGCTCACGAAAACTACCAGACGTTCGACGGAGACAATGGCGATAGCAGATGTGCTCCAGCGGGTACCACTACCTTCTCCCATCTTGAAAGCGGCTGTTCTTGTTTCGCTTCCATTACTTTTCGTCATCACTGTGTACTTTTTTGTGGTACCCAATGCATTGAGAGTAGGATGACCTTTCTCCTTCAGATGAAAGCCAGACAACTAACCGCCATAGGATCCGCGACGCCGCAAACTGCCTCCCGGCCCAAAAGGTCTTCCCTTTGTTGGTAACATGCTCGACCTCGCCGATACAGAAGCCGTGCGCAACAAAGTGATAGAATGGCATCAGCAATATGGTGACCTCTTTTACACCAAAATCGGTGGAACGGACTTTGTCTGGCTATCCTCCCCGAAGGTTGTGAAGGATCTGATGGACAAGAAATCTAGCGTTTATTCCTCGCGCTCACAAGCACCGCTTGCTCAAGATGTCGCTAGCGCGGGAAGGCGGCAGTTGTTTATGCCATACGGCCCACGCTGGAGGGCTATCCGCAAACACAGCCATGCGCTTCTCAATCTAAACACAAGCGTAAAATATCAGCCTGTCCAAGATTTCGAGAGCAAGCAACTTCTGAATGAATTTTTGGACAGCCCCAAAGACTTTTATTCAATGAACAGGCGATACTCGGCGTCCGTAATTATGCTGGTCACATATGGTTATCGGATAAAATCTTGGGATGATCCTTTGATCAAGCAAATATACGACGTCCTCGATAACTTCACTGAAATGACGTAAGTATCCACTCTATTCAGCCATGATCAAGTCAAAGCTAATGGCAAAAGTGCCCCTGGAGCGCATGCAATCGATAGCTTTCCTTCGCTAGCTGCACTACCAGAATGGCTTCTTGGAAACTGGCGGTCTTTTGGGAGACGTGTTTTTGATCACGACAGCAAAATTTACCTTGAGTGGTGGAACAAATTGAAGCAGGATACCGACAAGGGACAGGCACCAGACTGCTTCACCAAGACCTTCTACTTGAACGACCCTGCGAAGCTAGGAATTGATGATCTCTCTGCTGCATATACATGCGGAGGGTTAATTGAGGCAGGCTCCGAAACCACCGGCACAACGTTGAACAACTTTATACTTTGCATGACTCTATTTCCAGAGACCCAAAAGAAAGCGCAAGAAGAGCTAGACAAGGTGGTAGGATCCGAGAGACTTCCAAGCTGGGAGGACGAGAAAGACTTGCCCTATGTACGAAGTCTGATCAAAGAGATACTAAGGTGGAGACCGGTGAACAAATTTGGCATGACGCACGCAACGAGCGAAGACGACTGGTATGAGGGCCACTTTATCCCCAAGGGATCTGTTGCTGTTCTCAATTGGTGGTAGGTTTCCAATTCCCACCCCCATCCCCAGGATGAAACTAAACATGCATAATACAGGGCAATTCATCGCGACCCACAGCTTTGGAAGGACCCTGATGCATTTGATCCTTCTCGTTATCTGGATCGACCTCTCCCCGCAGCAGACTACATCAACATCTCGGATCCATATGAGAGAGACCATTTCACCTACGGCGCAGGACGCAGGGTGTGTCCTGGCGTCCATGTGGCGGAGCGCTCGCTATTCATCAATATTTCTCGAGTCTTATGGGGCTTTAATATCAGCAAAAAGAAGGGTCCGGATGGGACGCCCATCGAGCCCACCCAGGTCATGGTCAGAGGATTCATGTCCGTTCCAGAGCCTTTCGAATGCGATATAACACCGCGGTCCGAAAAGCGCGCAAACATCATGAGGGAGGAATTCGCAAAGGCTGAGAAAGCGGGTTTGAAATTTTAGGCACTTAGCATAGTATTCTAAGAGTCAAAAATTCCCACGTAATTCTTCGAACTTCATTTGCTATGCAGTATCATCTCTGGTTGCGATTCTAATATCCTGCCTTTTCGGGCACCTTCGCATAAACTTCATCCCAAAGGCTCAAGCTTTCCGTACCAATCCATTTCTGGCTCTCATTCACCCAATCGACTTGCTGCCTAAAGTATATATTCTCCTGAGACAACTCCACGGCCTGACCCGTTAAGTTGTCGTCACCAAGAAAGGCATCAATTGCTTTGGTAGCAGTAGATAGGGGCGTGATATGCTCTTTTGGCCAGACCTCCAGAAGCTTAGGCGGGCAAAGGTTGGTAGGAATGAAACCCGGGCAGATGCAATTGACAGTGATGTTCTCTTTCACAAAAACCGGGCCCGCAGCTCGCACAAATCCCACGACTCCATATTTAGAAGCCGTGTATTGAGGATTGGTGGTCATCGAACTTTGCCGGAGTTAGCAGGAAGTTATCGCATCCGCATTTGTGTTCAACATACTATAATCCTGCTGCTGAGCTCGTAGCAACGAACTTGCCCTTCCCTCCGCCAGCTTCCTTGCTCCTTCGTACATAATACTTGAACAGCCACAGACCCTGAACCACGGCTTCAAGATTGACTTGCATGCTTTTCGTGTTCAAAGGCTTGACTAATCCATTCTCATCAAGCTCTTCCTTGTCTTCACCATCGTATAGGCTTTGGCGGTCATCGATACCTGCGTTGGCGTGGAAAAAGTCGAGCCGATTGCCTCCCCACTCATACGCTTGCTTGAACAGACGGGCTTGCTGTTGGTAGGAGGCCACGTCTGTCTGAATGAAGATCGCATCATCGCCCAAAGACGAAGCAGCAGTCTTGCCCGTGGTCGGATTCAGGTCGGCGATGACAACCTTGTATCCCAACGAATACAGATGAGTTGCTACTCCGAGGCCTATTCCAGACCCTGCCCCAGTTACTACAGCTACAGGCTTAGACATTTCTCCTTGCTCCTTGCTCGAGGGTTATGCGTAGCTAGGCGCAAATATCTGGAGTCTGGACTCAAAAATTTCGGAGATGTTGAAAGATCTTGGCAACAAGCCTAAAGTCAAGTCGGCTGCACACTGATTGCTTCCGCATGATTGAATTTACGCGATCTAGTGAGGTGTTGTGGAGATGGAATGACCCCACATCCGGGGGATTGAGCGGAAGCAGGGGCAGCTGCCCCTCACTAAACTGATTAGGAGAGATGCGGGGTAAGGTAGGTCCGTGACAAGGATGCGCTCGGGGTAAGAGAGGCACGGCACACTCATTCCGAGCTCTCCATTGAAAAATGACCATGCTAGATCTGGAAATTGACCGGTGCTAAAAGGAAACAACTGAGTATGTGTCATGTCCTTGATTGAGGCGTTTACTATCAGATCATCGACGCGTGATTATATCCATTGCCATATCGCAACAGAGTTCGCCTCACTGTCCTGCGATGAAGAGATCCCAAGCCACACTTAGCTCATCCAGATTGAGTTTTCCCTCTCGCTCCAATCTGAAGAGAGTGTCCCTTCGCCCTTTCCCCCAACCCTGACCATCTGTGAACTTTTCAATGGAAGTCTCGCTTGGCCCGTAGACCTTGGTGCCGCCTGCTTCCTTGTTGAATTGTTTCCAAGGCTCCAAGCCATTGGCAAATTTGATAAAGTCTCTTGCCATAGTGATAGCAACCTGACGGGCCTCTTCAGTCAGATGCTCATTGTAGTTCTGGAACAAAAAAACGGCATCCAACAAATGCGTCGAGAGCCCCTTGAGGGCACCATCCCATGGGTTCAGCTCGTTGAAATTGTAGTAATAGGCTTTGCCGGGCCAAGATTTCGCATACGCAAGGGCTGGGGCATAATATGCGATATCTGTCACAAGATCCATGATTTGCTTCAGAGCGGTGTCGTCGTCAGTTGTTGTCGTGATGCTATAGGCTTCGAGGACAGCTTCAGCTGCTGAAGGGTCGGCGAAATTCTTTCGGAAAGAATTGCTCAAGGCACTTGCAATGCCACTCTTCCTTTCAGCTAGACCCATGAAGAAGAAGACACTGCCCTATTTTCGTAAATCAGTGATATTGTCCTCGTAATCACATCGGTAAGCTTACATCGTGCTGGCAGTCTCCAATCATCAAGTCCGAACACCATTGCCTGCCGGGAATCGACGAGTCCATTCTTTCAGAAGCAAGCTTCTCAAAGGTAGTTTGCTCAGGAATGACATCACCATCCAGGTACGGTAGAAGTGGTACTGTTAGTGGTATCTTGGCAACTAGTTCATCGGGCTGAACTGTGATCAGTCTTTGAACACGTTCTTCTGGAGTTGCGTCCTCAAGATCCAGTGCCTTCAACACCATTCCATATGCCATTTCAGTCACTGACAAAGGCAGAGGTTTGAGCATTATGGGTGTGCCTGCCATTGAAATTCCACGTTTGAATAGAGGATCCTGGGAGAACAGTTGGCATAGTACAGATACTGGTATTACGTGAGTTGGGCGACAAGAACAGTACGCGGCCAAACTCACCGGCTCCTGCGCTCTCGCCAAATGCGGTGACATTGTCGGGGTCTCCCCCAAAATCCGAAATATGTTTTTTGATCCATTGAAGGGCGCACTTTTGATCTCTTAGGCTGTTGTTTCCAGGATATCCAGCCTTTCGCAATTCTTCAGATGTAAGGTTTCCCAGTACTCTTAGGCGATAACTATTACGCATCAACCACAAATCATTGAAATTTGCCATGAGATGACTTACTTGATATTTATAGCAATCACAGGTGATTCGGTCTCAACAGATAGCTTGACCAAACGCGAAGGGTCGTATTGGGGCCAATGGCTAGAGCCCATGAGAAACCCACCACCGTGGATGAAAACCAAGACAGGAAGTTGTCGCTTGGTTTCAATGTCGGGTACGGTAATATTCAGGTTGAGAGAATCAATACCGGACATTGGAGGAGGAGTAGGAATGCCAATGCTCTTCTGAATCAACATGTTCTGTTCGATGTCACACGCGTCTTTTGCGACGCATCGTGGTCTAAGCTTGTCAATAATACTCAAGGCATGTGGCAGATAATTCATTCTAATCTGATTCTTGAAAAGTTCTACTTTGTTGAAGAGCGTCTTCATTTGCTCAGGTTTACGAAAGAGCAGGATGGTTCTCACTTACCCGAACGCAGTAGCATCAACAATCCCGTTTCCATACTCCGTGACCATTTCTGGAACACTTAATTGATCACTCAGTGACGCATACTTGACACCCAAGTATTGTATTATGCCATCTTGCTTCTTACCCCTGAAGGTAGCAAAAGAGGTTTTGAGCGTGGTCGTCATTGTGGCAGACACTGAACAGCGGTTTTGAAGGCAAAAGATTTCGAGATATTATATTGTTGAAGCTACCAAAGACATTTTTGCTTTGTACCATCCAAATATTTATACCTTCAATATTTTCTCTTGAATTCTCGTAGGAATGAAGCTATCGCTATATTGCTTATTCCTTCGCTTACTCCGTCCCTGCTGCGCCTCGCGCGAACACGTCCCCCCAGCCAGAATAAGGAAGTGTCACCAAGCTCGTACGAGCCATCGTGTTTCATTTCACGGCTATAGCTGTTGTGAAGGGCGCAGTGGAGGGCGCAAGATTCAGGGGAAGATCTAGGATCCCGGAAAGTGGGTCCTCTGGGCGGGTACGTGCATATTTGTCTTCAACGAGCTTCAAATCAGAACGCAACTTTTGTGGCTTAGCAAGTGTTGTGATCAATACTCAAAGACCTCCTTTGCATCATCACGTCTGCGATAAGAACTGGAAATACGAATAAAAGGCTGCCTAAAAATTCGCTCGTTACATTGTGTTCATGATTCAGGGGCAGAGGCGCCAACCTGTTTTGGGGGTGTTCAAGACCCGCAGAGAAAATGTGACATGCACAGGGAAACCGACGCTTTCATACTTTTACTACGAGACACGAATTTATCGGAAATAACTCTACGGGTACCGGAAGCGAAGCAATGTTATGGCTTTACAAATCAGGGTGGGAAACTTCACCCCGATTTCCCAAACGGTACGTGTGGGGCAATGCGGGGAACTATTGCTCGCCAATACAAGGCTTCAGCATCGCAGCCATCAGACGGCAGAATGGTTCCCAAGCCTCTTTCTCCAAAATCACATGACAAAAATATCTCAGAACAAACACGAGCCTGTATCAAACGTCATCATGCCATTGGAACGCGACTCTGACGGCCGTACATACGTACGCCACCCTAATAATCAACGCACCCACTATGTCTCCGACTCCTTTGCGGATCCTTGGAAGCCCACCGAGACCATTCTGATACAACATGGCTTCGGCCGACACGCTGAATTCTGGTGAGGATGCCTGCACGCAGCCTAGATCTCGACTGATTTCCTGTTCTAGGTACCATTGGATTCCCGTTCTCTCCTCCAAGTACCGCGTCATCCGTCGTGACTTGCGCGGCCATGGATACTCTAGCTTTCCTATGAAGCTCGAAGACGGGAAATGGGAAGGGGGCTATCGATACAATCTTGACACAATCTTGGACGAGATTATTGATACACTGGATCAACTGGGGGTCGACAAGGTGCACTTTCTTGGGGAGAGCACGGGCGGTATTTTGGGAGAAATATTAGCTGCAAAGTACGTCTAGGCCGTTCCTACCAACCAACACTGAGGTGGAAAAGCTGACGTGAACCAGACACCCCGAGAGGCTACATTCTCTAACCGTCTGCTCAACGCCTCCCTACCTGCCCGAAGCAGCTCTTAAGCTCTTTGCTTTCGGTTATGAAGATTGGCCCACGGCGTGTCGGAAGTTGGGCTCGAGAGGCTGGACCGAGGCTTTGAGCAAGATTCCCGGTACTATCCCGATAGCTGATTCAGACTATCTCCCTTGGTATCTCTCCAGAACCGGGGTAAGTGATGGAGAGGGAATGGCCGGATATGCAGAGTTTCTCTCGACGCTCGATGCGAGACCGTTTCTAGAGAAAATTCGCGTTCCTACGTTGATCCTAGCACCGAGCCAGAGTGCAGCCACCTCTGTAGAAGACCAAAAGGCTTTAGCAAAGACGATCCCCGGGGCAAAACTTGAGATTGTCGAAGGGCCAGGTCACGAAATTTATGTTACGCAGGCCCCAAAATGTCAGTCGGCTTTTCTAGATTTTCTAGCGCAAAATCAAGACTAGTACCTGCCAACATAAAACTGATATTGGGTTTGGGCAAGACGAATCCAATTCCGAGGCGTGATTTCATTGGAGGCTAGAACATTTATTTTCCAGTAATGACCAGGGACGCGAAATAATTCCGTCAGATTGCTCTTCCCCCAGGAACCATAGCCTGGTAATTTTTTTCATAAGCAATCCCCAGTTGTTGGAGGATATTGCTCATTTTTGGCGTGATGCCCCAGACCCAGACGTCATCGAATGTAGAAGCACATGTATTTGCCAAAGCAGCCGCAAGCGAGTTTCCGTGGTATTCCGTCCCTGATTCTTCCACAAGTTCTCTCAATCCGTTGAGGACGAAAGACTCCTCTTCATCGAGTGGGTTTATCATCATGCCGGTTTCGATAACATGGGCCCATTTCGTCAAAAGTAAAGCTGTAAAGATATTAGTGCACAGTAGAGCGTTTTTTTTGTGGCGTCAGAATCTTACCCGAATCCCAACCCGATATAGCATGTTCTACACTCCAAGACAATGCGGCAGTCTTTCTCACGAACTGATGTCCAATCTTCATAGCTGAGAGCCACGGATCAAATATCGTCCTCACGGTTTTGGTGAGCCCTGGACTACGTCGCAATGGCGATTGCGTGTACGACTTTGTAGCCGATTCTATATCCTGGTGATTATCTGAAAGTAGAGTCAAGCGATTGAAGATGCTGGTTTCGGAAAATAGCCGGGCATATGCCATCATTACAAGACCATGGCAGTTGAACATGAGTGGCCCCTCTGTGTCGTTCCAAGTTGTCATGTCATCGATGTTGCCGCGTGCGTTCTGAATGATCTCTTCGCATCTAGAAAGAGTTGAAAAAGCTGTGCGAAACATCGTTTCATGGAGTTCCGAGTCCGCGGCTACATCGTTATAGGTTCCGGAAGGATTCATAACCTGTGTTAAACTCCATATGTGGCTATTCATTGCATGCATCATTAATAGCATGGTCATTCCTGATATTGCCTCTGGCCAATCGCCCGCGTTGGACTGCACGTTGAAGATGACATGTGCCATAGTCTGACGGACAGTGCCGTGCCCATTCTTTCGGTATATGGAGCTCAACTTCTTCCACTCCTGAGCAGATCTTGCCTCCCAGCGGGCTTCTTCGTCCAGTACCTCAAAATCCAGATCATAGGTGTGGGAGAATCCGGGGCTTATATTATAGGTCGTTGATATAAGATTGGAAACGATGAACATTCCACAAAGTAGTCGCTTGCTAGATTCTCGACTGATCCAATCTTCCCATTCTAGATGCTGGCGCTTGTCTTGGCTTATTGATGCCATTCTCAGTCTGTAGTCAATGGCGAAGAGACCGAGATTCTCGATTGTTCTTAGGACGACATTTGTCTTCCCGCTAAACATGCCCCCTAGCGACAGTAGCACCCTTGTCTGCATGATCCAAATAGGTGCTGGCTTAGGTGTACCAGTCGCTGTAATAGGTAGGCCGCGTCTTAATGCGTTGGAGCTCATAGTACCGGCCAAGGCAAAAAGATTTCTGGACTTTTGCCTTGCCAATCGATATAATGCTCCAATGCTACAGATTGCAAATATCAATGGACTCGGGGTCTCTTTTATGTCCAAAGAGGACAGGTGCAATATCGGGAAATGCTTATGGAAGCATTCCAGGTAGCCGGAGAAAAACTGGTTGAGGTCGTTTACGGTAGGAAAGAGTGATTCCGACAACTCCCCAGAAGGAATCCTCGCTTTCGCATCCTCGCAAATCCTTCGATGCACTTCATTATTGAAAGGAAATCTGGGGGTGTTTGAATAGCTATCTTTCTGTACGTGGGGTAGACTCGCGGTATGAGGACCATTTGCTAGTGGAGGTATTTGAAACGGCTTGTTGAAGTCGAGAATTGTGGGATAATCGGCCGACAGCTCATGGAAAGCTAGGTCAAGTGGATCGTCTAGGGCGGTGGGCTGATCAGAGGAAGTCTGCCCGTCATTGTATTCCATGGAGAAATTGTAATTTCTCGTATGCGCGGTACTGGTCGACGGTAGTTGAGACATTGGGGTGGTAGGAGAAATTGCCTGTGTTGCACGGGCCTCATCCTCCAAAAGCAGTTGTGGGTCGATTTCAATGCGACGTCGCTTTGTAGGCGGTTCAGGCGTTGTGACCGGATACGGAGTTGGGGCCATGAACAGGTCCATTGGGCTAAATTGCATGTCAAAAGCGTAGAATTCTTGCCCATGGAAATCTCCAACCATCGGGCTAAGTATGGGTATCGCAGAGTGAGATTCTGCTGGCTGTATCTCTTGTAATATACTGAGCTCATGGTCCGCGAAACCCCCAATTGCCGGGGCATTGTCATCTATCGGCCCGGGTGTGGGCTGAGTAGGAGGGGTCAGCGGTGATAATGGGTGCCCTGTGCCACGCGAAGAGCCTGTAGAGTTTTCCTCTCCCTCGGAAATACTGCTTGCCGCCGCGGAGGAACCTCTTCGGAATTCTTCGGGATGAGCCTTTTTATACTGCTCGACATGTAGGCTGCGTTCATGTCTTTTGACTAGGTCCTTTGGTGAATTAGTTGACTGATTGCCAAAACGCCAATCGGCCAAACACACCTTTCTCGCATATCTGCGATCGCAAAACGCACACGGAAAGGGTCGCTCCTGGGTGTGGACTCGTTCGTGCCTCGCACAGTGTTCGCTTCGCTTGAAAACCCGTTCACAGAACTTGCAGCGGTAGATTCGTTTCGTTCGCCCGGCTCGAGGCTTGGTGGAAGCGACTGCATCGAAGGAAGCCTGGGACACAACTTGGAACACTTCCGTAGACATTTCCTGAGCAGGTCTGGCCTCGACTGCGCACGCTGTTCTGTCAATGCGGGTGATTACCGAGCGATCCGAGCTAGCGATGACAATGGTTGACTAGCACAGGCGTAGCTTTGGTCCAGGCGGTCCGTACGTATGAAGGAGGGCAGTTGACGTGATTAGACAGCTTGTGCGAGGGAGGAAGAGTCGAGGTGCGTCGCCAGCGCGGTTTTCGGAGGCAAGTCATTCGCGTCGGATGGCGTGTTGGGCCTTGGGGGAGCAACGATCTGCCATCTTAATGCCGCTTCCGGGGAAACTGTGGAGAAGACGAAATTGCGGGGAGCGGCCAATGGCGGGCGCCACCTATTCGGGGCGAATGGAGAAGTGCTGGGGATGCGCCTTGTACAGGCCTCGGAGGCTGGAACATTCAACTGCCGAACAGGCTAGCTATGCATGAGGGGTCGGGCTGGACTTATGACAGAGTCGCGATTTGATCACCGGCAATATTGAGCATCCCGTGGGCTGGAATCAAATGAGCACAGGTATTATCTTGTAACAGCTGCCCAGGTAGTTATGAGGTTTGAGTGAAGAACTCATGCCGACAGGCGCTTTTGCAGCTTCATCAATGCTAGTCTAGCGAAGTCATTAGTAACAAGAAGCGCATCGACTATTGTCTATATAAGAAGAATAAGCGACATAGGATTAAAAGTACTTTGTGGGGAATGATGTCAACGATTGCAAGTTCGTTGGCAAGTATGGAGTCCACGGGTCCACGATGAATGCCAACCGCAACAGGACTAGCGTCCGCGAGATCTCCTCCCGAGCCGAGGTCCACAATAATCGTGTCCTTACCGATCGATATCTTCGAGGATTGCATCTAGTAAGAAGAGACATAACGCCTATTGGTGATGATAGGAAAAAAAAGCCTTATCGACTGTAGAGGTATCTGATATTTGGCGTAAAACCGCCTGCTGCCTAGCAAGTTGAGAGCATTGAGGTAACATCCGATGGAGAAGCCTGAGAGACCGTATACCTACGACCTACCACCTTCTGACTCTGAGTTCAAGTAATGCGATGATCTCAAAACAGATTGGCATAAAGCATGGTGAAAGAGATAGGAATGTCGGATGAATTTGACCATCGCATCAATAGGCAATGTCCTGTACTTTTGTAATTCCCCCGCAACCCATATTGGCTGGTTGCTAATTAGTATCCCAGAATTTGCATCTCCAACCCGTAGTCTATTTTACATCAATCCTGCTAACCATTTCACCGCCCAGTCTCTTGATCTCATTGCAGATGGCGCCTCTGTTGAGCTGGATGTCCACTCCCCTCTCTTCCGCACCATCGGCCTTCTTTTGCTTTTGTCCATGAACCGGGACACTGTTCCACCCAGCCTTGATCTTCCAAGACCTCTGTCCCGTAACCACAGGATTCCATAGCCCCACAATCCTGTCCACAGACTCCGGGTTCCAGAACCAGAGAATTGCATCGCCGTATACGCTCTTCAGTTCGTCAACGAACAGCTGTGCTATCAGAGACTCGTCCTGCTGCAGCTGACTGATATCTTGATGCATCTGCAGGTTCTTGTATTTCTGCAGTGTCTTCTTCTTTCCAGATTTGCTGAACTTGGAAGCAATGTGAATGACGACGTCGTAGTCCTGAAGCTGAGAAACGAATAGAGACTCTGGCTCGAATTCGTCAATGTGCTTCCCCTCCCTGTCACCGTTGACCAGAGCAAGCACCTTATCATGTTCACTTCGAATAACGGTGGTGGCGGCTTTTGTGAGTGCAGTCATTCTCGCAGCAACAACCTTTTCGGGTCTTGCTTGGTCGGTCCATGTTGTACCCTCGGTGTCGATGTTAGTTGCAGCGAATAGCACAACTCGGTTCATTGCGGGGTCGATTCTGCGCCAGGCTTCGAATCTTGTACGGAGCTTTTCGATCTCCTCAGATTTCATCCCCTTGTTGCTAGTGGATTGCGTCGCCGTGGGATCACTCGGGGAATGGGACGAGAAATCAACAATCAGAGGACTATGTCTCCAGTCCCATCGGCTAATCCAAGAGAGGGTCCTCAGGAAAGCAGTTGTCGCACAAGATGGCACAGACCATGGATATGGCTGCAAAAAGGTCTGCACAACCAAGAGCTCGATGAGCTCAGGGGCAAAATGCGATGAGAGAAGGTGCGACGCAAACCACTTCTTCGTCAGACGGATGGCAGGAGAGAGCGCGGGGAATCGAGTGCAGAGTGTTTGAAGCACTTGAGTGTGGGCCGGAATCTGAATGAAGTCTCGTTTGTACAAGGCAAGGGCATTAGCCGCAGACTCGCGAGATTGGGCATCCAAAGATTTGTCTTTAAGCTGGCGATCAAGTAGCGTAGCCTCACGATCGTGATGTACGCGTATGCGGAAAGCAAAGCCCACAGGCAACACAATATCGAGATATGCTTGGTTCTGCGAAGGGTGCGAAGGATTCTCAAGTCCCACTCGGCTGCTGTACTCTGGATGGGTGGCGGAAAGCAAGTCCGAGATCTTGAGAAGGAAAGCTGTTTTTGTTCGTTGGATTGCGCACAAGTCGTCTGGCCATCGTGCAGAACCTTCAAACTGGATAACGAGAGAGGCAGGCTCATTTATCGACATTGGTACAGGAGGATCGATGCTTGCGTAACGTAATTGCGGGTCGGCAGCTCTGATGTGACGGATGGTCAGCGGTAGGCCTTCGAGGTCTCGGATGTTTTGTTCCACGGTTGTGACGGCATTCATGAAGGCCGAGAAGGCCGAGATTCCAGATGATCCTTGAATGCGACCCTGAGAGATTAAATGGGCGAAAGAATCAGTCGTGAATCTCGCTTCCTCCGCTGCCTGTGGGCTCAAGTGCTTTCCGAGTATGTACCGAGTGATTTGCTCCAAAACAGACGCGGATGTATCCTTGAGAGACCATACAACACTCTCCAAGATACTTCCATCTTTGAAACGTCGAAGTTCGGCCTTTTCACCCCAGAAACCACGGAAAGCTGCGGCCTCCTTCTTTTGTTCCGCTGCCGGTCCGTGGTCAACCGTTCGACTGGCATTTGCAGGGTCTGTCTCCAAGTTGACAAGAATACACTTGGCTTGGTTTTCAGAGCGTTTGCGTGAAGATATCGACCAGACGTCCTCCTCGGGCATGGTAAGACTTATGCTTGTAATTCTGTCAGTGAGAGCTCGAGTCAAGACACTGTAGATCTTGCGACAAGCTTCTGCCAGCTGTGCATCGTATTCCTCACCCGAAGAGACCAATCCAAGTGCGGACAGTGGTAGCTCTAGGGTAGTATCAAAGCCATATCGAACCACATCCGTTTTCAAAATGAACGCTGAATCGAAATGATCGAATGAAGAATCGCTCAACATATCTACGGTTGTTTTTGCCTCCATTTGTAGTCGAGAGTATGACCAAGCAGTCATCTTGTAGAGGATGTTCATTTTTCGAGGCCCGTCGAAGAAGAGGGGAGTCAGGTCACTCTTCGGAAATGAGATACCATTAGCTTGGAAGCTAAATGGTTTCTTGTTCAGGCTGTGGCGCGCGATAAACTGCAGCGTTGCCTTGAAGAGCTGGTAGCTGCTATATCCTGGAGCAAGAGGAGGCGCGCCGGCACCTGGGTTTGGTTGAAGGAGGATAGCCATTACGGCCGCCCATTCGAAATTGCCAAAGCCACCCTTGCGCATTCGACTACTGAAACCACGCTGCCTGAGCCATATACGACCAAGTATGCAAGCATCTTTGAAAGCATCGCATTTGCTAGACGCAGCGTGGAGCAACTTAAGATACGCGGTGACATTCGCATCTGCCTGGACGGTGCTATTGTAGAACGGAGTTGGATCCAAGGTACTATTCTCGGAACTTTCATCACCACCCTTTGGCCGAACACAGTTAGAAGTAGGAAGAAGCTTGTTCTGGTTGAAAGCAGTCTCTGGGAGGGCGGCGATAATTTGAATGCGACATTTGGAGCTTGAAAAGTCGTCGACACTGCCGTCTCCGCTAGGTCGGACAACAATTATGGGCTGTAGCTGATTCCCATGTAGACAATCGAAAGACAACTTGAACGAGTGTTCCTTGGAGCTCTTGATCCCCGCTGCCAAACAAGCCAAGTAGTATGCCCTCTTGTAGAAGTATCGGTAATTGAGGTAGTCCTTTTCCTGGAGCAAAGCTTTGGGTATCGTGACCACGAGGTCAATCGCCAGTTCTTCCTCCGCACGAATCGTGGTCTTCAGCGGGTAACTCCCTGTGGCATTTATGCTGGAGGGGCGTTCGAACTGGAGCTTGTACTGTGCGTCTTTCGGCGGGCGTGGGTTCGGGAAAGGTACAACGACACCTGCAGATTTGAGCTGTTTCTCTGCCTCGGGTATCTATGATAGTCAGTACTGCCCTGACAGTTCCGAGAAAATAACTTACCGGCAAGGGCGCGCGACTTGGGAGCTGTTCGATGATGCTCTTCAAAGTCCGCATAGCATTCTCTGCCGGAGCCTCCTTCTTCCCATATTTTGGCTTGACCTGCTCCAAAAGCTCATCAACCTGTAGCTTGAACACATTGGACTTGAACGTTTCCGCCGTGTACACCCCATCCTGAAGCTGCTCCTTCCGAGGGTGTGGCTTTGGCGCGTCTTGTTTCTTGCTAGTTGCTGTCTGCTTCTCTGCAGCCTTGGCTTCTACCTCATCCTCTTCCTCTTCCGAACCTTCATTGTCGTCGGATCCGTCGAGTTCGTCGTGTGCAGAATCGTCCATGGATAGATCGCTATCATCCGCTGGGCTTTCGTTTGAACTGTCGTCGCGAAGGGCAGCATTCTGGATATCGGCGTCGGCAATGCTGCTGCCACTCTCGTCGCCGGGATCAGCGTGCCTGATCTTTCTCCGTTTTGTCGCGGGCGCAACCATTTTGAAGGTGTCAATGGTCGAGGTGCCGACGAGCTGGACAAAAATTTCGTTATGGATTTGGGTGGCTTGCGCGCATGGGGCCCGTGCGCATGGCTAGTGGGCTTATCGATAACCTAAAATTTAACCCACCGAACATCGGCCTCGGTCTGTAGTGCGGCGGCGGCGGCATACTCTTTCAAACACATTCCTGGACATTGGTCCAAAGCCACTACTCTGTTTATTGCTACCAACATCACTCTTTGATACTCTATGACGGTTCCAATGGCTGCAGAAAACGATGTGGAGGTCGGGGAGACAATTCCGCCCATGACCGCGCACGTGAGTCAACAGTGACATCAGGTGTAAAGTTGACTCGCTAACAATTGAAGGCTGTCAGCGTCTCACTGCCCACATGGCGGGCAAACGTGGGGTACGAGGAGGGCGAGGATTGGGTCGTCAGCAAAATGAAGACAGGATACCCAAGGTATGTGCCCTACAACCATTCACGCTCTTTGGGACAGTGACTCAAAGTTTGAAGATTCTTCATACACAAATCCATCCAGCGATTTGCCACAGCGATAATTGATCGACATGGCAAGCCTGGTGAGCTAGCCATGCTATTCCCCTCGCATGCAACTGCTTCGAGATGTGTAGACTGGTTCGCTCGACAAGAACCAGAGATCAGCCATCTTGTGCGCATCCTTGATCTTGTACCTGCGGGCGAGAAGGCACGATCAGAAGAGTTTGCCATCATCTCGCCCAAGATTTCCGCCGTGATTTACCCCGAGGATAAATTCAAAGTCGCAAAGGCTTTCTGGCAGCATTCCGGCGACGGAGTTTCAAGTCGCCGTGCTGAGTACTGCCATGACCTTTTTGAAAAGGACGTTCTTGTCGACGCCACAACTGTCAGTGGCATCACTCGACCTTGCAAAGGCCCCAGACGTTACCAAAAGCCTACCTCCATCGATCTCACCAACTCCTCGAATGGCCAAAATGGTGCTACAGAGTCCGGAGACCCCAACTTGTTTGTGGAAGAGAGATTTGGTAGAAATCTAGATATTTCGAAAACGAAGAACGCGAAACTTGCCGTACGGAGGCGTATTGCAGGTTCTTTGACTGCAGACGTTGGTCTTTCAGAAGCATTGGAGCTGGAGAAGGACGCGGAGAGGACGCGGAATGTGGCGGGCTTCTCGGAAGACGACGTTTACCTGTACCCATGCGGCATGAGCGCAATTTTCAACAGTCATCGGAACCTTATGGCCACCAAGGGCCCGATGAAGAGCATCGTTTATGGGTACGTTTCCCTACCCTTAGAAAGGCCCATCTACTCACAACTATAGCTTTCCCTACATTGACACACTCAAAATTGTCGAAAAGTTCGGCCATGGATCGCTATTCTATGGATTTGGCTCGTCAGAAGAATTGGATGATTTGGAAAAGCGACTAGAAGGGGGCGAGCGGTTCCTTGCTCTTTTCACTGAATTCCCTACCAACCCACTGCTTCGATCTCCAGACCTGGAGCGCATCCGGAAGTTGGCTGACAAGTACGACTTCTATGTGGTTATCGATGAGACTGTCGGAAACCTCATCAACGTCAATGTCCTGCCATATGGAGACGTGGTGGTCAGCAGTCTGACCAAGGTGTTCAGTGGAGACAGCAATGTCATGGGAGGAGGGTAAGTTCACTTCTGACTTGGTCAATGGCCCTTCTCACAGACTGCAGTCTTGTCTTGAACCCGAGGTCAAAGAATTACAAGCAGATCAAACATACCTGGGAGAACGACTACGAAGACAATCACTGGGCCGAGGATAGCATCTTCCTCGAACGCAACAGTCGCGACTTTGTCTCTCGTATTGACCGCATCAACGCCAACGCCGAGGCCATCGCCGACGTGTTGCGTGCCCACCCACGCGGTAAGCACCATTTTGTTTGTTACGTCCGTAGAAGAGTGCTATTCCTGACAATCCAACAGTGAAGCAAGTCAACTATCCGAAATACAGCCCCACCCGGCCCTTCTACGACAAGTGCAAAACCCCCAAGGGCGGATATGGCGGACTTCTCTCGGCCACTTTCCACAGCAACGAGGATTCGGTGGCCTTTTTCGACAGCCTCGACACGATGAAGGGCCCCAGCCTGGGAACCAACTTTACCCTGAGGTACGCCTTACCTGTCCCGCGACAGCGCTGTGGCTGTAGTAGACTGAGAGTGTACCAACTAACGCATGGACAGTTCACCGTATGTGATACTCGCTCATTACGGGGAACTAGACTGGGTGAGATAGTCCGTCGATAATTTTGGAAACACGTGGGGAAGCTAACGGCACACCTAAACAGGCGGCCTCTTGGGGCATCGAGGCGGATCTCGTCCGCTTCAGCGTCGGACTCGAGGAAACGAGCAAATTGGTCAAGATATTCGAACGTGCTCTCGAAGCGATGTCCAAGTAAAGAAACGCACATCCCTCTCTCCCGCACGGGTCGTAAAATTAAAAATCAACAAAGGTGGCGCTCCTCTAAGCCATCGGCTAGGTCTGTAGTGGTTCGACGACGACGGGCGACGGGGGTGCCACGCTCGCTGCATAAACCATCAATCACTTGTACCGTAGCTCCAATTTCAGAACGTTTTGATCCAAGCCGCAACAAGCCGCCATCCAGACGACGGACGGCCGTAGAGCGTTTTGCTCGGGCCCTGCACAAATCATGCCATGATCTACGCGCAAGATAACCCGCCCCGGAGATGGCGGTGTCGGATTGAGAAAGGGAAGGTGGTGATGATGTCTAGTCAAGCTACGGGAATGCTGAAGCTCTCCTGGGAATGGCTTACGACCCAAAAGTCTTGTCGCTAATTTCCCGTACGGGACTAGGTGTGGGGTGGCGAAGCCTACCACCTCTATTTTGGGATCTCCCGCAAGGCAGAATTCACCCGATTTAATGGACGACGGAGAGCGTGGAAAGCATGGTCGTTCTTGCGCATCTTGTCTGTCGCAAATGCGTATACTGTCCGTGGTTTTGCGATGCGATGCGCACGTAAGGTCGGTTTTTTCGAAGGGGGAAGGGGGCTTCGTTCACCACACCACACCACGCCGCAAGCGGCATGGGGGTTAGGGGGAGGAGACGGCGTGGCCCTCGAGGTTTTTTTCTGATCAAGCTACCGACGCGCTTCCCACCAATGGGAAGTGTGCCTGGTAGCGGGCTGGTAGCGTCCTCTTGCTGCCTGGCTTCTATCAGTATTCGAGCGGATAGTGGGTCGCCAGGCCGGGCCAGCCCTGTCTTGAGCAGCCTGGCCTTTTGGACGGCCGGGTATTATTTTCAGACCCTACGGCCGCTTCGTAGGTTACCTCTTTGGACCTTTTCTCATCGGTACCGTACTGTCGGGACTTTTATGCTAGAGTCAAGGCTGCAGCATGAACGTTTCCCGATACTCAACCGGGTTCCCATGGCAGCGCGACATATTCTCCACATAGAGTCAGAAACGAGTAAGCCATGGCGAAGATACGACTCAGATTGCGCAAAGACAGGTTTTGGGCCCATTTGCGCACGTACACACACCCTCTTCCCCCCTCCCCACCTCCCCTCTCTTGCGCGCACGCCCAGTCAGTCTCAAACAATATCGCAGATTAAACGGCGGTGCGTCCATAGTCAGCGGTAATGGGACCTGTTTGAAAGTCGATCACGCTGTATCAGATCATGCCGTTGCTACTGCTGACATGGCACTCTGCGGCATACACATGGGCCGCGGCGAGGAGCCCCGTGCTGATATTGGCATGGTCGCCGACTGGAGTCCCTGTAAGGTTCCATATACCCTCGAGGGGGGGCTTTGAACACTCGCTCTCGTCTAATGATGCCCGTCCCGGTTAGGCCGACAAAACGACGTCAACAGTGTGTCGAGCAACACATGGCATCCAGTGCTTGGAAGTGCGCTGGTGGGCACATGGTACATGGCAGCCGTTTGCCGCGGCCGCAACGAGCAATGGGGGGCTCTGATCGGGCACCCATGACCAGGCGCGGTGCCGCACTCTGGCGCGCTGTGATGCTGGCTGGTTATTCCCGCGTCTCGCAGCTCTCTGGGCCAATCTTACAGGTACCCGTATTATCGTGCTGGCTGCGCACTGCGCCACTGTGGGACCCAGTTGCAACCCAGTTGCAGGCTCGCAGTTCATGGCCAAAGGACGCCCGAATCTGGACAAACTTGCGGGGGAAGTACGTCACATCTGATGGCATGCGTGATGATGATGGGTCGTTCTCGTGCGCTTGAGACAAGGCGACAAGATGCGGCAGGGCGGGTTAAGCAGCCCAAAGCAGCTACAGCACTCCAGACGGGACAGGCGCGTAAACGAGCAGACGAATACCGACATGGGCCGAAGTGGCAGCGGCGGGGGCCAGCAATGCAGGACATTTTCTGCAGCGAAAAGGGACGGATATGAGGCCGAGGTCCGCGCCATGTTGCACAAAAGACGTCTGTCTCCAGCGGCGGCGAACCCACTCTGATAGCCGGACTCTTGGGCGAGGCGGAAGCGGCTTCGATGGCGAAGACATGGGGGCGCGGGCGGCCGTGTCGGCCTACCGCAATCGGCGCCCGGCACCGCGGTGCGATAGCTGCTTCGGCAGACTTCCTGTTTGGCGGATCTGCAGGCGTGGTGTGGGCAGTGGGCAGTGGGCAGAAGTGGGTAGCGGTGGGCATATACCTTATGTCAGAAACGTAGCTGGCTGGCGCTGTATGTGACGGCACGTCTCGTGCGTCTGCGGCGGTGCCCGTGGCATCACATTGCGAAACCTGGCCCGGGCTCCGGCTGCGATTCGGTGGGCGAACAAGCGCGCCCGCGTGCGGCGCAGTGGGCGGGTCTCTGTTTGCAGCTGGCTGGCAGAGTGGATGAGGGTGAGGGGGGTGAGGGGTGGATGGGTGATGGGTGGGTGGGTGGATGGGTGAATGGGACGTCGTCCGATGCCTCAGGCCTAGCGCTGCGCTGCGAGGGTGCAGCAGGACTGCCGCAACGGCCTCGACGGGTCCTCCCAGCTTACCAGAAGCAAAGAGCCATCGCCCGCGGACACGGACTCGGCGGCCACAGCGACGTCAATGGCCCTTGGACCCTGGGGGGCCCGGCAGCCCTGGAGCAGCCCTGGGCCTGAAGGAGGGGCGGAAATTAGCGAAGACGTCGAACATGTCGCGCCCATCACATCAGCTGCCTAGGAGATTGTCGTCTTACTGTACCCCCTTCGGCATGCAGCAGCAGGCCATTGCTCTTCCAGAAGCCTTGCCCTCGCGGTCGCGGTCGCGGTCGTGGCCTGCGGGCGTGGGCGTGGGCGTGGGTGAGGTGGAGAGAGAGAGAGACAGAGAGGGCACGGCGTCCAGCTGGCACACGCGGGCCGGGTCGCAGAAAGTCTTCTGCCCTGTTAAAATTAGAATGTGATGGGCTCTGCATGGCCGACGGGTCTGGTGTTGATGGACGAGTGCCAGCGATCGCGTGGCTTGGGCGCCGCCTTGCCCAACGCGCGCAAGCTGAACGAGCTGGACGAGGCTTGGAGCTTGGATGCCTTCGACCCCAACCCCCAAATCACTTCAGCCCACCGGCTCCCACCACGTCTATTTTGGCGGCTCGTCCTGTTACCCGACAGGGCCCCTTGAAACACAAACGACACCAAGCTCAAGCTGGCAGGCCTCTGCTCGCCCGGCGCGGCAGCCCACGGCCGCCACCAACAAACGTCTGGATGGGGGAGAAGCGTCTGTCACCCTCTTCGGCGAACCCAGCGCCATGCATGCGCTGCTGCAGCCGGCAGCATGTCTGCGGGCGGCACACCAGCAGCCCGGGCAACGCTCGCCGTCGCAGCTTAGTCGATATCCAGACGGGGCGTCCAGCGGCGTGGCGTGAGAGCTCCCGCCGCTGCCCTCTAGCCCTCGTCGCCTGTCGTCTGTCGCCGCCTGGCCCGGCCTGGTCGTCGATGAGATGAGGATGACCCTCTAAATCGGGCGCCTCACGGCCTCGCACCTCGCGCCCCCCGCCAGACGGACGGCCGTCACCGCAGTTGGGCCCGTTGTCAGCCCGCTGGTGCGGAGCAGGGAGCTTGGAGCAGCGGGAATCGACCATGGAGGAGCTGGGAGCTTGGAGCATACGGCATCGAGCATGGACGAGCATGGAGCATGGAGCATGGAGCAGGGAGCAGGGAGCAGGGGGCATGGAGCATGGAGCATGGAGCACGCTGCGGGAACCGCGAACCGCACCCTCACGCCCTGCGACCCAGGATCCTCGTCGCCTCATGGGCTAGCCACCCCTTCGCGCGTGCACGTCCTGCACTAAACGGTCGGGAGCTTGGCCCGCCAGCATGTTCCAGGGCCCCGATCCTTCAAGGCACCAACCAGTCAGCAGCCGCTGTGCCGGGAAAAATGCTGTTGGAGTCGAATCACGCCTGTAAGTTACTGGAGCTCATGGCCCTATACCAGTATATACCCTCACGAACCCCCGGGCATGGCGCAGGCCGCCTCTTGATCTCAAGTCCAATGCCGCAAGTCTGCCTTGCGACCACTTCTCCCTCGTCTTTAAGCCTGCTATAAACCCTCCTCGAATATTCCGATCCAGGAACAAAAGTGTATGTTTACCCCCCGTTGCCGCCCTGTCCCAACCCACATGTCGTCCTCGCACTGTTGATCATGACCCCTCGGTCTCCCAAACAACAACCACATCCCAAGTCGTCCACCATCTCACGAAGACTCAGAAACCGTGCCGACCAGTCTCTATCTGTCCAGCCCGCTGAACTTCCACACCTACGGGGCATACGTTCACACCGCGCCGCCACTCTGTCCTCGACCAACCGCCACCCCTCTATCAATTACCCCACCGAAGACACGCCCACTGCTACCACTCCTTGGGAATCTCTTGACTCCTTGGACGCCTTTACACGCAGCAGCAACACCTCGCACCCTCAGAACCCCGCTTCCGGCCTGCTCCTCTCGCAACCCTTTCACCTCCCACCCTACCACTCTCCCCAGGGATCGCATTCAGAACTCGTGCCCATCTCGGACCCAGATCCAGACATCTTCAAAGTCCAGACCACCTCCGGCTCAGACCTCCTCCCATCCCCTCTACCTTCCCTATCTGGCAGCCAGACCGCTGGGGACTTTGAGCTTCGTCTCTCAGCAGAACCCAACCCCTCTCACGACCCCTCCTTCGAATTGCAAGATATGAGGTACAGTCTCGCGCCACTCCGCACCGGGAATTTGATTGCTGACCTCGCCACAGCACGCTGGGTTTTATGATGCCGCCCGCGCAATACAGCATGGACCACTACGGGTCTCCTCCGTCCCTCGACTCACCAAGTGGGTACCCTGATCCGAATACGAGATAACGGGAATTGACTTCAAACAGGCTACCCCCCAATGAGTCAGTCTTATTCAGACTCCAAGCACTCGACATCAGGACCCTACCCAGCTTCATACACGACGAGTCCTGGAATGCAGAGTCAACATGCCCAGAGAAGATCGAACGACCACCCAGTGTTACCCCCTTATCAGCAGTCCTCGATGCCGCGCAGCCCATACCAGCAGCCTCTCGGCTCCATGCGCGGAAGCCCCACCCCAATCAGCTATCCTCCATCATCGGGCGAGCCATCACCAATGATTTCGGCGCCACAGAGCTACCCCTACCCCCCGATTCATGCCAACCAGCCCTCGACATTGGGGAGTAACACGTCGAGCTACCCACCGTGAGTATTTTTTTTCTTCCCGCAGCCTGTGCAAACGAGCCTAACATTGCATAGACCCCCTCTCTACCCTCCCGCAAGCTATGGAATGAGCGAATACAGCCAGCTCCCTACTTCCATGTACCCTGCGACCACCACACCCGCTCCGTACCCAGCATATGAGCACTCGCCAGGACTCGCGCCACCTGGCCCCGGTGGCATGCCAGGACTGGGCTCGTCCCCCAACAGCCAGAGCGTGACGCCCCGTATCCTCAACTCGCGGCCCAAGCCCCAGTGCTGGGAGCACGGATGCAATGGGCGACAGTTTTCCACCTTTAGCAATCTTTTGCGACACCAGAGGGAGAAGTCGGGCACAGCAGCTAAGAGTTATTGCCCGAGATGTGGGGCGGAATTCACCCGAACCACTGCCAGGAACGGGCACATGGCGCATGAGAAGTGCAAGCCCAGGAGGACGTCAGATTCGAGCAGGTAAGCGGCAATGGCTGAGCATAAAAGCTCGGGCTGTCCGCAAGAGCCATCTCACCACACACATGAGAAGCATCCTTGCTCTCATGTTTCGGAGGGCGTTCATGGAAATGGGAGGGAAAGGATAGACGGGGAAACGGTTTATGAGGCATCATCACGAATGGCTTTTTGAGGGGGGCACACGACACTCAGAGGTCTGATTTTTGCTCGCTCGCAAAAAAAAAGAGGGACAATTCTCCGAAGCTCGCAGACCCGGGGGCCAGCAGCAGCAACGCCTCCCTCCCAGGGTAGCCGCACCCCCCTCCCTAAAACGCCGCGCCGTTCGACGCCAACGGCGGCCACGCGAACAAGCCCTCCGTTATGATTTTTTTTTATCTTCTAAAACTCTCTTCACATTCTGGGAGATACCAGATCGCAGCAAGAATATACACCAGGTATACAAGGCTCAGGAATATCCATGCATAAGGGCCGGAGTTCCTTCTGAAGCGTTTTCGCATTTTGGGCAAATCTATTCTGATATTTTTTTTTCTCCAAACCTCTCTTCGCACTTTTTTGTTTTATTTTCGCTCACTCACTCTTATTCCATCGTTTCCTCGCGCGCGATGACACGACAATACGAGACAAGATGAGACGAGAGACGGAAAAAGACGAGAGTGTTTTTTTGTTTATTTTTGGGGAACGTACATACATTACACCAAGACACAACGCAGCAAGATCCAGAACCGCATTAGCAGAGAGCAACGCCCGTCCGTCTTCCCCTAAAAACAAGTTCTTGACATGTGGCATTGGCGACAAGTTTTTTTTCTCTCTCTGTTTATTTTGGTAACCGCCTCTTCGCAAAAGATACCCAGCAACAATCACATGGCAAAAACATGACCAGCATACGGAAAGAAAGCGGCAGGTCAACAAACAAGCGGCCTTTTATTTTAGCATCACCAAGGGTCCGCCCGTCCATACCGTCCCAGACCATCCCAGATCAGACAAAGCGAACCCGAAAATGAGAAAAAGGATAGCCTAGGGCGGGAAAGCAGCCAGGGCAATCGGGGTTCTCGAACGTCTTGCGAAAAAAGGCTCAGTCAATCAGCAAATGAGAAAAAGGGCCACGAGAAGGGCCGGAGGCCATCGGTAGGATTTCTTCTCGAAAGATTCCCTGGGCCGTGTTTGCGTGCGAGGGAGCGAGCGAGGGGGCGAGCGAGCGGGTGGGCGAGGGGAGGGGGGGGGGCTGGGCTGGCCGGGCTTGCTGGGCTGGGTGCGCGCGCGCGCTGACGATGGATTCCTTTGGGGCGTTGATCAGCTGCAGGGTCACGGTTGCCGCGCACATTGGAAAGATGGCGCGGGGTGGGGGGTAAGGGAGCGTTGTGGGCTCGGGTTGCAGCGGGCGTCGCCAGAGAGGAAAGATGAGAGCTCCTGGGGGCGGGCGGGGAGATGGGCCGACAGCTGGTGCGCATGGGAGCCGTGCAAGGAAGAGGGCGTGGGCCAAGGCGAGGCATGGCATGGCATGGGCAAGGCAAGGAAATGGCAGGCGGGCTACCCATCGAGCGAGCGAGCGAGCGGCTCCTTTGGAGGGTTAGCAGCCGGCACCGAGGGGAGGGCTCGAAGCGACTCTTCCAAAACGTGATGATGATTATTTTTTGCCCGTGTCTGTCTTGTCGTGGTCTCGACGCATATGCGACTCGCCTGCCTGGCCTGGCCTGCTGCTGCCTCTCTCGTGCGGGTGTGGTGCTTCATCATCGCATACCTGGTAACCAGGGAAAAACCCCGGGACCTCTTGCATCGCAACACACACAAATCTCAAAGCACCACCAAGCTTACCAAAGAACTGTCCGCCCACCATGCACAAGATGTCCAAAAAAGAACAGAGAAGAATCGATCGAGCTAGCAAACTTGCCGTCTCTCCTCATCTCCCTCTCCTCCCCGGAACCCGCATCACAAAAAAAGACGTGATTTCAGCACTAGCAAACCCAACCTTACCCTCCTTCTCCCTCTCTCTCACGCACTCACGCACACACGCACACCAGACACACGCCCCGGACACCCCTTCTCCGTCCCCTCAGTCCCCCTCGCCTATTTCCCCAAACGGGAAAAGCCCCAGAAAAACCTAGAAGGTCGGGAGGGGGGGGGGGGTGGGAAAGTCCGCGGACCACGGGACAAAACCACACCTCACCAAAAAAAAATTAAAGAATCCCCACTCACACCAATCCACAGCGAGGAAAAGACAAACGACGCCATTCCGAGTCCGGGCCCCTCGTGGTAAGGAAAAAAAAGAAGGCGAGTTGTCAGATTGCGGTCTAGCTGGGATGGAGGGAGACGGGTTGGTGACGGGACATCTGCCTCCGGCTTCCGTGTTTGTCTTGGTGCCTGTTTGGAAGAGGTCTTGGGGCGACTACGTGCCTGGCTCTGGTGCGGATTCATCGCATCACGCGTTTTTTATTTACGCTTTGGGGGTGTGAGATGGGAGCTTTGCGCGCGCGTGCGTGCCAGCGAGCGAGAAGCCGTAGTGGGCATGCAACCCCCATTCGCAGCCTGCGCAGAGCAGACACTCTGGCCCTCTGGCCCTCTGGCTGGCCGGCTGGCCGGCTGGCTGGGCTACGGTATTGGAAGCTTCATTCTCCGAGCGCCATGCCGGAAGCAGGCAAGGGTTGTGAGATACGGTTACGCCGATGGCCGACAATGGGGGCGGCGCACAAGTGGAGAAATGGGAACACTTGATGGCGACTGGGTTGGTCAATTCAGTTCATGGATTCACAAGATGGCAAAAGGCCGAGGAGGGAAAGCAGCTCGGTACGTTTTCTGCGCCAGCTAGAGGACAGGCGGGGATGGGGAGACGAGGGGGGGCGAAAATGGGGTCATGTTTTCTGCGTGCCCATTTGCCCTGCTTGCTAACTGCTGATTGTACAATGGGACTTTGCCAGGCTGAGAAGGAGACCCACCGTGACCCGAGGCCAATCCAGGACCAAGGCGCGGTTCAGTAAACATATGCACAGCGGCTATGGCAGGCGCGCGAAAAAAAATGCATGAATTGTGGAATGGGGGTGGGTAGACTCGCTTGACCTTGTCACCACCGCGACTCTCTGTGTGGTCTGCAGTGGGGAAATTTTCCAACTTGGCACGAAAAGAAGGGTCCTGGAAAGTCCGGATGGAATCTTCCGAACGGCGCACTTGGCCATGGAACATCCAGGCAGAGGCGTATGCGGCAATGTGCCCCTCTGCACCTCCACACGAACTATTATTAACGCGATTGCACGCGCTGCCTGCTCGGTGGGCCTCATCTAAAAGTCAATCGAGAGCACATGGCTTCATGTGGGGCTGGCTTTTATCAAAGACCGTGGACAGCGCAAGGTGGCCGGGCACGGTTGCACTGTAGTAGTGCAGGACTCCATAATCGTAATGCCTGGCTCTGACTGGCACATGGCAGCCACGGGGCCAGCACAACCCCAATGCCACCAGTGCTCACTCACCACCCAGCGACGAGCTCTGCGCCAGAGACGTGCGGCTGCGGCTGGGTTATGGTTGCAGGGGTAGCGAACTGGATTCCCGTTTAGGAAGGCAGTCTGTTATGAGGCCATCTGCCTGCTGCTAAGTGGCTGTCATGTACGTCGACGGCAGAGCGTCGTCAGTGGAACCGCGTGCATTCGCCAAGGGGATGATTCGAGACAGCCATCTGGGCTGTCATGTCATAAGACGGACGGCAAGACGTCAGGCTGGTGTTGGGTTAGTGCCCCGTCCGGCATGGGGGTGACCGAGTTCCAGGTTACACCAGAAAGCCCCGTGAGTTTTCGCACGCAGCGGAGGCGATCTCAACTCGAGCTTTGGCACAGCTGCCTGTCCGCGTACGCTATCTACGCTATCGATTGGCCCCGGGGTGCAGTCCGCTGCCTGGTACGAGGCGATACGGTAGGGGAGGTGCCAGGACCCGACCATTGTGGTATCCCATCCGCAGTGGTTCGGGATGGGCCTCTGATGGCGGAGACGGGGCCTTTTCGCAATCGTGATGGCGATGACGACTCGGGTGGAAAAGAAGGCAAACGCCCTCGCCGCCCTGGCGCGTTTCCGGCCTCGACGCTCATGTCATGGCGATGCAGAGCTGAGAGGCGTGGCTCCCGGATTGCGACGTAGGTTGCGCCAGATACACAGTTGGAGCAGCGTTCGTGCATCTCGGCAGTCTCTGGCTGGCCAACGGCATCCGCTAGACCGCTCTTTCGCACTGCATCGGCCCGCAGGGGCACGGAGTATCGGGGGAGGTCTCTGTGGTAGGCCAGATGGATGGCCTTTTCCGCGAGTGCTGCGCCGCAGACCACGGTCGAAACAGAGTGCTGACACGACGCATTCGCAGCAGTGATTCGGCGACGCCATGAGCTTCGCAAGGGTGGTGCGCCTAGGGGCGCGCGCGGCGGCGGGGAACGGATACGCGGGAAGGAATGAAGGCCAGGGAGGAGGAAAAGAGTGGGTGGGTTCAATCAGGCGGGTGCAGGCAGGTGGGCACGCGATCACGTGAGAGCCTTACCGGAAAGGCCAGGCTGTGCGAGCGAATCATACTGGTAAACGAGGCTGGCCGGGGGGGGGGGGGGGGGGGCGACGGGGGGTACTGGCCTCGGCCGGGGCTCGTCTGCGCAGTCGAGCGCGAAGCGGAAAGGCGGCAGGCATATCGTGGGCGGCGAGCGTGATTGCAGAGTCGTGTAAGACTGAACACGACGTGCTGCTCGTAGGGCTGCGTCTGGTGTGACGGAGGCGGTTCCCAGGCTCCAGGAGCCTATCCGCCCGTGCAACTTGGTGCTGCATCGGCTGGCAGCCGATAGAGACGCAATATCCATCATCAGACGCCCGCGGCCACCCATGGCTGGCAGTGCCGCACCTCAGCGTGTGAGGCAGCGCTACGAGCGGCTTGCCTGCTGGCTTGCTGGCCTGCTGGCCTGGCATTTGCGCTGCAACGAGACGCTGGAGGCACACCCGACACTACCTCGACTGCCGGCCCCTGCGCTGGGCCAGAGGGCCAGAGGGCCAGAGGGCCAAGCCGTGTTGCTATCTGCCGGACCCCCTCGCGTGGCTCACGGAGGTGGTGGGTTGTGGGTTGAGGGTTGTGGGTTGTGGGCAGACAACTGCCTGCGCTTGAACCAACACGTACATGCAGGCCGGGCCCCGCACCACGGGCGACGGACCTGGCTGGCCTGGCTGGGGCGGATGCCTCGATCGAGTAATGCGCGGAGGCCTTTGAGCCTTTTGCACCTGGCACGGCAGCAAAGAGCGAGGTGGGGGGGAGCGGAGATTCGACATCGCCATGGCGCGACGAGACACAAGGTGCGATGTTGAATCATTAGGCAAGTTTTGGAGAGAAGTGCATCGCTGGGTCGGCTACCGTGGACCGGCCGTGGGCAGGCCTGCGACCGCATCGGACCGTCTCATGCCATTCCAGCCCTGTGGGCTCTCCATGCCGGAGATGCACGCAATCTCCAACCGCCCCCGACGCCACTGCGCCCGTTTGGGCCAACAGGCCCCTGCCGCGCCAGCAGCGAAGCCTTTGCCGGCCCAGAGGGCTAGCAGTGGCACAGTTGACGGCGGGAGGAGTAACAAGAATGATGCATCAACGAGCGTTTTGATCCTTCCCCCCAGCCCTCCCTCGACTGCAGCCGACGTCCACCACCCGACTCACCCTCACCCCCCCGCACGAGCCACGAGCCGCCCGCCGCCATCAGTCGTGAGCCGTGTGCCGCGTGCCATGTGCCCTCCCTCCCTCCCTCCCTCCATCGTCCGTCGTCCATGGTCCATGTGCCCCGAGGCGGGCGAGAGCGAGGCACTATTTCCGAAACCCAGGTCCCGACCCGCTGGTCCCGCGGACACGCCAGTGGCCAGGCTGGCGGCCTTGCGGCCTGGCGGCTTGGTGGACATGGGCCGGCGACGCAGGCGGCTTGGATGCCGTATGCCGTTGGCACCGCCAGAGACAAGACGGCCGTAAGTAGGGCGGGTGAATTGGAGCGGGTGATGTAGGTGCGCCAATACTTCAGCCAGCGCCCGCTGAGTGGCTGGCCGGCCCTCTATCAGATGTTAGCCTCTGCCGTTGGGGGCTAGTTTTCTGTCGCTCAGCCCCCTCGGGTTTTGCAGAGGCCCGCGAGGGCGTGCCCGTCCGTCGGAGTCGGATGTCCTACCCTGCCTAGTCATCACTGCTGCTGCTGCTGCTGCTGCTGCATGCATGCATTGCACACCTGGCCATGCAGTCAACCGTCCACGGGCCCCCGAAATCGAACCCTCCGCGATCTCGCCATGCCGCTCCCGTTCACCTCGTGTCCAGCCTCTCCCAATCGCCAGACGCGTCCAGTGTTTGGGCGAGGCTGCATTGCCACATCGACGTCACCTCCAGCTCCAGCACTGCCGTCTCATCTGGCGAAACAAGGCCTCTCATCGTCGTCTCCTGTAATCTGAGACGAAAGCAGACAATGGCAGTGCCGCACAGTCACAGTCTCGCAACCCCGCGGCGATCGAGGCTCCGTGCTCCGCGCTCCGTGCTCTCATGCTCCATGCTCCATCTGCAGCCGTCTACAGTCTGTCACGGCCGGTGCATGTGCTGTGGTTTCGAGGCGAAGAGAAGCGAGCGTGGCTGCGGCCATCACCTGCCAACTGCAAATGCTGCTGTCATCGGAGCGCCCGACACGGCCTCTCGCACTGACGGTCTGGCATCCAATCTACAGAGCATTGAATCGCCTCGCGTGCTGCTCTGCCAGGCGCGTTACCAGGCAGGGAACCGCGCGACTTCGGGGTTAGCGTGCTGCCGCCTGGCCTCGGGCTCCTCAACGTCCTCTTTTTCTTCCGGCACCACGACGAGTTGGGCAATTCTTCTCGCGCTTGGTGAGGCTCAGCCTCGCGCGAAAAGCTCACCGTCGTACACATGCTACCAATATCAATACCTGCAGGCCCAAGCGACTGTGCAAGCGCTGGAAATGCTTGCCTGCGGCACGCTGGATGCCTGATCCAGTACCCTTTCGGAAAACAGGCGTACGGCGTGCGAGGAAAAGGCGCAGTCACGGGCTCCACGGGTCACCGAGACCATGGACCGACGGCCGACTGTGCCACCCTCTGATTGAATGTTTCTTGACTCACAGTGCAACATTGTGTCCCTGTCCATCCAAGTAGTCGGCGACGTTCGTGCAAACCCACGTATGCCGTGAGCGCTAACACAACTCCCGGTCCTAGCGATGGGTCGGCATCACTAGTTTGTTTGGCCGCCAATAAGGGTATTATGGCTGCGCCGGGAGGCCTGACCAACACACAGCTCACGTTGGTGGACCATCTTTTCGTCAAGCGTAATATTCGGCCAGCCTCTCAATCCCCGTAGTACGATTGTGCTTGTCGTGGGCCATCATCCCTTGCCCCAGAGCTCCATGTTCTAGAAATCGTCGAACCGCCACAGGTCCACAACGTCCGGTCAACCTCCTGGCCTTCTTGGCTCCCTCGACGCATGTGCTCTTCTCTCATGCTGCGCTTTCCGCAGGGTCGTGGATAGACCATTTCTTCATGCTGGAATTGAAACACATTTCCTACCCCGCATCCGCAGAGTGCCACAGAAAAGCGAACTCTATCTATCCTTCAGCCTCGTCCATGTGGTGATCGTCCTTCAGCCCTATGGCGCCTGAAGGTGGGATGAAGGATTCGCGGAGGACGGGCGCCACCAGAAGCTCAACCGGCTCGTTGGAACTAACGGCTGTGCCGCAGAAGGAGGCCTATAGACAATGTGTTCCTGACCCACCAAAAAAGCATAGATTCTACCGTGTATTTGGTGTTTTCTGCCATACATCTGTCTAGGCTCCAGAGGCAACCTCACCCCACGCCACGTGATGACTCTTAATGTGGCCCGTGCGCAATGACTCTAAAACGACTTCAATTCAACCACGTCGACAGCATGCACTATTCACTCCATCACCACTTCATTTAAGCACCACCATACATTCACTGCTGATTTCGTCCATAATGCTTGTGTACCCCTCAGTGTAAGGCCCACGAGGCCGCCTTTACCGCTGTCTGCTGCACCTGTTTTACAGCAGCCACTTCACGAGATTCTCACACCATTGATTGCGTTCCATTCACGTCAAAATGCTTCCACTAATATCTCGACTGTTCCGGATTCATTTTTCACACACAAACTCCCGGTCAATACCTCACTCAAACTTACCTGTTCGATCACGGCATAACCAACGGCTTGCTTGATCTCTTCCAGCACCGTACTGTTTCTTACTACATAGGAACATCGGTTTTCGAGGATATTTCATATACACATCATCATGGCTTCAATCTTCACCTTTGACCCTGATCCACCGCGGGTGTCTTCCCCGTGGTCGACCCCTCCGCCAGGCAGTAAGCCGAGGCATGCGATCCCTCAGGATTCCAAGTCAGCGCCATCTTTGTTTGATGCCCCTGCAATTCAACATGACTCTGGCGGTCAGGTCTTGGGCGTAGAAGACTACTCGAGCATCACAAGGCTGGAGGCCGAGCCTCAGGAAGGCCCCACGGAATACAAATTACATCTCCTCTTAAGGCGACGCAGGTCGTTCCTGCGAACTACCACGGGCCGCAGCGTTTCTGGGTCCATGCGTCGTGCAGACGTTTCCGTGCATTCCAATGTAAGCCGGAGTGTGTCAGAGTCTGTCTTGTTGGGTACAACACCGCCCCCATCTCAATCGATCCAGTCACGACAGAACCGTCTAGAGGAATTGACCACTCAACTGCTGTGGCGATTGCAACAGTCTTGCCCTAACCACATACCTTCGTCAACTGCATTAGTCCTTCCACATCTTCCGGAAGAGGCGCAGCTGTCCGCCCCTGCAGCTCCCCAACGGATCCTTCCCGGCCTTGAGGAGAGCAAAGGAGCACTCTATGAGATTGGTGTCGCCGATGACGGGACGTTGGTGGGCTTGACCGAGGACGAAATGGAAGAGAGTCTTACTAACCTTAGGGCCATGGCAGCAAGTCTAGGCTGCCTTGTACAGGTGCAGCTCAGGGTTTGTGTAGGCCAATGCGAGTGGGTCGAGGATGCAAGAGTCATGAACGGGAAGTTGTGGGTGGTAGAAGCTCTCGTGCTCCCAAATCAACATTTGGCCGACCATGAGAGGCCTAAAGATACCCAGAATACGAGCTCCACACTCCAAGGGCCTGCGCTTAATATATCCCCGCCAGAGTGTGTGGCCAATGACCAGCAACAGAGGGACACCCAACAGCTGCGCGTATCGTTGACTGGCGCTACCATGTCTGGCAAAAGCAGTCTATTAGGAAGCTTGTCGACGGCCACACTGGACAACGGTAGAGGGAAAAGCCGGCTAAGCCTCCTGAAACACAGACATGAAATCGCCTCGGGCATGACGAGCTCGGTCACGCAAGAGCTGATTGGGTATCGCGACGTCATCAGTGCCAACGATGCGCCAGACTTCACTCAGGTGATCAACTATAGCGGCGGGGATGTCTCTTCGTGGGTGTAAGTACATTATTCTAGGCCTGGTGGGCGGTCCAACTCGAAGACTAACACTAGTGATAGTGATATCCATGCATCTGCAGAGGCGGGCGACAACGGACGGCTGGTCTTTCTGTCCGACTCTGCCGGCCACCCACGCTTTCGTCGAACCACTGTACGTGGTCTCGTCGGATGGGACCCACACTGGACCCTACTGTGTATACCTGCCGACAACGCAGAAGATTCGGCCGGAAGAATTGGCGCCTCGCCAGCGCCCCAAGAGATACTTGGTGCAGCGGCCGCAGATCTGGACCTTGCGCACACCCACCTCCAACTCTGCCTGAATTTAGGCCTACCGTTAGTAGTTGTGATCACCAAGTATGACCTTGCCACCAGGCCAGGGTTACGCCTCACTCTGTCCAAGATATTGTCGGCCCTCAAAGAAGCGGGACGAAGGCCATGCATCATGAAGGATGTGTCTAGCCCCGCTTCAGAAGCAGAATTGAATACGATTCCTAGTGAGGAGCTCCTAGAGGCCGGCGACATGGTACAAACCCTGGAGTCATCGCCACTTTCCGCTGTTCCTATCATATTCACCAGTGCAGTGAATGGAAAAGGCATCACCAAGCTCCACGCTTTTCTTCGGATGCTGCCTATCCCCACCGTCCTGCCACCACCTCCTGGCTGTCCTCGCACACTGTTCCACATTGAAGACTTCTATAATAATAATGCGGGGGTACAGGGGAGACAGGGCAGGTATGCATCCGACGGACCTGCGGTTATAGGAGGGCATCTACGCTACGGGTCTTTGAACATTGGCGACGAGCTTGTCCTGGGACCTTATCCAGTAGATGCGGGGTCTGATGACAGCGATAGTGGTAGCGGGCGTCCATCCTCCCGCAACTCGCCTGTGCCAATATCCCGCTCTTTCCCGGGTGCGTCTCGGTCAGGAAATTCTCCCAGACGTAGAGGGTCTGGATATTTCCATCTTACTTATGACTGGCGGCGAGTTAGCATCGTGTCCCTTCGAAAACTTCGACTCCCCGTTCGTACCCTGCACGCTGGGCAAGTCGGCACCATCGGGATTGTCCCCGTCGACGCTCCTCTTGACAGTCGATCGCTGAGCCGAACTCGAAAAGGAATGGTTCTTGCGAAAGGGAACCCTCAGGCCAGCAAAGTCGTATCTGTGCGGTTTACAGATGCCAATGCCGCAGCGGCCAATAGTCTCACGGTCGGCAGTGATGTTGTGCTGTACTTTGCAAGCATACGGATCACGTCGCGCGTCATTTCTGTGGCACCCGAGCATGTCGCTAAGAAGGCAGCAGGCAGCAACGACGACGACGACGATGACGCGTTCGGCTTTGGGTTCGACGCAGATTCGGACGGGGATGAGGTTGACGCGTCACCTACAACTTCTGCCACGACTGTCACCTTTCAATTCATTGCGACGCGGGAGTTTGTGGAGGTCGATGCCAAGGTTCTCGTGCTGCCGGGTGGTGGGCCTGGACTGTCTGGTAGTACCGAGAGGGGAGAGAAGGGCGTTGCTGGGTTTGACGGTTACGTAGGAAGTGTTGTAGAGGCGCATGGGTAGGCAGGATTTGGGGCACGTTTTGGGCCTTTCTTTCCGCGCTGGTAGAATTTGTTTTTTTTCGTGGTGGGGCATGGGCGCTTCGGATCATTGTTCGTTCCTTGGACCAGTTGTTCGCGGGTTTGTTTTTTCTAGTCATGACAGTAATGAGTAATTAAAGTTAATTTCTTTTTTCCCCATCAAGCCTACATGGTCAGGAAATTGGTGTATCTGCTGCGAAGTGGCTCGAGAGAATCACAATGTTACGCGAGCATGAACAGCAGAGTTCAAGAATCGAATAGGTTGTATCTCATTAAATGTATTAGCTTGTGATGTTTCATATCTGATCATAGATCATTCTCATGTTCCACCTTATGCTCACCACTCCCATCGATTACTCGGGTGGCGCATCACACAACGGCACATACTGCACGCCATACAACTTCTTCTTCACACAGCTTCCATCCTCCTTCTTATCCACCAGATAGATATGCTGCAATCCCCTCTCCTCAACCGGCACAAACATCCTCCCCGGCGCCCTCAACTGATCCGCCAACTCCTGATGATGCTCCGCCGCCGCCGCCCCGACATGAATCGCATCATACGGCGCCCCCTCCCTCCACCCCCTCCTCCCATCCGCCTTCACAAACCTCACCCTCCCCTCCTCCAACATCCTCGTCCCCTCCTCTGACTTTTGCATGTTGGTCCGCGCCAGGTCGACCAGCGGCTGGATGTGATCCACCCCGATGACGACTCCCTCCGGCCCGACCAAGTTCGCGAGCACGGCGGTCAGGTAGCCGGATCCGGAGCCGATGTCCAGGACGCGGGAGCCCGGGTGCAGGTATGGGAGGAGGGACTCGCAGGCCGAGGCGTGCATGTGGGGGGCAGAGATTGTGGCGCGGTGGCCGATGGGTTGGGGGGAGTCGTCGTAGGGGGTTGAGGGGGCGTAATGGGCGCGGTCGACCTGGACAGGGCGGTAGGTCAGTGTCTGTGGCTGTGGGGAGCAAGGTGGTGGTGAGGGGGGGGGGGGGGGGGAAGGGACTGTACCTTGATCATGGCATCTTTTACGCGCTCGGTTTCGATGAGGCCGTTTTCTTTGAGGTTGGCGATTAGGGCGGCGTTTGTGGAGCCGGAGCTTCGCCACGCCATTTTGAAGGCGCGGGTTTGTGTAGGCGCGGGGGCGCGGAGGGATCGGATGAGGGTTGTGAGGAAAGGCAGGGTGGCGAGAGTTAGGAGGAATGCTATGGGGAGGAACTTTCTGGGGAGGGAGGGAGTGGTGGTGCGGGGCGGGGTTTGTTGGGGAGACGTAATGGATCGATTGATGGCTGAATGCAGGCTCGTGAAGTGAAGAGGGACCTAGAGTGAAGGTAAATGACGATTTGTAAAATTAAAAAGGTGTATCTAGAGCAAGAGAAGTTTTCAGAGGTGAGTAAAGTAATGGTAGCGAAAGGATGTCGTGCAACCTGCCACCAGCCGTAAGGCTGGAATCTGGGGTAGGTTGTGCACGGGCCACACTCCCGCGGACTTTGGGTTGGTGGACCGATCAACAAACAGCCCGACGACAGCCTCACCTTCACCGTCTCACGCTCCACTGGCTAAAAGGCCAAATATGGACAATCTCACGCCCTCCGATCTTTTCTCGCCCTCGAAAGCTCGCCAGCAGCGCGCCCAGGCCCAGGACTGGGCGCAGATTGACAGTTGGCTGAGCTACAAATATGCTGGCCGCACGGTGCCGACTTTCGAGCGCAACGAGGAAACACTCAAGGTGCTGCGTGAGCTATCGTTGGCAAACGAGCGCGCAGATGAGGAGCGCGCTATACAGAACAGACTAGAGAGGGAGGCGTTGAAGGAGCTGGAAGAGGTATGATAGGTCTGCGAGGTCTGCCCCGACCATGCGATCAGCTTGGGAAAGCGCTGACTGGAGTAGCAACCCAAGGATGAAGAGAACGAAAAGATATTCGAACGGATCAGGGCGAACCTTACTCCTGAAGGCTCTCAAGCCCTACACGCCCTCGCATCCACGACCGTCACGCTCGAAACACCCAGTGCGAACCCTGAGACGATCGCACACGCCCTCATACAACATACATCTACCTCGCAGACATTGTCGAATCAACTAGCCCACCTTCAGGTTCTACAAGATTATCTTTCGAAACAGCATTCCCTTCTCCGCGCTCAGCTAAGCGAATTACAAACCAACCCCGCTTTCAATGCCCCGCCGCCTCTGCAGCGCCAGACAACCGATCAAGTGCGGCAGGCTAAGCACCTCCGCTCAAAGATCAGGGAATATGAAGATCGGCTGGCAAATTTGCAGGCAAGCCAGTCGAGGACGATGACACCGGGCTCGAAGAACGCCGGAAGTGCCGAAGCAATTGGTGATATGCTGGAACAACAAAAGGCCTTGGATGAAATACGAGAAAGAGTCGAAGGTCTGGAGGCTGAAGTCAATGAGTTTGCAGGATTGCCGGCAGATAAAGAAGCGGCAAGGAAAGAAGTGGGAAAACTGGAGGTGGAGCTTGATGAAGTAAGGCGGAAGAGAGACGTGTTGTTCCAAGAACTTGTTGGAAAATAGTTATGAATCACGTATTCTAGATGTAAATTCGCATACCCTATATATCCATGAATTTCTAGGAAAGGCTTCGATTATCAGTTCGCACCGTGTAGAGTTACTGAGCTATCTCGAACAGAGCGGTATTGGCGCTACGATCCTTTCCTTCCGTGGTCCTAGGGTGCGGATGTAGAAATTTTGTGAATTGACCTTAGACCGAAGAAACATTCAATTATCGTACCACATGATATTGTAGGATGCTCATCCCAGTGGTTCCGTGGGCGCTACTGGATCCATCTCAATATTCCCAAGTCCTCCGAAAATAAGCCGCTGTATGCTGAGTAGGTGCATATGTAGAACAAATCCGCCGTGCTTACACGGGAACGGCAGCCTCTTTGTCAGCCGTTTCTAGTGTATTGGTGCTTATGTACTCAAGCCAACGCAAATGTGCTCACCCATCCTGCAAGGCTACTGCAGGGAGCTCAATGTTCTGACAAGCGACGCACGCCTAATATTACACCCCACTCAATTGTCCAATAGCAGTGTGATAAACTAGCGAATGAGACGGATTATTTCTACGAAAGAGGAATGTAGAAATACGCTTTCTGCAATCTCCCTGAGTAGCTGGGATGTTGCACCCTTGGAACATGAACGTTGTCACACAGCTAATTTATTAGTAGACCGCTTTAATGTGAAGATATAAATTAGCAAAGCTTAAGAACCATGCGTTCAAGTTGGCTGCGGAGACTTGAAAAATGCAGCGTGTGCGGTAATGTTTAGATGAGATTTTATAAAAGCGTTCGCCCTGATTATCTCGAACCAAGATATACCGCCCTCAAAATCTTCCAAGATGCTACTCCTGAACTTGATCTTAACACTTTCTGTCCTTGGGAACCATGCATTAGCCCAAACTAACCTCACATACCAACAAATCATCAACGCCCAGCGCACCCTCTCCATTGGCGCTGTACGCCTCCTCACCCATAAGCAATACCCTCCTACTAAGTCTCCCCCAGGTCATATTCCCCGGCTTCCAACCTCTCGACCTCTACGGCCCACTTTCAGTCCTTCATGGCGTGCATATTACCCCAATCACCGCACTCATGCTTAGGCTAAGACACTCAGATCTCCTCAACATACCAAATGACGCTTTCCATAATCTCGACAAGAACCGGCCCCGTTTCCTTCGGTGTTCCACCCTTCTCAAGGGGCGATTTTAGCTTTATGATTGGCGCCGAAACAGTGGCCACGCACACTTTCGAAACGGCACCAGCTCTGGATATGATTCTCGTACCTGGGGGCTGGGGAAGCGCAGTGCTGATTGAGCAGAACAACACAGGGATTGAGGATTTTGTAGCGAGGAGGTTTAACATGACGGATTATGGCAAGTTGAATTCTCTGTTCTCATTCCTCAAATGCCACCTCCTAATTTTTGGGGTCTTTTCGTAATATGAATAAGGATGATATGGGGAACAGTTTCTGATGGAGAGTGTAGTCCTCAGTGTGTGTACCGGCGCCGTGCACCTAGCGCGCAGTGGCATTCTGAATGGCCAACCCGCAACTACCAATAAAGCCCAGTGGAGATATTTCACGCAGCTGGCGGCTAGCTATCGTGCCGAGAACGTAGAGTGGCTACCCAGTGCGCGGTGGGTGAACTCACACGAGGGTAAGGTATGGACGAGTTCTGGGGTTGCAGCCGGTATTGACATGGTAAGGCGCGTACCTTCTGAGAGCTAGGCTACTAATTCTGATTGTGTTCATCTAGATACACGCATGGTTGAAGCATGCGTATGGCGACACAAAGGCGGTGAGAAACGTTATGAACGGAATAGAGTATGCGCCGCACACGGATAGTCACTGGGATCCCTTCTCTGTGGTGCATGATGTAAGCTGCGATCATCTACCGTTCAGGAAAACAGTTAAAAAAAAAAGATGGAAAGGATAGGGTAATGCTGACGATAAATCAGGTTCCTGGGGCTGAAACTTCTCGAAATTTGACAGGGTGTGTGACTCCTGTTGGATACTAGCATTGGGAAAGAAGGGCATGACATGGAAAGTATGGTGTACCAACAAACCAACAAAACCGAGAGGCCTGAACAATGCACAGGTAGATCGAATGGGATATTCGTTACGCAAAAAATTATGAACGAGGTATAGTTAGAGAGGGTGACACTTCTATGGAGTGATTCTATCTTGTGTCTCCATTTTCTCTGAGGCTGTAAACAATCGCCAGTGTTCAGCCACTAGTACAATAGTCTATCTTTTGACTACCTATGCACCCTCAAGTAGCCGTCCCCTCTCCAAAACCACCGCTTTTAATCTTTCCACAACCTCTCTTCCAAGCCACTTCAGTCGTCCATCACCCTTCGACGCACCTTCTGCCCATTCAAACACACCCCTCAACTCCCAGAGGTCTCTGGCGCTCCAGGTCTTGGTCAAAAGTCGCAGTGCTAGCCTATGGTCTACAACTGTAGCACCAGGACTCAAAAATGTCGATGCTTGTGGATCAGCAGGCAGTATGAGTCCGATATCAGCGACTTCAAATTCGGCGAGGGCGGGCAGAGTGAAGAGCCAATCCCACATCACACGAGATGTACGGCTGGATTGTGCATCGTTAAGCGCGACAAGAGTGGCAGAAAAGGTTGAGGTATACATATCGCGAGCTGAACGGCGGCGAACATGCAGGGTTTGGTTGACACGGAAGGTTTCCAGATGTCGTGGGTTGTTTACGAAGTCGAGAGTTGTGGGCCAATATGCAACATCATTGGACCTGATGTTCGCAATTGTATCTATCTCTGGAATTAGGCAGGGTGCGAACATCCTCTTCTCGAACCCATCTCTGAGCTGCACCGTGACATCCATGGAAATGGCGCGGCCCGTATCCACATCTCTGACAATGAGGCAACGCGGTTCAGTGGCAAGCACCCAGAAGTGCCGGAAGGCCTGAAGGTGTGCTTTGGAATCCTGAACATCCGTGGGGTAGATGGGATAGAAGGCGCAGATTAGTGAAGCAATGGCCTTGTTCGATGTGCTAAAGGTGTGCGTGCCTCCTGCTACAAAGAGCGCACCAAAAGCCATGTGTGCAGCCAAGTGGGACCCGTAAGGTACTTCTGGGCCCACACGTCCGTGTAACGCACGGAGCCGCCTGAATACGTCGAGATCGCCCGTCCCAGCCATCACGGTCGCCACAGAAAGCGCTAAAAGATCCTGACAATTGCGTACCGTGTTGCGGGCAAGTTTGGAATCGTAGCGTAGAGCCGGAAGTTTGCACACCCGCATGAATTGATCCAAATACTTAATCAGGAAATCTCGGACCTGCGTGTCACCTGTGCCAGCATACTTTAAAGAGACACTCCAAAGTAAGCCTGCCAATATATTGAAAAAGGGCATCTGGCTGCTGCGCAGTTTGATGATGCTCTTCAGACTAAAGTTATCCCGATATTCGCGAGGGAGATTCTTGATTACCCAGTCGTCAGTGGCTTCAATATGATCCCACATGATGAGATGTTTTGCGAGGGTTCGAAGGAGAAATATATCCGGCCTAACGTAGTCGAACTGGGGAAGTGTATCAGGGATCTCAATTTTTCGTGCCACGGCTTCGTCGTGCGTCTTCATGAATACGAGCGCAATTGCGATGACCGCGCCCGCAGTTGCCTGGTCGAGAATATGGACGATGTTGACAGGTTTAGGTGCAACTGCAACTGATAGCAACCGCTCCACGATGCGCATATCGTGTAAACCTTGGAGGTCACTGCCTTTGCCTAGGTTGATGAAGCCCAACGCAAAGCCGGCAGCTAGCCTGTAGGCTTCATCTCGTAGACTATCGGGAGGTTCAGAAGGATCTGGCTCGTCAACGTGCTCAATTTCCGATAGCATGACCTCGCTCATTCTGCGATGTTGAGTGTTGTAGTAAAGAAGCCCGATCCCCATAAGACCGGTCGTCTGAGTGTATGGAGAAAGGTTCAATTCCGCAGCTCCTGGAGGCAACATTCTAGTAACATGAACAGACAATAATCGGGTCACAAGGGTGTCCATAGTGCCCATGTAGGATGCAGAAAGCCCCAGGAGCAGCCCCACTGACGTCATTGTATGCTTCGGGGTAAGGTATTTGAAAGACAACCACTTGGCGATAGTCTTGAGATGTCCATTGAGACCCAGGCCTAACAACAGGCCGGCGTGTTTGTTCGTAAGCTCGTTCGGCTTGTTGTACATTATCCAGGAGGTGTCGATGCCTTGTGCATCACGGGATATGCTAAGCCCTGCGGCAACACCCGCATTGAAGAAGGCCCAGAAAAACTTCTCTTCCGAATACAGGGCGCGCTCAGCGGTCATCACGTTGCCCATGGGCTTCATGAGACACGACGTTGAAAAGCCGTATAGAGGATATTTTTCGGTAAGCAAAGGCTTCTTGCTGTTAAACTTTGCCATCGAGCTTCCGGCCGGTAATGAAAAGGTGCGTATCATGACCCACTGCATCATGACTTTCTGCCCCTCTAATATTGCCGCTTCATCTGCTCCATTTTCCGGTCGATATTCAGCAGTAGTCTGTTTAAGAGGTTCCAGGAGAGCATGTGCCTCCATGAATCTTCGATCCTCGTTGAAGATTAATCTAGTAATGTAGTGGCGCTCCCACTCTGCTATTGGCTGCAGCTGCTCTGATTTGTCCACTCCTTGACATATGGTATGGACATCTCGGGTGGTACCGGAGTACAGGTTCGACTGTAAACTTATCATGGTATTGGATTGATTCTGCCTTATGTCATGCACAACTTCGTTGCTCGGCGAAAGACTTAAGTCGAGATCTTCTCGCTGCACAAGTTTCAAGAGAGAACTTGTCCAGGTCGTAGGTGGATTTGCCTGACATCTAGTTATGGCCTCCATTAGGGGTGCCTTGGCTGTCTCCGGTAAGGTCGCAAGCATTTGGACAGTTATACCGCATCTCTCGATGAGCTCCACGGTTTTTCTTGGCTGTGAGCTCCAATCGATATCTCGGAAGAATTTCTGGAGAGCTTTAGTTCGAGGAGTAACGCCAGTAATGACTTCGTCAACATTGACAGAAGAGTGTGGGGAAGCCTTGGACTGTCTGATGAGGCTGGCCAATGTCGGAAACGGATAGAAGGTTCTCGAACCAACTACGATACTGATCCATTCCAGGATCGAAGGAGGCGCATCCCATGGCTGGCCATGAAGACGTACATGAGAGGTGAACCTTGAGTCTTCATAGTTCCATTCCTCAGTGGAGCCTCCTTCCAGGTCATAAAATCCTCCTCGTTTCCAGCTCCAAGATTCCCATTGCAACCAGTGTCCTAATTGGGCCAGAACGGGTGCAAGGTCTCCATTTTCCGAGACAGGTAGATTCGAAGACAGTGTGTTGAGCTTGCATTCTTCACGGAAGAGATGTAGTATCACAACCACCTCCGAGAGGGTAGAAATCCGGAGGTCTTGTTTTTCCGATGGAGAAAGACGCCTCCAGTGATCATTGGCAGCCTTCCCAATCGGCGAATGGATAAATTGCCGAGCGAGCTCCGCACATACTATTAAAGAATCTTGTTTTCCAAGTATTTGCTGTGCAATTGATGGCAGGGCCGTGTTGCTGGATCGTTTTGAAGGTGGACTTAACGCAACCGAAGAGGGTTGGGACTGCTGAGCCCATTGCCAGGGAGTAGATTTCCATGATTTGGCTTGCGGCCGTGATGCCCGTCGACTGCACATTAAGCGCCAGGCAGAGTTTCCATTACCAAGGTGTTCCTCTGTTGTAACATGGGCTGCTGATCGACTGGTAGTTCGCCTGTGAGAAGGTCTAGTTCGGTTGGATGATTTTTTGGTTCGATCATCTATGAAGGGTGTTGCCAAGGTGAAGAGCGTAGCAATAAATGCAATCCAGTCTGCGTCTGCGTGCTTCTCTGTGGAAAGTGATTTGCGAATATCCCACCAAATCTCCAGAATAAAATCTCCGATATGATTTGCCAGTACAGCTGATAAGATACTGAAGAGCCGCGCAACAAATGGATTTGTAGGCGATATATGAACCTGTATTCGATGTCTCCGCCACTCGCCATCGATGAGCTCAATCATTCCCCCGGGCCCTGGAGCCAGGATATGTTGAAGTGGCTGTACAGGATTGATCGTCCTTTTCAAGCCCGCTGTTACCCGCATTTGTTCATCTCCAAAGATCGCATGTGGATTGAAGAGTTTGAGAGGCCCGATGTTGAACTTGGTAGGTAAATGGATACCCCACCCCGCACCCAAGGAGATGTGTGATTCACGGGAACCGGCAGAGCCCAATGAAATAAGTCTTTCTACGCCTTGATCCACCAATTTGATCGCGTCGGATATGCCTTTCAACTGGCGTATGTCGTTGAATTTTGGAACGCAAGCATACAAAGGAGAGGTACTATTTGCCCGCGACTGTGTTGCTGATGCCGATGCAGACAATTTTTTGCGTGTAACAGAAAAGTCCACTTCCAGTGGGTTCTCTAATGATGGATGGATGATGTATAGGTATAACTTCCGCTCGTGGAGTGTGGCAGAATTGATTGGTGCCGCAAATGTGAAAACTTTGGAGGCAGGTTGATCTTCTGAAGTGGGATCATTCAACGCAAACAACCCATTTCTCATGTACTTCTGAGCAGGAATTTCTTGAACAGCGCTCATCACGAGTTCCTTGCGGAGTTCTCTGTCAGCGCTGGAGTCGTGAGGCCCAAAGAGATCGTCGAGTTCGTCATAATCTTCCAACGTGTCCAACGTATCATCCATTATGTCGTCAAACGTGTCATCTATCGAAACTGCACCCAGGCTCATTCGGGAAGTCACGCTCCCAGGGGTTGAGGCTCGGTTACGAGATTGTGAAAATCCACCAAAGCTGGTTCTATCATTCCCAAGGGAGTGCCGGCTCCGCTGGCTAGCCCCGAAACTCGCATTTAAGTTTGGCCCTAAGCTATTACGTTGCGTTGCCAGATCTTGAAATGCAGTCTTATCGAAACTGGTTGACAGTTCGGCCCGTGAAAGTAGGGAGCTGACACGCCTCGACTCTTTGGGATGTCGTGTCATGTCGAACTCCGGATTGAGCTGTGAGAGGAGGGCATCATCTACCGCCTGATCCGAGAGTTTTTCTCTCGTCTGTGAAGGAACATTGAATGAAGGCTGTTTCGTCTTGTTTCTTGCTGTACCACCGAAACTTTCTCTCAACCTATCACTTCTGATTGCTGGCGTGGTCGCACCTGTTCCTGGTGCAGTGGTACCGTACGAACTGCGGCGACGTGCTTTCTTCAACGGTTCCGCGAGGCGCGATTTTCGGGAAGCGGATATCAGTTTCGGATCCAGATAAGCCGCTGACCAAACAGTGAAAATGTTTGTTTGATAGTTGGCCGTGACAACAATTAGGAGAGGTTTGTCATTGCCACTCCGATCGAAGTAGATTTCATTTTGAGGTGAGACATATATTATTTCCTCGGCCTTGTCCACAGGCTCCAATCTTCGGTGACCAGAGCTGCTTGTCGTAAGAAATCCATTTCGATCACTACCTTTGACTGAGTGAACCACTAGCCCAAGCTCGGATAGGGGGTCTGTGAAAGAAAACACCCGAGGCAAGCCTTCTGTGCTCGGCGGTGCGGAGCTTCTAACCAGCTCTTCGAGGAAGAGACCGTTAGTCGAGATAGGTTTCGACAGTCTGCTTGATCTTGTGGGGCCTAGTGTCGAACCATGTCGCGGCTGGTGTTGATAGAAACTGGAAAAAGTCTGAGACAGGAAGGACTGCTGGTTGGCGAGGAAGGAATTGGGCGGAGCTGAGGGTATTTGAGGGCTGAGAGGAGTGGGGTTGGGAGGTGCCAACTTTCTCTGCACCACAACACCACGAGCCGCAGCAAAGGCTCTGTCAACCTCGAATGGAAGGTTGATAACATGGGTAGCGCCCGAGAGAAAGAATACATGGGCCTGCGACTTGAGGAACACCACCAGTGCACGGGACTTGCGTTCGAAGGCGGAGTGAAGGGTATCCGTGGGTGTGGTCGGGTCGGCAGCAGGTTGTGTTCCTTGGGTAAGGTACGTCCCCGACTGATCACTTCTGCCAAACTCTGTGCTGCCTCCCGGCACGTCTGAGGCCTGAGAAGCGAAGACAGATGGTTCTTCGACAGGAAACCATGTGAGCAGTGCCTGTATGACCTTCTCTTGCTCAATCTCAAAGTTGAAGACCTTGCGCACTACGCCGCTCCTTGACCAGACGACATGGTATTCTGTTGTCACTATCTCGTCGACAGGGGCATCTGGGGTGCCGTCGGTGCTGGTCTCCCAGGTGTAGTCTTGCTCGGTGCTGTCTTCGCTGAGGATGGACTCGGCAATGAGGTACTGCAGGGCGGCGGGCTTATGGACCCCAACGGATCGTAGAGAGGCCATGCGGAGGCTCGATTTGCGGCATTAGGGGGGCTGGGGAGGCAAGCAGATTGGTGCTGGACGGCGGGGTGTGCGGGGCGCGAGCGCTGAGGATGGTGAGGTTGACGCGCTTGTTTTGGTCGCGCGCGCTTTCCCTAGAATTTCCCTCTCCGCACTCACCTCCGAGCTTTGAGCTGCCTGCACTACCTCCTGCACACTACCACCCCACCCCCACCGCTGTCCACACCTGCGCTACAAAAGAGCGGCAAGTGGAATCGCGTGCCGATACGAACAGCCGTCTGTCATTTGCGACGCCAGTCATTGCGCGCACCGCTCACCGTCGTGGCGTTTGAGCTCCGGCGCATCCCAGCTCATCGTGGAAAGCCAGGCGCTCAATACCCTCCCTCCAGCTTCTGATCATGAAGCCCATCATCTCGACCAGTGGGAAGACCACGCAGCTTCAGTTTGTTTACGATCACCCCTTACCAAGCCGAAGGCTAATAATTCTTGAGATACGAGCTGTCTCACCGCATCCACGACACCAAAGTCTATCCAGTGAAAGCCCCCAACGGATCCACCATCATACTCTATGGCCACGAGACTGGTGTAGGCATATTATGGAGAGGCGGTCGCCCATTAAAGCAGGTCGCATCGCCGAAGCAAGCTCCTAAGCCGCCGCCGAAGGTTAATGGCACCAGCAGTAATGATGTTGTTATGATCATCGACTCCGACGACGACGAGCCCGCCCAGGCTGCACCTCAGTTGTTACCACAAGCAGAATTCGAGGAGGAGGAAGAGGAGCTGGACCCGGACAGCCCGTACCCATCTTTTATACAGCAGCTGCGTCTGTCGCTCAACACCGAAGTCTTGCACATTGCTGTTCCCCAAGTGCCCACCGTTTCAGCGCTTCGCCCAGCAGACACAATCCCGCCAATTTTCTGTAAGAGGCTGGTGTTTGCTGTCGCGTGCGCGGACTACAGTGTCCGCATAATCACGCTGCCATTGAGCCCACCTTCCCATGCTGCCAAAGAGGCTCCACTGAGCGCCAAGTCCCAATACGGAGAGGATGTGTTCAAGATCCCTACATATGTTGGGCATCAGAGCATTCCCAAAGGATTGTCGTTGACCTGGACGGCTCGGGGAGAGCCAGTGTTCAAGGACGACTCAGAGGATGACATGGACATAGATGACGAGGACGATGCCCCAACTCCAGGACGGCGCCGGCCACGCAGGAGACAGAGCCGTGCAGACCCAGTTCTTAATGGGGCCAGTGAAGAGTGGGACTTGCTTATTGCATCCCATTCTACCGAGCGGGGCGGTTTACTCAAGATCTGGCGCTTTGGCCTCTCCGAAACCTCGATTGCTGCCGCAAACCCCATCTCAGCATACCAGACCCTTAACCTGAAGAAGCCCGCCAGCCGAGTCATGTTCAACTCTGCTTTGTTCCCGAAGCGTCGCCACTCACAACTCCTCATTACCGATTCGTCCGGCACGGCACGTATATATGATCCTTTGGCACCATCTAACCGTAAGCGGCGTGTGGCCAGTGCTACTTCTGATCTAGGGGCCTTCGTCGGTCTTTACCGAGCCAGTTTCGAAGATACCAAGGCAAATGTACCGACTCCACCCGTTCTCGCAGCTCGAAAGTCAATCATCGATGCTGCCTGGGCATCTGATGGCCAAAGCATCGTCGCCCTGCTATCAGATGGCGAATGGGGCGTTTGGGATGTAGCTCGCACAAGCCCAAGTCCTCCGGCTGATCCATCTGCTTTCTCCCTCAGGGGGTTTGTGGGAGTATCGGATACTGATCGGGCTTCTTCTGTTTCGTCTAGCCCGAAATCTCGTAGTGGGCGCGGTTCTCTAGCTCCTATGACACCAAATACTCGTAGGAGAAAAGAAGAGACTCTATTTCACGGGAGCTCGTCTAGTTCTTCTGGCCCTACTCGTGGAGGAGTATCAGTTGCCTCATTAGCTTCTACGACGGGTGGCATCCCAGAAGATTCGGTTCTCTTTTGTTATGGCTCTGAACTATACAGAATCCCGGATCTTGCAAAACTCTGGTCTCGCACGGCGAACGGCACCAAAAGCGGCCTCGCGACGACCCAGCTGCACGGGCTACCTCTTTTCGGTGAATTCATTACATGCGTACAACAATTCGATACTACAAGCAGAGAAGCCAGGATGGCAATTCCGAGAGATATACTGGTAGCTGCCGAACACCGTCTTATCATCTCAACGGCAACAACCGAGCCTCTTGGCCGCGACTTGAATGCCACATTCTCCAAAGAAAAGGAGGAAGAAGAGCTTTCACGAAAGACCGACCAAGTCCTCCTATCCCGCGGCGAGCTGGATCTTGGCGGCATGGATCGACTGCTGGACAGCTTCGAAGGAAACGGAAGTGCACCACGTGGTCTGTCACTGGGAAATCCTCGAAAGGTGCTATTTGCATCTTCCACGTCTTGATGCGCAGTGCATCCATCTGCAGAGCAAAAGCAACCCGGAGAAGGAGTCTGTGCATTCCAACGTTAAGACCAACCAGGTGGCGCCTGTAAGATTGCGGCCAGTCGTCGAGGGTAAGAAAAAGAGCATAGTACGATAAGAAAAGGGAAGTATGCCTTGTTACGATTTCAGGTCAGCTCGACCTTTCACTGTTGATGTCAAGTGGAAGGTAAAGGTGTTTGGGCTACGTGCTCGAGACCAATAGGTTCTATTTTCTCATTCATTTCCAACCATTTTGATTGCCGTGAATTTCCATATGTTTTTGCATATTCTTTGCATTTCTCTTATTCTTACATGTTCTGTTCTACCGTCCAGTCTTATATTCGCGGCCTTAGGTGGAGCTCAGTGAAAAGACCCATTCCTGGTGCTCAGTATAGCCTTGCGAGAAATTGAACAGCATCACCCAGTCGCCGAGCTCAGCGCCTAGTAGACCGAAAGGTCGAACGGCCCGCAGTTCTGGATAGCTGAGGAGTGCATACGTTGCTGTCTTATTTGCCCGGATCTGGGACCCGAACCACTGTGCAAGCGGTGTGTGAGGAAGGTCCAGCGAAAGGTACATACGGTATGGAATCATGGTACCGTATGGGCTCAGCATACGTGACATTAGTGAGTGCCCAGCCCTGTGATCTTGGGAGATTCCAGTCGAGGTCTACCTAGGTGGGTATAGGCAGTTACCTATCGAGAATTTAAGTGAGCTCGTGGTGTGCAGCATGGTGCGCATTCTCGTGTAGAAGCGCTCGATACTCACTTGCTAGGTATCTATGGGCAAAAACCTTGGAATCAGACAAAGAGTGATGCCGTAGGTTGGGCACAGTTGACTTGTATTGGTCACCTGCAATCATTCAGTTGAAGAAACTTGGAGTTCATGTGCCACTCGGAATACATACATGGGAAATCATTTGCCTTGGACCTGTCTAGTGAGCCCGATGCGTGTGATGTATGATCTTTCTTGCCAAGTCTTCGAACGAAATTCGGCTTTCCTTGAGCGTAACAGCGATCAATGTCCGCGCTGAACCAGTTGCCAGTGCTGACGAGCGCGAGATCGCGTCATCACGTGACAAAGCACCTCCTGCGTTCCTTCCTTGTCCTTGTCAATGGTTCAATTCACCCTGTTGAAATTATGTCAACTCACTGGCGAACATAAGCCATGTCAATGGTTCCGACCTCCTTCTAGTCTATTGCTGAAGTAGCCAACATCACTCAAGAATTCTGCTTTTTGACCGTCAGGCTGGGTACATTTGAGCAGGGCCGCAAAGAGGGGCGCGCTAGCGCCACCTTACATCGATCCGCGCCCTGACGCGCCTGGAAATTCCGACCTGCCTGACTTCGCCCGCAACAACGCTGAGCCATATCACCAGCGCAATCCTTTTGCGCTTGTCCACCTATTTGACGTTGCGCCATGGCGCGGACATTAGTGAACAAGCGCCCTCGGGCCCTGACTGAGGACCACGACGTGCCAAATGGCGTAGCAAGTCTCAAGAGTCGCGTAGGTGCCTCCCGTTCGTATGCTTGGAACAACGACTGATAGTTTTATCAGAGCAAGCGCCCGCGCCACGCCTCGCCCCAAGACAGTACTCGGGACTCCTCAATAGATCCTCGATCCGCCCCTTCCGATGACGACGGCGACGACAGCGAAGCTGAGTCCCGAGATGGCCACGACGAGGTCGACGAAGCCGTGTTCATGCGCGCCACCCAGCATGTCACAAAGCACCTTCAAGATAGCCAGGAAAAGCAGAATACACCCGCAGAGGCAGGTATCATCGAAGAAGTCCGATGCACCAACTTCATGTGCCATGAGCAGCTCACAGTTACCCTCGGCCCACTCATCAACTTTATAACTGGTCACAACGGAAGCGGGAAGAGCGCAGTACTCACAGCCATCACACTATGTCTTGGTGGCAAGGCCACTGCCACCAATCGTGGCCAAAATCTGAAAAGCTTCATCAAGGAAGGTAGAGAGTAAGTGCTTTACTTCCACTCAATACATTGGTGGTTGACGTGAATCAAGTTACTGCATGCTCTCAGTGAGATTGAGGAACCGTGGAGGCTCAGGTTTCAAGCATGACCAATATGGAGATTCTATCATCGTTGAGCGACATTTCAGCAAGACAGGCTCGCCACATTTCAAGATAAAAGATCAGAATGGAAGGATCGTGTCCCAGAAGAAATCGGAGTTGGAGGATATTGTCGATGCATTCGCCTTGCAAGTCGACAACCCCATGAATGTTCTCACTCAGGATATGGCCCGTCAATTTCTCAATGATTCGAATCCCAAGGAAAAGTACAAATTCTTCCTCCAAGGCACTCAACTGGAGACTTTGAGTAGAGACTATCTTCAGATTCAACATGAGCTCGAAGAGCAGGAGGCCAAGGCGCAAACACTTGAAAGTGATCTGGATGTTTTTCGAAAGAAGGCGGAGCGTGCAGTTGAAAAGGCCAGGGCTGCGCAGAATCTCCAAAGCATGAGGGCTAAAGAACGGATGCTTGCCCACCAAGCAGCATGGGCACACGTTCAAGAACATGAGCAGGTCAGTACACATACTTGTTTTATCCCATTTACTTAGTAACATTTCATCAGATCCTCGCCGACTGGGAGGATGAAGTTGAGAAAGCCAACCAAGAGATCGCGACAAAAACTGCCGAGGCAGACAATCAGTCTCAGCGCTACACCCGCGCTGACCAGGCCTCTGAAAGTGCAAATAAGGAAGTAGAGGAGTGTCAGGCTGAGATTGAGCCTGCAGAACAAGATCTCGAAGAGCACAAGAACAAACTTCAAGAAGGGAAAACAGCTCTTATTCAAGCAAAAGTACGTTGCACAATGACCGAAAAAGGCACAATATACTGACATTTGGCTGTAGTCGCAAACACGCCAAGCCATGGAGAAGGTCAAAGCCAAAAATTCACTGATCCGCAACAGACAGAAAGAGATCGACGATCTTCGGAAACGGCAGGCTGAGGCAGACGATGGACTTTACGATAAAAAACTCCAAGAACTCCAGGATGCTCAGGCAGCTTGCGAACAGGCGAAACAGACACTCCAAAAGCATAATGACAGCGTCTCACAAATAGACAATGACTTCAAAGCTGCCCAGGATGCAAAGCAGAGAGCAATCAGGGTTATAATGTCAAAGCAAGCAGAGGTCAAGCAATCTCAAGCCAACATAACGAAGTTGGAACGAGGACAACGCAACTGGATTGACTCTTTCCCTGCGAAGTTAGACCAGCTACTACGTGCCATTCAAAACGAGAAAGGATTCACTGAGCGTCCTGTTGGGCCTATGGGGCATTACATTGAGTTGAAGAAACCGGAATGGGGCTCCATCCTGGAGAAAGTTCTTGGTCCGACCTTGAATGGATTCGTTGTTACGAGCAAGAAAGACCAGGTGATTTTATCAAATTTGATGAAAAGGGTCGGCTAGTAAGTGCCTAGCCAAAGTTAGCACTGCGAGCACCAACTGACCAGTAATACAGCAATGCCGCCGTCTATATTGGGAGAAACGACCAGGTCGATACGTCTCGCAATGAGCCAGATGCGAGCCTGGTGACTTGGATGAGGGTGCTCAAGGTATGTCTGACTTGACTGTGGAGTCTTGACAGCAAGGAAATCTGACCGAGTGCCAGATTAATAACAATTTGGTCAAGAACCAATTAATCACGGCCCAATCCATCGAACAGGTTGTACTCATCGAAGACCGCACAGAAGGCTGGAATTTCATGCAAACTGGTGGACCTGCAACGAAAAACGTAGGCCTGTGCTTCACGATGATGGACAACAATCCCAGAAAAGGGCACGTCATCAAGAAAAATGAGCAGAGCGGTTCTCTTAGTCTGCAGCCGGTAGGTCAGTATGGTGGACAACCTCGCATGCAAACCGACAAGGGGCAAGAAATCCGGTATTTTACAGTCACTCTGATCCAACTACATAACGCTGATGTCGCATAGGCATGAGACGCAGACTCTCGAGCGTCTTCAACGCGAAGCCCTCGCTCTCGAAGAAAACAGCAGAGAGTTGCAAAAAGACGTAGACGCATGTAAAACACGGACGCGTGAACACGGCATTGAGAAGAGGAGGCTCACTAGGGAGTTTCAAGAAGCGCAAAATCGTGTCGAGCAGCTCGAGACAGAGCTTAGCGATGCGACTCCCGATGCTGCGGCCATCGACCAGCTGCAAGAGGAGGTTGCAACTGCCCAAGAGGAATTGAAATTCGAGGAGGGACAGTACGAAGATGCCGTTGGTGAGGAGGAGAGGTTGAACAGCAAACAGAAAGACCTACAGAATGAAGTGAACCAGGCACATTCGCTTCTCGAAGACCTCCGAGCTCGCTTGGCCAAGCTGCAGGTCAGGCTGAAGACGGTGGCTGATCGGCGAGAGCAGGCCTTGAGAAGCAAGAATTTAGCAATCGAGGAGGTCGGCAAAGCAGAGGAGCGCAAGACGGCCTGGGAGGGAAAGTGCCAAACGAAACGTAACGATGTCCGAGAGTTTATCGAACAAGCCGAGTCAATCTGCCCGCGAGTGGAGGTTCCAGCCGGCGCTACGTTTGAGTCCTTGGGCAACAAACTGGCAAGACTCCAGAAAACACGAGAGGAGAACGAGAAGCAGCTTGGTGGATCGGAGGAGGAGCTAGTACGAGCCGCTAATCAGGCGAAGGAGAGGCACAAGCAAGCGCGGGAGCAATTGCACAGTGTCCAAGCGGTGCGCGCCTACTTGAAAGGCTCGTTGGAGAACCGCCAACTGCGATGGAAGAGGTTCCGGCAGGACATTTCGCTGCGAGCCCGCGTCACGTTCAACTACCTGCTCAGTGAACGGCAGTTCCGAGGAAGTCTCAACATCGACCACAAGTCGAAGCAGCTCGACATCCACGTCCAGCCAGACATCACCGTCAATAGCAATACCGGGCGCCAGACCAAGACACTGTCTGGCGGCGAAAAGTCGTTCTCGACCATCTGTCTTTTGTTGGCGCTGTGGGATGCCATGGGATCTCCGATACGCTGCCTGGATGAGTTCGACGTGTTCATGGACAGTGTCAACCGCGAGGCCAGCATGAAGCTGATGGTCCAAGCGGCTCGACGCGCCATCGGGCGGCAGTACATCCTGATCTCTCCGCAGGCCATGGGCAACCTGCCACGAATGGACGACGTTACCATCATCCGCATGCGAGACCCAGAGCGCGGGCAGACGACGTTGAACTTTGAAAGGCGGAGGTAGATGATTGCGGGGTGGCTTGGGGCGGGGCTTGGGAGCACGGCGTTGGGTGCGGCGCACGTGTTTGGCATTCTGAGATATGGTGATACCCACTAGGCGTTGGTCCATGGAAGGCGCATGGAGTTCAGCGCGGACCAGACTCATGGGTTTGTTTTTTTGTTTTTTTGCATCTTTGGTGTACATTTAGCTGGCGGGCACGGATCCGTTGAGGGGGGCATGAAACAAGGCTGGGGCAGGCTCGGGCAGCGACGGGCAGGCTCGCGGCAATAGTCAAGCAGGCAGAGTTGAAGCAGGCAGTGCAGCGCAGCGCAGCGCAGGCAGGCAAGTGAAGAGGCCCGGAAGCGGTGCGCGATGGCCTCAGTGCGGGCGTGGCCCCGGGCTAGAGGGCTCTGGTGCAGGGGCTTGAGTTCTTCGGAACTCAGGCGGTCTGTCGATCGTGCAGGGTCTCCTGTGGGGCCGGCGCGTGATTGGGCAAGCGTAAAGAGCGCTTTCCCCGGCAGCCGCGACCTGGGCAACCACACATCAGACACCAGCAACCGTCCTCTTACAGCGCAGAACTCGACACACCAAACGAAGTCCGCCCGCTGCTGCCCTGTCCTCTGACCGTGTAGCCCTCTCTCCATGAGGGTTCATGCCTTCCGCTCTCTTGTGAGACGTGCCTGTCTCTGAATAGCATGGCTTCCTCCCCGCCCTCTCTCCCCGTCACGCCCCGGACCGCCTCACCTTCGCCGTTTGACGATGACCTGAACCCTACTTCGCCTGCCCCCTCTCAGGACGACGCGCCCGCCATACCAAACCAGCCCGATGCCGATGCCGACGCCGACGGCCACTGGGGCCCGGCCTCGAGCCCCGGCGCAAGCCCGCAGCTTTCGCACTGCGACGCTGTCAACAAACCGCCCAAGGGCAAGGAAAGGGCCAAGAAGACCCCTCTGAGGCTGCTCGACCTCCCTGTCGACATTCTCAAGGAGATCATCCACCAGGTAGGCACCCTGGGCCCGCGTTGAGATGCGCCGCCGTCCAGGCTGACAGTGCGAACACAGCTGCCGCACACCAACGACCTCACATCGCTCGCCCTCTGCCACTCTGCCCTTCACCGTCTGACTATTCCGTGCATCTACTCGCGCTTCGATATCGTCTGGCCTGACGAGAGCACGCATACGGAGCCACGGTCCGGCGTGGACGCCCTGACATACGGCCTGGCGACGCTCGTCATGGGCCAAGAAAGCTTTCCGCACCAAAACCGCCCGCGACCAGAGTCCACCGCTATCACAGGCCCGCAAAAGCCTCTCCCCACGCCATATCCAATCCCCCGCCGACGGTTCGGCAACTACTATGCGCAGTTCACCAAGAAATTCTCCCTAGGCAACGGTCCGGCCGCGTGGGTTCAAGAGTACATGATATCAAAGGAAGGCGGCAAGATGCTCGGCACTCTCGTTGCGCTCGCCGTGGCCCGCATGATCAATCTCGAAACCTTCGTTTGGGACATGCCAACAGGTGTCCTCCGCGATGTCTGGCTAGCACTCTCTAGCCTTGCTGATCGGACCGACGGCGAGGACTGTCGACTGGAGCGCCTGTGGATACGATGGCATGACAACACCACTGAATCTTCTATTCCAGCTCCTCCACCTCCCATGATATTGAACAACGTGCCACCGCCGCCCAACACGACGCATCCCAGCGGAGTCGGTGCAGCCCAGGCCCCCATGGTTGTCCCGCAAGCATTCCCAGCCGCTATGGCGCCAGCCATCGATCGGGTGGAGCACCCTACCTTCTCTATAATCCCCCCTCTGAAGAGTCTGAGCGTCCTGGACATAGATGAGTTGCCCTACTTGGATGAAATGAGCGTTCTCATAGCTAGATCGCAGCGAAAGCTCAGAGAATTGAGAGTGGGCATTGCTCCACATGCGCAACAGCGAGACTGGGTGACGGCATGGGAAGGTGAAGGTATCCAGCAGGTTGACTACAACAGCAATTGGTCCGGCATCACCTCCATTGGCGAGAAGAGGCTGGGTGGTGTTCTCGGCATTCTGGTCGGAAGGGTTCACAATCTGCGCCACACCGACGAGCCTACGAGTAAACCTGGTAATGTCGGAGCGGCCGATCGACCGACGGAAAACACTGCCGTGAAAACCGGTACAACACACGGCCTGCCTTCCTATCCTACGCCAGCAACGCATGACAGGGAACCGGAACACGGCGCGGATCAGTCTGGAATTCTATTGAACGAATCCACTGTGCCGGAAGGCGTTAGTCTTCTGAACGACAGCCATCCACTCAGCACCGACCAAGTTGCACAGCATACGAACAACTCAGACCACCCTTCGGACGCCACTCTTTTGGTCAAGCCAGCTACAGCTCCCAAGCACAATAGTGGTACCTCCGAAGCAGAGCCAAGCAGTCCGGCTGCGCCTAAACTAAACGGAAAGCTCAAGCTTGAAGTCCTCGAACTCGAGCGGGTTCCACTTTCGGTCTCAGTGCTGATGCGGGCATTTGATTGGCCGATGCTGACCACTCTGACCTTGTTGCATTGCAATAATCATGAACAGCTGTGGAAATCGCTGAGACGTGCTTATACACCTCGATCGCCATACCCCGCTGGCTCATCGACACCGTCGAAAGCGTACAAGGCTTCGTACACGCTTCGCTCCGAATACCAGTTAAACCTGAAAAAGATCCACACTAACACCGTCTCGCCGTCGTTGATTTCTTTTCTAAAAGAGACGCTTGCACCCAACAGCCTGGAGGTGCTTTTCCTCCAAGAAGGCAGATCATATCCCTCAAATGTCACCGTTGACGCAATCTATCGGGGTCCTCTGAAGAGGCATCGTGCAAGTCTGAAGAAATTGATGATTGATAGTAGTGAAAAAGGTCCAGATGGACACGCCACTACTAGTCCGAGATGGAGAAGGTGGATGTTGAACCGGGAAATCATGACTTTCATTACAAGTGGACGCATGAACAGTCTCCGAGAGCTTGCGGTATCCATTGACTACAAAGATTGGGTAAGCATAGCGGTCCATGAGAACTTACACAGGCACTAATATTCAGCAGCACCACTTCCTCCAACGGCTACCTTTGATACCCCACATTCGATCCTTGTATATTCCATTCATTGCCGACCATGCCCACGGCAATAACATTGACCCGCGCGAACTCGCTTATCAGATCCTCGACATTGTCCACCTGCGGCCTGAGATTGAGCTTTGCTACATGGGTCTATCTAGTAAATGTTTTGAGATACTCGAGAACCGACCCTCCAATTACGACCTCCGGCATGACATGCATGTGAACGATGGCGCGGGGCCTGGTTATGTTGCTCACGATCCCATGATGTCAGATGACGAGTCCGAGGTGACAGAAGATGAAGACGAAGACGATCTGGACGGTGGACTGGGCCCATCTGGCGACCATGCAGCTTCGGATTCGGAAGGCTCGGACGAAGCTGACGACGATTCTGATGATGACTCATTCCTGCAGGACAGCCAGAAAGGCCCCAAGCTTCGTGTAAGAGAAATACTCTTTTACGAAGAAAGAGTCGAGGCGTTCCGTCGTCGGCATGGTGTTCTCCGGCCCTAAGGATCGGTGTTTCGGTGGTTAACGATTTGGCAACGCATTTAATGGTTCAACTTGAGCGGGAAACATGGTGGTGCAATGGCGCATCTGCAGGGATTCTTTATTTCGGAGTTTGACGGTTTACCGACTGTCCCTGAGACTGAGTGCATGCATAACTCAATGCAACCAGGCCTTGGTCAGTTTCCAAAATATTTCATTCATGTAGTTCTAGATAATTCGGTTTGCACGTCAATGTAGCGCCTCGGATATATCACAGCAACGATGGTGCGATCTTGTATTGTAAATTCACAAATGGAACTCGGTCCAAGTGTCGTTGGATTGCTAACGAAGGAACTTCCAAGGTTCAGATATCAACCTACACTCATCTGGTAAAGTAAGTAGGTGCTTACACGTGAGTGCGCGATATTGGTCCGTGCGGTAATCTCGCAAACGACGAGCTGCTTCGTTGCCCCAAACAAAGACGACCACCTGGGCGCGACAACCCGCGCCACGAAAGATCATGCCGAACCACCCCTCCTGCAAACCCATACTCTCTTTACGATCGCGACCAGTCCGACCGTGAGCATTCGACGCCCCATCCATATCGACAGAAGCTACAAAGCGGGGTTGGCAGGCTCTCCGCAATGGATTACCAGCGCCGCGTCTTCTCGACCCTCTTCCCTACGCCCTGGCACCAACACACGACGCCTACACCTGTATCAACTCCAGACTTGGGACATTCTGCGCGGGGCTCATCATTCAGCGGGCCTTCTAATACCAATCTGCCCAGCGAGAACCGCGCGGTGAAGCGCAATGCCGCTTGGAGCACGGCGACACGCTTCCTGAGTCTGCCCAGGGATACAGCTTTCGATCTCCCGAGAGTCCACAAGAACCGTGAAATCGAGGCAGCACTACAATACTTGCTTGCGGGAGAAGGGAAGAGCCAAGGCGCGCATGAGCAGTCGCTGATTGATTGGTATACAAATGAGGCTCGCATACATTTTGCAACGCTGGTGCGCCCGGTGGTGGAGTCACTCTGGGAAGAGGTGAATAGCCCCACAACATCTCATGCCTTTAGGTTCTCACACAAATTCCAGGAGATCCCACTTTCAAGCTGTTGGAAGGTCCTCGAGGAGACCCAGCGTTCGCTGGAACAGGTCCAGAACATCTATCTCCAGCCATTCAACGGCCACCTTCTTCCTATCCTTATACATAGTGCCCAAAGCTCCGCATCTGCAACTCGATCAAATAAATCCACGGATTCCTCCGAAGTAGACTCTCCCGATGCCGTAAACCGAACGTTTCGCCGAGACCTTCACTCCGTCTTCGTTCACTGCATCCCACTCCAACGTTATGCGAAGACGATCGAATTTGTGCTGTATGACTCGGGATGCAATGTTTTCCGCATGGAGTCACGGGCAGATGGATTTCGTACCACGAACCGTATTGCACACAGATCTCGCATGGTTAAACTCCTGCGCGGATTGGAGCGGGTTGGTCTTGGAGGAGAAAGCACACAGAAAGCGTTTGGACATGCAATGCACAAGCTGCTGGACGAATTCATCTACAGCGAATATCAAAAAGTGGACTGGGTCTCCAAAGACTCGGTTGTTCCGTACCTGCGCCAGTGGGTCGAAGATGGATTCTGCCCATTTGTAGAGTTGGTGATGGAGTGTTTGAAATGCGATCCAAGTCATGTCCTGCCGACCGAACTACAACAATGGCAGGATATGGCTTTGGGGCGGCTGGGAAGATGCCGTGTGGAGCGATTGTTTGACTTTGTGCTCAATTTGGACATGAGCTTGGGCGCAATCCGGGATTTAAAGGTAATTAATCCTCTTCACATTGCCTCAAAAATGAGAAGTACTCACGTTGGAGACAGCACTTTCTGAAGGCCGAAAGGGCGAAACAAACTCTTACGGCCAGCTTCTCACAACAAGTTACGAGGCGATTGCTGCATGCCGGCGCCACAACAACCTACATTCTGAACGTTTACATTTCGATTATCAAAGCCTTTCATGAGTTGGAGCCGAATGGTGTCCTTCTAGAGCGTGTTGCGAGGCCTATTCGCAGGTATCTCAAAGAGCGAGCCGACACAGCTCGCATCATCATCACCAGTCTCCTCACAGATGTCGATGAGGATATCTGGAGCAAGCCTGGGGCTGCAGCGGATCTTTCATTGGAGATTGCAAAGGAAATGACCAATCCATTCGCCAACTTCAACCAGGATGCTGATGAAGAGCTGAATTGGAACGACATGAATTGGCAGCCACTTCCTTCAGACGCCTCGCCTGACTACAAAAAGTCAAAGGTGCAGGATGTCATTTGGTTCTTGTTGACTCTCTGGGACAGGGAAGACTTTGTCAGCGAGCTGAAGAACATCTTCGGCGACCACTTACTCCGGTGTCAAGATCCTGACTATGTAAAGGAGATCCGACTCTTGGAACTCATCAAAATTCGACTGGGTGACGACAAACTGCAAGCATGCGAGGTCATGTTACGCGATGTTCTAGAGTCGCGACGGATCAATGCGACCATCCAAAATGGAAGCCGGACTGATTTGCGGACACCGGATCAGCACCAAGGCCGAGAGCTGGAGACTCCAGACGGTCCCGGTCCAAGGACACCTCGTCCACGCCGTCCAAATGCTTCTGGTCAGACTCTGCATCCCCCAGCAACGCCTTCATCCGAACAGCCCGATGGTCCCAAACTCAATGCCCAAATTGTGTCTTCGTTCTTCTGGCCATTGCTTCGCGATGACGAGTTCCGCGTTCCTGCTCAGGTGCAGGGCCTGCAGAAACAATACGAATCTCGCTTCGAGCAGATCAAAGGCATGCGCAAGCTGCGGTGGATGAATGCTTTAGGCGATGTCTCCATCACTCTCGAGTTCGATGACCGGACCGAAGAATTCGAAAAATTGACGCCCTGGCAGGTCAGCGTTGTCCATGCTTTCCAGCCTCAGCCTGGCGAAGAGTGGGCCGAGAAGGGCAAGAAAGAGCAGGGCATCACCCGAAACATCGACCAGGTCGTAGACTTACTGCAAATGGATGAAGACCTCGTCCGCCGCGCTGTGGCCTTTTGGGTCGGCAAGTCTGTCCTCCGCCAGGTCTCGCCCGATACGTACACTGTCATCGAGCGTCTCACGCCCAACAATCAGGACTCGGACGCCGCAGCTGCCGCGCAGGAACTTGCCGAAGTCCAGGCACAGGAGGCGACGGCAGTGAAGTCGCAGGCAGATCTTCTCATGGAAAAGAAGGACGTTTACATGAATTTCATCTTCGGCATGTTGACCGTTCAGCGCAAACTTCCCGTCTCAAGGATCCACATGATGTTGAGGTCGATCCTCCAGGGCGGCTTTCCATTTGGCGAGGCAGAGGTTCGGACTCTTTTGGCCCTCATGGAGAAGGAAGAGCGGGCGGTGGAACTTGGCGGGGACGTCTGGAGCGCGAAAAAATGAGCAAAATGTTTTGCGTAAGAGATGCCGTAAAGTTAGTTTTTCTTTTTTGCCCGCCGGCCACGAGGGTGTTGAGAGCATATGGTTCGGAGTTTGGGAGATACTAAAGCAGTTTTTTTGGCATGGCTGACTGACCGAGATACCAATGGCGCCCTCATTAAGCGCCAAAACATGTGGTTGGGGGGGGGCCATGCTTTTTTGCATGAGCTTTTGCTCTTCTCATGTCTGGGCGCGGAGTTTGATTTGTGTTTAACATGGCTATCATCACGAGTTGCTAAGCATTACGACGCGGGCTCGACCTGCGAATCAACGAAAGCAATTATGACGGATGGAAACGAGCGACGTTCTTTATGTGTATGTGTATGCGTGTCTAAGTGCTGTATGTTCTAACATGCATCATGTATGCGGCCAGCGTCTCCGACTTGTCTAATACCCCAGCTCGGCAGCGCACTCGTCAATGGCCTTGACAAGCCCATCCAACGTTCCCCTCCTCGTGCCCCCGTTCACCACCACCCTGAAGAACTTGCCCTGCTCTCCAGGACTGTAATCAATCATGAAGCCCCTGCCAATCAGCTTTTTAGCCACCTCGGCCGTAACCCTGCCATTGCGCTCCTTGTCCTCGCCCAAAACACCCCCCTTGGCATAGTAAAAGCACACCTGCAAGCACGGCAACGGCTCAGGGCTAATGACCCTAAAGTTCCCATTCCGCTTGAGCACCTCGAGCAGGTAGTCTGCATTCTCAAACGCCTTGCCGACGAGCTCCTCAAAGTGCCTCTCGCCATAGTACGTCAGCGCGAGAAACAACTTCAAGCTATCCGCCCTCCTCCCACACTGCGGCGTCAGATCCGCCAGGTCGAACACTTGGTCCACGCCCTCGCCCGCCTCGGCCTCGTCGTGGAACAGGTACCCGGCAGGCAGCGTCATGGCAGCGCGGAACTGGCGCATGTCGCGGCCCAGGAGGAACGAGCACGTCATGGGCACGCCCAGCATCTTGTGCGGCGTCACCGCAATGCTGTCCGCCATGTCCGCGCCCCGGAGGCGCTCCCCGCGGTGCGCGCTGCTGAACACGACGCTGCCGCCCCACGAGCCGTCAATGTGGAGCCACAGGTTGTTGGCGCGGCACACGGCGCTCAGCTCGGCGAAGGGGTCAAACGACCCCAGCACTGTGGTCCCCGCCGTCGCATTCACAAAGAACGGGGTCTCGCCTCGGGCCTTGCTCTCCCCGACCAGCCGCTCGAGCTCCGAGGGGAGCATCTGGCCCGTGGACGCGTCGACGGGGACGGGAATGACGTTTTTGCTGCCGAGGCCGAACATTTGGGCCGCCTTCTCCATTGAGTAGTGGCCGTGGGCCGAGGTGAAGATGGAGAAGCGGTGGGCGGCATTTCCGTCCGTCTTGGTGGATGGGTACAGCGTGTTGCGCGCGATCACGATGGCGGTGCTGTTGCTGGCGCTGCCGCCGGGTTGGGAGATGCCGCCCGAGTGGGTGGGGGGCAGGTTGAAGAGGTTGGCCAGGTATTTTGTCGTGTGCTTTTCGATGAGGGTGAGGACGGGGGAGACTTGGTAGACGTGGGCCTTTTTTTTTTCCGGCGGCGGTTAGTTGGGCTGGAGGGGGGAGGAAGGGGAGGGGAGGGGACATACGTTGGTGTTCAGGGCTGCGAGTAGGAGTTCGGAGACGAGGCCGACCTGGGGTAGAAGAGTCGTGTCAGTAGACGCACGTTATTCGAGAAGCTTGACGGGCCTATCAAGCAGATGGTGTGGGCCATCTGCCACCATCGACCTGGAAATGACTCACTGCATTGGTAGCCCCATATAGCTTGTCCATGAACCCCTGGTCCCACGTGTTGACACTGTACTTGAGCACCTTGTCCACAATCTCCACCAGCCCTTCCTTTCCTCCTCTTCCCTCCGGTATGCCAAGGTTCAAGATCTGCTGAAGCTTTTGCGGGGGGTGGTGCTCGACGAGCGTGGTCCTAGGCCCCCCATCGGGAACCGCGAGGCCATGGCCAGTATGCTTCGTTTTTGCATCCTCATCTGCACTCCGGATGAAGGGGATGATGAGCGATTGGATTGCGTCGAGGAGCTACGCTGCGTGGTCAGTACCGGAGCACCACGATTGCAATTGCTTGGTCCCCGAGAGAAATGGATGACACCACCACGTATCTTCCCTTTTATGTAACATCCGGAACCCCGGCCGGAAAAGTAAAGTGCGTACCTCTTTAACTTCGTCAGCCCTGTTCAAGGGTGCTTCGGTACCGTTGCGCCGGGTGGCGCCATTAGATGCCATGGCAGATCAAACGACGCACGGATGCGGGCGGGATTTAAGGTTTTGGGGAGGGGATGGGAAAAAAAGAAATGCGACTGCGTATAGCTTCTAGGTGCGTTAAAAAAATCAGGTGCTTGAAGAAATAAGCAATGCGAGGGACGGGACCAGGGGTCCTGGTGGTGGGTAATGCACGTCACTACTAGTTGCTGCTAGCGAAGAACGTCGACATCAAGACTTTATGTGCCCGGTACTATCAGCTGTGAGTCAATTGGGCCTTGGATTTTGAGGCCTCGGTTGGAAGTCGCGGGTAAACAGCATGTCCTGTACGTCCTGGCTACTCCTTGGAGGAATGAGGATTCACTTGAAAGGGTATGGCCGAATGAGCTTACGGACGGTAGTATACAGTCATTCTGAAAATTGCCGGCAGAAAAGGCTCACCGCAAAAGCCGCCGAATCCCAAAAAGGTATCTAGATATCGAATCAAAGATCATACATTTTAGATGCCGACCCACCCTGAAAACGCCGCCTCTCACGTGCTCGAGCATCCAACAACGCCATCTGACCAATTACGCCATGACACTGGATTTTCCTTTGCCCTTGTCGCTACTTGCCTGAGTCACCTGCTTCTCCTTTTTGGTGTCCTTTTTCGCCTGTGCAGCCTTTGCTGCTGCGTGCCGTTGTCGCGCCAATTCGATGGCTGTGAGGTGTCGGCCGCTTTTGTGATTGTTGGGGCCGATGTCGTTATTGCTGCTTTCGGGAAACGATTGGAAGCCCTCGTTGCCAGCAGTGTACCGGGACTTCTTGACCCATTCTGCGCGTCGACGCTTGTAAAGATCCATCTGCCAGTTTCGCCACACGGCACGGCCGACGAAGGATTCGCGCAGGGAGGCCTCGTTCTCGGCCAACTCTTCGGCGATGCGTTCGCGGATGAAGGCCAGGCCATGCGTGCCTTGCCAGACGGCGTCAATAACGTGCGAGCCGGACGGATCTAGTGCGAGCTCGCCAACATGGCCGTAGAATTGCTGGATAACTTTCCGGCGGAATATGACGGACGCGTGTGGCGAGGTGAGGGCGGCCTGCAGGGTGCGAGATGCCGTAGGATCACGAGCAATCTTGAGAGACAGGTGGGTGCCCAATCTTGCCAGCGAGTCGAAGATGAGGTTGCCCAGGGGGCCGGGCACTGACATCATGGCCTGCGCAAGCAGAGAGCCGTGAACCTTGTCTGGGTGCGCGTGCGCGTGCTTGCCGTCGGAGCTGCCGTCATCCGAGGGTGCTTCACCAAGCTTCAATATCCGGGTGACTTCGAAACCATTCGACCCACCATAGGCCGTCTCGAGTTGAGCCTTGATAGGGGTCGTGTCCACACCGCGAACGGCGCAGCGCTCAATCAGGGTCTTGAGGATGGCGGTCCGGTTCCTCTCGACCAAACCTGGGATCTGCTCGACGATCTGGCGCATGGCCTCGTCGAGCTCCTCCCTGGACAGGCGCTCGAGAATCTTTCCGGCGACGTAGGCAGCGATCTCGTTGCGCGCCAGACTGCCCATGCGCTCCTTGAAGAATTGGGCAAAGATGGCCTTGAAAGTCTTGCCGGGGGCATACTGGACGATGGTCTCCAAGAGCCGAGAGCCAATGGGGTCGTAGACGAGACCGTTGATAAACTTTGCGCTCTCGGTACCTTCAGCGATTGGGTCATCTGGCAGCAGCCTGCGGGTGATGGAACTCTCGTCCCTGGCCCGTGACTTTCCGAACTGCGTCAGCTCCAGCTGCAGCAACAACTGCAGGGTCGGGTTGCCGGTGGGGTGCATGGCGAGGGCGCGCAGGTAGGTCGAGTCAAGGCCGTCGACGCTGCCATTGATCAGCTTCCCCAGGGCGTCGATGAAGGAGTCGGGCACGGCGCGCCTCTCGAGGGCCCGCTCGTGGCCGTCCCTGGCGCCCGTGACGCTGATCTGCTCCTTCCTTTTGCTCTTGAGGACCGACTTGGGCGCCTGCTTTTCCAGTGGCTCGCCGGCAAGAACGACCAGCAGGACGCGCAGCACGTGCGACGCGAACCGGTCCGTCATGAGGTATCCCAGGTAGCCCTCCAGCTCGGCCAGCGCGTACAGGAACAGGTTCTCCATGGAGACGACGACTTCGTTGGGGTCCGACGACGGCGGCGTCTGCGTCAGCTCGGGCTTCTGGAGCTCCTGCGTCACGACGGGGGCGGCCTGTATGAAGAGGGCCTCGCAGCAGTGCGAGGCGAAGCGGTGCTGCACGAGGTGGAGGAAGCTGCACGAGCTGGTCAGCAAACAGAGTTTTTTTTTTTTTCCTTTGGTTTCCCTCTGCCACTCACCTTCCGCTGAATTTCTGGAACAGCCCCTTGAGCTGCGCGGGCGTGGAGAGCAAGATCAGGCGCTCCATGAGTCGCGAGCACCCTTGGCTGTGTGCGATCTTGAGCTCCTTGCCGTCGGCCTCCTTGTACACGTTCTCCAGAAACAGGGCACGCTCCTCGGGGTCGGCAAACTGGTTCAGCTCGAGCAGCTCGTCGGCGCGCTTGAAGTACTCCTGCTCGTCCTCGTCCAGCATGCCGTAGAAGGGCATGGCCTCGGGGCGGGTGACGCCATCGAGGGCCTCGTGGTCATGATAGGCGGCGGCGGCGGCGGCCTCGTCCTGGGGCGGTGCGGCCTCGTCGTCGGCGTGGTGGTGGTCGAGGGCCTTGTCGGAGTGCTTCTTGTGCCTCTTGCCAGCGGCGCCGTGGTCCTCGTGCTGCTCGCGCTTGCGCTTCTTCTGGTCGTCGCGGCGGCCGCGCTTCTTGAAGTCCCTAGGCATGATGACGACGTTGGCGTGAGGAGCTGGCGAGGGGCGGAAATAAAATTGTCCAAATCTCGGCTATCTGGGCTGCGGGACGACAAGAGATCCGCCAGGGACGGAGGCCGGGCCTGCACGAGAATATATACGGCGAGATCGGGGGAAGGGTCAAGGGCTGGGCGGAAGCGACATGTAGGCGGTGGGCGGCAAATAATGGGGAGAGACTGAGCAGTGGGACACGGCAGAGCCGTTTTTTTCAATACGGCAGAGTGGCCTGAGGATCTTTCAAGGCCCAGGGCTAGCTCGTCTCGCGGCCGTCGCTTAACCACCTGGGAAAACGGCCAATGCGCCGGGATACACGTACAGATCGATCGCGCCCTCGCCCGCCCATCCACCATCCGCCAGACGCCAGACGCCCGTCCAAGCCCGCCTGAGCTCCGTGGCCCATCCTCGACGCCCTGATGCCGTGACGCCGTGACGCCAGTCGCTGCAGTCACGCCGCCTGCCCTCGACCGACCTCCCACCGCCTGGCGCCACGCCCCTGTCCGCGTCCGCCCGCCGTTGACTGGCAGTATCGGATCCATCTGATCTATCCGATTATCTCACATCGAGGATCGTCCGCTGCCTACCCATCGCCGCCCATCGCCCATCGCCCATCGCCCATCGCCCATCGCCCATCGCCCATCGCCCATCGCCCATCGCCCGTCGCCCACCATCGCCACTGCGCGTCGCGTGTGCTCATCCGCGACCCGTCCGTCGTGCCCGTCATAGCCGCCCGTCCGCGATATGGATCCCCCCGAAGACATCCAGGTGCGCGTCGCCGACTACCTCGACGACCAGCTGCAGACCCAGGGCGACCTCGACTCGCTCGACGCCCTGCTAGCCAACATCCACACCCAGCATGGCCTCCTCAAACAGCAAGTGAGGCACTTTGACTCCCGCCCTGCCGCCCTGCCCCGCTGCTGACACGCCTCCCCCCCGCAGCTCCACGAAGCCCAGGAGCACCTCCATGGAGCAAAGCAAGACGCCCACGACCACCATGTCCGCCTGCAACAACAGGCCAGTACTTTCCGCGCCTCCCAGGCCGACATTGACCGCCGTCTGATGGTCATCACCGCCTCCGACACCAGCGACGACGCCGTCCCCCGCTTCGAGGCCGTCCTCAACACGCTGCAGCGCCTCGACGTGGCCAGTGCCTACGTTGACCTACTCAGGGACGTTGATGTGCTGAGGTAGGCCTGCTCCGCCTCGTCCCGCCCCTGCCTTTGCTTGCTTTACCACCACCATTTCTCCCGCATGGCCTGATGCTGATATGACCCAGCAACGACGCCCAATCGCGGCTGCAAGAGTCCAATGATGCCGCCCTCGCTCCCTACAAGCAGCTCCGCTCTCTCCACACCCAGCTGATCCGCCTGCAAGACGATGCCGAGGGCGCGGCCCCTCAGTTGCTGCACCATGTCGACAAGATCACCCGCGCCTTGCGCGTCCAGATCCTGGATGCCTTCTCGTCCGATCTGGACACCGTTCTGAAGAAGATTCGCTGGCCCACCCCAAAGGCTGCCATTCCAAGCCACCTGCAGGACGAGTGGGAGACGGCTGTGGCGAAGCTTCTCGATCTGCAGATGCCCGAATTGGACGGCATGGATTACTCGAGTGGGCCAGGGTCCAAGATCAAGCTACCCGCCGTGCTGTTTCCTTTTGAGGTGCTGGCCCAACCATTGGAGATGCGCTTCAGGTACCACTTCGAAGGCGACAAACCGACGAACCGGATTGACAGGCCAGAATATTTCCTTTCTCACATTACCACCCTTCTGGACGACTATGGTGGATTCGTCGTCGACCATGTGCAGCCCATCTTACTTAAGCACTTTCGTGGGACCGACCTGGCTCTCAACCCGGTTTACATCGATGCAACGGCTGCCTTCATCACCGCCCTGCTGCCCATGCTGCGTGCAAAGATTGGCTCCACCCTGCCCAAGGTGGCGAGCCAACCGCAGCTCCTCAGCCACTTGATGCACGAGCTCATGCGGTTCGACACCAATATTAGGGAGGATTGGAGGTACGACGGTGGCTACGGGCTCGAGGGCTGGAAAGGCCTCTCATGGGAGTTCCTCGTCCAGGGAGACTGGTTCGGGCGGTGGCTGCAGGTCGAGAAAGATTGTACGAGATCTCACATCTGTCCGAACCCCGAACCCCACTGTGCGGAAACTAACCGTGCACAGTCGCTCTGGCACGATATCAAAGTATCGTAGACGCTTCCGATTTTGGCGACCTCGACTACGAAAGCGTCGATCCAAAAGCAACCAAGCCCACCAAAGGCGCCATCCGCGTCAATGATTTGCTGGAGACCATTACTGGTAAGGATCCCTCAACCTCGGGATTCGGGAAAACTTCGCTGACAGGCGTTTAGACCGATACAGACCCTTGACTTCGTTTTCGCAGAAACTTAGGTTTTTGATCGACATACAAATCGCCATATTCGACAAACTCCATGAGCGTCTGCAAAGCAACCTGGAGGCCTACCTTACCATGACCACATCTTTTGGGCGTGCAGTCGGAGGTGTGACCAAAGAAGAGCAGGAGAAGCTGCTTGGCGTCGAGGGCCTTGAACGTCTCTGCAAGACCTATGGTAGCGCGGACTACCTCGAGAAGGCAATGCGTGATTGGAGCGACGACTTGGTAGGCCCTTGCTGCACCGCCCCCGCCGGGTGATCGCCATGTGCCTTGCTAACATGGCGTCCAGTTCTTCCTCGATATCTGGGAGGAGCTGCAGGATCGTGCTCGTCAAGCCAACCAGATCGGTACCATGTCCGTTGCAGATGTTGCGGAACGTACGTCCAGTGCTATAGGTGGTGACGGCGATGGAGGTGCGTTGTTCGACGAAACGGCCGGATGGTACTTCCGCCTCCGCGTCCGCAGCGAGAAGATTATAACCGACACGTTGAGCAACAATGTGCGGGAGGCGCTGCGGCCCTACCGACATATGTAAGTTACCCAATGTGGACGTGCCTAGCGTTGTGCCAGATGTTTACTTATTGCAGCAATCCCTGGTCCACCATCACAGGCTCTCCAGCCTCACTGAGCGCCAACCTTTCGCCTACTGCAGAGCTGGACCCACTGCTCACGCATTTGACCAGTACCCTAGGTTTCCTATCCCGTGCATTGGCTGCTGCCCCGCTGCGTCGCATCGCCAGGGCAGTGCTCGGCACAATTTCTGGTGCAATCTGGGATAACGTCCTCAGTCGTCACCATTTCTCGACCGCGGGCGCTGCCCAGCTCCAGGCGGATCTCGCCGCCATCTGCCGTGTCGTCGATAAGGCAGTGGGCCCGGGGGTGGCCGAGAGTGGGCTCAGGAAGTGTCTGGAGGGCGCACAACTGGTTGGATTGCCCGTCAAGGGTGGCAAATCTCAGGTTGCAGAGCATGAGGGCGACGGTGGCGAGGATTGGGACGACGCCTGGGGTGCAGAGGGTGGAGAGGAACCCGCAGTAGAAAAAGCAAATCCCCATGACATAACCCCCGGGGAACAGGGGGATTTGGGCCTCTGGCAGGTTGAGAAGCGCCTCTTTGCCGACAATCAAAGCGCCAGAGAGGTGCTTGAAGACCTTGGCCTAGAGTTACTGAGCGAGACCGAGGCTAGAGCCGTGCTCGGCCGCAGGGTCGAGCTCGCAGGATAGGGAAAACCAGCAGAGAAGCTAATCTAGATGCGTAGACGTGTGCTGGTTGGCAGCTCCCGAAAAGGCAATTGATCTCAACAAACGGGGCCTACGGGTGCGTGCCTCTCCGCTCCCCCTCCCGCGCCAAACTCCCAATCTTCCTCTTTTGGGGTTGCAGCGATCACCCACTCTGAGGTCGCCGACCTCGCCAAAGCACGCTAGGACCGTGATTGGCACGTATGCATTCGAAAACGATGAGCCATCTGTTGTTTTGTGTGAATCCGGCCCAGAATTACCGCATCCCTCACTTCCTCTCACGGCCGGCCCCCTTTCGTTTTCAGTCCGCGGAGAGATTTTGTCATCACCATCTCAGACCCGACACTTTTTTTTGCAAACAACCACGCGCGTGCTATCTACCAGCGAATCGAGGCAACCGAGGGAAAAAAAAAAACCAAGACAACCTTTTTTTTTGTTGACTGTTGACTAACACTGATAAATCTCCAGGCCCTTCCTCCCCCCTCTACCCTGCCCTGCTCTGCGCTACCGCTCCCTACCGCTCTGCACATCCCCTCCCTCCCAACCGCCCATCCCCATTTCCCTTCATATCGAATCCATGGTTCGCATCAATCTCGTGTCTCGCGATCGGTCAGGCGAATCATTTGATGGATTAAGCGGGCAGGGCAAATCATTTTCCCTCGAGTGGCAGCCGCGCATTGGACCGAGAGACGAGACCCCAAAAAGAGTCCAACCACACACATGTCTTTTCCGATCGACTTGTGGGGTGTGGGTGGCGTGATCCCATGCGAGTCTCTTTTTTTGCTGGGGCTGTGGGCTTGGGAGGCGCGGGGGAGTGTGGCATCTCAAGTGATGGGCGACATGGATGAACGTGGGTGGGTTCGGAGTGGGTGAGTAGGTGGGTCGATGGGGTGGGGAGGTGAGGGGTGGCTCCTCAAGGGTCTGAGGCCGGGTTCCGCGAGATGAGATCTGAAATTCCCGATGCCCTTGATCCTCTTTTTTTTTTGGAGATGGGTGTTGGTGGGGGATCGTGGGGACGAGGTGGTTCTTGCTTTTGGGGTTGCGGAAGGTCGTGGCAGGGGCGGTGAATACGTGTCTGTTGTAGGCGGACATGTCGAGTTGGATCGGGGACGTATATCGGGAGACGAAATGGGAGGGGGAGATTACAGTGAGGTGATGTTGCTTCTCTGTCTCCGCTGCTGACGACAGGTATACATTCGCCCGGGCGAACGTCCCGTTGTAGCCACTTGGTCCCTGAATCGACTGCCGCTTCGTATCGGAATCCAACATAAATCACCAGATGTTCAGACGGGAGCCGACGGTTGAGAAAGTTCAAGATTACTTTTGAATGCTCGACGCTCTTGATGGATGGAGGATTGATCTGTCCAAGGAGAAGTATCTCGTCACACATGTCCTGACTCTTCGGCACTAATACTCTCGCCATTATCATACGATTGTTGATATGCTTTTATGCTTCTACCCAAGAATCTAGATGCCTGCCCAGCACTCTTCGGATAAGCAGGCCAAGACAGGCACATGAGTCGCATCTCGGCAATTCATTGATAGGGGCAAGAAGGACATAATCGTCGATCTCAAAAGGATGGATGGTCTTTGGCTCCGACGGTAAGTGAGATGGATTGTTGTGCGCATATCCTCTTCATATCAGGCTTCCGGCGACACGGTCAACGAAAACTCGGCTTCCAACATGCCTCAGACTGGAGGACACCCATGTACCGAATGCTCTAAGCCAATCTCGGCAAGAAACACCATCGCGACCTTTCTCTTCACGATCGGATTTTCTAGTACTCTCCTCTCAAGGGAGGAAGCACGCCACAATTCAGGTACACAAATCAAATACACAAAAGGGCGACCCATGCCCTGAAGACACAAAATGGATAGGGGAGGCCTAGGAATCGAACTGACGGCCTGGCAAGTCGAAGAACTTTCTCTCCACAGCTACCGGATGTTCTGGCAGAACCCACAAGATCCCCCCCCCCCCGGCCGGTGTGTGCGACCTGCCAGTCCATTTGCTCTGATATGCAGATGAATATAATGACACAGCGCGTATACATTCCAGAGGCTTGCAAAGCAACATGGAAGACCTCTTGTGGGAACAGCCTTCTTGTCAGGGCTTGTGATTTTATGCGTGGTCTGCTTCATCTGGCGTAGTATATCCGGATCCATTGCGTTTGTGTGTTGCTCCTCTATCTCAAATGGCTGTGGTGGAAATATGGAGTTTACGTTTCCGTCCAGGTCTGACCTTGTGGTGAGTTTAGATTGTGGCCGTTCACATCATTGAACACAAGTGTGTTGACAGAGATTCGGATCGTGTCGTTGCATGTTAACTATCTTGAAGGGTCACCGTTGACTGCTACCTATACAGCTTTCTTCGGACGTCTTTCCCCAGTAGACTGCGCTCGTCGATGCTTTCAGGATCCTATATGAAGCTAATAGTCGTTATTCTAACGCTGCGAGCTCAGCAACAGCAGAAACAGCAGTAGCAAGTTGCTCGAGCTCTGCTTCCCTCTCAAGTTTTCTGCGCTCCAGCTCATAGACCGCAGACGAAAGGGCTTCTTTCTTCTTTCTCCTCCCCAACTTCGACTTTACCCAGAACACTACGTTTATTCCACTTGGAACGTTTCTGTCCATTGTGGTCAACGATTCGATCCCCTGAGTGAAGGCTCGGCTATCTTCTAGGAGCTCGCAGCCTAAGGCGATATCAAAAGGACACCCACGCAAGACGTCGAACTCATAGTACTTGGCATTGTAAGGTATTTGCTGTCCACTCACAAATCCCCAAGGTAATCGCAAGCGTCCCGAAACTCTAGCCGTCTCTCCATTTGCGAATTGCAACAGTCGACAGCTTTCTGGGGCCCGGTACATGTAAGATAGCCAACCATTCTGCTTTGCATACTTGTATGAGAGCAAGTTGGGCTCAGAGCCCGAGTCTGCGAGGGCATAGCATTTCTTGATACCTATCCAGCCACCAAAGTGCCAAGGTGTTGTGCCGCAGAGGTTGACAAGTCTTCCGCTTGGTCCATTGCGGGGTCTCGGCATCTCGCACATCCGATACTGCTTCTTTGTGATCGTCTCCGTGTCCAAAAGGAATCTGGCACCGAGCAACATGTCAAAAATGCAGTCTTGCAGGACGTACAAGATGATTTCTACAGTGTCCGTATCTGCACAAAAACGCCAGATCGTTTTCACAAAGCCTATTGCGTGCATGAACTTCCCGTGTCCTGTCGTGAAAGATGGTCTTTGCCCAGGGTTAAAAGGCTGGAAGTCCAGTCCGAGGTCCATTGCGTGGTTCTGACGAATAAAGTTCTCCTGAGAGCCAGTATCACATGATGCAATCGTCTCTCGAGAATTCATAATGTCTCTCAAGCCTTTCAGAGTGACCGTATTACGTGTCGAGGTGGTAATGGTTCACTGCTTGTGCATTCGTCTGTATACTGGATGTGTTTTGTACTGTTTGGACGGTGGATCGTAGATCAGTTCCGTCGTCACATGTGTCTCTTCAACTCCCTTGGTCATCACGTAACCCACTGCATCTGAAAGAAACAACATGTTCATAAGGCAGCGGCGGAGCCTTTTCGTTGAGGAACATCTTTGCTTTTCAGTGTTTGGATGGTGTCGGAAATACCATGGTCGGGATTCTCAATGGTGGTGCTTTTGGTTTCCTTTGTTAGGGGTGCTTGACCATTCAGGAGTGCTTATGTCTAGATCATCCATAGCATTACCCTGGGAGCCAAGGTCTTGAGCTGATTGCGTATCTTTGACGGAATCCTGGCGACGAAGCGTTTCCTCATCTTGTTGTATATCGATTTCTGCCCAACGTACCCCGCTCCTGGGTACCTCAGAGTCTTGCTGAATGTTCTTAAACCCGTCCCGTTTCTGTACAATCAAAGCTTTGCCTTTGATTCCAGCGGGATAGCAGATAAGCAATAGCTTACAATATCTCTGCTTAATGGCCGCTGCATCAGCATATTTGTCAACGCCAAGGAGTTGATAGTAAGGAGGGAATTTATCTGATAACATATTTGGGAGAAGCCCCTAAATAGATTAATTAGGTATACTAGGAAGTTCTACTAGGAATGCAAAAGTTTGAATATAAAAGGACCGGGCTGGTGCCCAAAATATATCGGGGACCAAGATATTTAGCCAAAAGAAATTAATGAGATTGTGGGGGTCCAGGGCACAGCGCTGTTATAGCCACACTATCGAAGCACTTTTGTTACGTGTCCATGTCCGGAGGTGTGGCTGCACAACCAGGTTTATTGTGTGAGCCACCGAGCCGATCAGCACAATCGCTTCAACATATCACAGCAACATTCTAGGATGACATCGCTATCATCTTCCTCTTTGCCGCCCCTGCACTCACATAGAACATTTGGGGAATTTATATGCTCCGATCCTAAGATTTTACTGTTCCGACGTTTCAATGGTCTCAACGCTCGTGCCCTTCTGTACATGCAATCCGAATTACTCTGCTTAGAAAGCAAGCTCCGTCAGTTCGACGAAGAAGATAAGAGTAACGGTTCAAATTATGCTTTTATATCAACCGTATGTTTCAAAGCTATTCTGGCGCGTGCTTCTGAGGATAACCCTCGCGAAGTAGAACGACTCGAACTAATACGACGAATCCAGGAGCTCACTCATCGTTACAGTTAGTCTAGGAAACCCCCAAAGAGTACAATGCTTGTAGCACAGAAGCAATTACAGGATATGGCTAGTTCTAATCGGCGTATATGGGAGGTGTTCAGCAGCTAGTTCCGCCAGAATAAGCCATTCTTCGGAAAAAGCGGACAGCTTATACAGGAGAAAACAGCAAACAACTTTGTTGCTGTGGGTGTGACTAGAGATTATAATGTTCTGAAAGGCTTTATTAAGAATATAATTAGCCGCGCTGTTGCAGTAAGTATACCCATCGTGTCTTGCTTTTTCAGATTCTGAGTAGTGACCTTCAAATAACAGCATACGAAAAGAAACACAATACAGAAAGATTCACCTGCATGATATGCCCGCCAAAAGGTCCAGCGGTTCGTTACCTCCATAGGAATTATTAGCGCAACTGTGCTTCGGGAGGCCGCTATCGTTGCACTGTACCTGGTAACAGATGACCGGATAAAATTTGCCCTTGTCGCAGTTTTTATCTCGTTATTTACTGTTGCCATATATTTTTTAAGCAACGCAAGAAGATCAGAGATGCTTGCTGCAACCGCAGCATATGCGGCTATACTGGTGGTTTTCGTCTCAAGGGACCTGGGCAGTGGAGGTTCTAAAACTTGCCAGCGGTCGCTATCAAAGGATCATTTCAGAGCAGCTGAGCATCGACTTTCAATGACTATTGACTTTCATCAAGAGAGAAACAATTGGATTCTAGCTTAGAATAATGACACCATTGAACCATATCGGAGAGGCCAGTCTAGCACAGCCATTCAATTTTCCAGATCCGAGTGACTCGCGAACTATCACACGCCAGACCTTCCATTTCTGAGCTGGGTATGATAACCCTCGTCAAAGCTGTCCAGTGTGTCGTACTTCTCGTCATCCCCAGTGCCAGAACTGGCTTCATTTTTGCCATGTCTGCCCATGAAGCTCCTCAACCCAGTGATGACTGGCTTGGGTATCTTCTGCTTAATTCGGTATGACACAGATTTCTTTTCGACACCGTCACTTCCTGTGCATGTTGTGCTAATAGAATGGAGGTATCACACCACCCTGATGTATGAGCCGCTCTGAACGATTTCCTTGAACAGGACAAGCAGGATTGGGAGACAAGCACAAATCACGCCCACACACAACTCGATGACTCTGCAGACTTCTTAGCTGGGACATTTGAAGATGCAAACCAACTTACGATAAAGAGTATGATGGCGTTGACATCCAGAAAGGATCTTTTGAAGGCTTCGCTTTGAAACGGTACACGGCACCAACAATTGCACAAATGCATGCGCTATTTTGAATTGTCAGCCGGAACTAAGGATTAGTTTTGGCGGAACACTCACAGAAATCCACTGAGGAAGATACATATGACACCAATCTTGCGTCCAATTGGCAAGTGCAGTCCGACGACTAGATGAATCGGAATGCAAAGAATGTAGAAATCGGTGATGATTCCAAGGACGCCTTGCGCTGTGGGAATTGCTAGCAAGGCTTCCATGACCGAATTGGGCTTTGGCATCATCCAACCCACATCACCTCCATGGCGAGGAACGTAGAGTATGACTGAGGCCATTGCAGTTCCCACGTAAACGACCGCCGTGAATGCGAGGCCCGCCCATATTATTATTCGAGTGTACGGTAGCGGGGAAAAGACGCGGAGATAGAATACCAGAAGGGTAGCCTTGACATAAATCGCGGAGAGGGCGTAGAGGGCTTGCGAAGCTATATTGCACTACATTCAACTGCTTAGCACATGTGGTGAGCAAGGGTCATTCATTGTAGGCCTTACTTTGCTGTAGGAGATCCCAATTTTCGACACGGGAACATCCCATGTATGCTTGCCCATCGGACCGTCGATGACTGAAACATTGTAAGTGATGTTGGAGTACAACAGAGGTCTCGCACATACTGATGAGGAATAGTACGCAGAATGCGGTGAGGCACGTCTACAACAGTCAGTGAAGAAATACATGCCAAGCTACAGTCTTACCATAGCGACTATAACAAGATCTATGGCATTCTATCAGTCACATTCTTCATGCCGGCTATCTCACTGAGCTCACAGTCATCTGCTCCCCAAGAACGTTGAACCTTTGCTCGTACATACAGTCGAAGAAGCAAAACAACGAAGGTTATCGGCAAGGCCACATAAACCGTGATTTGCGCCAGTCTGTCGAGGGATGCAGGGTGGTCGAAGTTGGACTGGACACCGTCAGTTGGTGCTACCGCGGGAATCATAGCCAGAATGGCTGGATCGATATTGTTAAGATCAAAAGACATGATGGGTTTGGATGAGAATGTGTCGTCTGGAATCAGATCGTAGAGTCGACGCGGTTGAAGTAAATGGAAGAGACTGGGACTTCGTTAAAGCGCAATCAAGCGCCGGAGCCGTAGAATGAAGTCAGACGGCAACACAGTGGGTATGATTATCCGGGTGTCTAGGCTTTGGCTACGCCGCAGTCATGCAGGTAATGTAGTAGGAGTAGAGCTGGGGTCGACGAATAGATGGTCATATTCCCGAACGCACTATCCCTGTTCTGACGGGCATCAACATGTTCAAGAAGGCAAACACATTCAATATAGTACGCAGGCCTACGGTGTTACGCAGGCTGGGCTGCAGCACTGAGAGATACCCCTGCTCGCCTCGGGCCGAAAACCTGTGGGCACGTCAGGGCGATATCAGGCAGTCTGACCAGCTGCGTGCTAGCGAACCAAAGCATTCGTATTATCCTTGACTTATTCATATGTCAAGTGGTGCATGTGGTGGCCAGAGTCCGAGACTATAGAGGTTCTGCAGAAAGACGTTGATAAGGCTGAAACAGAAGTTGACATCACTTTGCGGTTTCGTGCGTTCAACTAGCTGCAAGGCGAACTAGACGTAACGTTCGGAATGGAAGGAACGTGTCGGCCTGTTCCGCTGATTGTTCCCTATTGGTCTTCTTCTGTCGATACCGTTACCTTCGCAGTTCTCGATCTTTTCGAGAAGGCAACCACATGCAAATAGGCAAATGATCATAGTACGATCCAACACATGCACGCACTCACCGGCAAGTGACCTTTTCGCGAAGAAGTCTTCAAAGTTAATTTTATATACCCGCATTCTGTAAATACTGCACTGTGGCGAGGTCTCCCACCCCCACCGAGCTGAGGGCTGTTCAGAGCCCATGACAGGCGCGCTATAGATATCAAGTCCTAGTGGTGTGTCTCATTGGGGGCTATAAGTCACCACATCACATGAAGATCGCGCATATAAAAACCGCGGATGTTGAAGCAACAGAACATCAATCGACATCAGACCCCTAGTCCAGACTACCTTACTCATATGCAAGGGGAAACTTCGATTGCAATGCTTTCAATTCAGTCCAAAAATTACCTCACTTCCTCATACCCTCTACAAATTCTTTTTCTCAGTCTGTCAAGCAAAGTGACATACTTCCTGCTCCGACTCCTGATACAAAGGTTGAAAATGTACTACCGGGCAATACTCCTGTCAAGGAACGTACTTTTGAGCTCATCTGCAAGTGAGTAACCCACTTCGTATACACGAATGACTTTAACAATAAGATCATAGAGACATGGTATCACTGAAATGCCTGAAGCCATTCAGAAAACCGACGTTAGTAGCGAGCAAGCAGCAACTGGATATTTCTGCTGGTAGCTATCAAATGAAGGAAAATACATATTCATGATCACACAAGTTCATAACTGGCCAGTGTCCGAGTCTGGTCCGGTATTCTTCGTGATCTCGGCAAGCGATAAATTCCTGCACCGCATATAAGATGCCAGCCTCACCCGATCGCATCAATCGACTAAATATGATCAGCACCTGCAAGTGATACGACACACGGATATCCACTCGAAGGGTGCGTTCCAGCTTTTTCGGATTGGTATGCTCGGTCTCCGTAGATGGTGTTGATTTCTTCGGCCCCAAACCATTTGGTGATATTTTGCCAGGAACTCTGAGCCTGGAGCCGATCCCATTCTTCGTATGCGGGCTTGATGTCAAAGGCACGTACAACCAGTAGTAGTACAATCTTGATTTCAGCCATTGTAAGCGGCAATCCGATGCAAGTACGAGACCCGACGTCGAATGGGCGGTACCCATTCGCAGGTGGGTGCAACTCGTGCTCTGGGTCGACAAGCCACCTTTCAGGAATGAATTCCTGGGGCCTAATCCATATGCGAGGATTCGAATGCACAGCTTGTTGCACGCATATAATGTTGAAGCCTTCGGTTTGAACAACTTGGCCATTCAAGGCCGTAAGATTCTTTCCCGGTTGGCCTCGGCGCATATTTGCAGCCGGAGGATACAGACGAAGCGTCTCCTTGATAAATGCGTTCGTATAGGGACACTGGTTGAGTAGATTAGGGTTATCCTTCAGCATTTGGGCTGCATTCTTATCTCCGAAGAGGGCCTCGTGTTCCGTTTTCATTTGTGCCCGGCATGCTGGGTACTTTGCCAAGCTATGGAAGCAGAAGGCAATCGTGCTTGAGGTAGTATCGTTGCCAGCGAAGAGGAAAAGCCGTACTTGATTGATCACCGTTTCGACAAAGCTTTCGTCCAATGCCGCTGGGAATACACCTTGCTTATCGCTCTTGCTGGAGATATAGGCATCAAGGGCAAGCGAAATGACAGATTGTGCCTTCTTTCTTTCGAGCGTTGACCCCGATTTGAGTTCCAAGAATCTCGCTTCTATCTCTTTCCGAACGTAGTTCTTGATAATGTTTCCATAGCGCCGCTGCATGAAGGGGCGCATAGGATTGAGAAGAACGCGTATATCCCAGAACGAATGCCATTTAGTAATTTTGTCGAAGGCCGTTGGTAGCAGATGCTCGCTACGCTGATAGCCTACGTCAGAGTCCCTTGAAAGTTTCTGTTAGAGCAATCGGAGAAGCGGTTGGGCGTGAAGACTAACAATGTCACCTTCATTATAACGTCGAAGGTCAATCGCGTTGCAAACTCATCCAGCGATATCAAAGTTCCTACATTCTCATGCAGCTTATCACAGAAAGTGCCAACGCTGTCGACAATAAAGGGCACGTGACTGTTAATACTTGAAGGGCTGAAACCTGGGTTCAGAAGTGATCGCCAAGTTTTCCAGTCGCTGCCATTCATGGATACAATATTTGGCCCCCCAACAATTGGTTTGATGGCTTCTAGTGACTGAAGCGGACGGGGAAGATTCCATTTGTTGGAGATCAAGTGCAGGGCTTCGGGGTTGAAGACGATGAGTGAGGTAGGGTAGCCGGGCCACATGTCCATCAGGAACATTTCCGTCTCGGCAAATTCGGCACTCAAGTCTTTCATCGCCAACAGGACGTTTGCCTCTCGGGGAATACGTTTGGTGTACTTCAGAATCACAAGTGAATGACCGAACAGCCAGCTCCATCCTTCTGGCATTGGCTTTCTCGAAGTTAACTTTTTCGGTCGCGACAAAACTGGTCGTCTACTCACAATTCCTTTTTTGCGTAAGCTATTGATGTGTGATCGGTGTCGGTAAGTGATGAGCCCAAGATAGACCACTGCCGTGCCCACCAAGGCCATCGCTGCGACCAGGATATCGTCTCGTGTCATCGCAGGGTAGTTCGCAGATTTGTTCTCGAACGCAGACTCTCGAACTGTCCGGAGGTTATGTGCAGGTGTATGCGAGGTAAGTAACAGGTGTAGAAGAAGACTGTAATGTATCCTTCAGGAGAGGTAGATGACCGTGGCAGCCTTGTGTGAACCTTGTGATTTCACAACATACACGTGATGTGCGGCGAAGGCACCGCAGAACCGTCTGCTTGGACCAGATATTATTGGCGGCTAAGTGCATGCAGCTGTGGATTTGATTGCGGCACATCATGCACGGGCGCACCGGTTAATCGTCTCAACCAGTGGAGCGTATTGCTCATATTAGAGCACCCTACAACTATGTAGTCAAATATCTTGGGCAAAAGTAAGGTGAAATACAGCCATTACAGAGGTTTTAAAGGCACCCCTCAAGTGCTGGCAGCACCCCTGTCTCGGCCCGTTCGGATCCCGAGAGGTTGCAAAAAACATACCTCGATTGGATCAACCTTTTTGGGCGATACCGTATACTGTAGAGAACATTGCAAAGATTGGGGGTCGCATTCTAAGTCTATACGACAAAGGCAGCCTGGGAAAGCTCAGTCATTGATGCATGTAAAGAATCCGCGCCTGACTGTCTCCGATTATGAATATAAATACTCAAACATTTCACGGGCTCTCTTCACTCGGAAAATATACTTGAGCTGTCTTCATCATGCTCCAGCAACTTTTGCAAAATTTCTTGTTCGAATTACATTTCCACCTATTCTCCATTCTAGTGACCATTTCTTTAGGCTGTGTCATCTTGAGAGTATGGACACTCTATGAAATCCACCGGAACAGACCTGTACAGAGCTCAGCTGATCTTTATTGTGCTGAGAACCCTTCTGACAATCACCAGAAAAACATGGTCATAATTTCCAAGTCCTATTCCATTGGGAAATGGATCAAGAACATCGGATTTATATTCAACGTCCCTTCCCAAATTCTACGCGCATCCGCCATGCTCAAGCACACTCGCACTTTCGCCATTCCATCACTTGGCGAACATCTAGTCCTAGTTTCCGGGCAAGATGATATTCAGGCCGTCTGCAATAGCGAATAGGATGTTTTATCCTTTCACGAAGCGATGACTGATGTAATTGCCAGTCCCTTTGAAGATTGGAGACACTCTTGCTCACTTTTCACAGCGCATGAAACACTACTACACTAACTATGTGGGGTTTCAAACACGGTCAGACAGATCCTCACGATAACGTTCCTATTCGTACGGTCAAGGTCCTGCTGCGAATGCATATTCCAATACTGAGACCCATCATAAGCCGAAAGGTACATGAAGGTTTCGAAAGGGTCCTTACCAAAGGACGTAGGCGCGATGGTAAGTGCGGGCAATGTTCTATACCAAGAAACTCTTACTCATATGGATGGCAGGTGGGACTTCCGTCTCTTTGTTCAATCTATCGAAGTCTATAGTTGAAGAGACAAACGTCCAGGTCATATTAGGTGATCGGTTGGGTAGCAACCCCAAGTGCGTGAAAGCAGCAATTCGTTACAGTATCGATGCTGTCATTGCCGCAGAAGTGTGCAGGCAACTACCGCTCATGTTCACGCCATAAGCAAAAGCCTCCTTCCTGATCAAATACTGTGGTCCTTACTGTTGCAGAGTTGTCGCTCCTCTGATCATGTGGTGGAGTGGATCCATGAAGAGAGTGACACACTTCATCCAGTGCGACATCGAATCCCGGAAAGCGCAAATTAGCTGTGATAGAACGAGTAGAAAGCAATATGTATTGAACCCCCGTTGGTCTTCAGATGAACCTATCAGTCAGCTGACAGCCTTTCTAGAATGACTGCATCCAATGGACAATGGAATCCTCACGGACGCCGGCTCAGAAAGCCACACCGCGACTCGTCGCACAGATCATCGGGCTTGTTCTTGCCTCATCTCATCAGATGTCTATGGTATGTGGCATGCGACCATTTGGATGCTGTTTCGATGTTCATCAAATACTAGGTACTCGTGTACATTATCTACGCGCTGTGCGACCACCCTGAGTACATAGAGTGTTTGCGTCGAGAAATTAACGAAGCCACATCACAGAATCTAGAGGATCCGATCAAACACATGCCGCTTCTTGACAGCTTCTTAACGGAAGTGTCTCGATTACATCCACCTGACGGCCTCACCGTTCAACGGAAGGTAAAGCAAGATTTTACCTTGCCTAGTGGAGGCCTTATTCCTGCGGGTAACCTCGTTGCGATCCCCGTACTGGCACAGTCTCAAGACCCGAAAGTCTTTCCACGACCCCAGACATTTGACGGTCGGCGCTTTCTGCTTCAAGCTCATCAAGATGCAAGTACCCACGCCGTATCGAATTTCACAGATGTGCGTGAGTTTTACTCATTCTGGGGGGCTCCACGAAAAGCTTGGTACGGAAATTGTCCTTGACCCTGGCGTGTTATGGTAGTTTTGAAAAGAACTTCTACAGCTCTTCAGATAGTTACTATTTTACTAAATACTTAACTAGCATTATTTCTGTTTTTTTTTATTAATTTATATTTACTGTTTAGTTCTAGCCTAGCACAGCTAAGAGAAAAGGACTCCCGTAGCTCTTTTAATTAGATAGTTTAAAAAATTTATAAATTCTAAATTGTTAAAAAAACATATACCTCTCTGTAGTATTTATTTCTAAGAATTAACCTAAGCAGCTACTCGCTCTCTAGCCTTGCTTATAGCCTGTAGCACAGTCTTAGCATGTTGGTATCAACTGTGATTTGAAGAAATATGGACGCTTCCTCTCGTCCTTGTTTTGCTTGTATAGGCGTTGGTCACGTTTGTGTGCTCAAACATGTAGTTAGCCTAGTGTAGGGCGCTTCCTTGGAGGGCAGAGTACAAGAAGTTACAGTAAGTCAAATGATACTGTTGTGAGGTAAAATACTATAGAATAATGCTATATGACAGTCGCTAATGTCTTCAATGTGGTATAATGCCTCCAATATCCCATCCGATAAACTCCGTATGCGATCCCTGACCTCCAACTCCCATTTTATGCGATGCGATATGCACATGACCGTAAGCTCGTAAGTTATTTGGCCACGCCGATCTGATCTGAGCCTGGACTGGCTTTCCAGTCCTCGTTCAACTGCGTCATGCTAGACTGCTCTCTCACATCGCCCCGCCTCATGATCCGCCCTGTGACCGGATCCATGACCAGATCCTCTAAGTCCTCTTCATTGTCGGTATCTTCGTCGCTGTACCACCCCGTCTCATTCGTTCTCGCCTCACTCCTGGCCCGTGAAACCACGGTGTTCCTTTCCACCGTTCTTGCCGTCTCGATCTCCTGTATTTCCACCTCGTGAAGCTCCACCACTCTTCGTACCCTCTTCCTCCCCACCGTCGCCGAGCTAAGGCCTTCCTCCGTCACACTCTCGTCTTTCATTAAACCCATCCGAATCAGCGCCCTCCTTCCTGAGCTCCTCAAGGTAGGCACACAGGCGGCAATTAAGCTAACCTGCACCTCGAGACAGATCAGAAAGCAAGATAGAACGAGGCAAGCTATCGGATCTTTCTTGTTCCTTCCTCTGGCCTGGATGATCATCCGACACAGCGAGAATATACTCGCCAGCAGACCCAACGCCATCAAACTACCCACAACGACCTTTTCCCTCAGTGGCCTGCGAATTCGTCCCAAGAAGCTGAGCGGCATAATGCTGAAAACGACGTCGGATACAATGTTGCACACACACGTGGCGTACAGCAGACCGACGCTGATATCCGAACCCCAACATTTCTTAATGTCGCGGTACTTGCCGGTAAAGTCCCATACCGAGGCATAGGGCACGCATTGAAACATTTGGACGATTCCAGCGAATATGATGAGAAGGACGTTCAGAAAGATCATGCCGATGATGAGAAGGCGGCCGGGCGTGCCTTGCTGGAAGCGGAGGAGCATGCATCCAATTGATATCTTGACGAGACCGGTGGCCCAGCCCCAGAAGGGGAGCGATATGGCTCCCAGCTTCATGGCATGGGCCAAGGCACTGAGGCTGTGGTGGGTGAGATCCGGCGACGCAATGACCCAGGTTTGTGTTGCCCACTGGAGGCAGAACATTATAGTCATGAGTACCTATAGTCCAAGAAATGTCAGTCATCAATCCGCAGCTGCGTTGGAGATGTGTTGCAAGGGAAGCCTGACATTGCAGGTGGCAATGGCAGCAAAGAGTAGGGATGATCGTTGCTAGAAAGAGATGAGAGGAAAACATACAAACGCGATGCACATTAACCAATCGTCCACCTTGAACCTCCATTTCGGCAGCGTCCTCGTCCATACTCTTGCTCCAAACGTTAACAAAGCGATGACCTGCACGATGAGCGTCACCACGATGAAGGTCCTCGCGAGCGTGACCTGTGTCCGGGTGACGGGCACCACCCGCGATCCGTCGGCGGAATCCCCGGCCGCCGGGAGCGGCACGATGCGACCGGAAGATATGACCACCGCCCCGAGCAGCAACGTTTCAGGTTCAGCATTGAGCATGTCGCCGAACGAGCAGGACTGAGCTGTCGGCGACGATCAATGGCAGAAGGGAGGGGGGGGGGGGGCGGAGGGGGGAGAGGGAGGGTGGGGGGCGCGGCGACGACAGCGAGTGACAAAGTCGAGAGGAAAAAAGAAACAGGTAAGGGGAGAGAAGGGCATGCCCAGGAACAAAAAGGAAAAAATGCAAGGGCGAGGCCCGCATTCGCATTTCAGGCTTCACGTTATTAGCCAGCCCTGCGCCACGCCCTGCTTTTTAAGAGTCTGCCCTGCAAGATGCCCGCCTCCCCTGCCGCATATGCTAGTCACCTGGATGCTTATCGTTCGGGGCGCGCGCGCACGCACACGCAAGTGCGCCCACTCCCCCAACGTACAGACATGAACGCACCACACTGACGCCCAAAGGGGGCCCTCCTGAGGTCCCCGCGTAACGCAAAACGGCGAGCCGGTGTGCCCGTCCGCCCCTCACGGCCAATTTCTCGCATCGTCGGCGTGTTGCGTACTGGAGGATCGGGAGGACGGGTTGGTTCCGGACGGGGGGGAACAGCGGATGTCGTTGTGCACGGTTCGTAGTTGGGTTGCGAAGGCGGGCGGATTTCGGGGCATTATGGCGTGTATGGCGTGGACAGATACGAGCGTTTTCTTGTTTTGTTCTGCTTGTGATATACGTGCAGGAGATGTGCAGAGCTGATCGTGGGTTTGGGGTGCGACGAAAAGACGCTTTCGACGTCTGATATGTGAGGTTCTGTTTTAGGTGGGTCGCAGTTGCGGTCTTGTTCCTGGATTGTGAGATGTGGGGTGACGGGCTTTGGCCCGGCGGAAGGGTGCCGGGGCCCAGGTCCATGTACAAGGTATGGACTAGCCGGTGTTGGTAATATCTTGCGGCGGCTCGTGATACGTCCATCTGCAATGTCATCTGTAATGCAGAAGATGCACTTCAAGCAAAACCAACACACAACATTCATGCAGAGATAGAGGTAGGCAGTGAAGAGCGGGTTGGAAATAATCGTGATTTTCTTCTCTATTTGCTCCCTCTCCTGCCAACACCGTTGGGCAGACCTCGCCGGTAAGGCAGTTGAGGAAGTCCATTGGAGGCATGCGCTGGAGGCTCGCTCTCGTTGAGCCTCTTCCAAAGCTCCCCAATTGGAGCCCTCTTGGCGGGCAACATGCTATACTGCAGACTGTACAGATTACGTCGGTGTATCGGCGGAACAAATTGCCCCGATGCGAGAGAAAGAAAAACCCCCGGAGAAAAATAATGTTTTCGTATTCGGTTGCCGAGCTCAAAATACGACTGGAACATTGCCCTAAGTGGGAGTGGTATGGACTGTCGCGAGTAAGCATCGTGCGGCGAGGGAAATTGGAGATTATATTGACGGACCTTGAGGAGAATGTACGCTGTAGGCGCCGAGTCTGCACTAGTGTCCGGAATGACATCCTGTAGCTCGAAACAAATACCACCTACATGATAGGTCAGCATGCCTAGGTCTAGAATCTCCATGTTTTCGTCCGAAAATGAGCGGGGTCATACCAGGTAACCGCCTAGAGTCCTTGATCCGAAGCATCGCCGCAAATAACGGAAAGTGATTAAGACAGGCCAGCCCAATTTCCAACATGGCCTTCAACCCTATGACGGCCACTCGTGCGCTTGCAAAGGTCAGATAGAAGACGAACACGGTTGGTAGCAAAAAGAAGAGTAACGTGAAGAGAATGGTGCCCAACAGTAGCTGATCTAGGTCGTAGTCGCAAGAGTCAATCCGATTCCGCAAGACGTTTCTTTTCTTGCCTCGGAAGAGATGGAAAAGGGATATGATTATGGTGAGCTGCCAATGGAAGATTCTGGCAGAAGCAATGTAGAAAGAGTAGATGTGCAGTGTGAGCAACGACACTAAATCAGAAAAGAGTGATATAGGCATGGTAGCGCCAGCAAATGCGGAGAAGCCAATGAAGTGGATGATGCCGGGAAGGAAGGGTCTCAGCAAAGACATGCATCCTATAGAGTCAGTAGATGTTGTAGAGCATGGCGGGGAGCTCATCATACCTGCCCAATGATCGATCACCCAAAGGAAGAGATCGCCCAGGAATTCGGCAAGCTCGGTGTTTAGCTTCAGACCTCCCGGCCATTCCATTAACCAGGATATCATCCGTCGCAAACCCTCTATGGACCATGTGTTGAGGATCGTATCTACGCGTGCTGCTACAGAGGTGGAATTCTCAATAATGTACGAGCCCAAGGCAATGCCAATGATGACGTCGTTGGCAACAAGCCAGAGACTGTTGTAGAATCGAATGTACTCTGGGTGGCTGTTGGTGATGCTCTCCCAATTTCCTTTCCTCTTTCGCAAGGTCAGATATTGAATCGGCCAGTAGCAGAACTGCTGCAAACGGATATCGACCTGCTGAGCCGTTGCGGAGATGTCTTTTAGCGCGGGCGATTCCGGAGAACCAGGCCTCCAGTCCAAAACTCGTAGGATCATCTCCCCTGCAATGCGGTGCGCAATCAGGCCCAAGATGAACAGCTGTGCAACGACTGGATATACCCAAACAGACCACAGGTAGAATAAACCGATATATATATAGTCCCACAGATCGTTTGCTGACTCGACAACTCGTTCGCTGACGCTTAGAGCTCGCTTCATCCGCCGACCTATGACACCAATATTCTTCTGCAACACGGCATTCAGCTCGAATGAACAATTGATTTGATCAATGATCATAGGCAGCGAAAGGTCTTTGTGGGTCATGATATGGGAGACGACCGTGTGCAGCCTCAGCTTGTCCACCAGCTTCTCCTTCTTCTCCCGCTCACTTCGATCATACTCGTCAGCGTCTTCCAGCGCCAAATTTCCCTTGTTGTCACCCGCTTTATCCCCCAGAGCCAAGGAGATTGGGTCGAGGGACAGGTATTGCATGCGCGTGGGGTGGGGTCGATCGTAGATGATGACTTGAACAGTCAAGTGCGTATCCGAGGGGCAATGTAGCCGCGGGAAGCTCGTAGTGGTGTCGGTGAAGGTGGTCAGGAGGTTAGGGTCGAATTGGCTGGGCGGATCTTGCGGGTTGACGCATCCGAGGACGCGCATCGAGGAGTGGCCGCATCGTTTGAGTAGTTCATGAGTGTTGTGCGGGCTGTGTCGCAACAGGGTGCCTACTTCTAAAGCATTTTCCACATTGCGGTGCCCCACATGCTGCAGAATAGACACGACAAAGACGTCGAGGGCAGAGTTCCTGAAGCCTACCAGCACACCGGGAGAAGGGTCTGTGGGCGCGTCAGACGGCCAGAATATGCGCATCAACGCATTGTTCGCAACCATATCAACATTCTGTTCCTCTGCCTAGAAGGAGCCGCGGCGCTTGAGTTGTTCGCGTGCAGAAATCCCCCCTCCAGCAATTCTCGGGTGTAGATCTGTTTCGTGGGTAGCGAGTCGCACTATGGGAATGACTAGCAGGAAGAAGATGGCAGACAGCACGCCAAAGCCTTTTGCGGTCCTAGTGACAACTCCGTGGTCCCAGGCAAAGATTGCGAGTTCGTAAAGGCGGGTGACGAGGTCCCAGCGGGCAGTTGAGTAGCCCGCGACGAAGATACCGATCGTGACAATGGAGAAGGCGTGCATTTAAAGCGTCATGCCAAGACGTGCGGGCTCGCGTGCGGTCGGGCTACGAATATGCGCGGAAAAGGGTAGGATATTGTATCAGCCGAGTATGGGCAGCTGCTTGCCGTGGCGGCTGGAGTATGATCGAAAGAATGGATAGCGACGGGAGATGCGGAGCATGGTGTAGCAGACGCGACAAGCAGGGAGTGTCGAAGAGAGCCCTATGGACACGCATTGGCTGGGAGACAGGGGTCAACTGAATCACGTGATTGAGAAAACTGTTAGTCTGATTCAGGCTAGATCGATTTTGGAGCTCTCCAGGTCGACGCCAACACTCTTGTTCGACTTTTTCCCACACAAGAATGGCCCAGAATTTGGCATTTGATTGCCATTCTTTTACTGTTGCTTTTTTAAGACAGGTATGTGCTTTCTATACCCTCTCTGAACTCATTTTTGATATGGCGGCGAGTGTGCCAATCAGCGTCCGCAACGCGCTTGTCCCCAGTATGGACCAGTCCAGATGGGCGCGGGATGGCTCTAGCCCACGAAATCGCTTTGACCAAGGCTTCGTCTTTCGCAGGTAACGTATCGAAAGGTGCAAGACAGTTGAAATCCAAAGAAGCTTCAAAAGGGCTCACATTTGACCGCTCGTTGCAACGCCAAGACTGCCTGTTCGGGGAAAACGCCGTTGTGTTTCGCTAGGCGAAGAAACCCAACCTCGCCCATCTCCAGCGTCCTCCCCGAGCACTTTCCCTCCGCTGCCTCATCCGCCAAGATATATATGGATGATGCTCATGCCTATATAGTGGCTATAACGACTACGACGACTCAGACGGTGGCTATCCAAGCTCTCCTTTAGAGTACGACGACGACGATATGGCTGTTTGCACCTTTTACCAGCGCGGCATGTGCCGTTTCGGAGGTATGTCTCAAACCCAGAAGTTTGAACCATGTCAGTTAATCGTGCTAGATAACTGCAAGAACGAGCACCCTGGTAGCCAGCGCGATAGAGAACGTGGTGCCTCGGGTGGGTTTGGCAACAACTCAAATCGCTTCAACGCGTTCAACTCTGGGGGCGACCGTTACCGACCCGGACAGCAGTCAGGCGGCGCGTTTGGTGGTAAGTCATCGCCTTTCACACTCTTTGTTTTGGGTTTCCTGTGCTTTTGTTGGCTTCTACTCTTTATTTCCACGCGAAGGAACCTTGATAGGCTCCAAGGCTGTCCAACACGTGGTCACATGACGCATGGAAACAACTTGACTTCCAAGGAATCACGGCATGTCTTACCAACAATTACCAACACTTATTGAAATTGTTCTCCTCTTAAATTCAATACCAACACCTTGTACTGAAATGCGCTTAGGAAATCGCGACTCCAAGACCCCGCGCTTCAGTCTGAGCAAAGATGATATCAAGGCCGATCTCACCGACCAGCGTCCGATATATCCTCTTTCCTGCTATGGCCCTGGAAGAGACGCTCCACGCCAGTTGATCGAGGGCCCGGTCGAGATTAGCCCGGAAGAGCTCCGTCTGAAATACTACATTGCACGTGCTGGGGGCAACGAGGCTGCTGCTGTAAGTCACTAGTGACTGGATGCACAATGATAATGCTAACCACTTCAGCAACAATTTGAGACGGAGGCGCATAGTACGATGCAGAAGCAGGTCCAGTCAATACTGTCAGATCTGGACGGTGCTGTGCGTTATGTAGAGGAGGGGCTCAACGTTCACCCTAACCGACTGGACATTGCCAAGGGCGATGCTGCGGCAGCTCAGTCCGGTAACGCGGCAAATAATGCGTCTGCCAACCCATTCTCAAAGCCGGCCAGCGCTTCATTTGGCGGTGGAAACCAGAACCAAACTCCAGCATTTGGCCAGGCACCAAATCCATTCAGTCAGGCTCGACCTAGCCCATTTGGTCAGCCTTCCAATCCTGCCCAGACAACATCTGCGTTCGGCCAGGCATCAAATCCCGGACAAACAACATCTGCATTCGGCCAGGCATCAAACCCTGGGCAGACAACATCTGCGTTCGGCCAAGCATCCAACCCCGGACAGACTACAGCAGCCTTTGGTCAGTCATCTGCCCTTGGTGGTGGTGGGGCTTTCGGAAAGCCTTCGATGCCAGGCACTGGCGCATTTGGTCAACCGTCTGCAATGGGAGGGGGCGGTGCATTTGGCCAGTCTGCCTTTGGAAAACCGTCACTGCCCGGCGGTGGGGGAGCAGCCTTTGGGCAGGCGAGCACTCCGGGCCAGCAGTCATCCTTCGGTCAGCCTTCAGCACCTGGTGCAGCGTCTGCGTTTGGAAAACCTTCACAGCCTGGCCAAGCAACTGCATTCGGTCAATCAAATGCCTTGGGCCAAAACAATGCTTTTGGTAAACCGGCCTTTGGACAGAGTGCGTTCGGACAGCCTGCGCAGCCAGCAGCAGCTCCACCGTTTGGCCAACAGCAGCCGCAGCAACAGCAACAGCAACAGCAACCACCGACTCAGAATGCGAACCCGTTTGGCCAAGCGCAACAGCAGCAACAGCAGCAGCCGGCACAGGGCGCTCAGTCGAATCCTTTTGGACAACAGGCTCAAACGCAGGCTCCAGCTCAGCAGGCCGGTCCTTTCGGACAAAGCAATCAACAAACCACAGCCAAGCCGAACCCGTTTTCTGGAGGAGCTTCTGCCCAGACGCCTGCTTTTGGTCAGACAGGCCTAGGCCAGAAGCCAGCTTTCGGTACCCCTGCTAACCAAGCACAACCGACTCCAGCAGCAAATCCGTTTGTCCAGGCCGCGCAGACTGCTGCTCCCACTCAATCAGGATTTGGTGCTCAAGGGCAGGCAGCAAACCCCTTCGGACAGGCACAACCCCATCAGCAAGCAGCGGCACCCACAGCAGCACCAGCTACCGCAGCACCAGCAGCACCACCCTCAGGCCCTATTGACCCCCGCGATAGATACAAGGAGGGCATGCCAGAAGAGTATAAGGGCGAGCAGGGCCAGAAGCTGGAGGAAATCTACCGACGGGTTGCTCAGATGGGCCGGTTCAATGAGAATGAAGAGATCCCAGAGGTACCGCCCAAGTGCGAATGGATCGTTGCCGATGCCTTGTAAACACGAAGCATGAACTCTGGGCCAACTAATTCACGGCCTATAGGCCGCCGGCGTTGTGGGTGATCTTTCATGGATTGTGTACAATAATTTTTTGATGGAACACGGGGGAAATCCACTTGGCGCAGAGAAAAAAGCGGGCCTCATCCACACCTGCCAGACACGCGCGATACGCTGGGTATGCTCAGCGACTGTTATACCAGAATCAGAAAATGAACCCGTCTGCTCAAAAGGACGGTCCACCTCCCCAACCCGCATTTTCACGATGTTCGAGCCTAGCAAAGCAAAGAAGGATGTCACGCACCAACAAGTCCCCATCCCTAACGTGATCTAGGCAAAACGCAATTCCTTGGACGCAGAACCCAAGCTTCCTGATTAGTTCCCGCCTAGCTACACAGCCTCCTTCTCCCACATGTACGCGGACCCACCCTCACGCCAACCCGCTCCCTCGTCCCCCAATCACCCCGATCCCGAAGGGTTTTTTCTCTGCTGCAATGCAATCGCGGCGCGGGACCAAGACTTTGTTGTCGCCTGTCGCCAGCGCCAGCGCGGCGCGGGAAGGGTCGAGAACCATGGCGGGCTCCGCGCCGAGGGCGGGGTCGCGGTCGTGGTCGCGCTCAGCGGCTGGCTGGTTGGCTGGCTGGAAGATGCGCTGGGTGCAGCCTTGGCTTTTGTGGTGTTGGAGGCCAAGGGCGTATGGTGTGCGGGTACGGAGGGGCCCCGAGGGCCGCGGTTTTGCCAGCCAAGTGCCGACGGGGTGGGTAAGTTTTTGTCTAGTTTGTTAGCTGTCGATTGGGCGGGAGTGGGCGGGTAAAGAGTTTTGCAAGTGATGTGACGGCGGGAGCTGGGTTGGCGGCGATGGGCGGGCTTGGGTGCCTTGGATGTGAAACGTAGATGAGGAAGGTGTTGCTGAGGTGTCGGGCCGGAGGGGGGGGAGGAGAGAATTCTGCCTTGCGGGGCTGTGGAGGCATTTTTCTGTCTCTGTTTGCTTGTGTATGGGACGGGTTGCTTTGCTTTGGCTTGGGCGATTTGGGTTGCTTGGGATGCGGGTTGGGAACATGGTGTTGTGGAGACGGGGATAAAGACGGCTCAGAGTGGCGAGTTCAGGGGTGGAGTGCTCCGAGGTGAAGGTCAAGGGGTTTTATGATGTCTTGGATATGCAATTGCGTCTTGGGTGAAGAGTTGAGGTCGGTGTCGAATCGTGGTGAATGTAGAGACTTGATAGGCTGCATGTTGAGTTGGGTCTTGGGACTGCAAGGCCAGCGATGGACTCCAGCATGGTATGAAGTTTGGACGCCTAATATGGCGGTGCGCTGTGCACAATAGTCAGCCAACAAACGCAAGTAAGCCATATCGTTCAGTGTTCAACTCGGAGTTGTATGCGTTCCAGTAAGAGCGTTGGTAATGCTTCATGCTACTTGTCCAATGGCTAATCTCAGTATTTCGGTCGAACTGTGAATCAGTTCACGGCGAAATATAAGTTAGCTCATTCGTCAAATACAATTGCGGTGCAAGAAGAGGTGCATATTGAGGTCATCAAATTATATCGATTATTCACGAGTCGGTGCGACTAGGCTTAGTGGATGGATGCCACAGACAAGCGCAGAAAAACTAATTACTGTGAAGCAAAACACAATCGCGACTCAGAAGCGACAGGTTAAAGAAAAGCAAAATGCGACGGAAAAAAAGAGTGCCTAAATACACAAAGTAGCTGTGTCGTGGCGAACGTACAGAACAGGTCAGCGCTATCGTTTCCGCTGGGGCCAAGTCTAGTCCGAAGAGCTTGCACCAATGGGGCTTGGATCTACTATTCCGCGGCCTCCGCCTCCTTGAGGTCATTGACACGGCGTCGCGTATGGGGCGAACCAAACAGCAAGTCCATCTCCTCGATCGGGATACCCTTCGTTTCACGAATGCACCACCAGGCCCAGAAGCCCATGCAGATCATCAAAGCGCCGAAGAAAAAGTATGCTGCGACCCGTCAGCTCTCATCTCAGCAACGAATTCCGAGCTAGATCCCACCCTTTTTCGGGCCAAGACAAGCGCAGGAACACTACCAATGGGGAAAAACTGGGCCAACTTACTTCCATAGCCAATGTCCGAAATCATATACGGCGTCGACCGGCTCACAGTGTACGACCAGAGTCGCTCGTCGGCTATGGTGAGGGCCATGCACAGCGAGCGCAAGTACATTGGATAGATCTCGGACGCATACAGCCACGTTATGCCCTGCCACGTTGCGCAGTAAATGACTCCGTAGAGATACACGCACACCATTGCCAAGTATCCCCAGCCGGACATGTTTGTGCGGCCTGCTGCGGCCGCGGCCTCGGGGTCGCTCCTCATGACGTATCCGCCGAGATAAAGCTGCGGTATTTTGCGGTCAGCCAAAGACATGTCTACGCGTGGTCTAGGGCAGTGGGGGCTCGGTGCTTGCGCGATTTTGGGGGGGCAGGGGATGCGAGAAAGCAAGCGGAGGGTGCACGGGGGCGGAGGATGGGGGAGGGAATCAAGGCGAGTACGTACCATTGGTACTGCGCCGACGAAGGCGCCCCAAATTAGGCCCTTTCGCCGGCCAAGGTGGTCGGCAACCCAGAAGGAGAAAATCACCATGCCCAGCGTCTTTGCAACGCCATAGAAGCCCGTGGCGAAGAGCCGCAGGTCTGTGGACTGGATTCCAAGCGTAGCGAAGATTCGTGGCGAGTAGTACGTAATGATGTTGACTCCCGTCATGTTTTGGCACCTTTAGGGTGCCTGTTAGCAAAGTGAATTGAAAGGTGTGGCTAGTGGCGATGTTTTTCGCACTCGAGAGGCGCGATTTGCGAGCATCGATATCTGACGAAAAGCAACTCACATCATCAGGCACAGCCCGATGGCAATGCGATTTCGTATGCCCTTTTTGAACAAGTCCTTGAGCTTGTTTTTGAAACCAGGCCGAATTGACTCAAGATACGATTGGAATTCTACTTCGGCGCGAATCTCGGCCATTTCGCGTGCCACGTACGGATGGGTGATGGGAAGCTGGCGAAGGTCCATCAAGATACGCTCAGCCTCGTCAAACTCGTCTTTGCTGCTGAGCCACCGTGGCGACTCAGGGCAGAATGGCAGTACCGCGATCATGATTGCTCCAGGCAGCAGCTGAAGACCAAGCGGTACCATCCATTGAGTGCTAGCTGCGTGGCGATGAGAAACAGAGCTGAAGTGTACGGGGGTGGTACTTGCTGTTGGGGCTGATGGTCCTGTTTACGGCGTAGTTGACCCAGAAGCCTAACATCTGTGCCCCCTGTGATCCGATCTCAAAGAATCCAATCAGTTTTCCGCGGATGACCGGTGGCGCAATCTCCGCAATGTATCTGCCCAGAGTTAGCTGGTGCTTGAGAGAGAGTCGTAGAAAGCTTACACAGGTATGACGGGCGCTGTACCTCCAATACCAATACCTGCAACAGCTCTTCCTGCCATGACGAGACCGACCATTCCATGCGAGGCCGTCTGCATACTTGCACCACCGAGGAAGATTACAGTCGCGATAGTCATGCACCATTTGCGTCCCCACCGATCAGATATCGGGTAGGAAGCCAACGCACCAAAGAACATGCCGGCCTGGAAGCAAGACACAATGTTCGAGGTCATGTCATCGAGCTGTTTCTGAGACTTATTCAAGAGCCCAAAGTCGCGTTCGAAGGCGGGTAGAATCAAGGTACCGCCCATGACGGAGACGTCATAGCCTGGATGCCGTAGCGTCAGTGCTTTGATATCTGGATATCAGCATTGGAGAGTATACAGTACCAAGAGCCACTGATCCCATGCATACAGCAAGACAATAGAGGTAAACTCGCCAATTCCTGACCTCCTTGGGGGTCTCTGGAAAAGACTCTCCTGGCACATCAATGTCGCTGATGAAAGTATGTTGGGTTTCCGTCTTCTCCACGGCAGGGGACTTCTCCATGGTGACTCGCGGGGAAGCAAGCAAAGGATTATGATACGAATAGCTTCCCGATCTGGCACAATGCGTGACAAAACTATGGGTCAGACCAGACAAGGAGGAATCTGCCTGGCGGCAAGGCATTCTTATCAGGAGTGCACCGTTCGCCCGCCGCATACACGGAGTGGTGCCAGACCAGCCGTGACGGGAGAGGGTGCGGTTCAAGGTGCGGCACAGTCCAATTGGGATTGGACATTGTGTAAAGCACCCGATGACAAGGCCAGAATGCCCGCGGCATGGTGGATTCAGGACCGATAGCTGGGTGGGATATGAAGCTCAGGGTGTCTCCGTAGCTGCTCGGAGCATTCCAAGTTCTTGCTCCTGTGTCATGGAATGATGGGGTGCATATGGTGGACGCTTGAATGCTCGCTTGGTCTCTTGGTATGCTTGATTAGGTTGCATGTCTGTGGTGTCTGGCTCCCCGATGAGGAGACTAGCTGCTCTGCCATCCAGGTACCCCGCACGGATGCGCTGTGGGGTTCTCCGCGTTTTTTTCCGAAGCCTTTTGCAAAGTGGTAAAAGCTAAACCAAGGCGAGTTGTACCTAGCTTACCCGCACGTCATGCTGTGGTACTTTGCCGCAGGCGAGGATCAGACCCGTTTGGGTTTAGCGCTGTCGGACCTTGGCCCCAGTTGGCACCACTGCCCACGGGCCAACTTCTCGGTGGCACTCTTGCACTGCCCCCTTACAAGAAAACGGCGTCCTGGGCAGGCGTCTATTCGAAATGAAGCGGCAATTTTCTATCTCGACCTTCTGCTGTCTTCACGATGCCCTGCTCGATCCACGCCGTCGGTCTTTGTCCGGAGTGCACGCGGAGCGGCCGGCCGCCGTGGGCGAGACGCTCATTGTCTGTCTTCTACACAGCCTACTTCGCCTAGGATGCTGTATGGAATAGGACCGTCTGCCAAGGGCTTGTCATCATGTGAAGGACAGGCGGCAAAGAGCTTGGGGGTGGATCCGCCTAGAAATTGTCTCAGCAATGCACGGTTCTGGCCAGAGATGAGGCATCGCGGTAACACGCGGTAAGGCCCAGCAAGATCTTCCATATGCTCAGCCCCCTCCCCCCTCCCCGAGCGATATAATATACTCTGGTTTACCAATGCGGAAGTTTCAGACCATTCGCATGCATCAACGGCACACAACGACACCAGAATCATACGATTTTATGGCGGAATCCCGCACGCACATGGTGCCTGCTTAATTATTCGAAATCCATCTTTACTGGCCTTCTAATCCTACCTTTTTCACCATGGCGAGCGACCGCCTGGCTCCTCCTCCGCTGCAGGTGAATACCGGGCTGCGGCCACCGTCCAGCAGCGACGAGAAGGATACTATCGTCTCCGCGACTTCCAACCCCTTTTTGACGCCCAGCTCCACCAGCCGTGCATCGACTGTCCTTGATGATCCAGAGGCATCACTGCGGCCAGATCCCGGGACAGAGGCCGATTTCGAGGTCGACAACAACCCCTTCGCCTTCGCACCCGGCCATCTCAACAAGCTCCTCAACCCAAAGTCACTCGCCGCCTACCAGGCACTCGGCGGACTAGAAGGCATTGCCAAGGGTCTGCAGGCAGACATCCACGCCGGTCTAAGTGTCGACGAGACATCAGCTCCCCGACGCGTGTCATTCCACGAGGCAGTCAGCGCTCAGCCTTCCACCGAGTCTAAGCCTTCAAATCAGCCGCCTTCCGGTCAACCTTTCCAAGACCGCATTCGCGTCTACGGACGAAACGTGCTTCCGCCCAAGAAGGCAACGCCCTTGTGGAGGCTAGTCTGGAATGCCTACAATGACAAGGTGCTAATTCTACTCACTATCGCGGCGGTAATTTCATTGGCCCTCGGCCTCTACGAGACTTTTGGCGTCGACCATCCGCCAGGCAGCCCACAGCCCGTCGATTGGGTCGAAGGTGTTGCCATTGTTGTTGCCATTGTCATCGTCGTCGTCGTCGGTTCCCTCAATGATTGGCAAAAGGAAAAGGCCTTCGTTCGGTTGAACGCAAAGAAGGAAGAACGCGAGGTCAAAGTCACGCGGTCTGGCAAGGTTGTTATGATTAGCATCTATGATGTCCTTGCTGGAGATGTCTTGCACCTTGAACCTGGCGATGTCATCCCCGTCGATGGTATCTTTATTGAAGGTCACAACGTCAAGTGCGACGAATCCTCGGCTACCGGAGAATCCGATGCTCTCAAGAAGACTCCTGGTGTGCTCACCATGAAGGCCTTGGAGAACGGCCAGTCAACCAAGGGGCTTGATCCATTCATCATCTCCGGTGCAAAGGTTCTCGAAGGTAATTACTAGACCTCTGTCAATATGATTCACACTAACGTGTCTAGGTGTTGGTACTTTCATGGCCACCTCCGTGGGTGTTCACAGCAGCTACGGCAAAATCATGATGTCTGTTCGAACCGATACCGAGTCTACTCCTCTCCAAGTCAAGCTTGAAGGTCTCGCCATGGCAATCGCCAAACTTGGAAGCAGTGCTGCCGGCCTGCTCTTCTTCGTACTGCTCTTCCGCTTCCTGGCTAGCTTGTCAGGAGATGGCCGTACTTCAACAGAGAGAGGTTCTGCCTTTATGGATATCCTGATTGTTGCAGTCACCATCATCGTTGTATCAGTGCCTGAGGGTCTCCCTCTGGCCGTGACCTTGGCTCTCGCCTTTGCTACATCGAAGATGTTGAAAGAAAACAATCTTGTGAGAATTTTGCGCGCCTGTGAAACCATGGGCAACGCCACTGCAATCTGCTCCGACAAGACCGGAACTCTGGTAAGTCGGGTCCCTTGGAATCTACCATTTAAATTAAGTCGAATACTGACGCATCTTAAAGACAACCAACAAGATGACGGTCGTAGCTGGTACTTTTGGCTCAACCAGCTTCACACACTCCGAGAACGAAGATGCATCAGGCAAATCGATCACCTCCTGGGCATCCGAAGTCAGTCCCGCCGCACAGGATCTCCTCACTCAGTCAATTGCCATCAACTCTACAGCATTTGAGGGAGTTGAAGAAGGAAGGCCCGTCTTTGTCGGCTCAAAAACCGAAACCGCCCTGCTTCAACTTGCCAAAGATCGTCTCGGTCTGCAATCCCTCGCAGAGACTCGCGCAAATGAGAATGTTGTCCAAATGTTTCCATTCGATTCTGGGGCGAAGTGCATGGGTGCAGTCATCAAGCTCAAATCGGGTGGCTACCGCCTCGTCGTCAAGGGTGCTTCCGAAATTCTGCTGGGTTACTGTGTCAGCCAAGCCAACTTCAGCACTTTGGAAGTTGAGCCCCTCACCGAATCTCAGCGCCAGTCTTTGTTGAATGTCATCCAACAGTACGCCCAAAAGTCTCTGCGCACCATCGGACTCGTCTTCAAGGACTTCGAGCAATGGCCACCGGCTGGCGTCGAGGCCGACGTAGCGGGCAGTGTCGAGTTTCCCTCGTTGCTGCGCCACCTTGTCTTCTTTGGAGTCGTCGGCATTCAGGATCCCGTTCGCCCTGGAGTGCCTGAGGCTGTCCGCAAGGCTCAGGGTGCTGGTGTCACTGTTCGCATGGTCACCGGCGACAATTCTGAAACCGCACGGGCCATCGCCGCCGAATGCAACATCTACACGGATGGTGTTGTCATGGAGGGTCCAGAGTTCCGGAAACTTAGTGAACCAGAAATGGACGCGATTCTGCCTAGGCTTCAAGTGTTGGCTCGTTCTTCCCCTGAAGACAAGAGGATTCTTGTAATGCGACTGAAGGCCTTGGGCGAGATCGTAGCTGTTACTGGCGATGGCACAAACGATGCTCCAGCTCTCAAGGCTGCTAACATTGGGTTCTCTATGGGCATTTCTGGTACTGAGGTTGCCAAGGAGGCTTCTTCTATCATTCTCATGGATGACAACTTCACTTCAATCATCACTGCCCTCAAATGGGGAAGAGCTGTAAATGATGCTGTTCAGAAGTTCTTGCAGGTAAGGTTTTGATGCACACCATTCTACCAAGTTTATGCTGACTGATTCAGTTTCAAATCACCGTCAATATCACTGCTGTTCTTTTGGCTTTTATCACCGCCGTCTACAGTGACGAAATGGAGCCCGTCCTTAAGGCAGTGCAGTTGCTCTGGGTTAACCTGATCATGGACACCTTCGCTGCTCTCGCTCTTGCTACCGATCCTCCAACTGACAAGATCTTGGATCGCCCACCCCAAGGAAAGAATGTGCCACTCATCACCGTGAACGTAAGTCAAAATACAACATCTCCGCTTGAACGTATCCTGACAGTGTCACAGATGTGGAAGATGATTGTCGGCCAAACCATCTTCAAGTCAGTCGTCAGCTTTGTGTTCTACTTTGCTGGTGGCCAGATCCTCAACTACGATCTTTCGGACCCCGACAAGCAGCTCGAACTCGACACCATCATCTTCAACATCTTCGTGTGGATGCAGGTTTTCAACATGTTCAATAACCGCCGTCTCGACAACAAGATGAATATCTTCGAAGGAGTTCACCGCAACTGGTACTTCATCGGCATCATCTTGATCATGGTTGGATTGCAAATTGCCATTATCTTCATCGGATCGCGGGCCTTTGCGATCAAGTCCGGCGGTATCGACGGAACTCAATGGGCCATTTCCATCGTTGTCTCATTTTTCTGCATTCCATGGGGTTGTCTCATTCGTCTTTTCCCAGACCCATGGTTTCTCGCCATTTGCATTGTCGTTGGTAAGCCTTTTGTCATTATTTACAAGTTCTTGGTTGTTTGGTGGGTCAAGTTCAAGGGTCTATTCAAGAGGAAGAAGGCCGAGGACCCAGAGGCTGAAGTGGGTGATGGCCCCGTTGTTGTCGTCTCTGGCGATGCCACCCCCGAAGTTTCGGAGAAGAAGGAATGATTTTTTACGAAAGCATGTACATATATAATCTGGAAGGATGAGGGGTATCATGGCGTTTGGTGTACATACCATACCACACTACGTACAGTAGATTCTACACTTCCATCATACGTTAACGATTCTCTTTTACCAAAACAAGCTTCTCTACATCTTCGTGCCCATTACATCATAGTATGTGAGCCCCTCAGCTGATCTATTCCGCCCCATTCAGCCCCAGCTGAACAGTGACCCCTGTCTTGTAAAGTCTCCCGATGACGTGGGTGGAGTGACGGTCCAAGATCTTGCTCAGCTGCCAGCTTGCGCCACATGTGTGGCTGATGTGTGGCTGTGCTATCGTCCCTTGGTCTTCTGCCGAAAGGATCACCCCTCTCACCCGCCACGTATTCATCCTCCCCGTCCAAGCATCGCATCATCACCAACATTCCAGTCATGACTTCGCCTCCGGTGACACCGTCCGCGGAGTTGTTTCCAGCACCTGAGGACTGGCGATTCATAGACACGGAAGCTCCGTGCGAGTGGGGAGAAGACTATCGGCCCGGAGGCCTCCATCCGGTCGAATTAGGAGACACGTTTGTCGACGGCAAGTATAGAGTGATTCGCAAGCTGGGAGACGGCTCGTATTCTACAGTGTGGCTGGTTGTCAATTCAGGGTATGTGTGATTCAACTTGCCACTCTTTTTTCTTCGTCCTGGCTCGCCATGATTTGGAACGCGCAAAACCTGACACGGGAGACGGCCATAGCTCGCCCAAATATGTCGCCCTGAAGATTATATCTGCCAAGGCCTCGACCACGGGCACAGAGCTCGGCATTCTCCACCACCTCTCGAAAATGGCGCAGGATGATCCCAATGCCCGGCACTTGGTCTCGTTTTTGCACAACTTCCAGTGTGAGGGTCCCAACGGCAAGCATCAATGCCTGGTGTTTGAGCCAATGGGCGTAAGCGCTGCATCCCTTATGGAAGAACTTCCAGGGAGCAGATCAAAGAAGCTAGATAAACCGCAGAGATATCCCATGTGGATGGCCAAGAGAATATTGCTCCACGGGCTGCGAGGCCTAGACTTTCTCCACAAGAATGGCGTAGTGCACGGCGATTTTCAGCCTGGCAATTTACTGTTTTCACTCAGGAGTTTGGAGTCTGCGAGCGAAAAGGAGATGAGGCAGGTCAACGATGGCATGTCAGTTCCGTTGCATCGAATCGACGGGAAAAAAGATCTCTGGGCGCCAAACAAGCTCTACATGAAACAAACACTAAAGGATCACGTCATATTAGACGCAGAGCTTTGCGTGAAGCTGTCGGATCTGGGTGCAGGTGAGCTTCCGATGGTATATGCACTACCATTGCTGATGTTTTACCCACAGCCTTTTGGCAAATAGATCCTCCGCATAGGACTGTTGGCACGTTTGGTCTCCGTGCACCGGAAGTCATCCTGAATCAGGGAACTTTTGGGCCCGCCATTGACATTTGGAGTTTTGGCTGTCTGATATACGAGTTTTTGACGGGCAAGCCCTTGTTTGCTGACAAGGATAGTGAAGATGAAGAAGAGGCCGATGATGAGCTTCTCATGCAGCTCAACGACATCATTGGGCCTCTTCCTGATGATCTCATGGCTGCATGGCCTCGCGCTGGGAAGTGGTACACTCCAGATAGCAGGCGCATATTGCCACGAGGAAAGGATTCTATACATGATTATCTCGAGTTACTGTTTGAGAAGAACAAGCCGTCCAGTATTGATGAGGAGGAATCCAAGGTCATATGCGAATTGATTAGACAAATTATGGATTATGATCCTGAAAAAAGACCTTCAGCAGAGGATCTCCTTACCCACCCGTGGATTTTAAGCTGAGAAGTAACTTTAAGGCAGGCTTGGCGGAGCAACAGCGCTGCCATTAGCCCAATACGATCCCGCTCTTCTCATCTTGGCCTCTAGTACCCAATCCAAGCTTAATAAAGTCACTACAGACATCTAAGCTATCAAGCCTTACATAAACGTAATTCCGTCTTTATAGACTTTATTTCTAAGGCCTCCGTCTGCGAAGCCGCAAAAGTTATCACAGCCTACACTCTAACAATTAGCAATATAACTAACAACGCCGGGCTCACAGTATATAAACACTAGCTTTTTTTAAAAGGCACCGAGTCCCAGCTTACAGAAAACCACATTAGCCAATTTCTACTCACCAATCTGCTCGCAGACCAGCTCCGCGTGGCTGCCAAAGAGGCCACCGCGGGAGCCACGCATGTGGTCAACATTAGCAGCCTCGGGCACAGCCTCTCCCCCTTCCGGTTCCACGACTACAAAATGGAGATGAAGCGCATACTCAAGGATGAGGAGGAGCCAAAGGTTGGCGACTAGTGGCCAGATATTCTCGCCACGCCGGTTGATGGGTACAGTGGCACGGTGGCGTTGAATCGGTGGTAGAACAAGCATGGCATAGTGCTGTATGCGCTCCATCATGGAGGTAGGCTGCTCTGGTTCCGGCGCAGCACTGCTATTGATGTTCACCATAGCGATCGGTGCCGAGCTTACCCGGGACGCAGACCCCGCCATGGATACCGCTGTAGGAGAAAGTCATAGAAAACATGGAGACGAAGCCCAGCGTCGAAGAGAGGTCATCTACTACCACTTTCGCTTCCTTGTATTCAGAATTAAACAGCATGCCGTCATAGTAGGTTTGGAAAAAGAATTATTGCTAATATAGTCGCAGAACTCAAAAGAATATTTTTGTATGACTGTTAAGTGTCAGAACCGGCACTGTTTGCGAGCAGTGTTGAGAATGCTAGGAGGATTTAGCAGCTAAGCGAAGAGCTTGTGAAGCAAAGCTTTTGAGAGCTTAGATTGTAATCTTGACGCTTTCATTACTTATCATAAATAATATTGGGCTCTTTGTAAGTAAAGGATTCGTGCAATGTTGTTATAGTACTTCTTACTTTATCCTATCTTTCTTTTGAAAGTTCGAAGGATGCTGGCATTGTTAAGACTTGCCTGAAATAAGATATTAACGTATGTATGACACGCAGCCACTCCGATCGTAATACTAGCATGGCTGAATCGCATCTGGCGGCCACCGCATTTTTTCTGATTATCTCACTTGATATGTTCGATTCAGCCATATCTTGAGACGAGATTTTCTAAAATATAGCTGCGGGGAAGAAGAATAAGTACTGTATTGATCTTAATAAGTGTATCTAACTAGATAGATATAGCTCTGGATGTGATGTTCGTGATGGTGTTTTTTTTTTTTATGCTGAGCGACAGAACCGTGGTTTCGAACCTCAACCTCAACGAAATGGAGGATGACTGAGACTACCGTGGTTAGCTGTGATAAATCTAAGAAAAACCCTAAAATGACTTTAGATATACTGAGTAGAGTGGATATTTGTCACGCTTGTTAAAGCAGCAGCAGATGGCGACGTATTTAGGACGCAGCATCACATTAGAAGCCAACAAATACCAATGATCGGACATCCAAGAACATGAGTTGATAAGAAAATCGCGTAAAACTCTTTGAAATCAACATCCTAAAAAGCTGTCACGAGGTCGGAGATAGCCTTGTTTTGTCTACTACCTGGGCTTACGAGCAAGGAGTAGGGGGAACGCTGTGGGACAGGAGAAGAGGAAAATGCTGAGTTAGAGCGAGATTGAAACAGAAGGTGGGGATTTGCTTCTAGCTTTTCGGCTTTCGCACCAGTTGATCGCCGATACGCCTAATATTAATAATAGCTTAGGGGGGCGCTTGGTAATACTAGGTTTAGTTTCTGCGTGTCTGTGCACGCTTCCAAGGGTTTGGCAGATCGTTTCCACACACTTTGATTAGACTAAATATGCATACTTGGCGATGAATCTGCATGCAGAAACAGAGGGTGTGAGGAGTGGAGCGCTAGCGTGAAAGTGACTGCCTTGTCAGGAATACCAGAGTGAAGCTCTCTATTAAGCTATGAACCCAACACATTGGCGCAGATGTCCTTAAGTCAATTAGTTAACGTGGTCGGCAAATGGTTCAGCCAGCTCTCGCGCTCCCTCCAGTTGTGTTGCTTACACTGTAGAAAGCCTAATTAGTTTACAGTAAAGTGTTGGCGGTGTAAACTATACAGATAATACTAGATCAGCTTTGAAGTGCGCTCACAGTTGCTGAATATTCTAATTGGGCGTATTCCATAACTAGCCGTAGCGGGTCAACTCTAGAAGATCCGCTGTTCTTCCATCTACACTGATTCACTATGACTAAGTGACCATGGTGATTGCCTGTGATTAACTCCGAAGAACCCGAAAGCCAGGGCATGTAATTACATCCGGCTTTTCCCATCCGGAATGTACTGAGCCGACAGAGTTTTCACTATCCCTTGTCAAGGATACACGGAAGGAAAGAAAAAAGTAAAGCTTACATATCTGATCGCTATAAATTAAGTTCTCACATCAACACTTCCGGATCCCACCCAAATTGTCTTTTGCTATAACCGAACTACATCTTTTCTTATACTTTTTTTTCCCTGGTAAACTAAAAGAAACCAGAACTTACTAGTTTCAGCATATCAACCATGCGCTTCAAACTCCTGAGCCACCTGCTATGCACCGGGATATTCGCCACTCCCTTTGCTTCCGCCACGGCTTCTCATCACAGCACCAACCAATCGTCTATTATCCTTCATGGAGGCACAATCATAACCTACAACACTACTACCTCCTCCGTCTCTGTTCTCCGAAACTCTTCCGTGTTTATTAAAGACTCGCTTATTGTTTCAGTGGGCGAGATACCGTCTCCCAGCGACATTGCCACTGCAGAAGTCATCGATGTATCTGGCAAAATCATTAGTCCAGGTTTCTCGGACACCCACCACCATCTGTGGCAGAGTGCCTATAAGACAACAATTTCGAATACATCATTGGGTGAGTATCTTGTGCGGAACGGCGAATTTTCATCTGCACGTCAACATTTCAAACCCGAAGATATCTATCTTGGCACTCTTGTCGGTGTTTACGAAGCTCTAAATGCGGGCGTAACCTCCATATTGGACCATGCTCATCATACTTGGTCAAAGGAGCAGTCGGTTGCAGGTCTAAGGGGCGCTGTGGATAGCCGTGCCAGGGTTTGGTGGGCATATGGCATCCATGACCTGGAAGATGAATTCACGCTCGATGACCAATTTGAAGACCTAAGCCATCTAGCCAGAGACGAGGAAAATATCTGGAGCGGTTCAAGGGCTAGTGTCGGTATAGCTTACGACAGATTTTGTCTGGCAAGCAAAGAGGAGGTCGAGAAAACTCTGGATCTTGTTAGGTGAGTGCATCGTCTATGTCTTATCAACTGTGCTTTAATAACTGTATACAGGGATCTGAATCTCTCAATAATTACGACTCACTTTGTGGGAGACCGCATGGGACGTGAGTACATCTTTTTCTCCGTGTAACGTTTGACTCTAGGTACAATCTGAGTTGACTTGCTCTAGTTCCTAACTCTCCCACGCTTTTAAACTCCTTCTCAGCACTGAACACCACCACTCCCATCGTATTTTCACACGGCAGATCTGTCAACCCGGATGACGCGGCTCTACTTAGAAGATATAATCATTTCCTTGGCGTATCTTCGGAATCCGCCCACCACTACGGTCAAGATCACCCTGAAGCCCATCACGTCCAAGATCAAGTAGCACTCGGAATCGACACCCATACCACCTATTCTACGGATATTGTTACTCAAGCTAGACTGTGGCTTCAGGTTACAAGACTAAGACTTTACAAATTGGTCACGGACAACTGGAAAATGCCCACGAATAATCCTATGAGTGTCAATCAGGCATTTATATTGGCAACCTATAACGGGGCGAGAGCTTTTCACCGAGAAGACCTTGGTATTATTGCGCCTGGTGCCAAGGCAGACATTGTGGTATTCCGGGGTGATTCTCCTAATATGCTTGGGTGGAGAGATCCTGTCGCTGCAGTCATCTTGCATTCCAATGTTGGGGACGTGGAGCATGTTCTAATAGACGGAGATTTTGTCAAGCGTGATGGGAAGCTGATTGGCTCTGACATTGAGGACGTACAGAGAAGATTCCTAAACAGTGCAGAGAGAATTCAAAGGATCTACGAGGAGATGCCACCGACAGTTCTTGAGGGAGAATATATCCCAGGTGTCCCCTACCAGGCCACTGAAATCGTCGATGTTATTCCAGGAAATGGGACTGGATATTAGAATCAAAGCTACCACTCTTGTAACTGGATATTTTGAAATAATAATATCTATCTACATTTTATATGTATTTTGTATTACTCTCAAAAGGTTTAAGGATAATAATATGGCCTGTCTACGCTGCTTTATCTATAAGTTTATTATAAAACGAGAAACAGAGGCTATGGTAAAGAATGCTTCAGTTTTTTAATATTGTAGTTTGAGGGTTGGTGAGCTGGAGAACGATACGGTAAAACCAGCCAAACACACACCCTGTTTGTATACAGGATTTTCTAAAGCATACCTCTGCATTGAAAGACTACATTACTTGTCAATGCCCATGTGCAGACAAAAATGCATGTCTTTGTTTACGGCTCGGCAACTATCTATTTCCGAACCTATACGCCATCTCAATTTTTTAATTAGATACCATAAAGTTCCTAACTCTCTCTCCCTCAGTCTCTTACAAATCCTGACAAATGCCTCTTGCAAATATACAAACAGGTCATGCCAAGCCACAAAGTCCGCAGCTAAAAGCAGATACCTCTTCGGCCCTTTTGAGGTGCGGACTTCTGCTTGAAGATTTATTACCCAATTGATAATTAATCCGAAGATAATAGTTGTCGCACGCCAGGATAACCTGCATAAATAAGCTTTCCGTGCGGTTCCGGCAGGTATCCAGGCTAAGGTGCAACCAAGAACAATAGACCAACCTTTTACGGACATGAGACCACTCAGCCAAGCACCTAAAAGTGCCATAATAGCATATACGAATGTCATTGTCCTCATTAACAGGTCACATTAACTCTATCTCCGTCTTAAATGCGAAGGAACCCACTCGCACACAGTCGCACACCAGGATAGCCTGCATCACGTATAAACAGCAAAAAAGTCAGTGTAATATTTATATTATCCTTAATTTTTGTCCTATGAGGATAAGTAGCCACCGGGATACATTTATAACCAGCTGAAACCTCGAACCAAGACCCAGCGTCGCCAAAGTAATCGCATACCACCGTTGCGCCTTTCCGTATCTCAACACCTCCCTATTCCATTGCTCTGCCGTGATCTCCCTCTTGATTACCCTTTCCAAAAGCCGGCAATGATATGCCGCTTGGGTCGTACTCATACCCGAGTTCGGCCGCAAAGTGATGAGAGCATCGCCAACCACAAACAGCTTGCCCCCAAAGAACGAAGCCCTCGGCGAAAAGACGTCATAAATCTTGGACACGAACGGCTGTTGCGTATTTTGAACAACCTCTGCCAGGGCCTTGGGTAGCTTCTTGGCTGCGATCGCTTTTTGTCTCTGCCATATCTCTTCCCTTACCAAGCCGCGCGGCATGCTCCCTTTGTGGACCTGGCCGTTGATGTCGGTCATCAAGTCTTCATGCTCTTGCGAATCTTCTGCCATGTTGTTGTACCAGAGCCAGTTGTGTGCCCGCTTCCCTGGCTCCATGTCGCCATCCATGGTGGGGATGGTGTAGCTGTAGGACGTCAACATTGGACAGAAAACTGGGAGGGCGCGTCTCATTACTAGAGGAAATAGTTCCGCTTCATCCAATGAAAGTAGCATTTCGGGGTCAACAGCCTGTTCGACTCCTCCTCGACGGCTTCTTCTCTCACGGTGCCCCTCCAGCAATAGTACCCGGCGTACTGGCGCTCAACCTTCGGCATGAGGATACCCCGAACCGTCGAATGCGTCCCATCCGCCGCGATGACGATATCCGCCGTGCACGACTCTACCTCGCCCGTCCGCCCGTCCTCGAACCAAACGCGCACCTTTTCTCCCAAATCCGCGACATCTACCACCCGATACCCACCCTTAAACACGGCCTCCCCACCTCCCCCTCCCCTCGCGCCTCCCGCAACCCCCACCCCATCAAAATTCGCCCTCAGTATGCGCACCAGCAGCCCCCAATTCGTCATCCGCATCTGCGTCCCCAGCGCAGCCCAATCCCCCCCTCCGTCCTCCACAGACCTCGCCAGCACGCAGGACACAGTGGCCGGGATCCCCGTGCGGTCGTGCTCGGCGAGGAAGGCGAGGACCTCACGGCCCAGCCTGCCGCCCGCCTCGCTGCCCTGCCGCGCCGGGGAGGGATCCTGCTCGAGGATGGTGACGTCGTAGCCGTGGTGCTTGAGCATGATGCCGTTCATCAGGCCCGAGTTGGAGCCGCCGATCTTGAGCAGGGGGGGGTGGTGTTGTTAGGATTGAACTGCGGACGGGCTGCGGCGGCTTACTCACTACGAGTGCGGTTTTGGACATGCTGAGAGCTGGTGGTGCTGGGGCCAGCAGACCAATCGAAAGACGATCAGCATAGAAGTCGGTGGGGAGGAGGTTGGCGAAGGGGCGGAGCTTCTGGTCGCAAGGCGGGCGGGTTTGGTGCTGCGGGATGTAATTCGAAATATCGAAAACATGATGCGGGTGGTCGTCGGATTGCTACCCCCTGTGGCGGGCTGTGATTGGAGATATCGAAAACATTGATTTGGCCAGGCCTCCACGTAGAACCCCTGTGGCGTATGCCAAACATGGGATTGATGCGGTTGGACGTGCCCCGCGCGGGTAGATGATGGCGAGAGTGCGAAACCTTATCGTTAATAATAAGGATCTGTATGCACCATCTGAGCGTCAAACATACAGGGTGTGTAGTAAGGTTTGTGGTTTTCAGCAGCGTCTTTGGCAGCTATACATGTTTCATAGTCTTGCGACAGGGAGATCCCTGCCATGGCGAGGCGCTGATCGCCGCGACTTTCAACAGCGCGATCCACTGTATCTATGGTAGCAATGTAGGCAAAGCTAGGGAAATGTTCAAAACAGCAGGACTGCTATTGCTTAGGTTCTCAATGTGAACATGCGATTGGTAAGCAAGTTAGAAAACCCTCGGACAGTTGGACACACCTTGGGACTTGTGCACGTTACACTAGCCGCAAAGGTTCTAGCACAAGAGGGACCCCGGGGCCCTAACGCGCGATGATGCGACATCGATAGCTTGCCTTCATCTCTTTACGTTCCTTGCTACTCTGCTCATAATGATGAACGGGTGGATTTTCGATCAACTCTTAATCAGCAACAAATGGACTCTGTGGGTCTATCAGACGAGAATTGTTGACAATGATTGATTCGAACAAGATGTATTACAAGAGAACTACTATGTGGCAGGCAGCCTTGGTATAATATGACAAAAGAAACAAGAAAGATGCACAGTGCTCGCTCGCTTTTCCGTCCGTACAAAGAAAAACATGGGGTATATAAACAAATGCCACAATGGTCCAAAAGCGCAAAAAGACCCATCATCTCCGCCGCCTTTCTACTCGTATCCATCAAGATATGTGGGTGGCGAGCCGCCATCGTCCTCATACATGGGCGGCCCTTCTTCATCCCATGACAGCCCACTCTCCGACTGCTCTGCTATCACGAGGCTATGATGGGTCTTCAGAGCATGCGCGCCTCCAATCGGTATAGCCTGCCCCAGGTTCTCCTTCAAAGCCTGCTCCTCGTAGACAATCATCTCCATGACGAGCCGATGCTCGACCTTGGCGACACCCTCGTAGTCGACATCCAAAACGGGCTTCTTGTCTGGGTCGCATTTAGCTGCGAACCCAACGTCCACATTGCCCTGCTCGAAATCGTAGCTCCACCCCCGAGTCACTTCTCCCCTGCCAATGACACGAACAAGTTCCTGGCCGAGCTCCGCACCCGAACTCCGGCGGCGTCGGCGGGGGGACTTGTCGCATTCTTGCGGCGCGGACGATGCGTGCTTCTCCACTTCCTCGATCCTCCACTTGATCTCGCGCAGCCTCCACCTCGTCTGCCAGTTCTTCTTGTTCTTGAAGATGTTAGACAAGCGCACGTTTACGAAGAAGTGGCCGGATGGCTGGACGACGGCGGGAAACTTGACTGAGGCGAACATGTCCGTGGGCGGGCAGGCGAAGGAAAAGTCCTGGCACAAGCTAGGTCGCAGAATGCGCTTCGCATCGACATTGCGCGTCGAGGTGATTACGTCACCGGCAGCGGTCGTGGCTGTTGCCTCGAGGCGGTAGCCTAGCGCGAATGATTTGGCGTTTGTTGTAGTTGTTGGGAGATGGCCGGGGAGTAAACAGCTGAAGGGGAACTCGTAGTGAGCGCGTTGTGATGATGAGGGCGATTCGACGAGGTTCCACTTGTGGATCTCGGTGGTGTGATGCTTGAGCTCGGTGCTGCTGGTAGCCGTGGAGACTAGTAGCAGGCGGACTCTACAATCGACGAGCGTGATGGGATACTTTTTGGCGTTTACCGAAAGTCTGCCGGCGAATAGGGCGCCGGTCGAGTTGGCTGGGGTGTCGTAGAAGACGATATATGGCGATTCCTCGACGATGTCTATTGTGGCAACATCTGATGCTGTGGCTGGCGGAGTCAATACAGCTGGACTCTGCAGAGTGCTGTTTGGCTTGCTTGAAGATTTGGGCATGTGTAGTTTGTGCATTATGGATCGAGTGTGATGGTGATGATGTTTACCCGAGAGGTCGTTGTCGAATGGCAAGGGCTTTGCCCAAGAGGCCGGTAGCAGGCTGGACATCATGATTGCGTAGGCCCTTCGATTAGCTGGGGGATATGGCGGCGGTCGTCCAATTGAGGAGCGAGAAGAAAGGAATCAAGGAGGTGGTCGAGGAGAGGGGCCTGGATGCAGTGAGCTTTCTTATATTGCAGGTGGCCTGCGGAGGATCAGGGAGGTGATTTGTGAGCAGGAGGAGCATGCTTGATGAGCCCTGAAGGAGCAGAAACGACAGCCTCTCCCAGCATGACTCTGGCCGGGAATACATGATGTTCCCCATGCCCCGTTTGGTTGCCCATGGCTCGCTTAGCACGGGCGGCCTAACCCGAAGCGGCAGCTGTGCAACAGGCGCTGCATGCCAGCCACTTCTAGCGACTTCGGAACGCACGTTCGGAAAACGCGAAAGTCCAGACCCTTGGCCATCCTCCTAGACACACCCACTTGGCTGCTTTTGCTGCCAGAAGAGCCCGCTTTTGCCTTTGCACCCCGAGAGCACGACGTGTTTTATGTTCAAAAGTCTCGTAGCGTATACACGACGACGTGAAAATTTACATGACATCGGCGCTGGCTCGGTACACCGTACCCAGTCAAGTCAAGCCCATTGCCCATGTGGCTTCTGGAAAGATTTTGCTGTCAGATGATACTATGGGGACGCGCATTCTTGGGCGACTTTGAGCAATACCGACATGCTCTTCTATGAATTCGGAAAAGGCGGTCCACAATGAGAAGGTGGATGGAAGAGTCCAGCCTACACGAACTCCGTCCACACAAAATTGAAATCTTGACCGCAAGAGACGCCACAAGAAGGCCGAAACTGCAACTGCGCCTTTCTCTAGCTCTACTTACCCCTTGCGCTCTCGCAACAAGATTCTGGTGCCTTCATACGGCATGCGAAAACTCTCCCTGCTCCACATCCGCTTTGCGCCTTCATCTTCCAGTCGAATCTCATGTTTTGCGACTATAGCTGCTACCACCATCTTCATGACGATAGAGGCCTGGATTCGCCCCGGACTATGCATGGCCAGCCGCTGTACCTTTGATGGAAATCTGACATAAGCATGCTCACCAAGCCAAAGATCCGTAGCCCCATATTGGAAGATTCTCGTGCACATCAGTAAATATGCTGGTGCTTGCCCCCGTCTCTTTGTTTATGAACCTAAAAGGCTCAAATTCACCCGGACATGGATAACGCGCGGCATCATGCATAAGGTTGTAAGAAGACACGCACACGATGCGGCCTGCGGGCACGTGGGGTGAGCCACCGCTAAAGGTATAGTCTTGGAGAGCTTTTCTCCTCATAGCCACTTTGGCGCTCAGCAGTTGCTCTTCGACCTCTTGCCCCTACTGCTTACTTGTATCCAGTGGATTCAATCTGACGGTCTCTTCTATAAAGCCATCCAAACATGGTGGCTGTTGGAGTGTGTGGTAATCCAACTTCTCACAGCTCTTCAGTTCGTCTAGCAACTTTTGTTGCCATGCTTCCGAAAGACAGAGCTCCTGCAAGACGAAGTCTAGATTCATCCACGGCTGATGGGCCATGACTTATAGAATCTTGGAAGACTTCTGTGTGTAGGTTGTTAGATTTAGGTTTAAGCTCACAGGAGGAATGCTCACAAAATCACGGATAAAGGTGGCAATCGCACTAGAAGTCCGCCTTAGCTTTGGGATCAACCTAAGCAGAACTAATATTGCTGAAAGCAACAGCAGCCAGGGAAACATCTCGGAGTTTCCGACTAGCCAAATTCTTTAATTCTCTCAGATGTTAATGAAGAAGGTTTCCGAAAATGTAGAGAGGCTTTTGTGCTAAAGAGTGGACCTAAGTGGCTATCAATGTACCTTCTGGGGCATATGAAAGCCAGAAAACTTACCCCTGCGCCACAGAAAACGCCCACATGCATATATCTCTCTATCGAACCTTTGTAGCAGATATATCAGCCAAGGATTTCGGACTCCGAGAGTGCATATTGATGTGTAAGACGCCTTGTGAAGGAGACAACAACTGAGAGCCAGCGGATCTTGTGCCACGTCCGTTGGGACCAGCTTATATAATAGAGTATCGAATAGCCTACGGTTGTTTTGTATGGTCCTCTTTAAGTAGTAACACAGCGTCTAATTCTTTTTTCAAAACTCTATACCGCAACATCTCCTAGCCTAGCTATACGCCTTTTTGAGTCTTTCAAGACAATTATGCTTCCACGTTAATCAAAAGCGTTCAAACATATTACATGCAATCACTTAAAATGCCGCGATGCTTCAAAATTAGAATGATCTCCCAAAAATTGTGTGAATCATGTCCGGAAATGCCTAAATTTAGATAACCTAACTACAAGTAACCAGTTTGACACCATCAGACCCTGGAAGAGCCACCAGTATTCTGATGAATTGTGCAATCCACATATATACCGTCAGCTCCAACGGAAGAATCTGCACCTTCCGTACCGACTGGTGGGCGAACTGATGCTTGATTTGGGGGGATGAGGTCAAGCTCCAGAGAGGTGTGACTTTCTAGCACATTTATATACCCTGTCTGAATTAAAGAATTTCTTGCAGACCACTTGTTTGAAGATCTTGGAGTTGTATTTGTTTTCTGCGATTCTAAATTTCCAGAATTCTTGGTGCGAAAGCGTGTCGCAGGATGTGAGCCGGCAAATTTGATATCTTTCTTATACTCTCTGAAGAAGCGTGCAAGAACTGGCATACAGCTGGCAGAAACCCCGACACACATCTCGACGAGAAACATGAGCTGTAATGGAACTACATAGTATGTGTAGTCTTCGTAATGCTTCATGAGTCTGTCGTTGAAGTAAATGTTCAGTCCTGAAGCAATTACGGCTCTAGTTTACAAGTCAGTAGCGACAGTCGCATCGCTATCAATTGGAAAGGCTTACCCTCCGCCAGTTGCAAAAAGTACCAAAACACCGACCTTCTTCCTTGTATTGAGCTGCAGATTGTAAACAGTGTTCATGGGTAGAACGAAAATCCCTACGTCCAGTGTGAAACGATCGTACACAGAGGCATGACTACGTCAAAAGTTCGATAGTAATTCTCAGTGCCGAATGATTCCTGCTATGTCGTTCCCGGAGAAGGAGCTATAAAGTACATCTGGAAAATAAACATTGATATATAAAAGCCCCAAACAAGAGAAAGAATGACGTAAGAACTATACCGGACCCACGCCAGTGGGTTGAAAATCTGGATATACATCAGAAGAAATGGGGGTTTTGCAAAAGGCTAAAATATATTATTAGGCGCATTTGTAAAGAAGAAACACTGGCACAACGTTAGTGGGAGAATATTGGGCACGATATTGGTACACTGACTATAATGAAAACATCACTAGATATGTGCGCAACTGAGAGATTATAGAGATCTGACCCAAACTTGGCTTTTATGACCGCTAGAATATGTTCAGTAACATCATTGTTCACCAGCCTTGTTAGCATCTCACCGAATCAGAGTGAAGTGTAGTAGTAGCAGGTTCCAATCTTACTCGGTATGAGTCGACAAGATCATTGATTGAGTCCCTGGCACTTACGGAGGCTATAAAGGTCGTGACTACGAATTTATCTTAACCTCTACTCGAATTATGGCGACCAGGTGAAGCATACCATCATCTGGGTTGATTTCTTTCCTAATTGAAATGACTGTATAGAACCTCAAGATAACACATATCAATATAACAGCAAGAAGGAACCCGCAGATTTTGAGAAGGGTATATCCTAATGTTGGAGGTACATCAAAATCTTTAGGGGCACCTGGCGGCAGTATTCCTGCAGGAATATGTTCTTGCTGTTCTTTTGGCATCGTAGCAAATTCCTCGGCCGCAGCCAGGAGTTCCTCTTTGGAGGGCAAGGCCTGAAAGTGGGGTACGTTTCAAAATGTAGTGGGTATCTGAAGGAAAGATTAGGCTGGTGAGAATGACAAAGTTGGAATCAGCGAAAGATATCAGTAGAATTCTCCAGATTTTAAAACACACACTTTCGGCCGTGGTGCTGTGGGGATTCTCACTATCGTCCGTATTACTGTTCCTGTTCAGCTGAACCAAGGCTCCCAGCGCATTGTGCATGCAGTGCCGAGGCTGATGCCTGATGCAATTATTTATCATAGCAAGATTGGGGGCCAAATGATGATGTATAAAGATCTGATTGGAGTTGCGAACGGAAACATTGCGAACACCGACTGCTCACCCTGATCGGTATGGAGTTCGAATTATCCGACCCAATGCCTTGGGCCGTGTGATCCAAGACTTTCAGCCAATGCCTACTGACCCACTTTTAACCAGTCATTTATGTGTTCATATGCTTACCTGTGGCACAGAAAAAACTGTGCCGCAACCCTTCTATGACAGAGTTCGGTCCCAATGACGTGGCTCGCGCTTATCTTGTGATCAAACAGAGACAAAAGCCCCGCCAACCCTAATTTCTGGTTTAGGCCACGACATCGCCGAGCGCACCCATACACAACAAAGCTGTGAGAGGGATACCAAATCAACTCGAAGACCTTACATGCCAGCAACATGAGTCTACATATTTTCGGTTTCAACTGGGAAGCTCTCTTTACAGATCGAAATAGCTATCTATCAATTTTCACATGCGTCTGCGCGTTTCTGGTTACATGGAGAATATGGAGATTTACGATATCTCCGGTACTCTGGCCAAATGAGCCTAAAGAGCTCCCTTATTGGATTCCCTGTACGTAAAGAAGAGCGCTGGAACTACTGAGAGACGAGCACTAATGCCGGAACATTTGCAGTCCTTGGTCATGCCGGCGGATTTTTCATGGATTTCAACACTGCAATCGATGGAGGACTGTAAGAATTTGCACCTGTCGTCTTCATAAGAAGTGTAGAATTTGACTGTAACAGAAAATATCTCAAAACCCGAGAACCTTTCACCATGAACATCGCTGGTACATCTATATACATTATTCCCGACTCCCAGGATGCTGCGGTAGTGTGGAAGAATAGCTCTACAATAACAATGGACCCAATTTCTGTCAAGCTCTACATATGGGCCGGAATGTCTGCCAAGTCCAGAAAAGTACTATTCCAGGTCCACCAGGATGCAAAACACAATGAAGGGAATGCGAAGCCCCTAACGCCCCAGCAAATGATGATACAGCTCCATCATAGACAAAGCCACCCTGGGGCTCGACTCGACTACCACATTGAAGAATCTACCCTGCCATCCATGTTTCGGAACCTAGATTTGAACGCTAAACAGCATCCTGCTGTTCTGGGGCGCTCGGGAAAGGGTACGCGAGTTTCACTCTTGAAACTCTGCACCCACATATTCATAAAAGGACAAACGGATGCATACTTTGGTCAGGCCATTTGGCGGGCTGACCCCCACTTGATGGATTACTTCATGGTCTGGGAGCACACAAATTGGAAATACCTGTTCGAGATGCCCAGCTTCATGAGCGGTGACATGCTACAAGCAAAGAGCAACCTTATCCAAGGGTTTACAAAGTACCTGGCTATTCCTCGTGAGGAACGTAAAGATGCTAGCTACTTTGTTCAGACGACCGAAGACATGTTACGAGAGGTCGGCCTCACTGAATCAGAGATTGGATCGATGCTCATGTTGCACTATTGGGCGTATGCATCACCAAGCCCCTTATACTCTGTCCGCTAATAGGGTCTAGAATTATCGGAAACATATACAAGATCGCGTTTTGGCTAGTCACGTACATGGTTCAGCGGTCGGAGCTTCTCGAGGCCGTCCGACGAGAGGTCACCGCAGCCGTTGGCGATGATAAATTGGACGAAAACTACCTCACTGAAAAATGCCCCAATCTGGAGGCACTGTTCAATGAGACATTGAGAATGACAGTCACCAGTCCGCTTGGTCGGGTTGTCACGGGTCCAACCAATATCAACGGAAAGATTCTCAAGGAAGGGAACATGTTAATGGTAAGGGCCATGTCCTATTCCTTCACCATAACAATATTGATAGAATACTGCAGGTTATATTCAGAGAGCTCCATTTCAACAGCGCCATTTGGGGTGAAGAAAGCAAGAGTTTCAGCGCCCAGCGATTTTTGGACAACCCCAAGCTTCTGCGAAATCCCAGCTTCCGACCATGGGGCGGTGGGAATAACATGTGTCCTGGAAGGTTCCTTGCGAAACGATCGATTTATGCTTTTGTGGCCATACTTCTGTCGAAGTATCACATCGGTATTGAGGAACACGCCTCAATTCCAAAGGGCGATAGCACCAAGCCGTCACCCGGAGCCATGTCAATTGCGGAAGGAGAGGACCTTTTGCTCAACGTTACCGTGGCTTAGTATCGAAAACGTATAATGGATTTATGATCAAGATTCATTGAACTTTTGAACAGTGATGAAAATAGCACCCCCGCAGTTTACTCCACGTTTTCCCATGGCCCGAGGTGGCTTTTACAAAAGCACAGAGACCCCAGTGATTAAGTGGCATGAATGGTTGTTTGAGTAATATGTGGCCCGGTACATATATCTGGCTACATTATGTAGTAGTAGCCAGGGTTGAAGGGTCCTCCTATCACACGCCGGTAATCTCATCTGACCAATGGTTCTCCTCCGGCGTGTAACCTGCTGACAAGGCCACCCCCTGGTAATTCAGAATGTAAATTGTGTGACAGATGCCTCTTATCAAGTCCGAAAGCAAAAGGCAAAAGGAAACCAGAAGCCTTTGATGCGAGGCCGTGGTGATCTGTATGCAAATTCGGCACCACGGCAGGGTTTGAAGCGTTGTACTGCCCCTGGTGACACAAAAGACGGGATGGAAATCAAAAGCGCACGTAACCTTTGTTTTATGGAGTGTACCCAGCTATAGCCATGGCTATGCCTGTGCCTGTGCCTGTGCCGCAGGGACGAATGGCCCCTAGACCTGCATTCGCGTCTCCCCACAAACTCACCCGAGAAGCTCGCCAACCTCTCCAGCTCCATTCACCCAACCTACATCTCCCCAAAAGTGCGAATCCACATCCGCTCCTTCTAACCCACGAGGAAACGTGTCGTCGTCTCGAAAATGGCCACCGACGACTCCCCTCCCCAACCAAACACGCAACTCCACGGCTGGAAACTCGTCGTGGTCATGACATGCCTCTGCCTCGGCGTAGTCCTCTACGGCCTGGACATGAACATCATCGGCGTCGCCATCCCCGTCATCACCACCGAATTCAAGTCCCTGGGCGACATCGCCTGGTACGGCTCCGCCTACCTCCTCACCATCACCGCCTTCCAGCCCTTCTTCGGCAACCTGTACAAGTACTTCAACCCAAAGGCCATCTACCTCTGCTCCATCATCGTATTCGAAGGTGCGCAGACCGATCACTCCCTTCCACGCATCCCCCCCCCCACAGTCCCCAAAACAAAGCTAACCCCACGGCTGTTGGCAAAAAGTCGGCTCCATCATATGCGCCACGTCGCGCACCTCACCAATCCTCATCTTCGGCCGCGCATTCCTCGGCTTCGGCGCCGCGGGCCTGCTTCAGGGCGCGCTCGCCATAGTATCGTACCTGGTCGCGTTGGAGAAGGTGCCCGTGTACCAGAGCATCCTCGCGGGGTCGGGCGCCATAAGTGCGTGCGCCGGGCCCGTGATAGGCGGGGCGTTGACGGACGGGCTCAGCTGGAGTGCGTATTTTACACCCCCCAAACCCCCGGTTCGCTCCCCGTACGCGTTGCTGATTTTGAACGAGGGTGGTGCTTTTGGATGTAAGTGGAGCGGTTCGCGCCTGTGGGCTTTGTGAATTGAGGGGGGACTATGTGGGGACTGCGCTGATGTTGATGCTAGTAATGTGCCCGTGGGGGCCGTCGTGGTCGTGTCCATCGTCTTGTTTGTGCACCTCTCGGCCGACATTAACAAGGTGAATCAGAGTCTGCCGATCAAGGAGAAGCTTCGGCGTTTAGATTTTGCGGGGACCGCCGTCTTTCTGGGGTCGGTATGCTGTCTCCTACTCAACCTGCAGTGGAGCGGGCAGACCATCGCGTGGAGCAGCGCAACATCCATCGGCCTCTTTGTAGGCTTCGGTATTCTGGGGATAATATTCTGCGTCCTGCAGTACAAACTGGGGGAATACGCTACCATCCCATTGCGGATTCTGAGGATTAGGTCCATCTACATGGGCGCCTTGGTCTTGTTCACCCTAGGAATCGCCAGTATTGCTGTGAGTACCCTCATCCGCGACACAAAAACAGTAAACACCCAATTGACAACTCACAGTACGCATACTACCTCCCCATATACTTCCAATCCATCCAAGGCGTATCCGCCACCCAGAGCGGAGTCCGCCTGATCTCCTTTGTCCTCCCCTCAATCGTCTCCATCATAATGTCCGGCGCCGCCGTCTCCCGCTGGGGCTTCTACGTAAGCCCCCCCTCTACCCACAAATCCCACTCGCTCACACACCCCCACCCACAGGTCCCCTACATGATCGTCGGCATAATAATCTCAAGCGTGGGCGCCGGCCTCCTCCTCCTCCTCTCCGCCACAACCCCCACCGTCGAATGGGCCGCCTACATTGTCCTAAACCGCCTCGGCATCGGCCTCGCCCAGCAACTCCCCTACACGGCCCTGCAAGCCGTCCTCGAGCTCGAGGACACGGCGACGGGTAACGCAATCGCAGTCTTCTCGTGGCAGCTCGGCGGCGCTGTCGCCGTCGCCATCGGCCAGAACATCTTCCTCAATGAACTGTACGCGCTGATCCCGGCGTACGCACCCGAGGTGTCGGCCGCGCAGGTTGTGGATGTCGGGGCAGGCGGGCTCAAGGATCTGAGGGTGAGTGGGGAGACGCTGCGGAGGTTGAGGGAGGCGTATGCGGAGGCGTTGCGGTCGACGTTTGTGCTGCCGTTGGTGGGGACGTGTCTGGCGTTGCCGTTTGCGATGGGGATGCAGTGGCTGAATATCAAGAAGATTGCCGAGGAGAGGCGGCAGAAGAGGGGACAGGAGATGCAGCAGCCGGAGGCGGACAAGACATGATAGAGGCGTGTCCGTCTTTTTGCGAAGGCGTTTCCAAATGTTGGTCGAGAACAGGAAGGTCTCGAAAAGAAGTCAATTTGCACAGTACGATGCGCATCCGTGGGTATCCTAATCCTCCAAACCTATTATACAAAACCAATACCAAGATGATTCCAGCGCCCCCTCCAGGTAAATAGACAGACCCTCATTCCGTAAAAGAAGTCTCCCGCGGATCCGCAGACAAGGGAGGAGAAATGGGACGGTCAACAATGCTCCCGCGCTTGGAGAGCGGCAAGAGTAGCTCATCGCCAGCTTCCCTGCCGCGTTTCTTCGTCGGCGACGTCGCATTCGGGACAGGCTGGTTGGACTCTGCTTCCGCGACCTTCTCCCTCGCCGCGATCCTTTGCTTCACGATCCTCCGCCACGTCTTGAATACGGCCACGGCGAAGGCGGCGTACTTGAAGTGCGTCGTCCGCGCGCGCTTGAGGCCGAGCCAGTCGATCTTGAGCAAGTCGCATGCCTTGGCGGCGTCGGCGAAATGCTTGGTCATGAGCTTGATCTGTTCCTCGTCGAGCGTGTCGTGCTTGAGCGCCAGGCGCAGCGTCACATAGCTCTTCGTGTGGGGCTTGAGGAGGGCCTTGTAACGCTTGCGCTCGTCGGCGGGCTTCAGGGGAGCGAGGAGGATCCTCCTTTCCGTCAAGCTTTTGTAGCGGTCCCACAGTATGGATGGAGTGTTGTGCCGGTTGGGATTCCTGACGATCTTTTGGTTGAGGTGGAAGGTGCTGAAGGACTTTTGTCCGAATTCCTTTCGGAGCTCTTTCAATGCGTCGATGAGGGCTCGGGTAAAAGAGTATGGGCCGGGTGATGCCGTGGTCTTGTTGATACTGCAGGCGCAGAGTGCCTCGAACCTCCTGGTGTCCTCTTTGGTCGTTTTGAACAGGTTGCTGGCAAAGCAGGCATCCAGAATGGTCAAGACATCTCCGTCGACGTCGTCTGTCAATATCTCCTCGGCCTTGTTCCAGTTTGCGCGCGCATATCTCCGGATTCCATCTTCTTCGTCATCATCCTGGGTGCTTGCACTCAACTCCAAGTAGTTGTCTGCAGTCCAAGTGCCATGGCCGGTGTAGTATACGATCATGAGGTTCTCGGGGCCGTCGTGCTTTTGTACAAAGTTGGAGAGGTGCGTTCGCAGTTGATACTGCGGTTTGCTTGAGCGATCGAGCTCGACTATCTCGGTCTCATAGTTGAATTCGTCGCGGAACACGGCCTGGAGTTCTTCGGTCTAGACGCCTATTAGATACGGACACCACCGCCGAAGACTGGCCATCCTTACCTCCCCGCGCGTCTTGAGCTCAAACTCGTCCAGATTGTCGGCCCATTTTATGAGCAGCACGGAAACGCTGGTATACTTGTCGGACACTTTCATTTCATGGGTGCTGTGCGTATGCCACCACATCTGCATCTCGGCCTGCTTTTTACTCTGCTCATCTTCTGGATCAGAGAGGCCGGTGTTCAATCGGGAGAGTTGCTGCTTGGAAGCAATTGGGGAATTCGCGATGAAGGACAAGTTGCTAAAGTCGGCCTCGGCGTGGACTATGCCGTTCAGGGGGATTGGGGTCACGACGCTGTGGGGAGTCATGGCTGTCGTGTGGAGGAGGATAGGGGGGCGATTGCACGAATAGATCAGCCGTTGTCCAGAAGACGATCAGGCTTTAAGGCAGAGGAGTTCGCAGGAGCAGCCATTGGGTTCGAGTTGGAGAGGGGAGCACTTCAGCCCCCAATGTTGGTGGGACGGGCTGTTGTGGAGTTAACGAAAATAGTGCCAAACCCCCGCCCACGGCAGCCATGAGGCGCTGACTAACGCGCGCAATTGGGGGCCGCTTCGGCTCTGGACTTCCTCTTTCTCGTCTGGCGCTGGCACCCCCGACGGAAGGATGAGGCGGATATGCGCCGCTTACCGTTCGCATCAGCCGTATCGCGTGTTTTCCCGGCGAGGAAGATGCGTCCTCTTCTTGCGCACGAGTCTGGGTTGGGGGCCCAAGCCGGCCTTCTCTACAGGCGCCATGGCCCGCCAAAAGAAATCAACGATGATGACGGCCCCATGCGAACCTGGACGGAGCGGTGGGGCTAGCAGATGGCAGCCAGCGGCAGCGTGCTGCTAGCTCTGGGCTGTGCAAGGGTGGTGGTTGTCAGCCTTGGGAGGTCAGATTGATTGCATCCCCAGGCACCATCGGCTGCGGCTGGAGGAGGCCTGCAGCAGCCGGCTTCATTATAATAGCACGGCAGCCTTCCCCATCCCCTCTGTCCACAGCAAGGCTACGAATCGTCGCTGTTGCCCTTCCATCCTGCACATCTCTCCTGGTCACCGACGCGACACAATGGCCTCTTCCGACATGGAGACCCAGCCCGCCCCGGTGGAGACGGTGAGGCGCGCGCAACACTCGCCACATAATGCGCTGACTGAAGATAGCCCGAGACTCTGGAGCTTCCGGGAGAATACCCAGAGGAGAAGTCTGGTGTGCGAATCAAGCACGATCCTACCAAGGTGGGTTGAGCCAGCACCCTCATACTCAGACGCGCGCGGCTCACCCGAGACAGGCGAACCACAAATTCAGCAAGGGGGAGACGGTGCACATGTCGACCAAGAACAGCCGCGGCGGCATGTCCAAAGGCATCTTCACCGTGCACAAGTCCCAAATCAACAAAAAGGGCGCCTTTGTCGAGTACCAGCTGCTGGACCGCCAGAATGCCCTGTACAAGGATGGGAAGTGGGTGCGCGAGAACGACCTGGACTTTGACTGACCGCCCCCAGCCACACCGGCTCTGTGGTGGTGGCTGTGGCTGTGCATCGCACACGGGCTCCCCTTCAGCGCTTACTTGCAGGTGGCTGCCTTTTTCCTTCTCGTTCTCATGCGGGCGGAGTTTCCGGTCAGATAGATTCCCATGCCTTTGTCTTGTTTGGGCGCACTAGAAGGGGTTATATAGGTTACTGGCGCCACTCGCCACACTTTTCAGCTCCATGAGCCACCTTGGCTGCTTCCCCTCACTCTCTTAATGCCAGCGTGATTGCCCGCCAATCTTCAAGCAACACAGGAGTCCTGTCTTTCATCTCCCCTTGTTCTTTGCTGTGCGCACACCGCACCTCATCCTCCTCATGGCCCCGGCTCGCGCAATGACCGGCGAGACGTTCGTCGAGGACAAGGAGATGCAGTCTAATGAGTCGCCCACTTCCCCCACCAACACGGAGAACTCGGACGCGACACTCGGGGGAGACGCCATCATCGAGATTGAAGACGATAGTTCCACGTCGCGGCCCTCGTCTGATGCTCCGTCATCGGTCAGCGACGATTCACAGCCTCGTAGGTGATCCGTTCTGCCTCGTTTTTGGCCCCCAAACCCTGGCCTGATCGCTTCCTTCACCGCAACGCACGTAGGGAAATCAACTCTTCATTGGTCTCTACATCTAGCTGCGCCGCACAGAGCGCCATCATATCAGGACTCATTTTTATTGCAGAGTCATGTGGCTGATACATGTCCTGCAGAGTCGGATGAAGAGAAAAAACGACCGAGCCCTTTGCAGAGGATACGAAATTCTTTCAAATCGGAGCCTGAGCCTCCGTTCGTGACCGAGACCAAGACGCGAAAGTGTAAGCTTACTACTGCCCAAGTGTTGGATAGAGCTCACCCAGCACGCTAGTGGAAGATACTCCAAACGGCTTCCCACGCCTTGCCGCCTTCCAAGCAAGCGAGACCAATTTTTCCCTATATCGCTCATTCAGTTATCTACATGCCCGCGTGCTTCTCGATCTACAAGACGAGATAGCATGTCTTGAAAGAAAGCTAGATCGTATTGACTGGGAAGATTTCGAAACTGACCCCGGGCGTCTACAATCCCGCGCACTCGATGAAGCAAGGGCAAGGCGCGAAGGTGACGCTCAGAATCGCCGTAAGATATTGCGCGAAATCAAGACCAAGCTCCTTGAATACGGTCAGTGCTGTTGCTATACAAAGGAGATAGCGTCAACTAAAACTTTGCTAGATGAGGTCCTTGTCAAAGCTAGGGAGGTGGAATCCTTCCAGAAACCATCTGACCGTAATTACCGTAGTGTGCGCCGCTACCACTTCAACACTAAACCTCTTATGGACTCTGAGATGGACTCGATTCGTAGCAAAGAGGATACCATCTCTCTGCACAGCGGTCGAGAGTGGATAATGTTCGACGGAGGCGTCGAAAACGTCATTGGGCGGCTTGATAGCTTGCTCCAAAAGATATTCAAGACTCAAGACCTCCCCCTGCTGGTAACCATATCCCGACATGACATAACACGCATGAGAAACCATCTGACACAGGGTAGAAATTTTTCCGTACACCAGAACTGCGTGCAAAGACTGACGACAAGGACATATCCTACTACAGCTCGACTCGCATTGACAAGCTTATCAACATTATGATCACTTTTGTAATCTTTGTTCTCCTCGTAATCCCAGTGATTACCATGTACCACCTCACTGCCACTGCCATTCAGTCTGATTCTTCCGGAGAGCCCAGTCCGTTGACCTCCAACCAAAAGAACACTTTCGATGCGGTGGGGGTGCTAATTGTATTCACACTATTGTTCAGTGCAGCAATGAGTCTCTTGACTAAAGCTGCAAGACACGAGCTTTTCGCAGCCAGCGCGGCCTATTGCGCTATTCTGGTTGTTTTTATTGGGAATTTCACTGGGCCCGGTAATTGATGTAGATAATGAGTCACGAAAGATGATTACGAATTCATGCCCAGAACCCCTCAGTTGATAAGTCAGCATGTCGACCGTCTGCTTTACTCTCTCCGTCTTCTAAATGTCTCCGTTGTCAAATAAACTGCCGGCGGCGCCTTTGTACAGCTATTGCGAGCACGTCATGAAATGCCGGTCTTCTGTTATAGCAAGCTGCCGAAAAAGGCTAGACTATCAGCACGTCGAATGCTACCCCACTGACGTCTACTGTCTTCTGCCCCTCTCAACGGGTATATTTGAGTACATCAGTCTGGCATCTTCATGACAACGCCGACCATCCATAAGCCTTTCGTTGGCCTCCATCGTCAACAGGGAAGCATTGCACATTATCCACCATGGCGATAGCAGATGTAGCCAGACCTTCCGGACCAGTCGGTCAACCAGACATCGGATACGCCCCCGACCACGATAAATACCTCGCACGTGTGCAAAGACGCCTAGCCACCGAAAAACTCGACAAGACGCTCCCACCCGGCTTCCCGCAGAAGCTAAATTCTGACCTCGTCTGGGACAGCACCGACATTGGATCCCGCTACGAATGGTCCTACAACCTCACGCCCTCCGACCTCGAAGAGATCGAAGCCGCACTGCAGCACTTCAAATCGCTCCACAAGCCCCTGGGCTACGTCTCCCAATCGACATTTCCCCTCAACGCCCTGCATGAAAAGCTCCGGGCTATCTCCAGGGATATCCACACGGGCTTCGGCTTCAAGGTCGTGCGCGGCATCCCCGTAGAGGCGCACTCGCGCGAAGAGACGTTCATCATCTATGCGGGCGTTGCATCGCACATCGCGCCAGTGCGCGGCCGGCAGGACAACTCGCACGAGGGCAAGCCGGCGGATGTAGTCCTTAACCACATCAAGGACCTCTCGAATGTATACGACGCGAGTAAGATTGGGGCGCCGGCGTATACGACGGATAAGCAGGTGTTCCACACGGATAGCGGGGACGTGATCGCACTTCTATGTCTGGAGGAAGCAGCTTCAGGCGGGCAGAGTAAGTTGAGCAGTAGCTGGAAGGTATACAACGAGCTTGCGGAGACGCGACCTGATCTTATCCGGACGTTGGCGGAGCCGTGGCCCGTAGAGACGTAAGTCCACGCCCCCCTCAACCTCGCACAAGACACGAAACGCATCTTGCTTACAAAGATCAGATTCCAAAGCGAGAAAAATCCCTTTGTGGAGCGACCGCTGCTGCATTACCAACCCGCGGCCGAGGGCGCGGAGGAGAGGTTGATTATCCAGTACGCGCGCCGCACTTTTACGGGCTTCCAGGGGCTTCCGCGCAGCGCCTCGATCCCTCCCATCACCGAGGCGCAGGCAGAGGCCCTCGACACGCTGCACTTCCTCGCCGAGAAGCACGCCCTAGGGCTCGATTTCAAGAAAGGCGACATACAGTTTGCCAACAACCTTTCCATCTTCCACGCCAGGGATGGTTTCACCAACACGGCGGACAGGCAGCGCCATCTGGTGAGGCTGTGGCTGCGGGATCCGGAGCTCGCTTGGAAAACGCCAGATGCGCTGGTCGATCGGTGGGATAAGGTGTACAAAGATGTGCAGGAGGAGAAGCAGGTGTTTCCTCTGGAGCCCTACATCCGGTCTTCGAGTCTTGGGAATAAGCCCTTGCAATCTGCGTAGAGATCAACACGAATCTAATTCGGTCCAAATGTTCCGGCGCATTCCATTCGAAAACACCATGCCGTATGTATGCCGAAATAGATCTGCCGGAGGTGCATATCTCCAATCACAGGTGAGGGGTGATGGTGGTGAAACATGCAACGACCGTCGAGGCTGGAATATATCATTTGCTGATGGGTCAGTAAATAGATCCAAAGACATGCGCATTTGGCATGTTCCACGTCAGAAAGTTCGCTCGTTTGCACCCTTTTGTGCTTTTTATGCCAGGTCATCTGTCGCGTCACAGAGGGCGCCTGGAGATCAACGGCTTTTGCACCCGCAACACTAAGAGTGGGCGTTTCCATCCTGAATAATGGTGAACATATCCTTCTCCACAAGATCTATGCATGATTCGTTTGCATGCATGAGCTAAAACGGGGTTCGAGGGCCGTGTTGCGGCGAAATGGCCGGATGTTGGTAGTTGAGCTCGACAGCACCGTGGGAAACCGTTTCTTTCTGTTGGGTGTCTAAGATGTGCCGCATTCCATGAATCATGAAAGTTCATGCCCGCGGTGGATGGAGTGGCGTGGTCATTGATGGACCCTCCTAATGAGAACGGGATAAGAGGTCCGCCAGCCGCGAGTTGACGCACTGACCAACTCGACTTGTTAGCTGCCGGCAGCTGTCGTGCAACGTTGGATCGTCCACGACTCGGTATCAGCAGAAACGACCCTTATTCCGTCATGGAAGGCCTCGTGTGTTGTTTTTGGCTCTTTTCTTGCAATGTTCAGAAGGCCTTGCACCTCATTTTGCCGCACGACGAGCGGTGTGCCGCGTTCGCCATGTCCTCCTATTTTTAGCTCCTCATTACAAACACTGCGAACTAGACATCTCGAGGCTTCTCACTTCTGCTCGACGCCACAACCCTGCCGGAATGAGCCGAAATAGGCTTACAGGATGCACAGGTATGCGGCGGTGCCGATCCGTTGCGTGCCTAATAGGTTAGGGACCCAACACGTGCAGGACTGCATCGTCCACTCTGGCGTCGGTCGAGATCTCAACTGGCCTCTGGTCGCTGCGCGTCATTCGCACGAGGGATTAAGCTTAATTTTGGCGACTGAAAATAGGTCCCAAACAAAAATCTGTCAGCGGGCTGATCAGTCTGTTCGCTCAGTAGTGCGGAGGCTGAACGACGCCATGACTGCGCCTGACCGTTGACCTAAAGTCATCATTCTAGTCATTTTGCTATCTAGATTCCTCTCGTCAGCAAATCTTGGGCATCCTATTGGACTGATCTTCGAGTTTTTCTGGGATGGCCATGCTAATCCATGTCTTTGCTGGCGTGGACTGACGATGTTCCTCGTACTGATTTTCCTGTCTCCGCAACTTCAGTCTCAGCGGAGCTGTGGAGGCTGAGCTCACTTGTCTCTGACCATGCCACGCTGGAGCGCAGCCATGTCACCATCGTCGGGATCGTTGCCATCCGAGGGCCTGTCTGTGGAGTATGCTGATGAGCAAAGGCAAATGCGGGCGACTGTTTGAATATATAAGTCGAGCATATTCTGCTCAAATGTTCTCATCATCATCACATCCACAACAGTCCAATCATCCAAGCTTTCTTCCTTTCTATCTTCTCATTTTCCTTAGCTTTCCTAGTTGTTAACGCACTAGTCGCTTCCAGCAAACCCAGCTCTCAAACTCCATTCAAACATCAATCAGCTCATCCAATCAGTCAAAATGGTTGCCTTCACCTCCATCGTTGCTGCTGCTGTCATCGGCCTTGCTTCGGCCGCCCCCTCGGTCGGTGTCCGCTCCACCGGAGTCGTCCACCGCATCACTGCCGGATCCACCGTTGAGAACGGCGGTCTCCACTTTGAGCCTCAGAATGTTGTTGCCGAGATTGGTGACGAGATTGAGTTCCACTTCCTGTAAGCCTCTCCTACTCACTGGCCCACCAATCAGCTCTAACTCCCTCCATAGTCCCAAGGCCCACTCCGTTGTCCAGTCCTCCTTCGACAAGCCCTGCGTGCCCCTCGCTGGTGGAAACGGCGTCTTCTCCGGCTTCAACTTCAACACCACCGCCGGCGAGGCTCCCAACGTCTTCAAGTTCATCGTCCAGAACAAGGAGCCCTTCTGGTACTACTGCTCCCAGACCAACGGCAACCACTGCCAGAGCGGCATGTCGGGCGTCATCAACCAGAACTTCAACTCGGACAAGACCCTCACCAAGTACAAGCAGAACGCCATCAACACCGTCACTGTCCAGCCTGCCCAGAACCCTGCTCAGTTCCAGGGTGGCTGGATCGAGCCTAACAAGCCTTTGTAAAGGTGTACGGATGATGGATCATGAGGTCACATGTGGATGAGTTGCATTTTCCTTTTTTTTATCATTACATTTGCATAGCGTGGCGTCTTTTTCAGTTCACTCACGGTCGCTTCAAGAAGACTCTGGGGTATATTGGCTCCGATTCATACTAGATAATGACACTCTTTAATGTTTTAGCTCAACAATATAAAGACTCGATTTGATCATCTTGTGTGCGATTATGATGTGTTATTTATGGAAACTCGGTTGGAATTAAGTTGCTATATTCTCATGGCTTTGACCACTCTTCAAGGTCCTCTCATCGGGCAAAGTATTAAAAAAAAAAAAAAGCTCCGCCCCTAGCCCAGCTCAACCTACTCATCCCCCATCAACACACAACACTCACTCCAATGCAGCCTCTCCGTCCTAATCCGATTCACCGGATGCCCCTCATCCTCATACCCCACCGCCAACCCACAAATAACCCTCATATCCTCCGGCAACCCCAAAACCTCCTTGACCACCCCCTCATACCCCGCAATCGACACCATGGCACAGCTCCCCAACCCCTGCGCCTCCAGCGCCAACATGAAGCTCTGCAACCATAGCCCCACACTCAGCGAATCATGATGCTCCAAAAAATCCTCCATGCACACCACGCCCCCCACCGGCGCATCGAAGAAGCGGTAATTCTGCCGCACTTTGGCGAGCCGCGCCTCTGCATCCCCGCGTGCGATCTGGAACGCCTCGCCGTAGATCTTGGCGCCCAGCGCCTGGCGGAAGTGGTTGTACTTTTGGGGCACGGGCGGGATGTTGGGCGCGCCGTGGCTGCTGGCGGCGGTCAGGGCGGCGGTGAGGTTGGAGAGGGCGGACCCCGTGGTCAGGTAGAGGCGCCAGTTTTGGATGTTGGAGTTGGAGGGGGCGAGTTGGGCGAGGGAGAGGGCTTTTTCGAGGGCGGGGCGGGGGACGGGGCGGGTGGGGTGGAATTGGCGGACGCTGTGGCGGGTTTGGAGGAGGGTTTCGAGGGTGGATAGGGGGGTGTTTGAGGGGGCTGGGTCGGAGGTTGGGGTTGGGTGGGGGTTGGTGTCATTTTGGGTTGTCATTGTGAGGATTTTACGGTGTGGTTTTTGTCTTGCAGTGGATGTTTATTGTACTTATAGACTAGGAAACGAGGCTAGATGGGTATGAGCTTCGATATGCAAGCCTTTCCAAAGCTGACATCGCTCTCTATTTATTTAATCCATTGATTCCAGTACCTCGCACGAATAAACTACCGTTTTCTCTCCCGAAAGACGTGGTGTTTCTGAATAACATAGTGCACTAAATGCTGATCAGCCTGGCCGCCAAGCGGTGATTGGGCTTCCCTCAACACATGATATCACCATCGCCTCCGTGTAGTCGGTATGAGAGGGGCAGACTCCCGATTCTTGTAACCGATCTGAGCGATTTTGTAGATAAGTCGGCCGAGTGAGATGAGTCGAATGGTAGAGACATCAGAGAAGGCCTAGTTGAGTCCCTGGGTAGCGCGGGGCTAGCCGTGAAAGGAAAAGCAAAGTATGAATAAGCAGTATGTACCAGTGACACAAGCGCAAATAGGCAAGTAGACTTTTAAGCTTTTCCATTTCCAGGCAAGATGATTTGCACTCATTGACTACTCCCTGCGCCGATTTCCCGACCCCTTGTAGATCATTGAATTCACGGTCTGGTTGGGACCAACTATCATAGATATGAATGGATCGGCTGTGGATGTACACCAGCTCGCGTTGAACGGCAGGATGAATAATAGCAGGTCTTCAAGCGGAGGAATGGTGATCAGGTTCGAGTCCCTTGATTTGGACCACTTCGATGTGCTGTCAAAACTACATCATCTCGACTTTTTCTTTTGAGAGAGTTCGCGGGCTCCATAGGTGATCTCCCCAAATAAGTCACTGCTACAATGAAGGCTTAATACATAGTCGTAGATCGAAAATAACAAAAAACAAAATTGAATGTCCAACTTCCCATGTAAGTACCTTTCAAATCTCGAAGTCTGGCCTTCACTACGTGTACCGGCAACAATACGGTGTTGCCAAATCCGGTTAGATTTTGCGACGGCAATCGAAGGCACTAAACGTGTTATCAGACGACTTGTCAGGGATGGGGCTTTGCAAAATCGCATGACTGAATACGATGTTTAGGCACCCGAACGGCAACAGGTATCCGAAGACTATGGCGGTTTTTGCGCAACATGACAGCTGACGGCCCTACGCGGGACTGGATAGCCGTTGGCGGACCCTGCCAAGACAAATAGTCCGTCGATATAACGTCTCCTGGGTTCTCAACGTATTTCTTCTCTTACAGTCTTCTATTCGTCGACTTCGATTTTCTTGGTATTTCGAATACGATAGAGATGGCAAAGGACTCGGGTTTGGTCACTCGCTAAATAAGTGAAGGGGTAGAACACTGCCCCGGTTCACCGACTTGCACACGAACGCTCGCCGTGTTTAAAATTGGAAGGATGCCAAGTGCGGCTGTCGGCAGAACGCCCCTTACGCACCACCTGTGGCACATATGCTTCTGACAGGCAGTTTGCGATGATTGGCTCGACGGAACTCGAGGCTGGAGAATCGGAACGGGTCAACAGGTGTGATTGGCCAGGGCGATCTTCAAGCCTCCATAACACATCGACAGCGTGGCTCAAAAGTGGCTGTACGGATGACCTCAGTAAAGGGTGTACCAGTGGCTATTCTTGCTCGGGAATGTATTGGGAAAAACGGCCGGGCTTATGTCCAAGTTTCTGTTTCATATGATCAAGATGTGCTTATAAGTTCCAGTTCCTTTTTTCAGGCGATCGGCTCCACCGATCTTTTCTGTATATCAGTCTCCTTTTCTTCAAATTTTTGAAGTTAAAATTTCCTATGATCTCGACTTTTGTGATAGCGAAACTCTTCCTATTTTGTGCAGTCAGCACACAAGCCGTAGAGCTCGCTGAATATGTGAAAACGGCAGTAAGAATGCAGATGTTGAACGAAAAGTTGGACCATCGCTAACTTGAGCTCCCAGACAGGCTCCATCAATGGAGGCAACACATTTCCTGGCGTCAGTCGTCCGTTCGGAATCGTCAAAATCGGTCCCGATGTGTATACAGGGCAGGCTGCGTATTCGGGGTACGCTCCTGAAGGGAACTTGACAGCATTCAGTATGCTTCATTTGAGCGGGACCGGAGGGGCACCCAAGTACGGCGTTGTCGCGCAAATGCCAGTCCTGGGAAACATATCCAACCCGTTACATGGATACAACGCAACGAGATCACAGCCCGATTTTACAGAACTGGGATACTACAAGTCATGGCTTAATGGTAGCATGGAAGTCGAGCTTGCGGCTACGACACATGCTGGGATGTTCCATTATACATTTCCGGAAGGAAGTACGCCCAATGTCATAGTCGATGTATCGCATGTGCTTTACGCATATCGTGGGCAAGGGCTGGATCAAAGTTACCTTGGGGGAAATATTTCTGTATCCGAAAAGGATGGCATGATCATGTATCGAGGCTATGGCTCTTATGACAATGTAAGCGCTCAGCAGGAAACTAAAAGGTCGAAAAAGTGTATAAAGCCGAATAAATTCTAACGCGCAAGTGCAGGGATGGAACCGCTCACCAGGGTGGAGGGTATATTTTTGCGGCCACTTTAGTGCTCCTGCATCATATAAGACATTCGTTGGCCATGGGAACAGCCGTACTCACTTGACGAATTACTCTACATCGCCGACTGTAGATTCCGAATCCAGGCTTGGGGCTGTTTTCACATTCAATGAAACAACTGTGACATCACGGGTTGGAGTGTCTTTCAGTAAGTCTACATCGAGAGATCCACTGCTGGACGGACTCGCTGACCTGTACAAGTCTCAACAAACCAAGCTTGCACTAATGTAGAAGACCAAATTGCGCCGGATGTGAATATTGAAACATTGCGAAATGAGACCCGAAAGGTATGGGATGAAGAAGTTCTATCGAAAGTGACGACAACCGACACCGATGAGAACAAGCTTCAGCAGCTGTATACTGCACTGTACTTTATGCATCTTTTGCCAATAAACAAGACAGGAGAAAATCCAGGGTGGGATTCTGATGAACCATATTACGATGATATCTTTACGCTTTGGGACATCGTAAGTCAGAGCTGAAGTTCTGTTGGAGCGACAGGAGAAGCAGCTCACTGACTCCCTTCTCTGCAGTTCCGATGCACCACCTCCCTCTATCAAATTCTACAGCCTAAGATGTACGAGGAGTTTATCCGCTCACTGATCGACGTATGGCGACATGATGACTACATGCCCGACGGCCGTTCCTCGTTCTGGAATGGAGCGACACAAGGTGGTTCAAACTCCGATACTGTCCTTGCAGACGCATACGTGAAGGGAGTACGTGGAAAGGTAAATTGGGACGATGGTTTCGCGGCGATGGTGAAGAATGCAGAAGTGGTTCCGCCGGTTAGCCCGGGCAACCGAGATCGAGGGGGGTCGACGAAGGACGGACGAGGTGCATTGCCAGACTGGCTGGAGCACGGCTTCATTACTCCAAAATTCTATCGATCTGTCAGCCGTGCAGTTGAGTAGTAAGTTGTGTCTGTGTAGGAATATTAGTTTGGTGGCTTGGGTGCTGATTCATTGGACAGTGCGGGAAATGACTTCGCGCTGCGGCAGGTCGCCATGGGCTTGAACAAGGACGCCGACGCAGCCAAATATCTCCACCGATCTCGATACTGGCGAAATCATTGGAATGGCAACGCCACTTCTCTCGGTTTCAAAGGCTTCCTCGTACCGCGAGATGAGAACGGCTTCATATCCCAAGACCCTATGGATTGCGGTGGTTGTTATTGGGGGGATCACTGTGGGTCGGCTCTTTTCCCCACACAAGGGCATTACGCGCTGACTCCGTAAGATTACCAAGGACTTCCCTGGGAATATAGCTTCAATGTCCACCACGATGTCAATACCATCATCGCGCTTTCGGGCGGGCCCGACAGCTTCGTCGAGAAGCTTGACATGATTTTCAAGCCACAGGTGCGGCCATGGGGAAACGAGCGATTTAATAACACCATGTACGATCCTGGGAACCAACCCAGTTTCGGCAGTCCTTACCTGGTGAGATGCCCAACTCGGACCGAAAGACCATGACTGATTACCTGTTCAGTACAATTTTGCCTTTCGTCAAGATCGATCGGTCGAAGTCAGCCGCTTCACCGCAAAAACGTACTTCTCACCGACTCCCGGTGGCTTGCCTGGAAATAGCGACGCGGGCGCCATGGAGAGCTGGCTGCTGTGGGTCATGATAGGGCTGTACCCGATCACGGGCCAGACCACGTTCCTCGTGGGCTCCCCTTGGTTCTCAAATCTCAACATCTCGCTTGGAGATGGAAGATACTTCCGGGTGACTAGTTCCGGAGGGTCCGACGACGCGTACCAAGTACAGAGCCTCAAGGTCAACGGCAAAGAGTGGGACAGGAGTTGGGTCGAGTGGAGCGATGTGTTCGAGAACGGCGGGGAAATGCACTTCGAACTTGGGACCGAGCCTGCGAATTGGGCGACGGGAGATCCACCACCGAGTCCCGCCAGCGAATACGGAAACAAAGCACGAAGCACGGTGCCTTTTGTGGAGGTCTACACTGCCGCAAACACCTTAGGAGGGGCAGGAGCAGATGGAGAAAAGGGGCGATCCTTGTCCATTCTGGAGATCGCTCTCATCTCCGTTTTGTCGGCGGTTTCTGCAGTGGTAGCGGCGGCCTTGGCGTGGTGTATCTGGAAGCGAAGGCGTCTTTGCAAAGAGAGGGGAGACCTGGCGGGAGTAGTCACAGCCGCTGAGATGCAGCCACTTCATCGAGCAAGTGCCGATTTCCGGGCCATAGATTCGAGGCTTTCGAGCGCCTCTGATTCATCATCTTCGCTGGCAAAGCCAAGCAGTCCGTTTCTGCGACCTAGCGATGGCCAGGTCATCGGAACGGGTATAGTGGGTAGTGGCGTAACTGCCCAGGCAAGAAATGGTTAGAACAATGGCTTTAATTGGTTTCGATATGCGCAAAATAGACTACGGGAACTCAAACAGGGTCCCGCGCCATTGCATGACCATATCAATGGCAGCTTTGGCTGGTTGATGCTTGCACATGATCCACACCAACGTCGAGGACGGGATTTTCGCTCGAGCCATCGAGGACCCACCTCTTGGCCCCTGTACCATATCTGACGTTGCAACACCCATTGTAGTGAAGAGCATGATACGAAGAGTATGACTAGAGTGTTATGCATTTTTGCCATCCACAGGAAGCATCGTCATGGGCTGTGAAGTGAAGAAATTTGTATTATTTATGAGATTTGGTATCAGAATCGTAAAGTCCGTGAACAACATGATAAATGTAACACCCAATAGGCCCACATGGTATCCAGCAGGTTCGCAAATGCTGTCGGCGCATCTATGGTCTTTTCCCAGACCTCAATGTGAAACCAAACGCCGGGACCACTCTCTTGATAATGTGATGCCATCACCCCTAGGCCAGTCATGTCATGTTTTGCAGTTGAGTCCTACGCTGCCCATGAGCTCATACCATCTTCTCTGCAGATACTGTCCTCTCCGGGCCGTAAGCATGATAGTCTCTGTCACTGTTCATGCTCCGTTGTTCGATCTCCACTTCTTGCGTTTGCTCCGTCTGAACTCTGATCTTGTGAAGCTCCACAATCTCGTCTTCGCTCTCTCTTCCCTTGTGGTGATGCGTCGCACCCTTGCATTCCGTAGTGATGGTTCCTGCCAGAGTGAGGGCTTTCTTTGGTTCCGAAAGGCGTTGTCCGGGCCATATGCTGATCGATTCGCGTCGTGATTTTGGGACATCGCTGTCGAACCTTGGGGTATTCGGGCTTTGGAGGCTGATATCTTTTCGATCAATGGCCGAGTCTCCGTGTGAACCACTCCTGCTGTCTTCTCGTGAATTGTCGACTTGCGTGACCCAATGAAGGACGAGGACGCAGAAAAGAATGTCGGCATTGCAGCACATCAGGCAGATCCAGCCTGGTTCGCCTTTAAGAACCATAAGAACCGTCAAGTTCACGACCGAGGAGGTCAGAGTCACACAGCTACCAATGAAGCTGCGGAAAGCCATCATACGTAGGGTGCGGTTAGTTCCATGCTGGTAAGAATAAAGATTCCGGAGAGGTATGATGAATAAAAGGGTCAGATATACCTGCAAGACAGATTAGCTGGTGTGGAAGGGAAAATTAAGAGGGTAAGCATACATTAACGACAACATCGAATATGATAAGCGGCATCATGGCAATCTTCTCCATTCCAATGATGCAAACCCCGTCATCGTTGATGTATGCGATGCGGCTACAGAAGGTCAGTAATGATCTTGCGTTGGGTAACATTTGTACCTACAATACGAAGTTCATGATCACCACACAAACATACGGGACTGGCTGTGTTAGCGTATCTCCTGGCAGTCTCGTCTGGACCACTCACAGAGCATGACAAGGCAATTGAACATCCACAGCTTCGTTTGCATGCGGGGTCGACGGCTTCCGCGGATGATGTACTATTTCGGTAAGCGACGCGATGCACCACAAGGAATGGTAGCATACGGCTCTTTCCACGAGAAAATAATAAATTAATATCTTTGTTGACATATAGCAGACGAGGCCTATTGCTGATCAGTGGCGAAATGTGCAACATGGGAGAACCACTCACACAAAAGAATACCACCCTCGCAAATCCCCGCTGACTTGTTGATGCCAAAACCTCGTGCGATAACATCGGTGACGAAGACGAACAGCGTTGAGTCGACATAGATGATAATGATAACTGTGTGCGTCAGAGAAGTCGTAATAAGGACTTCGGGAAACCCTACGCCATGTTGCAAGAGGCAATTTCCTCCAAGTTGTAATATTTTGTATCCGTCGTGCTTATCTTGTCAGCGATTGTGGATGGTGTCGCGAATGTGAGCCCTCACTGAGGCACACCGCCAGAACGCCAAAGGTAGTGAGCGAGAGCATGACGGAAACAATGTTTCCCGCGAGCGGGACATCGGCTGCCGGAACGTGATCAGCCATCTTGATGCGTCCTTTCCGGATTGCTCCCAACGGTCGATAAGTACAATGCCCGGGCACTGTTCGATGGCAGAATTCGATAGATCGTGTCGTCGGAATCTCGTTTCGACGATATGTAGGAATGCGGCCATGCAAATCATGATATATCTCGGCTGTAGCGATTGCGATGAATGAGAATTCCAATAGGGTTTTGGGTCTGGCCCAATGAACAGCAACGGGGGCCGAGCCTAGCCTGAAACAATCCGCAAGGCGCCGTTGCTGCTGTGATCGGCCTCACAAGTGCGCAAGCTGTCCTCAGAGTCAATGCCATCGGAACAGGTCCGCGAACTTTCGTTGGCTGGAAATTTTCTGCGACAGAAACGCCACGACAAGGTACATTCTTCTTTGATCATTCTAGGAGGTTAACCAGGCAGTTCTGGCATGTAGCTGCGATTCACCGTCAACTATCCACTCTCAGAAACCCATGAAGACCTGGTTTGTAAATTTTATCTGCTTTAAGATGGATTAGGTCTCGTTATGTTGCAATCAGGGCGCACGAGGCTCAATATTGTTTTGAAGAGAAACGCAGGGAAGCCCCACGTGGAACCCTGTCGGCAAGTCCTGCACGTGCTTTGTATGCGGGGTGTGGTGGGAGCTGGCCAAGTCGTCATCGAAGATAGCAAGTAAACCGGGGAACATGTCATTGATCAGCATTATACATGAAAGCCAATCAGTTAAATGAAAACCCCACGGCCCGGTGTCAACCTTGCAGTCCCTAAGATTTGAGGCTCAGGTAACTTCAAATTTGCTGTCGGATCCGGGTTCAATTTGCCCAAACACCCGTCGTTGCCAAGGTCTCTATTTCACATGAGAATGAACTGATTAATGGACATTGACATGGGATGCGAAACCGGCTGACAGTAAAGACAGAACGGCAGCACCGAAAGCGAGAACGGGTGTGGAATCCGAACAAAGTCACGATCATGACATAACGGATGCCGCTCCCACGATAACCAGAACGAGACCCTGAATATGAGACGCACATAAGCCGGGTTGACGGCTGCGGCGTGAAACAGCGACCCAAACCTCGTGTTTTGGCCTTCGCCAGCTATCGATAACAGTCCTTGCGCGGGAAGGCTGCACACTGACAGTGCCGTTACGGCTGATGCACGAGTATATTGGGAATGCCGGAGAGCAGTGGTTCGCTAAATGGATTCTCGGACATAGCTACCAGCTATGAGGCTTGATCAAAGTTTCTCCGACAGATCGGGGCTTGCGAAATCCTTACGATGACGGAATGTCCCGCGGAGACCCTACTCCAACTGCGGCTAATCGTCTTCTTCAGCCATGGGAATTTCGACAAGAAAGTTTGCGGTTACGAAGGTCAAACTTTGCTGCAGGGACGATGACAGTTTGGTCAAAGCAGGTGGAGCCGCGATACCAAAAAAGTCAGGGTTTTGTCAAAATCAGCTTACTGAGGCGACGGTAGTCAGTCATTGTAAGAGCCTGGACATGGGTTGAGCCCGAATAAAGTTCAGCGCATAGACGGCCCCTGGCGACCGCTCCGAGAAGCGTCTGATCTTTGCGGCTCCGCTCGTAGGAGACCGTCAGTGGTCACAAGCTACAGTGTCGCTGGTACCAATCGGGACAGACTGACGAGTCAGTCGCCACCAGAAACCTAAGCCTCGTTTCGTTTTGCCAGCATGGGAGTATCGACTTTCCAGAATATGGATGAAGCAGCGGGGCAAATAATGACCCGTTCATCACAATCCCAGTCCTCAATAATCACGAGCACTTCATCTATGCCATATTGATTTGATCACAAATGCAAGCAGCACACAATACTTCGCTAATTCCCGGGAAAATCTCGCATTAGAGGCGCGACCTCAAATGAAAACTCTAGCGTACCAAAACATTATCCCAACGAGCGTGACAAAGAAATGACCCGATCAAGCCACAACGTCCACTTCGGCAATTCTACTGCACCATTTCAGCGAATTCGAATACACCCAAGCCCTGTGATGGTATTCACGCTTATGCTACGCAATTCCCTACGAGGAGCAGAGATCCGACACCGATGGACTCATGGTGTCTGACGGCAAAACATTCGTTGGGGTCACTGACCGAAGTCCTGTTAACGAAGTTGTTATCGTTACTGGTGCAGTTGCGGAAAGCGAAAAACTGGTCTGTGGTGCAATGTTAGCGCCAGCCTCGGCTGCTCCCAGGCCTGCTGTTTCCGCCACGACTGCTTCAAGCGGATTTAATTCACTCACATGTGCAGCCCGGATCAATCCTTCCTTGAACCCTAGCTCCCTGAGCGTTGGAAATAGGGGTTCCGAAAATTGGTTGGCACTCTGTTGTCTGTAATGGGATAAAAGTTCCATCCTGAGTGCCTGATGCGCAGTTATCCGTGCTGTATAGTTGGACACTCGGAAGCACCGCCTGGGCTGCTGCCGTGAGGAAAGCAATACTAATCAAAATTTTGGAAAGCATCTTTGCGTTGGGAAGAGACCTGTAGGAAATATAGTCCAGGTTGTCGAAAATATCGATTTGAGCTGCTGATGGAAATGGATCGTTGCTATCTACTGGACTTTTTTATCCGACAAAGAAGTGCAGTATCTGTTGGAACATATTGTGGCTGATTTTCATGACCTGCAATTCTGAAGGATTCAAATCACAATGGCCGTATCCCACGTCACTTGGCAGTCACTGAGCGGCCACTGAGCAACCACTATCATCTAGGTGGGTTTTGGGTCGATAAGTGGCTTCTTCTGACACATGGACGGAATAAGATCTTGATTCGTTACTTGAGCACTCGAGGATACTTATTGAGACTCTCATCTTGGCCCGTTACGAAAGAGCTTCTAAACAACTCGGAGGAGAGGAGGATATTGAAAATCTCGAGCATAATTTTTTATCACTCGTATTAGATCGGTAGGTATGCTTAACAGCACGGTGGCATTTGATATGGCTCATTACTTTTCTCTGCGGGGTTCCAATGGGTTCAGTGTCGAACATTCTTCCAAATCAATGTCATAGAACTATGCTTACAGTCACTGGGTTTGATGTGTTTGAATTAGTCTACTCCGGTCCTTGAGTGTGTGCATTTGGAGGTACAACTGACCCTCTAAAACCAATCAGACTCCGATTTATAATGTATTACACAAATGTGTTGGCGGTCAGGCAAAATCTGAGATGAGCGTGTTGTATTTGTACCCACTCAACCTATAGGTTGTATTCGTTATAGTAAGCACGAACTTTTCTTCGTGACAGGAAGTTCTTCAATAATGGTAAGATGCGTTCATTGTTCTGCGAGATAATATCACGACCCCACGACCAGGTAAGCAGTCATGCGGAGACAGTGGCGCAAACTGTTGGGGCGATCACCTAGACCTCCGCAGTATGGATTCCTAGGGCTACATACGGCTCTGCCCGGATCACTAGCCGAATCAAAGCTGGGACATGCACTGTTTTTACTCCCACCAGGGTTGCAGAATCCCCAAGAACGGCAAGATGGCAATGTACGATCCCCGGGCTCTGGATCGTTTTTCTCGCATCTGTAGTGAATTTCATCTCGAGTCAAGATAAGAGTGGACTCCAAGCTACGGAAATGTTGCGCATGGATCTTGCAACCAAGATTGCATCGCCGTTTCAAACCGCCTAGACTGCGCGCACCGCGCGGGTCTGCGCGGGCATAGTCATCAGCTTACGTTTCCCCCGCAAATTACGTCGTTATTTTTGCCACCATGTAGCTCTACGAGTATTTTACTTGCCCGTCCCATTCGATTTGCGATCATGTGATGTAATGCAAGGCTGAGTTGTTGACCTCCCGAGGTCGGGATGTATCTCGACACGTGACCTGGAGACAAAACAGACCTCGAAATCTACGTAGGTAAGCTGCTCAATCATTATGTAGAGGAAATCAAGGTCCTCGGATCCTTCAGTTCAAGTGCAATTAGACGTTTTGCCAGTCAAAATAAAGAAATGTTGTCTCCCCAGGCGAGAGAAGGATTTGCTGCAACTTCTTGCGCCCACATCAGGTGAGGGAAGGATGCACTGCGATCTCTAATGCTGCTAGAAGGTTCACCCTCTCTTTTTCCCGGTACCTTAGCATAGACAGTTACACAGCCCCTCCTCGCATAGACATTGATCGCATCTCAGAACACGTGCCCATAAAGTGGGTATTCAGATCCTGAATTATCATATCATGCCATCTACCTCCCCCTGCCCTCCTCGCACTCGCACCCCCCCTTCCCCTCAACCAAAAGGCTCATAAAAACGCAAAAAGAACGCCGTCAAATGCAGCCAAACATCCTCACCCAAGCAGAGCAGACCGTAAAAAAAGGGAGTCCTCACTTTTCATAACGTAACCCCATACGCCCAAACCCCCTCACGATCGTTCAATCCATCACTCATCCTTCCACCATGATGCTCCCCCCTCCTCTCAATCCCTCTCCTTACCCAAAGGTCCATCTAATACGTCAATAACTTCTGTCCTCCCTTGTTCTCCAAGCCCTCGACCTGCTTCGCAAAACTGCACCATCGGTCCTTGATGCTGACCACCTCATACGTGCCCTCTTCCTGGACAGGAATGCTGAGGCGATGTTCATGACTAACCTCAGTCCTAATCTCTAGGACCTTTGACTTCTTCCCACGGTGCGCATTCGTGCTGCGCGTGTAGGTAAACTCAAACGGTGGGGTACCCCAGAACTCAAACACTAGGTCCGTACCACCACCCTCGTGGATATCCACTTCAGTGACCTGACCGCCTGAAAGACGTACCGAAGGGATGGGGTGGATCTGCTTTTGAAGGTCGAGGGCGGCGAGGCACTCCGAGGCCGAGTCGCGGAGGCCTGTGATAGTGAAGGTGCCGGGGAGTTCGGCGAGGCGGCGGAATGTGGTACCCGGGTTGGAGGCTTTGCGTTCCTGGCCTTCGAAGGTATAGTAGACGGTGAATGGAACCTGGCCGCCGAGCGCAAAGGAAAGGCGCTCGCCAACGCAAAAGTCGGTACGGTCCTCCAGGGGAGTGGCAGTGGGCGCATCATGGACGCTAATCTGGACGCGTGGGCTGGTTGCGGGGAGTTTGAAGGAGCAGCCGCGAGCATCGCGCACCTGGCTGATGGTAATGGCAGAGTGGCCGAGTTGGAGCTTGCGGTGCTCAATCTTGAGGTCGTACTTGTTCGTAGGGATGTTCCTATAAGTAGCGTATTCCGCCTTGGCGCTGCCGTGATGCTTAATCCCAACGACAAGTTCGAAAGGCGGAACACCTTCGAGAGTCAGGGGAATGACTTCCTCGCCTTCTGACTCGCGGGAGCAGTAGCTATATGTCTTTCCGGGAGTAGTAAACTTGGCATTTGGTCGCGGATTGACAGTTTGTTGTACAGTAACAGGTGAGAAATGCTTCTTTGAATGGGCGTATTTGCTGTCACTGAGTTCCTGGAAAGTGTACTCGTAAAGACCGGCCCTAGAAGTATCGGCACGAACGGCTGCCGACCCACTCATAGCTCGCAGAGGGTGGTTGCTGTTGGCGATGACCTTGCCACCCTTCTTTTCACGGAAGTCTTGTCTATAAGAAACGTCGAATGGAGGATGGCCTAAGCGCAGGTTAGTATCACTTGTTTGATGAGTGAGGATAAACTTACCACTCAAGTTGACTTCGAAAGAATCTTCTTCGCCCTCGCAGACCTCATTCTTGACGTAAAGGCCGCTGTCAGAAACTAACGAGGCAGATGTCGGAATAGTAAGCCTGGGTCGGGGAATCCAGTTGACGGAAAACATGTTGGCTTTCTCATCGATGAATCCAGGACAAATTGCATCGTTGACAGACAACAGCTTATAGGTGCCCTCGGCGTTTGCAATGATAGCCGCATTCTCCTGGGTAATCCGCTCCGTCTTGACCTCGTCACTGTCCTTTTGTTGATATCGTACCTCCCACGGGCCTTCTCCGGTGACGCGAAGGGGAAGTTCGATCTTCTTCCCTTCAAGAGCCATGATGGCGCGTTTGCCGTCGACTTGTCCAAAGTAGGCCTTGGGGCGTTCGTTGCGTACGTAGACCTTGGCTTCGTCCTTGAGAAACTCCTTGCATCCCATCTTGTCAGTGATGCTGGCGAGTGCAACGATGTACTCGCCACCGCTCTTGAGCTTGTCGGTTTGGATGTAATAACGCTCTTCTTCGATGTTGACAGTACGCTTTGTCCGCCTGCCGTTGTGGACGACTTCGTATTCCAGCTTCCACGGCCCTTCGCCTTGAAGTTCGACGCCAAACTCTGCGGCGTCGTCGATACAGGCCTGCTTGGGCTTCTTGCTGATGAAGTGGGCGTTTGCGGATGGCTTAACATTTTGCTGCAAGATGAGATTGCTCAAAGGCTGCTTGGGATAGATGGCGTCCTCAATGGACTCGAAAGTGTACGTATAGTGGCCAGCGTCTTTGGGCTTGAGATTGATAGAGCCACGTAACGAAGTGATTTGCGTCTTCTTTGTCTCTTTGGCTCCCCGGCCCTTTTGTTCCGTGTATTCGATGACAAAAGGAGGGGATCCGATGAGGTCCAGTCCAACACGGAGGCCGATGGGATTGCCGGCGCACTTATCGATAATGTCTTCGCTGGAAAGAGACAGTTCGGGACGAGGTGGGTTCTGAAGCAGACAAGAGGTAGGCTCCAGAACTTCGCCCTCACAGAACTCGGTCGATACAGATTTGAGCGTATAGAGACCGCTGGACATGATTACAGGCTGTTCGCGGGTGGATCGCATTGTCTGCTTTTTGAGTTCGGCGTTGGAGCTGTGGTGCCCGTCGGCGAGAAGCTCCGTCTGCGGGGTGAACAGATACTCTAGATGGTGAGGAGCATCGATAGCATCCTTTCCAGTGGACCCATATACGATAGGAAGGCGAGCAGTGGTTCCCTGAGCAACACGGAGTGGATTGTCTGGACTGCACCCCCGAAGCCTGACCTTGGGCCGCTCGTGAACATCAAAGGACTGTTGAAGGCCGGTCAACTTAGGCCTGGGTCGCTCTTCGTCGTCAAAGTCGACATAACTGATGTGATTGCCCAGGCCATCCGAAACTTCTTCAATAGCGTATTCCCACTTGCCGCTAGTACCAAGGGCCTCGTTCAATGGCACACCAACCTTTTGCGACCGAACCCAAGAAACATCCTCGCGACCGCTCTTGATGAGAGCCTGGGACGAATGTCGAGATAGAGGGGAGACGAAATCCTCAGGCAGCAGGTTATGGAATTCAGAGCTTCCACGAGATTTTCCATTCACAATCAGCGTGTACTTGATGTGAAGCGGTGGGGTTCCTTCAACCTCAAGTTCGATTTGAGACAGGTCATTCCGGCAGCGATTGCTTCCGGTAGGCTTGACTCGGGCCTGTGGGCATGCCACAACAACTGCAGTGGATGATCGCGGGCGCACCTCGAGCTTTGACGAGTCTATAACCTTCCTCAACATGTACACGCCAGGCTTCTTGACCGAATGGTGTAGCAGGAGCGGGTCCAGCGGGTCGTTGGACTTTGTCGACTTCCGCGCCTTCTTCATGGCAGCCTTGAGCTCGCTCTTCTTGATTGTGATGGTCTCGTTGTGATTGGTATCGAAATCAATGCGCAAAAGCTCCATCTCAACAGGCTCAGTCTGGTTGACGAGAATGGGGATATCGACATGAGTTACGGACGAGTTTAGGCAGAAGGCTTCTTTGGAGGGGTTGAGAATGGCAGATCTGGCGCCATGTCAGTATTTACGGTATTGCTTGTCGGAATGTGATACACACCCTTCCGGCAGAATGTTGATAATCTGCTTTCCAAGGATCAAGGACGCATTGTGGATAATATGGCCTGGCTTGACGCTGCGCTCGCTGATGGCCAGTTCGCTGTCCCATAAGAATCCAGCCAAAGACACAAGCCATGCTTGCAGAGGGACTCCGATTCGGAACATGAGCATGACGTCCAGACCGGCATGCACCAAGAAGAGCACAAAAGCCGTCGCATTGCTCCACTCCAGCCAGGGAATCTCCAGGAGCGGCACGCCGAATATGAAGCACATGTCGACAAAGCACCATTTCAGGCACAGCGTCAGTGACTCGTCGTCCTCGGATAGCAACGTAAAAAAATCGTATAACCGCCATGCCCAAATGAGCACGTAGAAAGCGAACAGGTAGAAGCGCTGTTGAGCGGCATCCAGGATCGCGGTGGATATCAGCGGCCCCGAGCTGCGCGGAGGTGCCTGGGGCATTTCGGAGAGAGTCGACCGTACATTGGGGCGGCTGGGGGTGTTTGTGGAAGCACTAGGGCTGCGCGGGCTGCGCGCATCTCCCCCGGGGGAGCGGTATGGCCCCGGAGTCTGAGGAAAGCCGCCTGGGCCTCGGCGGGCGGGAGTGCCGTTCATCGCGCCCAAGGAGCTGGCATGGGACTTGGGATAGGAAACGGCGGGAGGCGGCGGGCGGAGTCCAGGGGCGCGGGGGTGGGTGGTGGTGTTGACTGAATGTTTCCGCAGCTTCGCAAGTCAAACAAAACTTGAGTCGCGTCGCCAGGCGCGAGGTCATAGGGCTGCTAGCGGTGGCCTTCCGGCCAATCAGCGTCCGGTCACGTGCACGCATACAACAGCAATCTCCACCGCCCGCCCTTTCACCTTCACCTTCACCTTAACTTGCGCCCGCCCCGCCTTTACTTGAGGTTCCGTTTGCTGTTGTCGCGAGGCCCACCTGAACCGGAAGGAAATCCTATTTCATCCCGTCCACCATGCTTCCTTGCCTTGACTTTCCTTCTTTCCCACACACACTCTCGCGTCCTTAAAACGTGTCTTGGCTGTACTTGTCGTCAAGATCAAACCAAATCCCTTGTCAATTCCTCTACAATGCCTCCACGCAAGTCTATCTCGAAGGTTAAAAGAAAGGATAAGGCCAAGTCTGCTGCTGCAAAAAAGAAGGCCGCAGCCGAGGCCTCCCCGTCCAAGTCGGCTTCGGCTTCACCAACTTCAAGTACCAAGACTTCCCCTGGCAAGGAGGTCTCCGGTGATGAACAGGACGTTAGCAATGTTTTAAAATGTACTGAGAGAGAACAATCTCCAACGCCCAAAAAGAGAAATGTCCCAGAGCCCTCAATTGAGCAAGAGCCGGTCACCAAGAAGGCGAAGCAGGACGAGGCTCCCAGCACACCAGAGCAGAGCAAGGAGAGCCCCACTGCAGAGCGGTTCCCGAGCCCTCATGAGGAGCCGGTCACCGAATTGGACAAGCAAACCTGGCAAGGCTGGTGCGAAATCGAGTCTGACCCTGCCTACTTCTCCGTCATCCTCCGCGAAATGGGTGTCAAGAACGTCACCGTCCGCGAAGTCTTCGAGATGGACCCGGAGTACATCAAAGCCACAGTTCCTCAGCCCCTCCATGCCCTAATTTTGCTTTTCCGCCACCGCCCTGTCGAGACCGAGAACCAAGAGAAGGACTGCCCTGCGCACATCTGGTTCGCCAACCAGATGCCCGCGCAAAACAGCTGCGCAACCCTCGCCATGACCCAAGCCGTGCTGAACAACCCCCTCCTCGACATTGGCGAGCATATTAATCAGTTCAAGCTCTTCACCCAGGACATGACCCCTTACCAGCGCGGTGAGGCCTTTGCCAGCTTCGACTTCGTGAAGAAGATCCACAACAGCTTCGCCAAGAAGATGGACTTGCTGGAAAACGACAAGCACCTCGCGCATAAGGTGCGCCGCGCGCAGAAACACGGTCACCGCCGCATCAACGATTCGCCCTCGAGCGACGACAGTTCCGCGTCGTTGGAGGACAATGCGCACCACTTCATCGCATTCGTGCCCGTCGACGGCGAGGTGTGGAAATTGGACGGCATGGATGCACAGCCTACCAAGATGGGGAGCTACAAGGCCGAAGAGCCGGAGGAATGGGTCAACGCCATCGCTCCGAAGCTCAACACCATCATGTCGGCTGGAGACGCGGATTACAGCGTCGTCGCTCTTGCCCAGTCCCCGCTCGCTGCTCGTCGCAAGGACCTTTGCCTCGTCGTCAACACCAACAAACTCGTAGAATCGCGCCTCAATGCCCTCGATCCCGACTGGGAAGGCTTCTTGTTCAATGATGATGGGTCCGCACCCCCGGAGCCGCTTTCCCCGACCTTCTTGAACTCGCTTGGCATCGAGGAGAAGGATGTCGATGCAGCTGCGGTCCCCGAGGAAGTAAAGGCGGAGATTGAGAAGGAGGAGATGTCGGATCTTATTACGCGCCGTAGCCAGCTTTGTGGTGAGCAGTTGCAGTTGCAGAATCAGATCCTTGATGGCATGGGCGAGGAGGCTGCCGAGGATGCCAAGGCCGAACAGCGCAGGTTCGACTATGGGCCCGTTGTGAAGAGATGGTTGGAGATGTTGGCCGAGAACGGATACCTGGAGCAGAATTTACATCGGTTTATGAAGTAGGAAAGTTGTGGTTGGGCTATGGTATGATATGGGTATGAGATTAGCAGTGGCGTTTGGCGAGATCATTGACATAGAGAATATTGGTATTTTCTCGTTCTGGAAGGCATAAAATGGTTGCATCAATATGAATTCGATAGGATCAATGGCTTATATGAGGTTAGTTAGCTGTATGGGTACGGGTACAGAACAGTTCGGGTACCGTTGTCGATATTCTAGACAACCAAGACAAAAAATGGGACGTAGCTGCGTTTGTAGCTCACAATCAATTCACTCGGAGATTGAAGTAGCCCCGTTTTGGCTTTGATGTTATTATATTGAATTACACCAGGATAGGTGCTGAGCATTAATTCCGACATCTCGTTGTGTGTCTATCTTCTACAACTTCAACTCCGAAGCGAATAAGAAAATTGACCGTCTATCCTAGAATAAGATCAACAAGCTCGTCTTCTTTGTATTTTTTCCCAAGCTCTGGCTTCAACTGCTCCGTTTCCTCGCCGATAGGCTACCCCATCCAACCATTCTATCCAAAGGACAAAATAGCATTCAGTGGTTCTTTCATAAACATCATGAGGGGCATCATACTTCCGAACCCCTTGTTCTGAAAGTTCGCTAGCGGCTATGTTGGCAGAGTAGCCTTTGCAAGTCGCGACAAGTTCGATTTTTTCCGCTTTCACAGCTGTTGCTTCCTGCTCGAACAAAGCAGCAAGTCTGTGGTTGGAAATTTTCAGGTGGCCTATGTGCTCTCGATTCAAGCTTATCAGCTGTATCTCATATTTGCATTTTCCTTGTTTGGCTGGCAATAGTTTGCTTCCACCGAAATATGCTCTACTGGTTCTGGCGAAAAGATATGCAGTCTGTGATGCGAGATCCGAGATGCCCTTGGGCTGATCGCCAATTGGAAAGGGATACAACAGGTTTTCATATCCATGGCCGTAGGTGAAAAGAAATTTGGGTAGGGGTTCTACTGAATGGCGCCCATTTTCGCTCACAGGGACTCGTTTCCACCCACTACATATATTTTCGTCTTCTTTCTGTCCCATGTCTCGGTAATTAGTCCAGTGAGAGATTATCGGCCTTCGATATTCGGAATATGGTGATTCCATTGTGAACCAATCTGTGACTTTCTGCGTGAATCCAACACGAACTTGCCGGAAATTGACAATTTCGAGTTCTGTGTCATGAGGAAATTGTATTTTCCCTATCCAGCCAATCCAAGACCAACTGGGGATGTGACTTGCCGTAGGGCGGAAAGGTGTTTTTTTCGAACAATTTCTCCTCTCTGCTCCTTCCTCTACATCCCAATTGAGGGAAATGTCAAACCAGAACTCAGGGTGACCGTATAGCAACCCGTCTCGATATTTTCGACTGAGAAAGGTCTGAACACCTGCGAATGCCGAAAATGCGTCCTCTTGGAAAGTGAAGTTTCTAGTGTTGTAGTTCCCGATCGTTGAATTCAGTGTTTTGAGTGTAGGTGGGGCACTTTCTAACAGGTCACTGATCTGACCCACGAGTGGGTGATCAAATTTGTCGTTGGGGATCAAGTCCTCATCCCAACTGCAGCCCTGGCACTCCCATCGAACACTTTGCTCTCGAAGTACGAGCTTTCTTTTTGAAAACAAGTCTTCTTGGAAGGTCCAGCCTCTGGTGTAATAAGATGTTTTGTCAGAACTGGGGAAGCCTGGCTGACATATGCGGGGAACTAATATTTCCGAGTTTGTAATCTCGTAATAGTCTTGTCGCAGATGTCGCTGCTTGGTGAGGCCCTTGAATCCTCTTAAACCATGTCATGCGTCGGAACCATCTGCCGCAATGATGGTAAAGCTGGCATTGGCGTAGATAAGATGCATCTGACTTAATTCTGAGGCCATCTGTTGTATGTCGTCCTGTACAATGCAAATTGCATCAACCCAAAGATATTGGAGGTTCCAGTACTCTAAGAGCTTCAAAGCATCACTGATGGTCTGTGGAATTTTTTTCGCAAGATCTCCAGAAACCAATGAGCCCGTGATCATGAGAAGGGAACATATGTCTCTTGTGTTTTGTAGTGTTTGCGTCTGACCCCATTGGTAACTCAAGGCCACATATTCTCCATCGATGTTGAGTTGGTTTCCAGAGACTATACATTTGTTTCGAACGTCGATAATATACTTGGGCTTTACAGTATCCTCCTTGGTGAACAAAGGCATCCTTCGGCACATGGCCCCGTGCAACTCCGTACAATTGCGGATCCATTGGGGTATTAAGCTTTCATCAATCCAACACGGATCTAGCCGCAGAGCACGACCCGGGTGGTCTTGAATATCCTGCCTGTGGACAAGTTCCAACACTTCAGTATCAAGGACAAAGGGCCTGTTAGTATAGAAAACAATCCATGACTTCGCACCCGATACTAAACCAAGCTCCATTTCTTGATTTCTTTCCTTGTTTCTCTTGTCCAAGTCAAACTTTTCAAAGTAAGTTACATGCGGACAGTCTGATTTTAGAAGCTTCATCAATTTACCAACTGTTTGGAAGGTACAAGCTATTTTGGAATGCTCTATTTCCAGGCTCCTTCTGAAAGCCTTCATGATAAAAGTGCACAAATAACAGCTTGATCCGCAAGATTGCATACTTTTCAGATTTTCTTGATCGATAGTGCGGCTTGGATATTGGTTTTCTGTGGGTGAAGTCATGGCATAGCTGGTCCAGATGATCGCAAAGACTTTCTAGTGACAGAACTTAATGTCAACACTAAGGATCATACTTTGATTTTGTTACGGATACATAAGATCTAGATAAAATATATTTACCTTAGTTCAAAGATTGGCTAGCGCTGTTATGTACTCTGAGACCGTGTTTTCAGAAGCAGATGGAGATAAGGCTGGGCTGCTAGAACTGCATGGACTTGACCGGGGTGATTCGCATGGCTGCGGAATATGAAGGGTGATTGCTGATAGTAGCTTGAATAACAACAATTAGCAAGCCATTTCTGTGTACAGAGCTATTGAAGACAGGACGGCTGTTATGGTATCGCTGGTGATGAGCGGGGCAAATCACCTGTGTAACCTCTGGCACATCGCCACAATTTGTCAGCATAAGGAATCCAGCTAACCCCCTAATGCTATCCTGAAGGTCTAAACCTTACTGTCATTAATCAGAGGTTAAAGGGGCATACTGCCCTCGCTGAGATCAGATCTCTAGCGTGTTTCTATGACGATAAATCGTGCGTTAGTTTTATGATCGACCTTTGTAACTTTAAAGATGTTGCATCGCTCTAGGCACCTGAGCCGCGGAGAGGCGGGAAGAGGGTAGAGTCTACGGTGGGTGGATTTCAGAATCTGATATTCCGCCAAGTTCTTACAGAAAGTTACCAATGGCCAGCATCATGAAAATATATACAACGTATTGCCTCCAACCACACTAGTACTTGTATCCGCCTGCACGCTCACGAAACAATCCCTGCGGATCTACACCCTCCTGCAAATTCTTCAGCTTGGCATAGTCCTTGTATGTCCCCGTAACATTCTGATCTCCCATCGCATCATTCATCAGAAACGGCAAATACGCACTCTCCGCATCTTCAGCCTCCAACCACTCCGGAACCTTGGTCTCCAGCCACTCCGTAATCTCGCGCGACATGCGGTATAGGTCCTCGTCATGAATTTTTAGCGCCCAAGAGCATTGTAGCTCCAGTAAGATGCGATCGCCGTCATCTCCAGAGATGCCCATGGCGTTTCCGCCGCGGGCTACGCTTTCGCGGCCGATGAGGGTGGGGAAGGGTTGGAAGTCGACGGAGCACTGCGAGGTTGCGTGCAGGGGGTTGTTGAGGTGAGGGGCAGTGATTTCCTTCCATTTGGCTGCGACTTCGGCGTACATTTCGGGGTGGTTTTCGATATAGGGAAGTGTGAAGGTCTGGAGTGCGAGAGCATGTTAGCGTGAGTGCTGGCTGAATGAGGATCTCTGGAAATGCGAGACTTACGCGGAAGGAGATCCGGGCATTCAGCAATGAGGCACCAACTCCGTTGCTTTGGAGCTATAGACTGTTAGCTTTGTTGAGTAACAGAGTGTAGGACTTACTAATTCGGCATAGGTTTGCTCTTTTGTGGTGTCCAAGATGGATGGGATCTTGAGGAAATCGGCGAATGGGCCTTCAGTTGGAGGCGTGGTTCCGTCGTAAAAGTAGAAGATGAGAAAGGTAGTAATGCCAGCAACAGCATCAATATTCGTAAGAATTATCGCAGACTTGGGGTCATGCTCCTCGCTGGGGACGTAGTTGTGTAGCGCTGCAAAGATTTCATCTGCGCGGTCCGCGTCGTAGAGGCGGAAGCCTCCCCAGATCTGCCCGATCGGGTGAGCTTCGATGGTAAATTGCGTGACGATACCTGGAAGAACTGGTCAGATACAATGTTTCACCAAATCATTTTCTCTGGAAACGGTTGAAAAAGTGATTTATAAGAAATCTTTGGCTTACCAAATTGGCTACCGCTTCCTCTCATCGCCACAGCAACGTCAGGCTGCGTTGCCGCATCCACTTGTGCAATTGTACCGTTTGGTAGGACCGTTTCCCAGCCGACAATACTCTGGCAGCGCAATTAGTATTGACGGAGAATAACACAGCATTCACGGCTTACATCTGCAGCAAGTCCGTACTGGGCGCTTAGAAAAGAAATCCCACCCTGGAGAAGGTAGCCACCAACACCAACTAACCCTGTAAACTTAACTTAGCGATGCATCCATGTAGGTGTGAGATCTAGACGTACCAAGTCTTCCGCCAACAACAGCCACGCCTTGGGGAACGAGCGCCCCAATAACATCATTCCACTCGCCTCCAGGCTTCACATACGCCAGGTTGGTCTTGCTGTCGTATGTTGTTCCGCTGATTTCTCTCAATGCAATGAGAACACCATCTTGAACGCTTCCATGACCAGGGTTGGGATCGTGACCTCCACTCTTCGCAGCAAAGTTGACTTCTGGGTACTTGTTCAGTACCTGGATAGCGGCAGCAACTTCCTCTGCCGAGTGCGGGTGGACGATACAAGCTGGTTTGATTTCTCGAAGAGCCGTGGACCAATACTGGAGAGTCTCCGAAGTATAGGGTATGTCGCCAGGGAAAGACACGCGTTCAGGAAGTGCTGTAGTAATTTCCTGGCATGCTCGCTCCGTGGAGGCGTCTGGTGCGGCAGCCGATAGCGATGCACAAAAAAGCAGAGGCGTAACGACGGATTGAACAAGGTTTCGCATGATAGCGGCTATTACCCGTCTGTTGGGAATATAGTTGAGTTTTCTTCTGCGGCGATACTTTTGGACTGTACTCTATATAAAAGGATTTCGATCCCTGCTCTGGATACGACTTGAAGCCGAGGTTTACGGCCTCTTCGAGTTAGCATGGTCTATGTTATGCAGATCCTTATCTAGATTACGTCTAAACAGGTCCGCCGGCGCACTCATTTCAATTTCATTAGCCATTTACTTGAGTAAACTCGGGCTCGGGTTCGGGTTCGTGTTGGTAGAGCACTGGTAGAAAGAAAGATCTACTAGTGTAAGGTACCCGTTGCCTACGTGTATGATTGTCGCCTAGTAGGGGCCTGAATGTTTCTTGCACTGGTATGGCCATCCTAGCAAAACAATCCTCTTGACATCATTGTTCATAAGTAATTGCCATCTGTTGGGCCACGATCATTCAGACGTGGTGATATTCTCGATGCGCGCGCATATCAGCCAACGCGCCAAAGGGAATTTAGGACCGATTGGTCGAGTTCAGCTAAAGCATTCACTGTAAATGGTGGAAGGAATAATGCCAATATATCCAGAGGAGGTCGATTATGCCGTGATCGGTTGTTTTGTGATACCTCATTGACAACACCGTTAATAAAGTCACAGCCAAAACCAACAAAAGCTCGCCAATCAGCACTGTGCAGCTCAGGAAAGCCAAACGGCTAGACCATCATTATTGAAGTCCCTTGAAACATTACGATTGAGATCTTCGAGCGGGACATGCTCTATGTCGATCTGCATTCGTCAGCGGCCACATTCTCGCAAATTTCAGGCTCACCATCACATTCATCGAGATCAAACCCAGATTGTGATACAGATGTGATTTAAAAAGGAGATAAAACTAGAGGGGTGCTCAATAAACATGGGGAACATCCTTTGTAGAACATGTGGCTAAGAGACTGATGGGTGGAGTTTGCCTTCAAAGTCACGAAGAGCAAAACTCACCGTACACGAAAGAAGTGAATGCGCCTAGTAATTTGCTTGGATTCTTTTACATCACATTCCCCACAGATATAATCCTCCGAACGGATGATATTCGATCAAATATCTTGGCTTCCTATATCCTTTTGGTTTCATCTCATCATTCCTCCTCGGAATTTATCTTAGCCAAAGACTCCACCATAAATGCGCCTTGAAATATGCCAAGCAGACTTTGGAGCCCCTTCAAATCAAACGCATCCATAAATTTACCATGTTAGTAGCTCTGTGGGCCGCCCATGTCAAGGAAAAACGGAGTGCCGGATGTGTCCGGACATAAGACACAGCCCTAAAACTCTACTCTTGTGGCTGGTGGTTGATAATACATCGTAGGGCATCCAGACCTGGTCAATTCTCAAGAAGCCTGTATGGTGAGTTGTTTTTTCTCGGTGAGACTGGAATTCGCCCATGAATACGATGTTGACAAGTGCAAGTCAGAAAATCTAGACCATACCCCAAGAGACCAAGGACACAGTCAAGACTCGTACATGCAGCCGACGCCCTCTTTTCGATTATATCCGAAAATCAGAGTGAAAATTACCCCATTTTAATGACGGCTATCGTATTTCCTCTCAAACCCTTCTCACCGCCTCAGAAACCCCCATTCTCCTTGACCAACAATCCCCCATACACGCCCAAACCCAGCATCACAATCTGCGTCCCATAGAACCCCAAGATCCTCCCAACCCCCAACCCGCCCCTTATCAGCCCAAACTCGGCATGCGAGATGCGCAGCGCGAACAGAGCCCCCAAGCCATAGCCGATCCATTTCCTAATCCGATTAGCTCCCTGTGACCACCCGTTGCTTATCGCAAATAGATCCCGTCCCGCCTCTCCGCCGCCTCGGCTATCCACTCTTCCCCATCGTCTCCCCAGTACCAGATAAAAGGAAGGAATGGATTAAACATACCTACTCCCGCCATTCAACTCGGCCAACAACCCCAGCGAGAGCGCCAAGGGCACATTCTCGGAGAAATTGACTAGCGACCTGTTGGCCAGGTACAGAGGGTCCTTCTCGCCTTTGGACGCGTCGATGCGGTCGCCGAGAGCGGTGCCGGATGAGACGCGCAGGTAGGTGATGCGGGACTGGAGGAAGATCCAGTAGACTGCGAAAGGGGCGGCCCAGGTTCCGGTGGTTGGGGCGAAGGGGAGGGAGGGGCCGAGGCCGAGATGGGTGGCCATTGGGAATTTGGGTAGGGCGTTAAAGGGGAGTGTGGGATATTTGGTGTTTGGAGGTGAGGCGCGTGATATGGGTGGTTTGGGAGGTTTATGGATGGTAAGAGACAAGGGGACATGCGGAGGTTGGGGATGACGGAGGAAGGGTGGAGACCCTATGATGGCATGACCGGACGGGTGGGTCACTGGAGACGGGAAAGTGTATGCGCTAAACGGATGATAAAAGACATAAGCTTTACAGAGAACGCAAAATGCTTGATTGTCTGGTTGTTTTTTCTACTGGTACATGGGGTAAAGTACAATCATGTTTGAGGCGTGAGCTTCATTACCATAGAGCCGAATTTAAGTCCGCAGACGATGAGTGGTGTCCTGTTGGCGGGGAGAAAACCTATGACGATTGACTTGGGTCAACCAAAGATGAATGTATGGATTACAGGATGGCTGGCTGGCTCGGAGTGGCGTTTGTCATGCATTGATAATCTCGGGGGATTCACATGGGCTACCGTTTCTGTAGGGGGTTAACGCCTAGGCTGGGGGCATGGAATAACACAGGAGTTCGTACAGGTCGCATATGTTCAGCATCGTTTTCGCGATTGTCTTCTCGTGCCTCCTTGAGCATGCTGTCGATGCCTCGTTCTTTCAAGGCTTTCTAGACGGGGGAAATCAGAGTCATGCCAGCGGTTTAGTCATACGAATACTAACCGACAAGCACTTTTCATACTCCTTGAATAGCGGCGCACATTCATCCGTCTTTGCGGCGCCTCTGAGGTACTCTGACCGACATTAGCCATGCAAGTGGGCTATATGCGACAGGGAATGCGCGTACTCTCGCTGTACCACTTCAAGAAGCACGTGTCGTAGCGCCTGCGGAATGGTCAGCTAGGATACACTCAAGCTGAATAATAGGCGAAAAACACTGACTCCTTGACTTCGTTGCACTCGGGGGCCAGTGATGCCGACATGGTGGGTTGGTGGTTGGACGTCGGAGCTCTCGCAGCGCGCGTCAAAGCCCGACGGCCGCAGTAGCTCTTATCGATAATCGCAGCGCCAAGACCTGAATTTCTTTCTTTGTCGCGACCGACTCCTTCACGCCCTATCCATTTGCACTCCAACGCCTGCGCACGGCGGATCCCCGACAACCCACACACGCCCCCCGCTATGGTCTCCCCTGGACAGTAAATCGTACCACATGGAGTCGTTCACAACCCTCAAGGACGCCATCAAGACCGCCCTAGTCTCGACGACGCGCTCCGCCGCCGCCATCTCGGCCGCAGATCTCGCCTTCCAGCGGTCGTTGAACCCGCAGGTTGGCACTGCTCTCGATGCCCAGAATGCCCGTCTTCTCCATCTTGCGCAGCGTCTGCTCGAGAACGCTGCAGCGAGCTCGGACGCTGTAGGTCCCAAGCTACCCGATGCTGAGGCCATAGACAGCAATTGGAAGGGCGTCGTTGATGTCATCGACAGCTTGCTTGAGAAGGCAGACACGAGCCTGGATGAGTACACGGGCGTTGTGAAGCGCATGAGTCCGGGCAGCGAGCAGGTGCGCGCCATAAACTTCATACACCATTCGCATTCCTTGCTGACAGACGCAGGCTCCTGCAACAGTGACTCCCCGCACCACGCGCGCCTCCCTTGCCGCCTCCAAACACATTGCCAAACCACAGCTGCTGTTTGACCATGTCCCCAGGAACAACGAGACGGGCGCCTTTCGACCCCTCTTGACCTCCAAGCCACACGCCAAAGTGTCCCTTGCTGAATCTTTGACTCCCTTCAAGGACAACAGCGGCCATGAACAGTCGGTTATCAATGACCCAGTCTTGCCATGAATTTCACTAAACCCAAAAAGATATCTCCATCCTTACCAGACCGAAATCGAAACCTACGAATACCCGCAATCCATGTACGAGCAAGCCGAGCCCCAGCCATACACGCCATTCGAGTCCACTACCGCCATATATGTCGATACCCCGGAAGCTTTAGCAGCCATGTTGGCCGAGCTTAAGACTGCCAAGGAGATTGCCATCGATTTGGAGCACCACGACAACCGATCTTACATTGGGATCGTGTCCCTCATGCAGATCAGCACGCGCAGCCAGGACTGGATAGTCGACACATTGAAGCCATGGCGACGGAGACTGGAATGCCTCAACGAAGTGTTTGCCGACCCCAACATTCTCAAGGTCCTGCACGGCGCCTTTATGGACATAATATGGCTCCAGCGCGATCTTGGTCTTTACATTGTGGGCCTCTTTGACACATTCCATGCGGCGCGAGCCCTTGGTTACCCAGGCGCGAGCTTAGCCTATCTCCTCGACCGATTCGTTCAGTTCAAAGCGCAGAAACAATATCAGATGGCCGACTGGCGAATACGCCCGTTGACCCCCGAGTTGTTCGAATATGCGAGGGCTGACACCCACTTCCTCCTCTACGTCTTGGACAACTTGCGCAACGAGCTGGTCGAAAAGTCCGACTTTAGCGATCCTGAGCGTGACAAGGTCACCCACGTATTACAAAAGTCGAAGGAAGTAGCTTTGCAGCGCTACGAGCACCCCATCTACGATTCCGAACTTGGACTTGGCCCTGTTGGCTGGTACAAGCTCTGGTCGCGTACGCCGGCCAACTTCACTCCCTCGCAGTTCGCCATCTTCAAGGCAGTGCACAGGTGGCGAGACACGGTGGCTCGGGAGGAAGACGAAAGCCCCCTCTTCATCATGCCCAACCATGCCATCTTCAACTTGGCCCGCAGTCCGCCAGCCGACAAGGCCGCTCTCTATAGTCTCACACAGCACGTGTCTCATCAAATGAGGGCTCGGTCTGATCAGCTCATCAACATCATCCAGAAGGCAAAGGCCGATGGCGCCAACGGACCGGATATGAATAGTGTACTATCCAAAATTGACGCCATTCAAGCACAGGGACGGCCCGCCTTTGGTTCGACGCCTATGAAGCCGACTCCAATGAAACCCACTCCTGCTTTCCCATCCGAGTCTCCATCCATCCAGAAATCACCACTAGTCGCCAAACTCGACAGCAAACAGCTCCGAGCTACTTCGTCTAGCTTTTGGGGCCGGCTGCTACCCAATGGATCAGTGGAGCAGCGTCGTCCAGCGACCACTCTCAGTGTCAACCTTGCCCTACCTCTGCCTCCTCTTACCGCTGAAGTATTCGCGGATCCAGCTGGCGCGGCCGAGGAGAGCCCTGAGCCCACCAGGGCAGAGCACAAGTTCGTTCCAAAGGAAGAGAGGCCCCAGGAAGATGAACGGACCGATATCTTCGTCGTCAGGCAGGTGGGCGGGCGGAAGCGGAAACACGGAGAAACTGCAGAGACGACAGACCCCGCGGCACAGGGGGCTCTCGATCCCATGCTTAATGACGAGGTCATGCTCGAAAATTCAGAAGAAGAAGAGCAGTCTCGCAAAAAGGAAGAAAAGGCACGCAGAAAGGCAGCCAGGAAGGAAGAGAAGAAGAGGCAAAAAGCAGAGGCCCTCAACTACGAGGAAGAGCAACCTGCTTTTGATTACGCCAATGCCACTTCAGTCCTCCACGCCCAGGAAGCCGAGGGCGACAAGAAGAAGGGAAAGAAGGACAAGAAGAAGAAACCCCAGGGCTTCAACCCCTATGGCAACATGGGAGGCGGGCCCAGGGGTCTGCCTCGAGCACAAAAGGAAAAGGCTGGAAAGAGCCGCACATTCACCTCATAATCACACATCCCTTGAGAAACATCATGCGGCTTTTCTACAATGCATGCATGCGTTTCTTGTACATACTATGATACCTCCCTACGGACCCTAGCATCAGGAATCCACCCAAGGCTCACGCGAGCCAGGTAGTCATTGCTACCGTGATACCTACATGTTTCTCACATCTTGCTTATCCTCTGTCTATATACTCTGTGGTGATGATGCCCTGGCCTTTCTGCCAAACATGGACTTATTACTAACTATTCCGCATCGTAGGGTGCCACCGGTGGCGTGTCATTGACCTGAATGCCACCCCTCTTCTTCTCCTTGCTGTCGTGGAACGGCAGCTTCCAGCCGCCCTCGTCCTCGGGGGTGCTGAGCCACAGACGCATGAGGTGCCTCCGCGGCGCCGGCGGGGGGTAGTCCTTGTAGGCAGTGCGGGCGTGGAGGACGTGGTTGTTGGAGAGGAACTGGATGTCGCCAATCTCGAGGATCATATGCAAGGACAGGCGCATGCATGTGTCTTCGAGGATCTGGGCGGCGCGTTGCTGCTCGGGGGAGAGCGGGGGGATGATTCCCTTGTCGCTGAAGCGGGTGAGGGAGCGGACGTAGTAGGGGTCCCATCTGAGATCTGGTTAACTGTCTGTTGACAAAAAGAGGAAGAAAGGAAGGAAAGGAAAGAATACGTACTTGGAGTACACCCTCGGATTCTCGCCCGTCTCGAGATAAAACACGGCCGTCTTGATCCACTCCTCCTGCCCAACGCTCGTCTCCCCCTTACGGTCAAAATACCAAATTGGCTCCGTCAACAATCTCGCCACATCCGGATGCTCTTGCTGCAAAACATTCCACACATGATGCGAGCTCACAAGATCACTCTCGCCCCCCTCCAACGCGCGCGCCACACACAACAACCCCACCAGATCTGAATCGTCGGCGTGGAAAAACTGCCTCGCGTTCGTCCGGTAGATGCGCACCTTGTCAATCTGCGTGGCATCCTCCCCGAGGTCCTTGACATGGCCCAGCACATGCCCTCGCCCATTCTGACTGACAAAGTAGCCCAGGTACGTCCCCAAGCCCATGTACGCGACCGCCGCCTTGCGGTTCCCCCACTCGGTCACGGGCAGGTTCTTGAACAGGATAAAGCCTTTACCGTCGACGAGCTCGTTGCGCAGCGTGCGCAGGAAGGCGCCGAAGGTGGGGAGGGGGAAGTTTGTCTGCGAGATGCCCGTCAGGGGCGTGCCCGAGGCGATGAAGTTGTCGGCGGCGGTGCCGATCTCTGCGTTTTCAGCGTCGCTGAAGACGTGCGTCCAGCGTTCTGGGTGGCCTTTGTAGTCTTCTGCGCGCCAGACGGTGGGGCCGGTGATTTCCTTGGGGAAGTCCTCGTACGGGCGGATGAGAGAGGGTATGGGAGCATGTTGACCAGAGGTCTTGATGCCGTCTGGGTAGATTGATTTGGGGGCTTTGTGGTTGGAGAAGGAGGGGAGGTCGTGGGGCGCTGTTGGCGCCGTGGTTACAGCCGCGGGAGCCATTGTAGTGTGGTGTTGAGGGCTTGTATGGATAGGACCAGAATTCCGAAAGGTGGGAAGACAAAGATACTTCGATCCCACAAGCTCGTGCTCAAGGCCAGATACTGGTTTCTTGGTCCTGCTTTCGAAGATGGACTCAATTAGGATCCCAATCGCTGCCGTCTTTCCTTGATCCCAGCGAACAGCCGTAAATCCGATAGATAGACAAAGGTTACTCTCTTATACAAATCACAAAAAAAAACACCTCAAAGCCGCGCAATGGGATAAATATTTATACCCTTACCCCTCCGAACCGCAATACCCCCGCCATGATTACCCCTCCACCCTCATGTCGTCGCAACATTCCCTTGTGAATAATTAGCCCGGATTGCGTGCTCGCGCAACCCTGAGCATGTCCTGACCCCGCCGCGGCTCGCCCAAAACCCCCGGCATCCTGACGTATCCTACGGTATGTGACCCAATCTCGGCTGCGCTTAGCCATTGAGGGGAAGACCTGGGCGTGGGCGCTATGGCGCGCTGCCATGCATCTGATAACGCGGTCCTTTCCCGCGAGGCGAGATCGAGTCGCCGGGGCCGAGGAGTGGGATGGGATGCGCGGGGGAAGTGTTCGCACCTGCTTCTTTCATGATATGTATAGGGCACTCCATGGGGTAAGGATGTGCGTTGCATTGCATTCCATGGCTGTGTATTCGAGTCGGCAGTTTGGAAGAGGTGGGATGATTAGTCTGGTGGTTGGTTGATTTCAAAACGTCTACGGGAACCAGGAACCCCACTTTATCGCCATAGACGCCCAGGATATGCAATGACCCAAATGCCCGAGAATGGCACCACGACGACCATCACGTCAACGACGCCAACGCCCATCTCCGTCCCCAACGCCGATTGCGTGCGCTTCGTTACCGCAAAATCTTTTTGAAAGATGAAGAATGACCAGAAAAATATTAGGAGAAGAGAAAAAGTGGAAACACCTAGAACCCATCCAAACACTCCTGCACAACCGCTTCCAACATTCTAAGCTCGTAGAACTTGGCCACATTTCCATACACTGAAATTTTCTTTCGGACATCCTTTCGGTTCTTCGTTCCCAACCATTCTCCAGCACAAGCACAGTGCTCCATGAATTCATTACTCCTCAACCTCGCGCACTTGGCACACTTGAGGTCCTGCGTGCACCACTCGAGCACCGCTTTTTGTACATCTGCAACAAGCTGCTCTTCAATGCGTAACTTATCATAGGGCGAGTGACAAGCCTCGCACTTCCATTTTGGCAATGGCGCCGCCTCTCCTGAGCCGGTGGGAACCGGTAGCAGCGCAGAGTCGCGGCAGAGATCGAGGTCGCGCGACGCGGTGCACTCGTCGCAGATGACCCCGCGCACATAAAGTGCCGCGCTGGGGTTTTGGAAACTCGCCTCGGCGCTAAACTCGCGAATCTCAAAGAGGTTGAGAAGCTCCTTCCTGAGCATGCGTGCTTCCAGCGAGATGGATCGATCTAAGCTCAGGACCTGCATGATCGACTTGACGAGCTGCAGCACCGGGTTCTGCAGCTGTAGATGCGAACCCGGTAGCTCGGGGAATTCGTAATCGGCGGCCAGATCTGCGTGCAGCATTTCATTGTGCTGGCGGCGGAGTAGTGTGGAGATTTGCTTGAATAGCGGCTTCGTGAAGCTCTTCGGTAGGACTTGGGTAGCTTCCGTAGGATCCTGCGTTAGCGATTTGAACGGGAGCTGGGTCAGACGCGAGCCATCCGTCGTGGCAGGCCGTTTCCGCGTGTGCATGAGCTCGATGAATTCAATGACCCAGTCGTGGAATACAGGCTGAAGATTGGCAGGCAGGAATTGCGCAAATTGCCAACACATAATGTTATCCAGAGTCTGATTCTCAACCTCGACAACCTTCTCGCAGCCCTTACCGCCGTAGTTAAACTCATCGTACCACACAAGATAATCCCAGTATTCCTTGATTTCTAAGTCGAGGAATTGGAACAGAGGCTTGGCTTGTACTGTCTTCAGGATATACTCGCTGTACGCGTAAGCATTGCCGACCTCTGCCTTGGTAGTTTGGAGAAGTAGACGATTCGGCCCAGCAAAGACAACGTGAGAGCCAACGCGCTTGAAGTCCGACATAAGTTGCTGAAGGGCCTTCTTCGACATCATCTGCACATAGTAGTGTAGTGATCTGTCATAGAGGAATGACCCTGGCGATCCGACCCATCGAACCAAGTGCTGTACCATGACATCGGCCATATAGTCGCCCCGCTCTGCTTCACCCCACCAGGCTTTGACCATCTCGCGTAGAACCGTGATGCCGGCGTTGGCGAATGCACTGTCTGAGTAGATCACGCTAGTGCTTTCGGCGCCATCGACTGAAGGGGCAGCTGGGTTGAACGAAAATGAATCTGCGCCCTCCAGCTCATTGATGAGAGAGGAGGAAAGGATCGTGTTGATCGACAGATTGCGCAGGGTGAGGTCGATGCAAACCGAGGAGTAGGTGCCTGGGTTGTTGATGGAAGGCATCTCCACCGTCTCGAGCGGCGCGAGAATATCATCCTTCTCGTAGCCTGCATGGTCTGGCTTCGCTTGTCCTGACCACCACAGAATCACACGCTCCTTCTGCAGTCGTCTGGCGTATGCTATATCGATCAAGAACCGCGGGTCATTGCTCTCAAGATTGCAAAGTGGAATGTCACCGTAACGAGCGAGCTCCATCAAGTGAGAGATCCACGAGCCAAGATCGAGGTAGTGTCCGACAAGTCGCTTGGCGATAAACGTCTGCCATCCAAGAGGCGGCAGCTGCTTGTCTGATTCGTCTGGATGCAGAGGGAGAATGGGCATATCTTTCAGAATAGGAATATCGTGGGATAGCAGCGCTTGGTTGGGCGATTGGACAACGACAATGACTGGCTTGCCACCTTCGTCGAGCTTCATCTTCTTGATGCAATCGCCCAATTCTAAAAGAGCCTTTCGTCGAGTTGTCACCGCCATGGTGCGGAAGTGGATATCCTCCTGGTAGTCTACTGCTGCCTGCCAGGGTTGGCCTTCGTTGTTATCGAACCGTTTCTGAAGCGCGTCGCTGTAGATTCGGTCAATGTTCGGCATACCCTGCGAATCCTTGGACCTGTGCTGAATGATTATGTGTGCCTCGTTCTTCGAGGTGGAGAAGAGGGCATAGATGTTTCGCTCGCCGCTGCTGACATGGTACAGGTAAAGGTATCCGATCGATGCATCTGCAAGGTACGGGTTCTGAGACGGTACCTTATGAAGGGCAGAGAGATCAAAACCCTGTTCTAAACCCTTCCCAAGGACACCCTTTTGAGATTCGTCAAAGGTACAAGTGCTTCCGAGTTCAAGGATCGCACGGATATTGAGAGGCACCTGCTTTTCATAGACACCCTCCACACTAGGGTGGTTGAACAGTGCTGTGAGCTTCTTCGACTCGCTCACATATGTCTGTTCCGACATTTCCATCTTGAAGAGGTGAATCGAAGGGTGGCCGTTAGGGAGAGTGTGGTTGATGACCTTTTCCACAGAGCATCCACTGATGGAGACATCTGGCAGATCTTCGCCTCGAAGGTTCAGATAAATTTGGCGAGGCACAATGACCTTCAGAGTATGGATCTTCTTGTCGATAAGAACAAAAGCCTTGACTTCTCCAGGGACATCGGTGGGGCGAAGCTGGATGAGTTGCCATGTGCTGATAAACAGGAGCTCGGCTTGGTTCCTGAAGAAGCTACCGATTGCGTCCGAAGTATCGACTGGCTTCTCGCCAAACAACTGTCGGCGACGCTTTCGCGCCTGCTTCTGAATCTTCCACTTTTGCTTCTGGTACATGAGCCAGCCCGAGTAATCTTCCGTGATGGATGGCATAACTTTAGGCAGAGCAGCATAGGGGTCGGTCTGGACAGGCACAGCAGGCTCAGGCTCTTTACGCTTCGTGACCATCTTGGTGACCATTGACTTCTTGGCTTGAGACTTTGGCGACAACTTGGATGAGCCAAAGTCTTCCAGGTCTACCGCGACTCGGTTTCCGAGAATGTTCGTGTCGGCATCGGTCAAAGCTTTCTTGCCAAACATATCGGTCATCTTTTTCTGCTGAAATTTGTCCTCCTTTTGGCGGATTCGACGGTCGAGCCATTCTGGATGGGGAACTCTAGGGCAGGGGTTTTTGACCTTTTGGAGTGCAGCAGGGATCGTGATCAGTTTTTGGATGACGGAAGCTAGACGCTCTCTGTAGTAGTTCCAGTCGAGGATGCTTCTGGGATCCATGTCTCCTGGATCCTCCTTGAGCCACTTTCGGAGAAAGTAGCGCTTGACTGATTCTTCGGCCGAGAAGATGGCGATTGGGACAGCCCGCTCGGTAACGGGTGCATTCCTAGGACGGGCAGAAATGATATACTTGCAGTTGAGACCCTTGTCCTTGACCATCTGCTCTCCCAAGAACTCGGCAAGTCGCTTTGCGGTGGTGATGGCAGTGGATTTCTGTGCTCCATATTCTTCCAGTGTCTTGGTCATGTTCTTGTTCTCGACAATGAGATCAATCAGCTCCTCGTCTGCAAGGGTCGCTCCACGGGTGTCGAGAATATCGAGCCATCTGTCGGCGACCTTGGCAACAGCCCCGTAAGTCTCGGCCAACGTTGTACCCTCAAGGAAGAACTTGAAAATCTGAGCCTGGAAGTTCTTGATGAGCTTCAGCTCTCCACGACGCTTGACTTCGAAACCCTTCAACTCGGCCAAACTTCCATCATGGTTGAAGACGGCATATCGTTTCTTCAAGTTCTTGTCCTCTTCCTTGGAGGTGGGCAGGATCATGGCCTTGTACGGTCCGTCGACTTCGAAGAAGATGGAGTTGTCACTGTGCTTCTCATACCGGAAAGTCTGCTCGTCGACCAGAGTCTCGTACTGGTGATTGGTGAATTTGTCGTGCACCAGGTGGTTCAACATGATACACGGATACGAGATTGTGAGCTTCTTGCCGTTGTTGAGTTTGAACGAAAAATTCTCGGGGAAGGTTGCTGGGAGGATGCACCATATACCATCAGTATCCAGTTCAAGAGGCCGTCCAATCCTTTCTACCAGGGACCTGGCAAGCTGAATGATGCGGGCACCTGTCAAGCAGGTCACACCAGCCATCTCCAGAGAGTACCACCGAGAACCCTTTCGCATGACATAACCGTAAAAGGAGTTCAGAATGACCTTGTGAGCCAACTGCATAGAGTCGAACAAGACAATCATCTTCTTCGCTTCGTCGACCTCGCTGGCAGGAGCACCGGAAGACTTGAGAGCTTCAGTCTTGCCTTTCCACACCTTTTGCTTTCCCTTATAATCGTATCGACGATCACGGAAGTCGCGCACGGTGTTGATATAGAATGGGTTCTCTCGCTGGCAGATGATCGCCTCTCGCTCGATCGTAGTCGCGTCGTGAATCTTGTGGTAAATTTTCTTGCTGTATTCCTGTAGACGCTTCTTGACTGAAGCAGCTTGCTCATCCTCGGCCAGTTCTTGGAAAGTTCTTGTGGGACCACCGGGGCGTTTGCTAGGAAATCGGTCGTTTTCCAGGGAGTTGCGAATCATGTTGTACTCGTCGCGCTTCGCTGGAAGATATTCTCCTCTCCACGCCCAGGGCATTCGTCGATCGCAAGTCTTTCCGGGGCGATTAAAGTCGCACGCAGCACAGTCTGATTCCTTGATCATAGAATCGGGTTGGAGTCGGTTCGTGGTCATAATGTTCGGATACATGGAGGCGACGTCCAGATGGTAGATAAGAGGCCGTTCGTGGCGGTTGGGGGTGGCCTTGAGCTCCATTAACTTTTCCACAATCTGGGCCTTGACCTCCTCATAGTTGGTTACGTCCTCCAACTTTTTCTTTTCTTCGACGACGATACTGAATTGGAGAGCAGCATCCAAATCCCTGAGCAGCTCATCGACGGCACCGGTATCCACTGCGAAGTCATATGCAATGTCACTGCGAAAGACACCAGCCTCGATACTCTCGACGTGACCACCAACGTAGGTCTCAGACTCCAGAAGATGACCGTCCCAAAAAGCTTCCTTGGGGGCTTGGTGCTTGTTGGGTAGCACAATTCCCTTCTGGTAGGCTTGCACCATCAACAACATCTCGCAAAGAGTTCCGGTACCTTTGCGCAGGGTGTCGTCGGGGCCTAAAGGTAGAATCGTACAGAGAGCAAAGATGAACGGATGTACATACTTCATGTACAGGTAGTAAGTCGCAACAGCATCGGAAACTGAGTATTCGGCAAGAGTTTGGGGTCTTTCATTCGCATATGGTGTCATCAGCTCGGGATCCAACTCGTCGGGGTCATAACCAAGCTTAGCCACGGTTACAGCCTTCAAACCGCGAGAACCTTGAGGGAGGTAACTGTCGCGGTTGACCCAGGCGAAAGCATCCATGTGGGCACAGTAGTCGCTCTGGTAAATGTCCTCGCTGTTCTTGCGGAAACCAATCTCCTGGTACATGTCGATGCCGAGAACACTTGCTCTTGCCTCTACAAATGGCCAATCGAAAAAGTCACCGTTGTATGTGACCATAACCGTAGGCTTGGCCTCCTTGATGTGCTCGAAAAATCGTTCGATGACACCCTTCTCGTCGGGTTCATTGAAGATCATGAAAGGACCTTGGTATTCCGGCTTGGGGGTGTACTCGAAATCCTGGATGTCTTCGGAGACAATTTCGCGGTTGGTGATGAGGAAACCCTGCCCGTCAATCATATACGAAATCATCATGATCTGGTCAATGACGGGGTCGGGGAACTTCAAAGGCAGCTTTGTTGTCTCGATATCGTACGCCATGACCACAGGCTCAGCCATCTTCAGACGGTCTTCTATGCAGGTGATGGATATTACACCATGCTTCGCCTCGACTGTATACCACTTTCCAATTCGTATATCTTAATTTGTTGTTAGCAAAGCTCCTATACACTTGAATGGGCGGCAGACCTTTGTCAATAGCTACTCGTACATGGTAGGGAACATCGTATTCCCGGATATCTACAATAAAATCACTCGCATCAATCGTGGCAGTTGGTCGTTTCTCGTATTCAAATTCGTCATCAAATAAATCGAAACCAGCGTTTGCGCTGATGAAACGATTAGCGTTTATCCAGGAGAACGTGGTGTAGGGATACTGACCTGGCCACCTCGGCGTAGGTGTCTATGGCATTGAAGTTCTTCTTATTCTTCTCTACAATGGGGCCGATTTCCTTGCGCACGGCCAGGAGGTCGCTCACGTTGGCGAACGTGAGCTGGAGAAATGTTCTCCGGTATCCAGTGAGATGGTTAGGCATGGAAAGATCCTCCTTCTCCACTCTCTTGACTGTCTTCACGAGGCCCTCGAAAGCTCTCCTACAGTACTCCTCGACCTCTGGCTCGCGCCCTTTCCTCACGGCGAGGAGAAAATATGGATCGTACTCGAGCGTTGCCTTGAACGTATCGCCGTCCTCGCCGATAAAATAGTAGTCGACACCGGCCTTGCCACCGGGAACGTTCTCATCTTCCAGCGTTGTCGAGTGCATATTGCACAACCATCCAACCTTCTTTTTGCCCGACTCGTATCGCGGGAAACCCATGGATTCATCGATGCGGTTTGCCAGGCGCGTGGCCTCGAGCTTTTCATTTTGTGATGTCGCCTCCGAGTTCCGCAGCGTGGATGAATCGATCGTCTTTGATTTCCGTGGGCCATACGACGTGTTTCCCTGCTTGCCCACGCGGCGGAAGGGCTGGCCTGCTCGTCGGGGAGCCATGATGGTTAGACGTGTGGGTATATGCGATTAAAGTATGTTCTGGACAAAGCCGGGTATCAAGCGCGAGATCAGAAAAGAAAAAAAAAGGGAGGGTATCGTGGACTGGACGGCGTGTGAAGAAGAGGGCCGAATGTTGTGGTGGAGAATTGCAACATGTCCGCGGGTGCGAATTCTGAGAATGGCAGGAGCGCGTCCGGGCGCGTACCCGCGTCGCGCGCCTTCCGTTCTGGTCTTAATTGATGTGGCTTGGGTGGCCTGCGGCGCACCGCCACGCACGTGCGGCAGCGGCCCGAAAAATGTCCATGATGCGCTCTTCTGGCACCACCAACGCGGGTGAATCGTCCCTTACCACACTCCATCCCACCGTTCAGGGATCCCGCCGCCCGCTCTTGCTGCGCTTGTGACGCCAAACCAACCTTGCCAAGAAAGAATTGGCCCTGTCGATTGTCGATCGCGCCGCGCGCCTCAGCCGTCCCTTTCTCTCCACGCCTCTCCTCAACTCATACCAGCACAATGGCCGACGACACCAGACAGGATGAGACCCCAGCACAGGCCCCTACGCCCCCAAGGGGCCCCGCAAACATCATGCCCGGCGGTACCGCTCACACAGCCGGTGGTGAAAAGTTCGGAAATGAGCCTTCATACGTGGAGGTTGTAAAGTCGTTGGGCCCGCAATATTATTTGAACTTCCACAAGCGGCCCTGCGTGAGAGACAGCCAGTTGACGGGTATCGCGGCAGGATTCGTTGGAGGCAGTCTTGGAGCCATAATACGGAGTAAGGAGCATTCGCGTGTCGCATTCTTTTGTGTAAAGGAGCTAATCACGCCACAGAACCGGCGTGGCTATGTAGCAACTATGCGGTCTTGACGTGGCTTGGTGTATCGTGTGCGTCGTATCAGTACTGCCAGTATTTCCGTAGCAAGGAGAAGGACGGCATCAAGCAGGCCAAGGAACTCATGGAAGTCAAGCGCGCAAACGTCGAAGCCAAGCGTGAAGCACGAAGGAGAGCAAGAGAGGAACAAGAGAGGCAAGAAGAAGAGCGAAGGCAAGAAGAACAGAGGAGAAAGTCGTGGGGCTACTGGGTCTCCAAGAATGTCAAGTTCTGGTAGAATGGAGTGGGTATATTATGGTCGAGCCGACTATGTACAAGGACTTGTATGATGAAAATTGTAATATATAGGCATACCACGCGCCAACTATCCAAATCTGACGCACCCGAACGTATCGTAATCCCAGAAATGTCCGGACCGCGCCCAACTCCAGCCCCGAAAGCGCGTTGTTCATCCGAATTTCCAACCATGTCCGTAGTTTTCGTCGCCCGTCATGAGTTCATAAGATCGTACAAAGAGATTTGCTGTTTCGTTCCACAGACGCGCTGCGTCTGACATTACCATTACTTCTTCTCCAGTTTCATCACACGGCAAACTTCACACTCCTCCTAATGGCATCTGTCCCCTTGGCAGTGCTGGGCATCTCCCTCTCGACGGTGGTTTCCCTGGAAGCGGATCCTCCGACGCCTCTGCGTCTCCTCTCGGTTCGCTTTGCCCGAGCTTCACGTGCCTCGCGCGTTCGCCACTCCATCAGCTGCTGACGCCTCTTTTGCGCTCTCGCATAAGCAATGGCAGGTGTAGGCTTGAACCCGATCCCGTTAAGGCCAGTGCCGTCGTCTTCGGGATCTTTTGAAGGATCGGCGAGATGACCAGTGATTTCGTCGTCCTGCCACGTGAGCTCAGAAAGCGGGGGCGACGGTGACATCTGCCGCGGGCGGGGTTGCGAGGAGCGACTCTTCGACTTTGGCATTCCCAGATATTTCGAGTCTTGCGATACAGCGTTGAGAGGCGATGATGTGAAAGTGGTGGGTTGTGCAAATGCCGCAATGTCTGGCAATGTGCGGGGTTGTTGGGCCTGAGACTGCGGCGTCTCGGGGATTTCTCTCGCGTCGTCGGTGTCTGCGATCATGACAGACGGAGTCGTACGCGGGTTGAAGGTTGGCCCCGAGCTGATGACAGAGAAAGCGTTCTCAGGCAGCCCCCCACTGTCCCCTCTTTTCATCTCGAGTTTAGGCTTCTTGCGTACGATGTCGTCCGTGGGCGTGAGCGGGGACATAGGAATAGCGGGGATGGCAGTGAGGGTCATGCCCCGTAACTGGTCGGCGACGGCATTTCTGGGGCTGTCGGACCCAGATGAAGGCGTGGGGCTGCCCTTGATCGGAGACGAGGCGGGACGGAGGGCAGTGTTTATGAGCGGGACCTGGGGCGGCTGGTCCCGTTTGCGCTTCGGGGAGGGATGGACGGCTGACAGTTGCGTCGGGGGCATAGTCGCAGAGACGGAGGCAAGCGATTACATGGAGTCGACGTGGAATGCAAATGTAACGATGATTTCAGGTGAGCGTGTTGACAGAGACAACAGCTGGACCGCCGCCCGCTGCGATATTGCTGATCGCCCCACATTCGCTAGGGCGCACGGGCCATATGTAAGGCTGACCCTGCGTGTATGCGACTTCACATGAACCATGAGAGGCACGCGGCAACGCCGAGTGCTCGGTTCGACGCCGAGGGTACGAGATTCACACAGCTGCGCGCCATTCTGAGACCGGGCATGTTGAAGCCTTGAGGGCATTCATCGGCGGGCTTCTGAATCGTTTGTGACTCCTCGGCCGCTGCTGCCTGGACCGTCTGTCTGCACGTCCACCTACCTAGGTACCTAGCCTACTAGAGCAGTCCGTGTGCTAGTTCCAGATCCCCCCATCCCCTTGATATGTGAGCGTTCCAGGGCAACATACACCAGCACCTGTTGGCCAAAAGTACAACATGTCTCACCAAACATCCATCTTCAACTACTTTGGCACGCCTGCCCAGCGCAGTGCTCGATCAAACCCACATCGCCCCGCCCAGCAAAGCGGCTCAAGCAGCCCAACCCAGCAAAGCGGCAACGAGCAACAACAACAACAAAAACAAAAGAAGCGACGCAGAGCAAAGAGTCAGGACAAAGAGGAAAAAGAGGAAGAAACCGAAGACGAGGAAGACGCCACCCCGCCCAAAGACCCTCTCAAGCAATCCCGCCACGGCCGTCCAGACCTCCGCAAAGCCCACCGTGAAACCAAAGAAATCCTCCCCACCATCCTCGCGCAGATATCCCACCTCAATCCCGGCCGCTGCTTCCATTTCAAGCACCCAGGCCCCCTCGGCGCGTCCTACTGCCCTGGCTTTGCGCTCCCGGCCTCCGACCCTAAAGCCGGGCGCAAAGGAACGCGCATCCGCGTCCTGGATGCGGACACCTATGATGCGGCGCTGGCCCTGCAGTCCAATACCACCGTCTCCACCGTGCTGCCGCCTCCAACGCAATCCTCGCACTTTGCTGCGTCGGGTGCCAACCCTGTCCTTCCCGTTGCTGTCCTGAATCTTGCCTCTGAGCGTTCACCTGGTGGTGGCTGGCGCCACGGCTCCCTAGCCCAGGAAGAAGCCCTCTGCTATCGCTCCTCGCTATATCTGTCCCTGCACCGAAGGTACTACCCGCTACCCTCTCTCTCCGCACTCTACTCGCCACACGTTTTAATAATCCGGGCCTCGCTTTCCATCGGACATGCGCTCTTGTTTCCCACAACCCAGGCGGTGGACCTGCCCATGGTGTCAGTAATCACGCTCGCTGCGTTGCGGAATCCAGCTGCGCAGGGTGGCAAGTTTACAAAAATGGCGGACCGGGATGAAACCAAGGAGAAGATCCGGGTGGTTTTGAGGACGGCGGCAAGGAGGGAGCACAGGCGCATTGTGTTGGGTGCACTGGGCTGTGGTGCGTTTGGTAATCCTCCCGAGGATGTTGCTGAGTGCTTCAAGGAAGTGTTTGCGGAACGAGAATTTTGTGGCGGTTGGTGGGAGGACGTAGTGTTTGCCGTGATGGATAATGCGAAGGGACCATCGGGAAAGAACGGGGATGGGAACTTCGGCATCTTCTACAGGGCGTTGGACGGGGTGGTGGTGTGAAAGAGTTGGGAAACAGGGACTTGAAGCAACAAGCAGACAACATTTAGCTTGAGAAAAGATTTTGACGTGGTATCAAACATTCATTGCAGTATTTATACTTCATTCAGCCTCCATGGACTGGTGTTCCTTAAACGCCTGGCGCGTACGCAATTCGCAGTCCGCATGCCAACACTGATCAGAGTGCAGCTGTGACCCTAGAGCGTTGATATCAATTTCAGGAACTCTAAATTTTATAATGGGTAAGAATATCCCCGTACCGCAGGGTTCGACGAAAATGAACCAACATTCTTAGAGCGGCCCCTTGCCCTCTCCTTGTCCCGCCGAGTCGCTGAGTCGCAGTCTCTATACGTCCGGTCTTCACCTGCCACGTCCACGGCCACGGCCACGGCCGCCGCGGCCACGGGGTCCTCCGCGACCTCCACCGCGGCCACCGCGGTCTTGTTCCTTGCGCGCCTTGTTCTTGGGCTTAGGTGCGTCGTCAATGAGGAGGGTGTCGAGCGGAAGTGAGTCCGGAAGGATGACGTAGCGGATGGTCGAACCACGGATGTTGATGGAGTCAAGGGCAGTCGTGTCGCGGCCCTTGGGTGTGAGCTTCACTGCGCGGAGCGCAATGTTCATGACAGGCGTGACGGAAGCGATTGTACCATAGACGACAGAGCCTATTTGCAGGTCAGTTATACACTTCACTTGAGAACACATTTCTCTGATCATATCGCGCAAGCTAGTCATAACAAAAGCATTGGTAGACAGCTGCGGGGTTTAAGGTGAGGGCAAAGATCGCGTACCGTTCTTAAGCTCGACCGTGACGGTCTCCGCTTGGCACTTCATGAGAAACCTAGCGCAAAGTTAGCAGTTGTCGCGTAGAGCAGAAAGAAGAGGAGAAGAGATTTCTTACCTGACGAGCTTCATGTTGGCGGTGGTGGTGAGGATTGAGGTACGTGTAGTCGTGGGGAAGCTTGATGCTCTACAAATTACCTAGGCTGCTGCCAAGCATCTATGGAACATGATTGTTCCGCTCCGATCACGTGTCCGAACGTTCACCTCGGCACTCTTGCGCTCCAACCGCGTACTACTCGCGCAACGTAGTTTGATAAACACAGAACTAGGAGAAAAACTTGAATTTACGCTGATATACAGGTTTGGTTATGATTTAGCACATGCTTTCTCTCGCTAATTACTTAGAAGGTACATAACTTTGTTGAAGGGCTTTAAAGATATTAGGTCTTAGACCTTGTAGATCTTCTAGTATGCTTAACTGATAGTATTCGTTTAAAAAAAAGTCGTAATGCTAGAAGTCGTATGACCAATGCTGATTGTTAAATGCTTAGCAACTTCTGACTTGCCATGATGTATGTAATAAAATATTAGAACAGCAAGTTATTAGGTCACATTTCTGTCTTTGCCTATTCGAAGGAACTTCGTACATTTTTCGCTCAGTTCAGAGCTTCAATCATGTATCTTGAAATCCTGCTTGTATTGCTTATCACACACACATCGATAGATGAAGTTGAGCTCAGTAGGGGTGGATGCATAAATCACTTGGTTCTTATGCAAGAAAATTAGCATCCAAGAACATGAAAGTCCTTGGATTTCTAGTAGAGCATAAATGTTCTTTACACGTTATGAATTACGTGACTTGTGAGGGCAGATACAGCATTGAATGTGGTGTGGTGTTGGAGTGCAGTGAAAAATCAAGACCCACCGTAGACCATGTTATCTAGATACACTCCTTGACAATTAGCTACAAACGAAGCTAAATTGGCAGATGAAACTTGGACATCAAATGAGACAGATTCAACCCAGTCTGAAATGATATTTCCTATTGTTCTTCCATTGTCAAGGGAGTTCGTTTCCGTCTGTACTCGCTTTCACTCAGAACTTTGAGATTTATTTGCTCCTTTACTTCTACAGATCACAATAGCAAATTAGGCGAAGAACCGCCGCGGTAGATCTTGTTTTCACACATGCTGGAAAATCTGAGACAATAGAGACGATAGCAGTCTCTGGTAGGATACAACCCGCTCGTAGTCCAGAACATGTTCTTTGGTCCCTCACTCTTCCATATCCCCCAGCCTAGTACGCGCTTGATCGCTCTTGCTGCTGCTCGCTTCCTTACAGAACAAATATACTCCCGAATTCAGCAAACTCATTCATTCCCGTCCACCGATCATGGCCAAGCGTAAAGCTGCTGCCGCCCCTGATGCTGGTGCTGGTCACTGCAGCAAGCGCCTCAAGACCACCAAGACCTCCACCAAGGGCTCACCACCGTTCTTCTGGAACCCGCACCATTGGGAGCTTGAAAAGAAAATTACCAACGGCGTGTCTATCCAGAAGAGAAAGGCCACCCGGGGCCAACTGGTCGTCAAGAAGATTCTCGAAATGCTAGCCAAGCACGAAGACGACGAGGACCAGGACCACCGCCCCATCGAAATTCGCACAGTCACTAGCCTCCCCAAGAACAACCGGGTAATCCAGCCCCTCTTCTACGCCCTGGCGACCCCCAACTCATCTCACGCAACCGCCATCTATCCCTTCTTCCCGCTGGGCGACCTCGAGGAGTGGAAGCAGCGCGCCTTTGACTCCAAGAACAAAAAGCCGGTGCCAGAGAGCCATATCTGGCGGCTATTCCTCCAGCTGAGCCAGGCACTGGCGTTCATCCAGGGGGTACTGGGTCCCGACCACTCTGCCCACACTCCACTGCTCCACCGCGACATCAAGCCCGCCAACGTGCTGGTAGCCGGCAACGGCACCACATACCCCTCATTCCGCCTGCACGACTTCGGCGTCGCGGGAGAGTACCAGCGGAGAAGCCGAACGGAAGCACAGCGTGAGCTCCGCTGCGGCACCTTCGAGTGGCAGCCCCCGGAGAACCCGCGCATCAACACGGCTGCCGCCGACATCTGGTCCCTCGGCGCTCTGGTGCACTTCCTGGCCGTGGGACAGGCTCCGCTGGGACTGCTGGCGCCCTACATCCGCGCCCAAGTCGCTGCGCATGGGAACCAGCACCCGCCCGGCGTCGCCAACTACAAGACCCCGCTGCGCTACTACGCGGCGAGGGTCCCTCGCGTAGTGACGCCCATCAATCTCTCCAGGGCTGATCAGCGCGCCCGCGGTTTGGCGCCTCGCCCAAACTCAGATCTCGCGCCGTACGTCCATCAGTACAGCGATGAACTCAACAGGTGGATGGCGAAATGTCTGGAATTCATGGCGCGCAGGCGGCCGTCTGCTGATCGTCTGGTGCGCGGCATGGGGACTATTGCGCGCGGGATGCTGAAGAAGATGGGCGGTCAGCCGGCACTGACCGACATCGACATAGAATACGAGTAGGCGCAGGTGATGGGTGGGTGGAGTTGGCGTTTCCTTGGATTTTGGAGTTTGGTGACCAGTGATACCCCATCTCTTCTTGGTAGCCAAGTCCTCATTGATTTTTGTCTCCTTCCAAGGTCTTCTCTTGTGCATTGATATGACGGGTTCAACGTGTGATGAAGTGGTGGAATCGGCGAGTAATTGAATATTTGATACCTACGCTTAGCTGCACGATTGTTTCAGTCCCCTTTATGATGTTTTAGGGAAATAGAATTCCTTGTAGCTATCATACGGTACCGAGAAGATAGTTGGGAAAGGGCCGTCCGCGTGGGCTATATTCAAGGGGTCGTTGTTAAATCTGCCTCCAAATCCTCACGATTTGAAGCTTTTCCCATCCAGCCTGTTTTCCACTCGCTCCCACAGTTTCTGCCATCCAACCTGCACCCCAGTCCCTGATGCGTTGCTTGACTATCTCGGGCTTATTTTGAGCACATAGCAGAAGATAAGCCACGCCTCTTTTGGGATCGAGGATGTCCGGAACCTGTTCGAGCATGCGATTGGTAACAACCATGCCATCTTCTCCTCCTGCATAGGAAAGCTCCAGAAGATATGAGTCCTGCTCGAAAGATGTTTTTTGCTTGCCAGCGGGAAGAACATTGTAGTCGTTGTGTCGTGAAAAGTCAGGTAGTTCAGCTGGTACATAGGGTGGATTGAAGATGAAAACATCGATAGAGTGCGGGCGAATCGATGTTGCAAGGTCGCCATTGACTACATCCAAGAATACCGAGCGACCATCGGTGCGTTCGTTTATGGCTGTCTGCACGGTTTGGGCAGCTGCCTTGGAGGCGAAGCTGTTTATGTCAGTACCCAGAGTCAGTACGTCATTGCGACCAAATATCGTGTTCGCATTTGCGGCGACAAAGGCCAGTACTACGCCTGAGCCGACTCCCACCTCGAGGACTAATGGCGGGGCATTCGATTCCTTGTCAAACCGTCTTTGCAGGAATGCGGTCTCTGAAGCTGAGGAAACAGTATCCAAGAGCAGGAAGGAGTCTTCAGCTGGCTCATAGACATGATCGAAGCATACGTGGGTCGTAGACGGAGTCGGCAGCATAGCTGGGATATGTGAGGTTGAAGTATGTGGGATCGGAGGTCGTCGAAAATATCCAATGAGAATGCGTGGGACTGATTAGTAATGCCGAGGTTCTTGATGCTCCCTGCCATTCGTCGCCATCTCGATTTCATCACCACTCTCTCGCATCCATCGCAATCCATCATTTACTGTAAATTGCAAACATGAGGGTGTTCGCTCGTCTTTTGGCCACTGCTACAGATGCGGGTGCATCGAAACCTTTCCGACCAGCTCCAATGGCGCTTCTCCCTCCAATTCCTCTGTACCGCCGGCTGCTCCGAGCGCACCGAAAGAGGCTTGGAATTGAGGAACGGCTTCTGGGAGACATGTATGTGAAGGCTGAATTCAGGGCCCATAAAGACATTGACAATCCCGTGCAAATTGTATGATTCGAGGTCTACCAAACATGCCAAGACTCTCTGTACTGACGCGTCATAGATTGGATTCCTCAGTGAATGGCAGCTCTATGCCCAGGCTTTGGAAGGTGATTCATGGAAAGAGGCGAAAATGGACAAGACCAAGATTGACAAAATGAGCGGTAAGTCTTGTACCTTGCATTGATTTCTGTCTGCCAGTAGAAATAAACTTTCTCGTGCATCCGTCGCTAACACGATCCAGACCAACAAATCGGCCAACTCTATGAGCTTATGCAGGCAATCCGAAAACAGGAATTGGAAGATGCGGATGCCGATGTGGGCCCAGAAAAGGGACCCAAACAGTGAAGTACCGCATGTGAATCCCTGCGCGTGTTGGCCAAACACCGCTCACTTGTCAAGAGTCGCATGTCACCATCTAGATACCAACCCTGACGGACGATCAGCTCGTTGAACGTTTGGGAACCTATTGTGAATCCCGGGATCTTCACCTATCTCCCTGGACCTCGTACATAAAATCTTCAGGCATGTTCAAATCAATTTTACCTTTTTTTGCTCTCTCCAAGCTTGGTCGTTCGTTTCTATCGTCCCAGTCTCTACTACGTCCGGATACGAAGCCAACATATAGAGCCCGAACGATCGTATAAAGTCTGAGGCTTGCATCGATCCGACCGCTTCCAGCAAGCTCAAGTTTGAGAATCGAACTACTCCAAAGAGTCGGACAAGGTTCTTCAGACCAAGTGGAAGCAGCTTCTCCAACAAACGGCCAGAATGTGTTGGTGCACACACTACGACTCGCCAACCTGCGGCCACTCCTGGATCTCCATGACCCACGCATGCGGCTTCTGTCGGGACTTTCTCAACTGTCTTAATCACCAGATCATCCAGGTGCTTATAGCGCCCGCCTATGTCTGCCCTCGATGTAACTGCGGGTTTTCCGACTCCGAAACCATCAAGATGATTGCTGGACCATGGGGCTGTAACCAGATGATCCGGGGACACTGCGGAGGCAACCAAGTAATCCCAGGCCAGTGGGGGAACGCTCAACTCCATCCGAACAACTGGGGCGCACAGCCAATGATGCCAGGAAACTGGGGAGGAAACCAGGCACTTCCAGGCCAGTGGGGGAACGCTCAACCGGCGCAGCCAATGATGCCAGGAAACTGGGGTGGCAACCAGCAGCAGCTCGGTGGTAACGTGCCATGTGTTGGAAACGAGCTCGTGCCAAGCCCGGGTATGGGAGGCGGGAATCAGATGGCACTGGGTAGGAATGCGCCTCTGCTGGGAAACGAAATCATAGGCAGCCCCTTTATGGGCGGAGGGCCCGGACTCGTCGACAACGGCTGGGACGATCCGATGACGGGACGGTTTGGGGGATTTGGAGGCTGGGAAAGGAGAAGACACAGGAGGAGAGACTCGTGGTACCGCGAATACCGCCGGTCCAGCCACCCGCGAGTAGGCTGTACCGTCATGTGAGGTGCACCTCCCGGCGATCACCGGTGCGTGTCTATGCGCCGGGGGCCTGCGTGCGGATTCTTATCATCTGACCCTGCGCGTAAGATTAGCGATGGATTGGGCGACCGAAGAAGATTTGCTCGCGAGATGGAAGGGGGAGAATGGAGAAAGCGGGCTGTCTTGTGGTGCTGGGGTGATCAGGGGGGCACTATGAGGAGGTGGCTAGGGGAGAGGGGAGCAGCCTCCGTCCCATAATTGAAGCAAATGTCCATGACCTTCAAATGCATGCTGCTAATCACGGGCGGGCCGTTAATATGGCGGGAATTCGAGGTGGTGCGCGCAGCCAATGGCACGCCCTCCCCGGTCGGGACTTTGGCCAGTCTCTGCCGACCAGCCCCGCGAACGAAACCTCAGACACGTCAGGAAGCGTGCAGTGCTTTGCCCAAGTGCTCCGCTGCTCCACCTGCGCTCTCCCCGCTAGACTGACGGCGCCTCCTTGTACGAGGCAGAAACTTTTCCCCAAGCGCGACGTTGCATTCCACCTGCTCCCCTCCGACCACCAGCTAGGCTCCCTAAGCTCCCTAGGCTCCCTAGGCTCCCGCGGGGTCGTGCAGCAGGACGTCACCGATAAACAGCTCAATTCCGCCGAAGCAACAAGCCCTCCCAGCTCCCCAGCACCCATTCCAGCACAGAGGACGCCTTCTTGCACGCCCACGACGCTACCCGACCAGAAACCATGGCGAGCTTCATCGAGAACCTGTGGATGTCCGTCTTCACGCCGGGCCCGACGCCGACGCTGCTGATTGCGACCAACGCCAGCTTCGCAGCCCTGCAGCTGCTGTTCTTCGCGCTGCTGCTGGCCACGTACAGCATACACTTTGTCATCCTCTCGGTGCTCTGCGGAGGCCTGTGGTGGGCCATCAACTGGTTCGCGGCTGAGATCCGCGCGGCGCAGGCGGCCGAGGAGGAGGCCAAGCGCATCCGCGAAGCCAGGCGCGAGAAAGAGAAGGGGAGGGGCGGGCCGGCCAGCGACGGCGAGGCCATGGACACGGGCGACGACACCGAGGTGGACACGGTGGTGGAGAAGACGCAGAAGCCAAAGGCGAAGCCCCCCGCCCGCACGGCGCGTCCCGAGACGCAGAGCACAGTCTTCGTCGACCGGCCTTCCCAGGGCGCCCGAGAGGCCACGCCGGTGCAGGCTGCGAGTGGCCCAGCATCGGCGAGCACCACGGGCGCAGCGGCACGCCTGGCGCCCGCCGCGGAGGATGCCATGAAGATGCGCAAGAGCCTGGGGGAGTCGACGGGCGAGCTGAGCACGGATAGCGAGTGGGAGAAGCTGTCGCAGGACTCGGGCGACAGATGAAGGGCTGGGCTGGGCTGGGCTGGCCAGCCGTGGATACCCAAGCAGCAGCCCCCTTAGACGCGTTCGGCCTGTAGCTCCGGTCCGCACTGCAGTTATCTACTAGATGTTCTCTTCAAAGATGCCGTCCCATGCACTGACACGTGACGACGCGTGTTCTCCACGCCCGGCTGGGAGTGCGGCCTGGGGCCCGGATGGTGCAACGCCAGCGGCGTGCAGGGCCAGAAGCAACGGCAGGCAGGCCGATTAGAGTTGCTCCTGGGCACCCCCGCGGCGAATCGAGGTGCTGGAGCCCGCCAGAAAGGCGGAGAAGGCGGGCTGCAAGGTTCGGGTGCTCGTTGGTGATGCCTAAGCTTGTTTGGCCGCCACAGCCCCCTGCCTTGCCGGACGCTGCCCCGCGATGATGTACGCAGCCCGCCCGCCTGCAGGCCGCCATCCATCACAGTGCCCAGGCACTCGAAACAACCACCACAATCACTCCCGCTGCGCTCATCACACGAATGAAACAGCCCTGCTTGCCCCCACGCCAGACCCAGCGCCAGAGCCGGTAAAGGCTGCGGCCCCCTATTATGAGCGCCCTCCTCCAAGACGCCCGCACCCGCCTCCCTCCCGCCATCCGCCGACCCAACACCACCAGCCATGGCTTCGCTCGGTGCGCCGCTGAGCGTGCAGGAGCTCACCAAGCAGGCCGAAAACTACCACTACAATGCCTTCATCCCGCTGCAGAGCTGGCTGCGCACCGCGAAAACGATGCAGAAGGAGGTACGTTGTCCGTCCGCCGCCGCCGCATGTTGCGCATCGCCGGTCCAGCTCCACTAACTCGCTCCACCTGCAGGCCCAGGTCTACCAAGCAGAAGGCGATGATGCGCAGACATATCTGCTCCTATACCGCCATGCGAACCTCGTCCTGGATCACCTCATGAAGCACCCGGACCGAAACAAGCCTGAGAACAAGAAGGCGCTCAATGCTGCGACCGTTGCCGTCTACGGCGATCTAGAAAAGCTCGAGGTCCTCAAGCCGCGCATCGCAAAGCGCCATGCTGAGTATCAGGAGCGGCGCCAGGCCCAATTGAAGGCTCTCGAGGCCCTAGAAGGCAAGGGTGCCAACGTGCGGGCGCTGTCGCGTGAGCTCGATGGCCTGTCGCTGGACAATAAGACATCTCGGAGGAGGTCCAACGAGAAGTCGATGCTCGATGCCGAAGGCAACCAGTCGCTGGCGGCCAGGCTAGCACAAAGGGAGGTCCGCCGAAGGGATACCGCACGGAGGAGTACAGTGCAGGGCGGCATCTCGGATGAGCAAGAGCAGGAGCGGCGCACTGGGGGCATGTGGGGAGACTGGGAAAGCGAGCTGCAGCAGACCAACGAGCCGGAGGACGATTTGTCAAGCCAGCTGCAAGAGGTTGCCCGCATGCAACAGAATGGCCAGTTGCCGCCAAATACCTCTGTAAGTCTACACTTGCGCCGGGCCAGAACTCTTACTGATGTTTATAGCGGCGCATGTCTATGCAAGGTCCTTCTCCATACCACTACCCTTCAGTGCCACACCAGTCCCAAGAGCGTTGGGTACATCCAGAACCGGGACCGCGGATTCCAGGCGCAGCTCCGAGCAGACCTCCAAAAGAAGCAATCCGCCGGCCGTCTGACGCTGCTTCTCGTCCGCCAGTTCTACCTCCAAAGCCGCCCAAGACACCCACTTCCGTGCCCCTATTCGAGCAGCCCCGGCCCCCTCCCATCCCTGGAAAGTATTCAGACGCACCGCCTTCGGGGCCACCGATACCCAGCAAAGTGCCTCAGCCAGCACGCCCACCCGCAACACCATCTCCCGATACTGATCTTGACGAGTTTACCTTTAAACCCGCTGCCTACCTCGAAAATGGCAATCCGCTACGCACCGTCTTTCTTCCTTCTCAACTCCGCAAACAATTCCTCAGTGCTGCCGCTAGGAATACCCATATGAACCTCGAAACATGCGGCATCCTCTGTGGAATCTTGAAATCCAACGCCTTATTCATCACCCGACTCCTGATCCCCGAGCAGACCAGCACGTCGGATACTTGTGAAACAATCAACGAGCACGAGATATTCGATTACTGCGACAAGGAGGAGTTGATGGTGCTCGGATGGATACACACGCATCCGACGCAGACGTGCTTCATGAGCAGCCGAGATCTCCACACGCACGTTGGATATCAAGTCATGATGCCAGAGAGCATTGCGATCGTCTGTGCACCAAGCAAACAGCCCAGGTATGCTCTCCCCCCCTCCCTCTCCCCACTTTTACTCGGAAGGGAAGCTAATTGTCGAACAGCTGGGGCTGTTTCCGTCTCACTGACCCGCCCGGCAAGCAGGCGATCCTCAACTGCAGCCAGCCGGGCATCTTCCACCCACACCACGTGGAGAACATATACACCGAAGCCTTGAAACCGGGGCACGTCGTCGAACTGACGAATGCTCCGCTGGAGGTCATAGACATGCGGCCCAAGAAGTAAGGCCATGTTTCAGCATGCCTGGTTTCGTTTCACGACTTGAGCAATTTTGGGAGGCGCGGGATGGAAATAGACTTGGGCCACGGGATACGAGTGCATGACGGCGTGAGGGACTATTGGAACATATATATAGCTTGCATGGGATCGGAGCTGGAACTCTTGCATAGCGAGGCGTTCGTTGGGGTGGTTCATCTGGAGCTTACATGTACGCGGGCAGTGGCCGACAGACGTAGACGGCATGCCCGTATAGCGGCAATTGCAAGGCGGGCGCGAAGTAGCCCAGCGCGATCCATGCTCGCCAGGCCAAGGTCGAAGTGCAACGTGTATCCATCATGGCATGATGCTGGTTGCGGTTAGTGGCCCGTCCTAACCGCTGCCGCCCAGGAACGTTTACGTAGGGAGCGACGCCAAGCTGTGGCTGCGGTGAGCCCCGCGCCATAATTGCAGTTCATCCAACATCCGTAGCCAGCCCATCCACCCTCACCCAGCTATACTCGCCGCCGTGCCTGCCGCTAGCTTTTAGCTCACCCCTGCTCTCTGATCACCCAGCCCTGCGTGTCGCCGCGGCGTAGATGGAGGCAGCGTCCGCGCGAATGGCGGCCCGAGACCGATATGGCGGATTCGGCGAGCCTCCCACGTCGCAGCTGCAGCGCTTCATATGTACGGAGCTCCGTGTACCCTCAGAGAGGTCGGCCACATACTAAAAAACGCCTAGTAAACGCTTGCGACCCGCAAAACTTCGAGCCGAACCTCGCGCTGAACCTCGAGATCACCGACCTGATCAACTCAAAGAAGGGCTCCGCGTAGGCACCCACCGTCCCCGTCCCGCACACCACCGCCCTCCGCTGACCTGCTATCCCAGCCCGCGCGAAGCCGCCGTGACAATCGTACACTACGTCAACCACCGCAACCAAAATGTTGCGCTCCTCGCGCTCAATGTACGCCGGCAGCCTCCGCCATGCCTGTCCCCGCCCCCACCGTCCGCATAGCTCACCCATTGTACAGCTCCTCGACATTTGCGTCAAAAACTGCGGATACCCGTTCCAGCTCCAGATCAGTACCAAAGAGTTCCTCAACGAGCTGGTCCGCCGCTTCCCCGAGCGCCCGCCTGTGCACCCGTCGCGCGTGCAGAACCGCATCCTCGAGCTGATAGAGGAGTGGCGGCAGACGATATGTCAGACGTCGCGCTACAAGGAGGACCTGGGTTTTGTCCGGGACATGCACCGGCTGCTCAGTTACAAGGGCTACATGTTCCCTGAGGTGCGCAAGGAGGATGCGGCTGTGCTGAACCCAAGTGATGTAGGTCTTGGTTTGCGGTATACCTGCGCGAGCGATTGCTGACACTAGACCAGAACTTGAGGTCGGCGGAGGAGATGGAGGAAGAAGAGCGCGAGGCCCAGTCTGCGAAGCTCCAGGAGCTGATTCGTCGTGGTGGGCCGCAGGACCTGCAGGAGGCTAATAAACTGATGAAGGTCATGGCGGGCTATGACACGCGGAACAAGACGGATTGGCGCGCAAAGGCCGCCGAGGAGGTGGGCCGAATCCAACAGAAGGCGCGGATACTGGAGGAAATGCTCCAGGGGCAGCAGCCTGGAGACCAGGCCAAGGAGGGCGATGTTTTTGAGGTGTGTAGCTCTGCATATCCCTGTAGTGGGATACTAACATTACCCAGGAACTCGCCAATGCCCTCCAGAGCGCCCAGCCGAAGATTCAGAAAATGTGCGAGGAGGATTCCCAGGACCACGAGGCGGTCGCGAAGTTGCTTGAGATCAACGATAGCATACACCGGACAATAGAGCGGTACAAGCTGTTCAAGAAGGGCGACATTGAGGCAGCGAACAAGATTCCCAAGGGTACGCTGGGTACGAGTGGTGCTGGCGTGTCCAAGGGCGCGGACAACACACTGAACCTCATCGATTTTGGAGACCCGGAACCGGCGCCAGCTCCGGCCGAGTCGTCATCTGCGGGACCTGCACCGCCTGCGCAAAAGGCGAATACCCTGGAAGACGATCTTTTGGGACTGTCATTAGGCGGTCCCAGCTATGGTCAGTCCGGAGATATCTCTCTGGGCGGCTCCAACGGCTCAGGTATGCATTTTTGGGGTTTTGATGTGACTTGTCTAATTTGCTATAGTACTTGGACTGTCAGGCGCCGGCGTCCCTCAGCAGCAACAGACTTCCAACCAGGCCATCACTGCGCTCTTCAACTCGGGGCCTCCATCCCAAGTATCCTCGCCTCCTCCGCCTCCATTCATTTCGCAGCCTCCTCCCCAGGCGGCTCGCTCCACTCCAGACCCGTTTGCCGCATTGGCCTCCCCTGCACCGCGACAGGCTTCCCCGTTCCAATTCCAACAGTCTATTAAGCCCCAATCAACAGGATCGTCGGCTATCGACCTACTGGGAGGAGGACCTGCCCCTGCCGCTCCCTCCAACCTCGCTCAGAGCACCACTAGCGCCGCCAACGACGACGACGAGTGGACATTTGCATCCTCAGTTCCCGACATGAGCAAGGAGATTACCGTCACCAACTCAAATATCAACGTCATTTTCAAGATTTCGCGCGAATCAGACACTACCCTGCTGATCAACTCGCGAATATCCAACAACACCGCGCTCCCGATTTCCGAGTTGACGTTCCAGGTGGCAGCCTCCAAGGTAACCCTTCCCCAGCACCATATCGTTGAAAGTAAAGTAAACTGACAGCCCCAGGGCGCCCAACTCCAGCTCGAACCCCAATCCAGCGTAACCCTCTCGCCCCAGCAGAAAGCGGGCATCACGCAGAACATTCGATTAAACGGCGTGCAGCGAGGAAACGGCTCCAGCGTCAAGATGAGGTGGAAAACGGCATACTCGGTGGGCGGGCAGCGGAAAGAGGAAATGGGTGAGATTCCCAGTCTCGGCGTTTCGTAGAGTCGATGATGGTGTTGCAAATGGGAATGGATATGGATATGGGAATGGCAAAGCGATAAAACGAGTGGCTCTCTGCGTTCTTGGTCTTGTGCATTTTAGCGCCTGCGGGGATGGGGAGGGGGGGAGTGCCTAGAGGGGTGTGAATGGGCTTGTGTAGGACTTTGAGGTGGTAGGACGCGCAGAGCGAATAGATTGGATTGCCAGATGGCTTTCCGTGGGTTAAGACATCTTTCGATGGTAGTTTGGAGGTGGGAGTATGGGATGTGACGTGACGTGACTGAGCACGCCTGCTCCATGTGTGATGTGTATGGTATGGTATGGTATATTCCCCCATCTCCCGCATGTCTCCAGGTCTCCCACTTGCTCCCCAAGAAAGAAAAAAAAAGAGCGAGGAGTAAAAAACAAAAGTGAAACTATCCCGCCTTACGATTTGGCGCTTTCAGACTCGCACTCGAAAATGTCGCCTTGTACTTGTTGCTCCCACTGCCGCTCCCGCTCCCACTCCCGCTGCCCCTCTCCAGCGCCTTTTGCCTCTCCTTGCCCACAATGCCGGTCCTGTCCGTGACGGGCTGCGCGGCCATGAAGCTGTCGAATTCATCGTCATCGTCGGGGACGCCTTCAGACGAGTCGTCGTCTTTGTCATCGGCGGCGGTGGGGGTAGGTTCGGTCCTGGGGATGCGCTGGGGTTGGGGTTTGGCGTCGGCGTTGGCGTCGTCTTCGTCGTCTTCGGCAGCATCTACACCTTTGTCCTTGGGCGTTGGGTTGGCGAAGGGTTTGGAAGCGAGAACGCGCCTGCGCAGCTCTGCCATTTCTTCCTCATCGTCCGAGTCTGGGGGTAAATCGTAGGGGTTCCTAGGGTCGATTTCGCCCTCTTCATCCTCGTCCTCATCTTCGCTGCCATTTTTCTTTTTCTTCTTCCCTTCCCCATCTTCGTCGTCTTCATCGTCGTCTTCACTATCCGAATCCCCTCCAACAGGCATCCTGTTAACATTCCCGCCTGCCCACACATCCCCTTCAGCATCCGCATCCTTCTCCCTGCTCTCCACCCATTCCCTCTCGATCTTCTCCAACCACACCTCCTCCGCCTTCTTCACCTCCTCCTCATCCTTGCACTGCGCATATCTCTTCAACAACCTCCCATTAATCTCCAAAAACGCATCCCCATAGCTAAAGCTCGCCAGGACCTGCTGCGCCCAGTCCTCATGCCCGCAAATAAAGTATGTCGCCGCGAGCGCCTCGACACAATTAAGCCTCCAGGGCCTCCCATAGTTTGTCTGATTGGCGGCCACCAGGTACGGCAGCAGGCGCTCGCACTTGCCGCCTATGCGGTTGAACGGCACCTCGTCGATGCGGTTCCAGCTCGCCTCTACGACGGCGGCGCCGTGCTGGTCCAGCACCTCGCGGTCAGCGGGGGATAGGATCTTCTTGGCTTTCGGGGACACGACGATGCCGGCGGATTTTTGGCCGACGTGCAGTTCCCGCATCAGGCCGAGGCGGATGAGCTTCTTGCCCGAGCACCGCTTCGCGTCGCAGTGGCCCAGGTCCCAGCATGCGGCTTTGAAGGCGGGTCGGGTGGAGCGCGGGGTCGAATCGTCGTCGGAGTCGCCGCCATTGTTGTGGCGGGGAGGGCCGCGGGTGCGGGGCGCGTTGGAGTATTTTTTGCCGGATTTGTCCTTTTTGTGGCGGACCATTTTGGTGTTTTGGCTTGGTAATTGCTGCTCCTGGGGATCGCTTTGGTAGTTCGTGCCGGTATTGGTGTGGATTGCGCGAGGTTGTTGTGTGGGGGCTGTACTGTTTGGGATTGAGGTCAGACTCGGGGTTGAGTAGTGGAATGGAAATTTTGGAGGGGCAAAAGTATACGGGAGCATTTATCGATAAGGGTCTGGTTGCTTAGTCACAGCTGTCATCCATCCCATCAGCACATCGACAAGCCATTGGCTTCGAACTTGATTTTCATTCTGCTTGAGTGATTCTTGACTCAATTGATAATAGTTTCTTTCTTCCCTGAACAACAGCTGTAATTGAGAAAGTTGAAAAAGGGTATTTACAAACTTTTGTCTCCGTTCTCCGCCACCCACCCAACCTTCCTGGAGATGATTAGAATGAAATTAGAGATACTCTTACACATTTCTAACATTAGAAGCGATCCCCAAACGGAGCTTTCGATCAGAACATCAAAGAATACGCATTCCTCACTGCAGGTCCACACTCAACTACGACCACCTACTGCGCACCCCGCCTCATTCTCCTCTTCGCCCCCTCATTGGCCTTGGCCATAGGTAGCTTCTCGTCCCCCTTCTTCTTGGGGATGCGTAGGGGATGGGCTTCGGTGTTGAAGACGTAGTCGTCCAGACTCAGGACACTGGGTTCGCTGAAGACGAGGTAGAAATATTTGAGTGTTTCAGCCATCCAGAAACTCTGTCTTCGTATTAGTCTCGACAACTATCACATGTGGTTTGAGAGAGGGCCAAGGCGCCAGGCATGAACGAAAAGCTTCTAGAGGGGCAGGGAGTAGGTGGTTGTAACTAGTGGATGATGTGAAGACTTACCTCCATTGAATCCGTCTTGGGTGGATTCTCATTCGAAACATCCATCAGCGCTGCATTGCCGATATCCGTATCCGTGTGCTTCAACACCGCCGTGTACATGTCCCAAGCCGCTGCCTGCCACCGCTGCTCGCCAGAAATGCGATACATGATGAACACGCTCTCAATGGCTTCGGGCCTCAGGACGTACCTGCGGTCATCGATGGACGTGTACCCTTCAGGGAGTCGCAAGTTTGCAATGTTCTGCTGCGGGTCCTTGTTCTTTTGCTGGGAAGCCGCGCGCTCAACCTCCGCTTTCCATACCGAGGCATCCCACGTGCACGTCGTGGTATTGGGGCACGCGAGTAAGTGCCCAACCTCGGGCATGATGCCGGACGGCGATGACTTGTATGCCCAGACGCACGTGTCCGTCAACTTCCTGCCGATAGTCACATGCTCGTCGTCGTCAAACATCTTGCCACCGAGCGCAAACATGCCGCCCGCATAGCACGCCAGGTGCTGGATCTCGGGGGTCAGCGTAATGGCGCCGTTCTCGCCGGCCCGCACAAAGCCAGTCATCAGCATGTCGGCATTCGACGGTGTCGACGGGCGGTACATTGTGTGCTTGGCGGCAGCCGACATTGCCTTCTTGTATAGTTTCTCGTAGATGGGATCGCGGCCACCGAGCAGGGCGTGCGTCTTGGCTAGGTATTCGTACGTCGAGTCAGCCATTGCGGCGAGCGTGAAGCCCGTATCGCGCGTAAAGTCTGGCTTGCGTGCGTTGACAACGATCGGCCACAGTCCAGGGATCTTGGTGACGTCCTGCTGCTTGTCGAAGACATGGGTCACGCGGGTGATGGCGTCGTACCATTTCGGGTCTCCCGTGAGCTGGGAGAGGCGTGAGAATTCGAGCGTAAGGGAGCCTATTTCTGCAACAAGAACTTGCTCATCGGCGGCCTGGGCAACACCTTCGCCGGCCTTGTGGAAGGCCCAGCGCGTGACGGGAAGGTGGTTGGGCGTGTCGAAGGCGTGGTACAGCATCTCGCCGACCTCCTTGGCCTTGGTGAGCAGGCGCTCGTCGCCACTGAGCTCGTAGGCAGCTAGCAGTCCTCCCAGGTGCCGGATGTTGGTCTCGAACACGTTGATCTTTTCCATGGGCGTGAAACCGAAGTTGATGTTTTCCACGTCCTTGATAGCCGACGTGAATTCTTCCTTGAAGCCCATGATCCACAGCGTGTCCAGCGCATCGATGAGCGTGGCCGCCCACCCGCCAAACGGGTCCTTGCCCTCGCCGCTGATGGGGGCCATCTCATCGTGCATCCACGCCTTGGCGCGGTAGTTCTTCCAGCACTTGAGAAACTGCTTCTTAATCTCCTCTTGCCTCTTTTCACGAATGTTCTTCGCCGTAGGGTCCTCCTCTTTGAATTGGTGCTGGATGCGCGGCAGCGGGATGGGTGCGCCCGTGGGGAGCTGCACCATGGAGCCTACGGCATGCTTCATGGGGATTTTGGCCCAGTCGTACGAGTTTGGCGGTGGAGCAGGGGCGCCCTGCTGTTTAGAGGGCTGCTTAGGCTTGCCATGCTGGTCGAGGGAGGGCTGTTCGTAGGGGAAGCTCAGCGAGTATAGGGCATAGAGGACGAAGGCGGCGATGGCCATGTAAACGCCATAGCGGCGGATGAGAGCCATTGCGGGATTACAGACAGTCGAGTCGAGGAGCGAGGAACATGAGGAGGGGCTCGGGATTAGGGAAAAAAAGGAAAGCTGTGCTACGAGAAGCCCGCGGCGGCCGCAACTCTGCGCATGTCCCCGGCGCAGTCGAGATGCTATTGGAAAGATTGCCTGGACCGACGCTGATGTTGCCCTGGGGGCCCTGCCAAGACCGGAACCCGGCAACCAATGGACCCCTGAAATGCGGCATACTGCGGCGACTCCAGCTGCGATTCCGAGGCGGGCACCAGGAGTCGTCTTGATGCCCGAGGGTTACCGAGGGGAGATGCGGAGCTTTTCTACGTGTCGAGGGGGAAAAACAAAGGGCTCACGGCAGAGATGACGTAGCGGCAGCCCCAAGGTACTCGGTGTCACAACGGTCCGCAGCCACCCTGAGCCTTGCAACCGACGGCTGGCCTCTGCATGTTACCAGGTGCTATGGCTTGGGTAGGTACCGTGTTGCATGGGCATGGGACCTGTACGTCTGTAGCACTTTTCTTGGCTCCTGGCTCCAGCAACTTGCGCTCAAAACACTGTCTTTATAGGCACGTATGTCCGAGGTATCCGCAGCAAGGAGGATATGAATACTGCCTCCTGCCTTTTTGCCTAGAGAATCGATATCCATAGTCGTCGGCCAAGGTGAGTGCTGCCGAGTCGAGAGGTCGGCCAGAGGCACCAACACCGGGACGATTGGGAGGTTCCCGTCCCGTGTCGGCAGAGATGATTTGGGCCACAAAGATAGGAGCGATTGTGGCCTGAGGCTTTCATCAAAACTACTCTGCGGATTCTTCGCGTTGCTTGACCCCGCTCGCTTGGAAGACAGCACTCCAGGATGATGTGCCAGGGACGCGCAGTCATGTGAGGACCCGCTTCCGCGATCTTCCTCGAAGCTCCGACCTTCTGGCGCTGGAAACCCTCGACCACGACACCACACCATGCCTCACGTCGAAGTTCTCCCCAACAGCGCTGCGGCCATTGCGCCTGGCTGGACCTATGTCGTCGACACCGGCTATGACCCGTCCAAGGTCGCCATCAACCCCAAGGACCGAAAACGTGCTGCTGCGCGTCCCGGAGGCCCCAGAGGCGAGAATGAGCTCTCGGCCCGGCAGCAGACGGCCATTGCGCGCCGCATCGCAGAGCTGGAGAGAGACAACGATCCCAAGCAAAGCATTCCGGTGCCGGGAAAGAACAGTAGGCATCTCGCATGGGGGGTGAAGGGCGCCACTGACGCTAGTGCAGCAATACCAAAGACCCAGAATGCGCGCAGAATCATCCAATACCAGCGCCAAATCAAGCACTGGCTCGACGATGAAGAAGCACAGCTAGCCCTCCAGCAACAGGCCCCCCCGCCTCGAGCAGGCGCCTCGGCATCACGCGCCGCCGCCCTACCAAACCGGAGAACGAGCACCATGCCCTCTGTGCCCGCCACGCCATCCGAGGCCACTCCTGGACCAACCGTCCCAGACGCTTCCAGGCCCGCACAATCCAGTGGTCTGAGCGGAATCCTCGATGAAGAGGAGGCCCTCCTTTCCATTGACAGCTCCATGCCACCACCCATCAATCCTGCCGAGCTTGAGGCCCTACTTTCTGCTCCGCCCTTGCCATACGCAGCATCACATGCCGCACCGCCACCTGCGAACGGTCCTCCACAGCGCCATTTCTGCGACAACTGCGGTTACTGGGGCAAGATCAAGTGTCGCAAGTGCGGAGCTAGGGTCTGTGGGTTGGAGTGTAAAGAGGCACACGAGGCAACAAGGTGTTTGAAATGGGCATGATGGATCCAACGAGCTTCGGTTTTTTACGGGCGTCTGGGCAAGAGAACGGGAGAATTGAGAATCGGTCGCATTATACCCCTATTGATATCTACGAATCAAAACTTACGATCCTAGTCGACCCTGTTCCATCATATCCGGTTTCCTTAAAAGTCAAAGGTTTGGCCCACCAGCTTTTCGCTCAGTTTCCACAGTTTCTCGGCATCTTCCAGGCTTGTCGCCGTTGGCCATGGCTCTGCGATGTTGGCATCTTCCAAGTATGCACCATTGTGCCCTAAAACACCTGTTAGCTCGACCCTCTTACCGAATAAAGTGAGCTTACCGTCAAGTCGGGGATCGAAGGCAGCAACTACGTTTGTCGAGGTGAACGAATCGATGTCTTTGACGTCAAACGTAACCTCTTCCCCATCCTTTAGGGCGCCGATTTCGATGTCTCGTGCTTCTGCATTGCCAGTCAAGAACTGCTCAATCTTAAAATCTCTTGGGGGCACTTGACTCACTCAATTCATCAAAGTCTGCCTGTTGAATGTCTGGGGACAGTCCTGTGCCAAAAAACACTCCTGGATGTAAGCTATATGCTCGCAGACCTTTAGATCCCAACTTCTGGGCCAGGGCTTTCGAGTACAGGATATTTGCGGCCTTGCTTTGTCCATACGCCTCCCATCGCTTGTATACTTTTCCATCCTGAAAGTTCCAGTCTTCAAAACGAACAGGACCCAATCTATGGCCGCTGCTGCTCACATTGACAACGCGAGGAGATTTGGATGCCAGGACCTTTGGCATTATAAGGTTGGTGAAGAGAAAGTGTCCGATGTGGTTGCCACCAAATTGCAGCTCAATGCCTTCTTTCGTCTTTGCGTGTGGCCCCGCCATGAGTCCCGCGCTGTTGACTACAACGTCGATGTGATCTTCTGGATAGGTTAGGACTTCCTTTGCAGCCTCCCGAATTTGCTCCTGAGAGGCCAAATCCAGTGAGAGGAGACGCGTTTCTACGTCTGCACTGTCTGGGTTGGATGCGATCTTGTCCGCTGTGGCTTGTAGCTTGGCCGGCGATCGACCTGCGAGGATGAGCAACGCAGGTTTGTGCTTCGAAATATATTCCACAAATGCTGCTCCAAGGCCTCCTGGACTGACACCTGTAGTCAAGACAATTTTACCAGCAATGTGCGAGGCGTTGTCTGCGGCGATGCCAGACGCCGTTGCATTTTGGCGGTTGTACGGTAGCGGTGACGACATAGTGAATTGTTCGGTATGATGAAAAGACGCAATCTTAGGGACTGGATATCTGATGCGATTCCAACATCTAAGGGGAGGCGTCGAAGTAAATTTATATCCTCTTGCCGCTCGTCACCCTCCCCAAAAACTTTGCGCTTGCGAAAATATCCACTCTTCTTGGAGGATCAGCTCTGCAGATAGCTTATGCCATAGTCAGCACACGACCCTTCTCCAAGCCCCAGTGAACCCTGCTCTTTACTACAAAAAGGTAACTAGTGGTTCTCTCCATGTGGGCATAGACTGCTTATGTCCGAAAAGACCGCGAGTTCCCGCTAGTTGGCCGATGCAGCCGAGGATCGTTGCGTCGCCACTCCCGAACAACTTCGGGCTGAGTAACGTCATCGGAGTTTTGAGGCTAACTACGTCTTTAACCCGCCTGGTGGCCTCCACGATGCCTCCCTTTGACTGACGTTACGCCATCATACTCCGGAACCAAACAAATGAGAACGAGGCTATACGCCCTGCACTTAACAAAAGATGTTGTATTGCAGCAGACAGAATTACGAACTCTTGGCGTCTGCCTTCTTCGAATGACTAACTCAACGCCTTCGCAGGAAAATACCACATTCGGCCAAATCAAATGAGTGCTTTAACGTATAGTACTACAGTTCCTGCCGACGCATAGACTTGCGGGTGTCATCTATAGCCATCGGTGTATTTTGCTTCTCTCAGCGCCGTCTTCCCAGCATACTTGGAGTCGATTGAATATTGACGCAAGGCTTCTTCAGATCCAAAATACTTACCAACCTCACCCACAAGTTTTTCCACGGCTATGACCTCATCCTCCCCATCTATTGTTGCCTCTTGCAAAGGCCGAGTCAATCTTTTTAATGTCTTCATCTGGAATTGTATACTGTTGAGTTGATGTTCAATGAGGAATCCCTTGCTTTCAGTAACGTCGTTCACGCTGCTTCCTGTCAGCTTGTTTTTGCATGTTCGATTCCAAGCGACGTACCTGTTGTCATCCTCGCTGTCATATCCATAGCTTTGATATCGGTCATCTTCATCATCTTCATCAGGAAGCGGCTCGTACTTCAAATCTCTCGGCTTGGCGTCTCTACACAATGCGCTCAGGTCCGTTACTCGCTTAGTCATCCTGTCCAACGTCCGTATCGCGGTGCTGCAATACTCCTTTTTGTTTCTGTCGATTTTCCCCGTGTTTTCCAGATTCATCAGGCGGGCCCAAACGAGCAGCTCAAATGACATTCCCCTGACCTGCTCTGAGATTTTCGAAAAAGTCAAGTCTTGGGGATCAGCGGCTTCAACGTCTTCATAAGGCGTACATGCTGATTCAATCTCGGCTAATTTATTCTGCAGCGTGTTGTACTGGAACAGCATCTCCGGCTGTGCGCCTGGCGACCTCGGACTAGCGCTCGGGGTTTTCTTCGTCGTTCTCCTCGCAATCGCTTGCGATGGAGTCTCTTCTTGGTGTATCTGCACCTGTATTTTGGGTTTGGTACGAACGGTGAGCTGTTGGTTTGCCTGTGTAGGCTGCTCCTCCAGAACCAAGTCTTGCAGCCTCCTGGGCTTTTGCTCGCGCACATTGAAATTGCGCGCTGGCTCTTCTATTTTCTCCCCCATCATCTCGTCCGATCGCGACCTTCGGTGTCGTCCTCCTTGGTCGAACGTCGGAACGTATAGGCGATCAGATGGCTGTTGTCGATGAGCCGGATATCGGTCGCGGTATTGCTTCATCTGGCGCTCGCGATCTCGACGATCCCATTGCGCTTTGCTTTCAACGTGGTCCGCATAGCTTCCCGAGCGCGAGCGGTGCAGACCCGGCGCTTGGTCGTAGTCGTCGACTTCGGGGAACTCGGCGGAGCGCGTTGCCTCTGCTTGCATGGCTGGTGCGGCCTTGGTCCGAAAGACTTGGAGGCGCAAAGGTGCAAGGCGTAGAAAGAAGGGGAACACAAGAGAAGTGGGGAGATGGAATGTCCTAAGGAACCTTCTGACCGATTGCTCAGATGATTAGGCATCTTCGCATGGTCGGCGGATTTGGGGGCCGGGGGCTGAGCATTTGGTGTTCAGGCAGCTGCACTGGGGGCCAATCACCCACCACCCCAGCTGATTTCTCGGGTTTTCAGCCTCAGGAATACAGGGTGGAGAGTCCGCCCACAAAACTGATGGAGCTTTCAGCCTGGCCCTCCCCTCCTCTAAATCATTCTTCTGCCTTGTCCTGCATAATTCTGTGCCGCTGTCACAATCTCCCATCCCCCATTCGAGTCACACCCAGCCCGCTACTACTCATGGCTGAGGTCCAGGGTACTATCAGTAGCCTTCGGACCACTGAGCGGCTGCTCAGAGACTTTTCCGAGAGCTGCCAGCAATTCACCACGCTATCGGACCGCTTATTCGACATCAGTGTCGACCTCCACGCCGCGGATTTGTCTCTACAGAATTGGCAGACAAAATACGATGTCCAAGATCGGCGACCTATCGTCTACATGCACGTCCTCTTTGGACGTCCCGGAACCGAACAAATCAAGCGCACCCTCGATGGCCTGAAGGCCGTCGCGAGGACTATACGAGAGGATGTGTGGAAAATCATTGGACGAGCGCTAAGAGCAAAGTTGCTCAACACGCCCGACGACGACTCTCGATATAACAAGGATCTGGTCGAGGACTGCCTCCACACCATTCGCCGGTCTAGACTGCGCTCCCGTGATTTTACCATCAGCGTCCTGCGCAAAGCCGATTACCTGGAAATACGCCTGGACCGCCTGCACCGGAAACTGAGCCTGTTGGAGCGCTACTCGGAACACTATCTCGAGAAAGAACACCCCGATATCTACCAACGCATCAGACGTCTTCCCGGCCGACGAGTGATCCTCAAGATTGGCCACCCAAAACACACCGCTATGCAGGATTCCATCGTCAAGGCCAAAAGTGCGCGCAAAGACGCAGAGCTGCTATACCGCGCCTCGCCCCCAGGGACCAAGAACCTACACATCGGGCTCGCGGTCCCCCAAATTCACCCAAAAGACTTTGCATTCTTGCTAGAGCACCACGGCCTCACTCGCGAGGTGCTCCTCAGCCCCAAGCTCCTCCCTCCCCTAACCGACCCCTCCACTCTGCCCTCTACCATCCCCAAAACCCTGTCCTCCCTCCTCAGACACAAGGATGAAAGCTGCTACATACTGCCCCCAGATGCAAACCCAAAGAACGGCGCCTTCCAGCTCTCCTTCCCCGCCACCCCCCTCCTCACCGACCTCGAACACAAAGACCCCCTTTCCGCCCTCTTGCGTGCCCCCGAAACCGCCTTCTCACCGCAGATCCTGTACCCGCTCGATCGCTGCGCGGTAGCGTGCGGCGTCGCGAGTGCGGCGTTCCGCCTGCTGGGCTCGCCGTGGGCGCCCTTCCTCGAGTGCGGTAACGTGCGCTGGAGGCGCGGCAAAGAGGGTCGCTGGACATGCATGATGCGCGCGGCGGTAGGCGACCAGGGGCTTAAGCGCGGGCTGGAGCGGTGCGAGCGCGAGGCCAGGGAGGGGTTTGGGAGGAGGGACCTGCGAGTTCATACGCAGGTTTTTCGCGCGGGGCTGGTGATGGCGGAGCTGGGGCTCAAACGGGCAGTCTCGTATGTGGATTTCGATGCAGATGCGAAGGTGCCGAGGATCTTTGTTGAGACCAGGCATGAAGGGAGGGGGGGTGGCGGTGACGGCAGGAGTGAGCCGGTCGAGATGGATGCTATGGAGATTGCGGCTGAGGTGGAGAGAGAGACGAATCTACATCTTGCGAACATGGTGTTTTCGTGTTTGGAGGTGTTGCAGGAGAAAGGGACGTTGGCGGGAGACAAAGTCGAGGAGAGATTCTGCAGTGATGTGCTGGAGGAGGTGAAGAAGCTGGAGGAATTAATCAGAGAAGAGGCGACAGGGAGGGAAAAGAGGAAGGATCAGAAGACAAGAGGGCCAGAGGAAAGGTGGGGTAGGAGGGGAGTGTATTGAATGAGTAGATGGTCGGACAGAGATTCAATGTGTAGGATATTTGTAAGAGGGGGAATGCATATGTAGGATGGGTAGGTCACTTATTTGCACTCGTCTACCTTGTCATGGCGGAGAGTTAATCAGGGGCACCTTTTCTTTATGTACCTTTCTTATCTCTCATAGTTTCAGGCATACGTGCATAATCAATGCATGGTAGAGCATGCAAGCATGGGCTATTAGCATATATACTTACCACGTCAACGACTTCAAAGAATCACGTAATCATGTACACAGTCCACACAATCGTCGTGAATATTTAACATGACATTTCATTCGTGAGACACTCCTTCTATCGTAAATTCTATCTGCCCATCCTCTACCTGCTGCCAAAGTTGGGGCCTCCAATTCCCTTCTCTCCAGGGTTGTTCGCTGATGGATCAACGCCAATGTTGGAGTTTCCCGAGTCGCTGGCCACTGGGCGCTCGCCGGGCGCGGGCTGTTCCTTTGCGGCAGGTGCATTGGCAGCGCCGAGGCCATGAGCTAGAGGGGAGTTGGCAGTGAACTTTTGGATAAGATACTGGTAGTGGGGACAGAGGGAGATGGGAGCACGTGATCGCTGTAAAGGGCGCCGAGGGGGAGGTAAGCGTACCCTGAGCGTCTTGCTTTAAAAACTTGTCGCTGGCAGCGTTGGACTGGCCGGGGGTCTTGGATGGTGCCATCTTGCAGTGTATTAAAAAGTATTGAAGGGGTTGAATGTGAATTTGGGATTGAGCGGGTGGTTTGAATTTACGAGTTTAGGTGAACTTGTTTTCATGAAATTTCGGACACGCGACTGTAGGTATTATATATGGAACCCGGTACGAAATAATTAGGCTCCGCATTGGCTCTGATGATAAAGCGATGGGTTTGCCTCAGGGTGATGTGGAGGATACGTCAAGGGGTCCACAATTATCGATCACGGACGTGCTGGAACAATACCGCAAAGTTGACGTGATCCCGGGCTGTGGGGGCGAGAACGAGGGTAATAATATCAGTAGCCAGGTTTGGTAGATGCATTGGTGGTGCTCCCCCAGTCGCGATAGTCGGTTACTTCAATAGCCTGAGCAGCGGCGGCTCTGCTCGTGATTAAGGCCTCGTGCCTAACGACATGCCCAATGAAATCTTAGGCTGGCGGTCTCGACATGCTTTGAGGCCATGATACTAAATTTCGCGGTAGCGGGCAAACGGTACCAGTCTTGGCATTTTCGAACATATAACGAGCAGCCAACCCCTCATTCTTTCCTCACCCGCCGCCCATCCCAACATATCCGGCTGGAAAATTTTGCACGCCACCACAAAAATCTACCCTCCTTCTCATCACACACCAAATTGCGCACTCGCCACATCCAAATCGCGGATCTACCCTCATGGCTCCAGATGCATCCTTGCCTCCATGCCAATCCCGCGGCGACTACCGCCTGACTATCCAGCAGTTAAAAGAGAATCATCTACTCTGGTACAAACTGCACGTCTTTATGTACGACCTCCGCAACTTTCGATCGAAAGAAATGTCTCGCAACCGTCTTGACTGCGTCATTGACGACATGTACATTGGCGAGCCATACTTCACAGCCGACGAACACGACAAGCTTCGCCGTACCATCACACACGGCACTGATATGACCCTCGAGGACTTACTCTCTGAATTCTTCCAGAATAAGCTCGAAAAACGAATTCAAGGTCGGATCAAAGCCACTGGTGATTGGAGGATCTGTGCCGCGCATGACCTGGCACCAATAATTGAAAGGGCATTTAGAGTCAGTGCGAAAGACCTCTCAAAAAACAAAATGTTTGTCAAGCTGGTGCAGAGAGATGGACTCCAGCTTCGTGAAGGAGTCATATGGCAGGGCCTTGGGAAAAGCTAGGAAGATGGGCTAGTATATCCAGGATGAGGGGTTTTTGGCGAAAAGTGCTCATGTCTTTCATGCATATTTTATTCTTAGCGAAGACTCATATACCTTTATCGACTCAATGAAATACCCCATCACACTCACCAAGCTCCTTGGTGTGGTTGCAAAGATCTAGCCTAGTCGAGACTTGATGAAATAATCGTCAAATGATTTGAAGCCTAACATGAATTATTGTGAACACATCTTTCACCCAGCCCCCGAAAGACTCATATCGATAAAAATATATAGATTCAAATATTATATCAGTATTGAGTCTTGATTGTAGCGTTTCTCGGCGAGATGATAGGCAATAGTACCACCAGCGTAAGATTAAAGCTGCAATAGCAAAAAGCCTATTCAGGCTAGTATTTGTGTGGTGGGGGTGCAATGAAGAATCCGCGACATGCAGACTTAAAATGGCTTAAGTGCGACTGAGTTCGTGATCATGTGCAATCATACCCTATTGGAGATGGTTATCTGATCAAGAGTGGAGGAGGGGCCGTAAGTTTTGATCGTATCATTCTACATAGCCCATAATCATTATTCCTATGCTATTCATCCCCGGCGCAGACTTACCTGCAAGCCATCTTAACACTTCAAACATGTTTTTGTAAAGTTCCTTTTCCTCTTGTGTTAATCAAGTAAGCCATGTAAGGAAACTGCAGTTTAGCAGCTAGATTAGGGAAGGTATGACACGGTAGATTTAAATTTTTGGGACCACTTCAAAAACGGTAGAACTCTAACATCAGCACTGCTGAAATCCCCGAAAAGAAGAAAAAAATGAGCTTGCCATCGTCTATCAAGAACTATGAGCCGTCCGATCTCGATGCACTGAGTCTAGAGCCACTTTCGCTGCTTGATTCCGCAGAAAAGATTGTCCTGGATGATGGGCGCTTTCTTGAGCTTGTTTCGGTCGATTACTTATTTGGCAAATAAAAATTGAATGCATAATCTGTTGATCTGCTAAATGTAAAATATAGGTGCGGTTAATTCGCAATACGAAGAGGGGAAATCGCTCGTCGACGTCGTTGTTCAATCTATTACGGTTGAGGGTCATACTCGAGCCTTTACCCTGAACGAAAATTTCTGGAAGTGTTCCCTGGTAGAAAAGCCAGGATTTAAAGAGCTCTGGGAAGATGAACAAGGCCGTCTCGAGAAGCGAAAGACTCTTCTCGCGGATTTGAAAAGAATTCCAGGCTTCGAATCCCGCTGCAAAATTTTCATCAACGACTTGAGAAAATATGGCAATAACATCGATTCCCAATCTCGCCTGGACAGTACCTTGCATGAATTCTTCCTGGGAATGCCTTACTTTGATACGGATACTTGCTCAAAGATTCTCGAAGTTCCAATGGGCCGAAAGTCTTTGAACGAGAAATTAGTTGAGCTCAAGGAGAAAGCGAAAGAGAACGGAGAGTTGTGTGCTTCCCATGATCTTTCTCCTCTGTTCGAAACTGCGCTAGACATCAAGTGGGCTCAAGTCAATTCAGAGCTTAAAGCAAGCAAGAAGGCTCTGAAGAAGCTTGAGAAATAGCTCTTGAAATAGGAGTAGATAGTATTCATGCACTCTTACTGAACAAATTTTAACAAAGAAGAGACCGTATCTGCAATACTTTCCTCTAGGCTTGTAAACTTGATACCCAAAACCGTCTCAGCAGGCAGCGTATCCACGGCCGGGTCGTCAATCTCCTCCTTGTCTACCTTTTCAGGCAGCTTGCTCTTCAGAGATGGGAACCTGTTTCCGATGATTGCGACATATTCGGCATTAGTGAGGAACCCCCCGTTAAGTAGGAATCTCCTTCCCGAAGCCTCGGGCTTCTCCAAAGCGAGAACATGTGCGAGTGCCACATCGCGGACGTCAACCCATGGCTTTGTGAAGGTTTCAGGGGCGCCGTTCTTCCAATATCCCTGGATAGCAGCTGAAATTGCCTCGTTCGATGTGTTGATCTTGTCCAGGGAGTTAAGGTGGTGGATGACAGGGCCAAGTACTGCTGGAGGGTTGATAGTCGCTAAGCCGACATTTGGAAGCTCCTTTTTGATAAACTCCCAAGCTGCTCTTTCCGCGAAAGTTTTGCTAGCCAGGTAGGCCAATCCAGGGCCAGACACTGCCTGCTCCTCGTTTACGGGATTCCATGCCTCTTCGGTGTACTTTGCGGGTTTCTCAAAAGGATTCAGAACAGCTGCCATGGAAGATGTGATGACAATCTTTTGGACGGATGGGGCGTATTGCTTGATTGCTTTGAGGATTCCAAGAGTACCTTTCAAAGCAGGGTCGAGGATCTCGGCTTTGTAGTCCTTTGAGCGGAAGTGGAAGGGACTAGCTGCATGAATCACGCTATCGAAGGGCGGTTCGGCTTGGACAGCCTTGTCGAATGCGCCCGGTGCAGCAATGTCACCTGAAACGACATAGGACAGCTTCTGATTGCCTTTGTAGTCGTTTAAAATTTGCTGTCCCTTTGACTCTGTTCGAACCGCAACGACTACCTCGTATCTAGGAATGGATTACTTGCTGTTAAATAGGTAATCGGCGATTAGGTATACAACATACCCTCGTTCAATGAGTATCTTCAAGACATGGGCTCCAATAAAGCCGCTGGCTCCAGTCAAAAGTGTCTTCGGCATACTGTTACGATTATTCGGGCCTTGCGATGACAGTCGAAAATTCAATCAAAATTCAAAAAAACGTTGCAGCAGGACACATTCAAACAAAATTCCAACGCACACATATTTATATTCTTGGTGTGATAGACTCAACGATAAACTCACTTGGTGTTAACTCCGAATTGTAATCACTATTATGGGGCACCTGTCAGCAATACGCATCAGGCTCGTGATGGCCGTGGCCTATCCGAAAGGCGCATTTTTCCATACTAGCAATGGCAATCCGAAAGGAGATCGCGATATTTGCCATCTGCGGCTTTTATCATTTTAATCGGGCTAACTCCTAGTCTATTAGCAAAACCTGCCTCAACTATGGTAATTGCATCATACCTTGCGGGACCTGGTCAGCAGTGTGCATGCCGCCATCGCTAGATCGGGCTAGCCTTCACGGAATTTGCCTTACATAAGCATGGCTTCAGAAATGGCAAGTGGGTGTCATATCAAAGTAATTTTTTATTAGAATATGAATCAAGTCTTCGGCATTAATACTGCTCACATATTGGAGATTTCTCCGGTGAATTTGATCCAATCACTGGTGCTAGGAATTCATGGTGTATTCCATAAAATTTGCCTGCTACGCAGGCTATGGGCTAACGCAAGGTAGCCCTTTTCGAAGACCATAATCCAGGGTGCTTTATCCTGATCATATTCGTGCAGTTTTATATGCTCTGTAGGCTCGTGAAATGCCGGGTATCGTATTGACGTTTGAAGACCACCCGAATGCCCTCAATTTCCCGACCAACCGAGGCCAGTACTGTCCTTGAATACAATGACAAAAGCAGGCTACACCGGAAGCGCCATCATTTCCGGGACATCAAACGAAGTGAAGGCCACTAAAATATCGTATCTATGATGTGGAGTATCCGGAACATTTCTTGATTGGTATCGTACCGATGCCAAGGCCCGGAGTCGAATCCTTTCGTTTCGCATGGGAACGTTAGGGCTGAACCATTCTGTGGTGCTAAAAGCGGGTCAGGAGCGATTAATGTACCGCGTAGATCTGGAGTGACTGCATATGGGGTAAGTTGTGGAATCGAGTTTCCAGCTCAATGTGGTAAGCTTTTGGATCCACTAGCTCGCCCTACCTACCACTTTAAGCACGTTAAAGAGTAGCCCAGTAAATAATTTAAAGGCCATATTGAGAGTCATTTGGACGTCTTGAGTTTGAAATTAGCTTGTGTCAAAGAGAGGTTAGAAGTTATCACAAACTCTACCTACACATGCCAGGTCCTAGTCGTATAGCGACTGGGACAGTGTAAAAACTCGCAGCCTAATGCTAAGATCGGAGATATCCTATGCATAGGTGTTTACTATCCACTAGCATACGAGATGTTGGCATCGAAGCGAAGAGACATTCTGATGAGAATTATGGAATATGAGCTTGTCTTGCATGAAGGTATCAGCTCATCGACCCGACTCTAAGCCTAGAGATATAACGTACCGCAGAAATACCATGGCAATCAAATGTATACATGAGGGATTTATGAGCACAGCTCAAAATATCTTGCCAGAACACACTGGGTGTGAATACAGTGAGGTCGTATCCTCCAGCGCACATGATGTTCTCTATTTTGCATCTGTAGCCGAATGTCTGGCAGTCTCTGGGATCGGCTATTGATTAAACCAAATCTGCGATGATGTATTTTGGACTTCTAGGGGCAAATTGAACTCTGGAACAGCCACTTCAGTCCTGTTTGGCAAAAATTGACGGGAGCGGACGGATGCGCTACATACAAGTTCTTGCTTTGAGAAGGCCAAAGCCGAACTGACGTGCAGTCAGTGACGTTCCGTATTTGTATACGCCTTAACATAGCACTTGGATATGCGACTGAGCCAAACGATATGGCATCTTTCATCCAAATGGGTTGCCAACCCATCATGGCCAACCGGGCAGTGAAACTGCGCAAAGGACGATGCTTGGAACGTGGCCGTCCCCTTGATTATTTGAATCCAGCTTGCCTGCAGGAGATGGCATGACTCTCCCAAGGAATTGTCAGCGTCACCTTTGTACATTGCTCTAGTCGTGCGCTTCCGTGTGCTTCCGTACTTCCTGTACCGTCAAAGTGCCAGGCCAGCAATGGACTAGTCATTGAAGACATTTGTCCGCAAGAGAGGGTGCGCCTCGCGCATGGGGTGACAGTGGAATCAGCCGCAATGCTGCATCTTCACTCGGTGTCATGGTTGAAATCTATCCGTTGCATCCGACATGGCCAACGGGCCGTTTTGCATGCCTGTTCCCGCTAGCGCTTTCGCAATAGACATGACGCCCATCGGCTCGTGGCGCAGCCAGTCGCTAGCGGCCGCAGAAACGTGCCCGCCCACTCCCCTTCCAAGGTTCGAAACATGCCTCCCGCCCGCCCTGCCCTGCCCCCATCGCCACCTTGAGACGGCGCAGGGGCAAGCATGCGCCCAGAACAAGTACGCCTGCAACACACCGTCCCAAGTCTCGTGCAAGTCCTGGATGGTGAGCTGCAATTTACTCTTCACTGTCCCTCCTGTCGTCCAAGTGGTGGAAGTAGGCTCTTCTGTCACTGCGGAAGCAGATGAGCGCTGTACAAGCACCAGATCGAAGATTGAGCGCATTTTCCACCCACACACTCTCGTATAGCCTGGTCTTGTGACCTAGGACGTCAATGAAAGTACCTGCCACTTGCTTGTTTCAGGGTCTTGTCCAAGCAGGCTGGACCTTGCTAGCCGCCAGGGCATCCATGCCTTAAGAGGAGTTCTAGATCCGATCCCTACCAAGAGCCGCTCCTCTTTGCCCCGAGCTGTCGATGCACTAGATCTAGCTCTCAAGACTTGCGCACTTAATCTAATCTTCGAATAAGGCCCGTCGCGATAGACTTCCAAGCCTTGGCCTGCGTCTGGACTCTTGAGGCTACATGTCCAGAGTTTTGTTTGTAATTGTATGGTCAAGACCGCTGTGGGGGTGGGTCCAGAGGAATCCGCCAACCAAGAACCAGGTTCCAGAGCACACATGCAATGATTTCACCCTTTTTCCCATGATTTTCCGCCCCGTTGATCAAATAATGTTCCGCCCCGCTGCTCGCTACCAAGGTCAAACTTCCGATGATTATGCATATCCCAATGCAGTGCTTCAGGTCGTGAATGTGCGCAAACTGACCCATGGCCTCGTCAAGATCCAAATGCGTATGACAAGTTTCCTCAATTTGTTGTGTTTGCTCATTCAGCCGATTTTAGTCCCCTTTTGGTCATGTATTCGAGTCTTCCTTTCCTATTCGAGGCACTGCTCGCTGGGCTCTTTCTCCTAGACTGCCTACGCTATCTTGCCACGCCCTTGGCTTTCTCACGACTGTTCATGAGGCGTCTAGATCGTGTGGGATTCGGTCAGCTCCGCGGACGTTGGCGTACCGCTACGAGGTATTGTTGAAAAGAAGCTTCGGGAGCCACTGCAAAGGTGGGGCTATTAATGTTGATATGATTACGCGCCGAGCTTAGAATCTTATCGCTGAACATCTGCCCCAAAAGCAAAATATACCATACACCAAATGGATAGATGCAGCGCAAAAGGATTGTAGGCTTCAAAGAGAGTAGTCAGCTACCCTTACATGAGTCGACGGGACCCAGGATGTAGGGAGTAGTGACCCCTGCGGCCGTCAAGACGGAGTAACAGGGTTCCACGGCTGTCACCTGGATGTGGTTAAATACCAAGCCTTGAATTGCCACTGCGCTCAAAAGCTTATTGGAGTCGGTTGTGTTTTCCGGCCCGTTTTTCTTCCCCCAGTGGGATGTGACACGCATTCGCGTGATTCTCGCCAGACTGGAAGCGCTCGGTCCGTTTCCCGGAGACATGGACAACCATGGACGAATTCGCTGTCCAGTTTCGTTTTACGATGTCTTGTCTCTAACCTTGACCACTAACGCTAAGAACGCCTGCTTTTCGTAAGTAGCACTGCTGAATTGGCTTCGCCTGTGGACCCTGACAGCAGTGCCCTGCCCATGAATGCTACTTTCGGCCAGCTTCCCTAGGGCATATAGCTCGAGATAAATGATGCCAAGACGTCCAGCGTTTATCTCGGAACCGCCATATTCGCATGGGTTCGTGTTCGGATCCAGAGTGTGCGCCGGAGATATTTTTTCCGCCGAGATCTTGGCAGTGCTCGGAAGCTTAGCATGCCAATACCGCAATTACAACCAGGTCCGCATAGATTCGCAGCGCGAGACAATCAGGTATCCGCCAAATTTCATACTGACCGATCCTAGCATTTGCCCTGCATCTTGGGACATGTAGAGTGCTGCGGTTCAAGTGCTCCTGCACGGAACCGATCAATCACCGACGAAAAGGCACCCTCGTTACAGCAAGCATATCTGGCTGTCGTAAATCAATGGACATGAACCTTGGCCGAGTCAATTGTGAGATTAAAACGAGCCAGCTCTGACAGTCTTGGGTTGTAGGGCAGTATAGGGCCGAAAATATAGCTTCGCTCGTCTTTAGTACTAATATATACACGAACAAAGACCAGTGCAGAGGGAATTGGGCCGGTTGCTAGGACGTAGTAGCTGTGCTTAAACATACGATACAATGTAACGACCTCATTAGTGCCGGCCTTTGCTAGAGTCTAGCTAATTTTCAGGAGCCTGGGCCTCTGGAAAGCGTGCATTTGCTAAACTCACCCAAGCCGAATGTGACAAGACACAATGCTCAGGGACGCTGTTGTTTCTCGAGCGCTTGACGCTCATTGGCCTGTAAAAATACTTTTTTTGGATATTCTAAGTCAATCAAATTGTACGGGAGAATGCGTGTTGTTTGTTGCAAGGGCTGGTTCTTATCCGCTGTACAGAGAGGCTCATGTCTTTCCGCCTATGCCTACCCTTGTTCAACATGTCTAACCAAAGATCCGCTCAGCCCCGCTCCTAGCCAAGATACTATGAGCCTCAATACAGGCTAGCGTTCTTTCTATTGATTGATGGCATCTAACGTCTTGACTCGGCCAGTAAATTGTACCCAAGATTGCTCCCCGGCGTAACACATGCTAGAGGCCTCTTGGTACCAGAGTGTTGTAGTATTTAAGCTGTGGGTTCTCCCACCAGAATAAACACCACCGCCATCATCAGCATCAGCTTCTACAATCACTTCAATCACTTCCGACTCTCCAGTCTCAACTCAATCCTTCTTCCACAATGAAGTTCACCCCCTTGACCATTGCTGCTGCCTCCGCGGCCCTGGCTGCAGGCCAGACTCTGACCATCCCTACCAGGGTTGGAAGCGTCCAGCGCGCCATTGAGTCTGTCATCTCCTCCAACAGGGACTTTGGCAACGCCGAGTTCGACAGCGGTGTTGCCTGCGACACCGGCGAGGGTGGCCGCCCCGTTTTCATCCTCGAGAACGGTGTCACCATCTCCAACTTGATCATTGGCCCCAACCAGGAGGATGGTAAGCTTGCTACCACACTGCATCCGGAGAAACCGCATTAATCATCTCAATAGGTATCCACTGCCGCGGCGCTTGCACCCTCAGGAACGTCTGGTTCAGGAACGTCTGCGAAGGTACGATGGTCTCTTTGACACATCCAAACGATCATGGCTAACAATCACAGACGCCATCACCGCCCGTGGAGCTGGCAACGTTCTCATCGAGGGTGGCGGTGCCACTGGTGGTCAGGACAAGGTTGTTCAGGCCAACGGCCGTGGTCGCGTCACCATCCGCAACTACACCGTCACCAACTCCGGCAAGCTCTACCGCAGCTGCGGTAACTGCTCCAACAACCAGGCCAACAGCCCCCGTGAGGTTGTCATTGAGAACGTCCGCGCCAGCGGAATGACCTCCGACCTTGTTGGAATCAACCCCAACTACGGCGACCGCGCTACCATCAGCGGCTCGTGCGGTAGCAACAACCGCGATGTTTGCGCTCCTTACCTTGGACGTGAGCCCGGAGGTGATGGCCCCAAGCAGTCCGGCAACGAGGGCTGCGGTGGTGCCCAGGGTACTCTCGCTACCCTCCCCGCCTGCTAAGCAGCTTCTTTCTTCTCCAAACCGATATGCGACACAGCATGAGATATACAGGCCTTTTCCGTGGCAGGGATATTGTCAAGATAGCCGAGCGATAGGGATCTAGAGCAGAGCATTGTAGCATTGAATTAATAATCTTCTCTCTTAACACGTCCATTGGATTCTCTCGTCTCATCATCGCCGTGCACAAATTTGTTTGAATAACTCTTGTTTGCTACCACTTTTGCATAATTTCCCTCGTGGTCTTCCTTGCTATGTGCAAAAGTAAGTCCCGGTTTATCCTGGCTGTTGACTCGTATTCCACCCGCTTCTTGATATATTTTTGTTGAGTTTATCCCTACTGATGCATGGCCAAGGTGATCTGGAGGCTTTGATCGAAGCGCAAGGGCTGCATATTCGATAGAAGAACTCCATGCCGTGGACATGAATCCTGTAGTGAGAATATGGAAAGCATATGTGATCGTCATTATGCTATGAGTCGTGATGACAATGAGTGATGATAGTATAGAGATAGAAGAGATGGTATAACTGTAGCCGTATTGAGTTTTTTTTCTGATAATTTATAGTAAAATCACCTGTTCCCAGTGCAAGTAGCCCTACGAAAACTCTGGAGATTTGCGGGATCTCCGAAAGAGCTGTGGCAAACAACACAGAGTATGCTGTCTCAAGATAGCTTCTGATATTCTAGGTGAGATTGGCATTGTTGAAAAAAAGGTATCCCGTCAACATTTATGACATTTGGAATCAACCTTGGGGTTGTCTTTCATCGCGCCGAACTATAGTATCCCCGGCATAGGAAGGTATTGCCACAACGCTGTCGCTATGTATCCGTGTTGGCCTGTCTTGATTGGTAAATCTGTTTCCGTGTATGGAAAGGATGGAACAAAGATTGGGGCTTTCTGTGGATAAGATACCTGTGCATAGTGGCCTGCTTTGAGGCAATCTTCGCCCTCCGACTATTGATATCGATCAACGCCGCATCCTATTTGCCTAGATAGCCTAGGCTGGGCAATACATTTTCGTGCTACAGCCCTATCCCCAGCTCAGATGTCTAGCGCCGGCCTTTTCGAATCGAGATAGTTGATTGTGGAGCCGACAGAGCGTTAAGTGGCTACGATGAAAAACACGCTAAGACATCTGAACTGGGGAGGACATCCTTCGGGTAGTCTTGGCGACTGGGTTATGAGACGGCTCATCTGGCCGATAGGAGGTACCTCCCTTCGACTATACAGGACTCTACTTACCATCTCAAGTGTCGTGCTACTTCACGGGGACCTTGGTACACATTTCTTTCATTGCGCAAATAGTGCGAGGTCTTTCCCCTACTTCCTGACTTATATCGGAGCATTCAAGGTCTTTCTCAGCCTTGCTTACCCCGCAGGGCCTATCGATTAGGCAAAACCGGCTTCCGCATACACAATGCGTCTTTTGAAGCTTAACGATTCTCAGGAGCTGAACTTTACTGAAAACCTGAGCGATAACCATAGACCTCCTTATGCCATTCTTTCGCATACATGGGGGCCCAGTAAAAGCGAAGTATCGTTGGACGACATCAATTCGGGGCGCGCCTCAGAGAAGGCTGCCTATGACAAGATCGAATTCTGTAAAAGACAGTGCCAAATTGACGGCATACAGCATTTCTGGATAGACACGTGTTGTATCAACCAATTGGATCTGAATGAACTTACAGAATCCATCAATTCAATGTTTCGATGGTATCGCGACGCTAAAAAGTGCTACGTTTATTTGCCGGATGTCTCGACCCGCAAGCGTGGCCTTGACCAGGAAAAACCGCAATGGGAGTTACAATTTCAGAACAGCCGATGGTTTACGCGAGGCTGGACACTTCAAGAACTTCTTGCTCCGTCGACGGTAGACTTCTTTTCTCGAGAAGGTGATTGGCTGGGCAACAGGACGACACTCCAATGGATGATTTACAAGGCAACAGCAATACCAACAGCGGCATTGAATGGCACCCCTATAGATAAGTTCAGTATTGAAGAAAGAATGAGTTGGTCGGCCCAACGAAACACGACAAAAAAAGAAGACAAAGCATACTGTTTACTTGGGCTCTTTGGTGTTTATATGCCTCTCATTTACGGAGAGGGAGACTACGCTTTCATACGACTGAAGAAGATAATTGAAGATCAATATGGGAGTAAGTGCGTCACAAAGTATTCTTGTGCAGTTTAATAACCCATGAACTTTAAGGTGGTCCCTCTGCTCTCAAAGAACAAATCCTCGAAAGCCTAGACTACGGCCATTCGTTCACGCGACTGAACAGCATATCAGAAAATTGCCAAGGGACATTTGACTGGATTTTTGATACGAAAATTCCACCTTATCGGGGTTCAGAAAAACGTCTCCTGAATTGGCTTTCTCGGGGGGATGGCGTCTTCTGGATCAGAGGCAAACCAGGATCGGGAAAAAGCACTTTGATGAAATTTCTAGTCGGACCAGAGACACATAACGTTAAAACTTTCAACCTCCTTGGGTCTTGGGCAAAGCCTAGCATGCCACTTATATTCTCATTTTACTTCTGGCACAGCGACTCACTCAACATGCAGAATAGCTACCGGGGGTTTCTATCCCACCTACTTCATCAAGTGCTATCTCAGTTCAGCCCGGAACTTATGTCCACCTATTTGGCCGTAGGAATTCTAAAAAAGAAAAGGACTCCAGAGGACTGGAGCTTGCGCGAGCTCCAGAGCACATTGAAAGGTGTTTCTTGTCGCGTTGCCGACGATACGCCGATATGTTTCTTCATTGACGCTTTGGATGAATGCATGCCCAAGGATCTCGATGATGTCGTCAGAGTTATCAAAGAACTATCTAGCGCTCATTCAAAGATCAAGTTCTGTGTATCCTCTCGGCTCGAACAGAAAATCGAGAATCGTCTCCAAGACATTGCGCAGCAGAGCATGGATTTACATGACCTCACCTACAACGATATTGAAAAGTACCTTCAAACAACTTTGGACGACTGTTGGAAATATGCAAACTCTGCTATTCGCGCAAAGAAAGACAGGTTGATTGAAAGAATTGCTAGGGGCTCGGAAGGAGTTTTTCTCTGGGCCTTCTTTGTCTCCAGAAAGGTCCGCGACAGTGTAGAGGAAGGTGATACACTATCTCAAATCGAAAAAAATCTGAGTGGCATGCCTCGAGATATGATGGAACTTTATGAAACTATGTTCCAAAAGTCAGATTTGATGACAGATGATCGCAAAGCCGAAGCTGCCACATACTTCAATCTGGTCCTAATGTTCGGATACGGTAGCTCAATGGGTTACCCTCGAGGCATTATACTGGCACCTGAATACATAATACCTTTGTACGGATACTTCCACAAGATTCCAAGGGAAATGAGGGATCCAAATACCTTGACAATGCTGCAAAGAAGAATCAACCTTCTCTGTGTAGGTCTTGTGACCGTCGACAGAGACAAGGTGGATTTTTTCCACAGAACTGCCAGAGATTTCTTTGAGGGGCTGGCCGCTAAAGAATTACTGGGAAACAATAGGCTCACCCCCTCCGAGCTTTGCTATTTTCTGGCCGAAGGCATTTGCACAACTGCTAACCACAATTTTTGGGACTCACTATTGGCTGTGATAAATTGGGTTGAAGATGAAGCCATTGATGATCTGGAAAAACCTAGATACTTACATCATGTCAATGAGTGCATGTCACAAGCGTGGGGGCAATTAGGTGGAAGGGGTGAAAATTGGGTATACGAACACTTCATCAGTGCACGTCAAAAGCATTATGCCATCGACTATCTGGGATTAACATTGGCATTTGGGCAAGACGTGCTTTTGAATCAGTACCTGGAAAAAGATAAGAGTATGAGCACACGCTATAAGGATTATCTTCTCTTCTGTGCGAGTGGTAGTTGGTATGCTCCACCTCGAGTGAAAACACTTCTCCACAGTGGGGCAGATCCAAACGCCACATTTGTTGCGCATACATACGAGAGGCGTAAGATGTCACCATGGACCAATTTTTTGATTGGTCACCGTATCCCTCAAGAATATCGCAGTAAACGCACGGAAGCTATGGGACTTTTTCTGGATCACGAAGCGAGACTGGATGACCGAGTCGTGTATACGATATCTATATCGTCCCGTTCTGATATCTTCGGCCCTTGCACCCCGGGAGATATCCTCTGGAACCTGGAAAATGTACAGATGATCATGTTTTTCGAAGTCAACACCAGGTACATTATAGAGAATCTCTTCACGGTTCAGGGATCAGAGGCCAATATGCAGCTGGCAAATTTCATTGCTAGACCAGGAACAGAACATGTTCAGCCCTATGTGCGGATTGTTCTACTTCAACCGGGTTATGCAAAAGAAAAAACGCCACATGTTGTATACGAAACAGATAGGCATGAAAGTAGCCAAAAGCAACAAGACCCAGGATACATCCCCAAAACGTTTTCCCGGCACGGTATGCACTATCGACTTCCTCCTGCTGGAGTATTGAGTATAGATGACTCTAGAAAGTTGCTGGAAGATTTGGGCAATGACCTGTCAAGTCTAGCTGGGCTAGAAAAAGATGTGGAGCCGAAATTGAATGACTTTGATGTGAGGTGGGACCCTCAGGGCGATGATTTCAAGGCTGAATGTCGGAGGATATGGGAACGATCGCCAAAGATCGAGGAATTTGTACCGTACCTCGAACAAAAAGGGCTTTTCGTGCCCACGGATGATCCAGCAGTTCTGAACGGACCGATACATATGTACAGTTCTTCCCCTCCTTAGCCTAAACGTTTAGTGCGACATATCATAAAATAGCTGTTGTACAAAACAACGCCAGATGTCCGAGCTTGGGGCAAGACTCTGATTATAAAAACCAGAGGTATCAAAAGCCACAGAATACAACCCAAATCGGGACCCTTTACCTTACAACCTAAATGTGCTACGAAGTCTTTACGAAACACTTAAGGCGCGTTGCCTCGGGCCCAACACGGGATGTCACTTGCCGGCACATACTCACCCAACACCTCACGCACATAAACATCAAAGCATATCCTCTCGATTAACAAAAACTGCAAAGTAAAATGTCCATCAGCTGTCTATATCCTACTTTATCCTGCCTACCCTCTTCACCCATTCAGCCTACTACCTTCCGTCTCCTTAAGCCGAAACCGACCATCCTCCCATTCAATTCCATCCCAACCCCAGCCTATGCTCAAACGAAAAAAGCAAATGGTATTAAACCCCCCGCAGCACCAATTCGCCTTAAACATCCCAAGAACCTAGCCTCAAGAGAGTGGAGAAAAGATAGAAAAAAAAAGCAGAGGGGGGAGCTCTGCGCTCTATACCTCTATAACGCTCGGCCGCCATCTCTTCACTTGGGGGGATCACATCCTGCACCCCACCCGCTCACCATGCATCTCGTGGCAAGGTAGCATTTCATGGCAAGTTACTGCCCTTTTTGCCCATTCACCCGTCTTCTGTCCAAGAAAATGGGTCATCACTCGTCCGCCAGCCTCTTCTCAACCCACTGCCTCCAAGTCATCCAGTCCTCAACCCACAACCTCACCTGTTTGCCCTGATACCTAACCACATCCAACTCGACCTTCCTCCACTCATGCCTGCGGCCGCTCCACCCAGCCTTTCGCATTAAACTGATCATGGTCTCCTCTTTGGTCCACTCCTGCTCCTTGGCTACATCCGGCAAATACGTGGAGCTATATCTGCGCCCATTATAGATGAAGGTGATGCGCAGGCCGTGAGTGCCAATTTCCCAGTGCATGGGATCGGCAATGGGCTCGAAGTGCGTGAGTAGCGTGACACCGCATTCGAGGGTGGGAAACTCATGCTCGGTGATTGGGGAGAAGCGCGTGTCATGGAAGGCGCTGTGAAGTTTTGGATTAGAAATTGCCGCTCCTTGCTACGCGGGTCTTTACTTACGAGGTCCGCGCATAAGAGCTCAGCCCATGATCCAACTCCTGCGCCTCAAACGTCCCGATGCACCCCCGAAGCCGCCTATCCTCACCCTTCTTGATATTCCACGTCACGAATAGCGGGTGCTCCCCCACTCGTTCCTCCTCCTCCCTGCGCAATCGCTTGCTCAGCGAAAAGAAGCTGCTGCGGCTGGAGCTCTTGCTCGTTGCAGAGCTAGCCGAGCTCAGGCCGCTGGGCGTCGAGCTCACGCTCTGGACCGACGATGAGCTGGCCGTGGAGGGCGAAAGGAGGCGCGAAATGGCGGCAGGGCGTGGTTCCGTGGCCGACTCAGCAGAAGGGGAAGTGTTCTCGTCCAATTCCGAGTCGGAGGGGTCGAGATCTTCGTGGGCGGCTTTGGGCGGATCAGTCGTAGCGAGATCGGTCTTGTACTTCTTCCACAGAGCTTCGACCTGGCGCAGCGAAAGGGCAGGACGCTCCTTGAGGATGGCATCCACCGACTCGAAGCAGTAGGCGCAGTGGGCTTGGGTAGCCATGTCGGGCGGAAGTTGGTCAGGGTCAAGGCGCAGCGGGGGATGGGTGTGTCGTCGCGAGCTGGGACGGCAAAGGCGGACAAGAGCAGTCGCAAGCTTGGGTACAAGTAAAAGCAGTGAGAGCGCGGCTAGAAGCAGGGCAGTGAGCTGGTGGCGTGCCAGAGCTACGTTTAGTGATTCGGGCTAGGCTGTAGTTGTAATGCTTTGAAATGTACCTCTTTTCTCTCCAGTCTGTCCGGGGTGAGCGTCACAAGAGCACAAGAGGGTTGTCGAAGTGGTTGACGGGCCAGGATGCTCTTGCATCACCTCCGGAGAGATCAAGAGGTCGGGGGAGGGAGGGGTGGGCGGAGAGCGGAGGGGAGGGAGACGAGGTTGGGCGGCTGAGCCCCGCAGCAGGCCGCGTCTTGTTCCTGTTGAGCGAGGCACGTGTGAGAGGGGCATCACCTGGCCGGGAATGCAGGTGGAGCTATGTGTAGGTACCTTGCAACTGCATGAATTCATCTATGACGATTGCGCAATGGAATCTGGGTTTCAAAGAGCTCTGGTGAGCTTTGGCGTCCTATTGTCTGGTCAACTTCGAGCATCAGAAGTTTCCGTTGAGCTTGCCTAAAGCCATCAAAGGAAGAAATCGACGAAATGTCAGTCTGCTCGACTACAGCACATTTCCATGTCGCAATCCAGCGCTCTGTACAAGCACACAGCCCACATATTGCTGTGAGCCTGCCTGGGCAGAGCGCTGGTTTGCGACATGTCGAAATGCTCCCTCTCTCCAAAATATGTAACCCCATCTTCATGCACCCGGACCTTATAGAAAATAAAGGAAGGGTGTTTGGTAATGATGGGATGTCAATCTCGGCACGAATATTATCCTTCAGCAGTCGCCTTATTGAAAAAAGGACGGTGCTGTACACACTAATGCCGTTTGAGGTGCTCAGAGCTACCTCGGGGTCTCAATGCAAGTCTCTCCAGGGCGCACGCCGCCACGCCAGAGTCGCTCTCGCTGCGTCGCGCTTGCGCCATGCTGCACAGTCTCCACAAAGTCGTCACTCACAAGCCAGGGCTGACTTTTCGACTTATTCATTGCCGCATCTCATACCTATGGTGTGGAATCCGCTTCCCGATCGATACCGGCTCGCAGCCGTCATAGAAAGTCCGTATACCATTGACGCCAGCAAAATGTCCATCATGGAATGTGAAAGCCGCCCCGCTCGTCGTCGTTCGTCGCTTATGCCGCGTCACGCTTGCCCTCCTTGACCTCCTTCTGCGCTCGCGTTAGTGAATCCGAATGTCGCGGTCGATGGGCCGGGGCCTACGCACCAGAGCACGCATGGTGCCGTGAAGAGCATGCCTGTGGTTCCTCCTGAACTTGGGGTCGGTGCCCTTGAGCGAAGGGTAACGGTGAGTCTTAGGCTTCTTGATACTGCGAATCATCAGCAACGATCCTTGCAACATCTTCCCTCTACGCGGCCATGGCGCATCTCCAGAGCAAAATTCCGTCAAGATGTCGATGGTCGCGCGAGATGGAGCGTCGAGGAAGCGTACCCGTTCTTGTGGTTCTTCTTGGCCTGGTTGTGCTGAGACGAGTTCTTTGACTCTGGAAAATCCCGTTAGCTAGGGGCCATATGACGGACGAGCTTGCAACGTACTGGCCATGGCGACTGATTTGCGTGTCGAACTGGCAGGGTGGTTTCGTCGAAGTGCTGTCTGATAGTGTGTGCAGTTGCGAAATTCGTTGTTTGTGAGCCGCCGAAGCGAGTGCCTTGGCGCGCTAGGCCATAGTAGGCTAGTTCCAATCGAGCACTAGGGCATAGGTACCTTTCGTCACGCCTCATCCCAGGTCGGTCCAGATTGCATCGAGCCCATTTCGCGACATCGCCATCTGTAGCGCTCTGGTCTGAGATCGGCTGTGCTTCCCAGAAGTGACATTGTCACGCCAGAGCATCCAGTCACAATTCGCCAGCGACCCAATGGCCAACGACTAACAAGGCATCACGGTATCACAGCTTCCACTTGCAGCACTGTCTTGTGAAATGTTTCGTGTTCATGATTATGGGTAGTGATCAAAATACAGACTGAAGCCAAGCGACACAGCCGCCTGCTCTGGAGAAGGAAAAAAATCAATCAATCAGTCGTCATCAGTCTCTGTGGACCCGGAACCTCTCCAAACGCCTCATTCATCGAACCCATCAAACGGTAGCGACAGTCACACAGGCAGCCTACGAGTCCTTTTGCTGGTCGTAGGCCGCCGAATCCTGCCCCTGCTGACGCATCCTCTCGCGGATGACCTGCTCTGCGGTGGAGGCGCCGCCGGGGCCGCTACCAGTCAAGGGAGGGGTGCGGTTGGCCGTGTCGACGACACCGTCGTCGTAGGTCATGCCGTCAATCATCTTTGCTTCCTGCTTCTGCTGCTCGATGCTCGACGTGGTCTGGGTGGTGACGGAGCTGCTGGGGATGCTCACGCCGGTCAATGGGCTGGCAGGTGGCTGGTCACGCAGGTACTGGGGGACGGCCGTGGCCTTGCCGATGGCGGGGCTTCCAATCTGGCTGTGCTGGCGGGCAGGCGTTCGGGCGCCCTCGCCGAAGCCAACCAAGGAGGCGGCCTCGTCGCTGAAGCCGCCGATGCTGGACGTCTCAACCTCCTGGTCTTCGCTCATGCGGTCGGCGTCGTACACATCGCTGCCCCACGTGGTGCGACCGCCGACGCTGCCGGTGGCGCTCGCGCTGCCGACGGTGCTCCGCTCGCGGAAGATCTGGGGCTGGTTGTTCGCATCGAAGTAGCCGGGCGGGGGGTTGTTTGCACTGCCGGGGGCCAGGCCGTGCGGGTTGCGGGCAGTCACAGCGACTCTCTCGAGGCCGGCCAGGCGCGAGATGCGGTCGGCGCGCTCGGCGTCGGCGGGCAGGTGGTGGTGGGGGAAGTGGCCGCGGTGGCCGTCCTTGATGGCGACGGTCGACAGCTCCGACATGGTGGTGGTGGTCGAGTTGGGGGTGCCCCTGGGTCGCGGGTCAGCGGTCGCTCACATGCATACTTACGCGGGCAGCCAGCCCTGCGCCGGGGCGGCCTTACGGGACATCGTTGGGCGTGGCCGGGTCCGAGGGCGGCGGCGGCAGGTTGATGAGGGTGGGCGGGTTGGCAGTCATGGTTGCGCTTGCGAGGGGGGAGGCGGTCGAGGGCGTGGTGCTTGGGAGTCGTGGGAGTCGTGGGAGTCGTGGGGGTGGGCGAATTGGCGGTTCAAGTACGGTTTAGGGACGATCTGGGGATGACGTAGTGGGGGGCAGTGGCGGCCGGGGCTGCTGCTCAAAGGGACGCAAGGGCGAGGGCCGCAAAGACGATCAGCGAGATGGGAGCGCGTGCCTGGGCAGTGTCTGTCTGTCCGCTGTCGTCGTCGTCGGAGGCCTGGCCAGGGAAAAGAAAAGGGCAAAAATTTAAGGAGCGTCGCAGGGCCGCAGGGCCGCAGTGCAGGGCGGCATCATTCGACGGCTGGCTGGCCTAGCCGTGACGTTGATCAGGGTCTCTCCTGAGCCTGCCGCCGCCTGATTGGCCCGCCGCCCGCCATTGGGCCCTCCCTCCGCCTCGATGCCTCACTTTCGCCTTTTCGACTGACCTGGGCCTCCGCCGAAGCGGCCCAGGGCGGGCATCGCGACTTGGCCGGTCCCATTGCCTCGTGGCGGGCCCTCCCTCGGACGCAGAGCCCGACCTCTGCACAAACACAAACACCCGCCGCTCACGAGGCCCAGGCCCGCAGCCAACCGACTGCTTGACCAACATCGGACACACTCGGCACACCCTTTAGCACCCAGTATCACGGCCAGCCGCGTCCCCTCCCATCTCGTCGTCCGCATCGCATGAGGCGTGCTTATGCTTTCATTCTCACCTCCGTCTATTCCATCTCATTGGGCCCTCCGCGCTTTATCTCCAGTCTTACCTGCTTCATGTCACGTGTTTGCGGCGCGGTGCACCTTTTCCGTCTTCAACCTGTCTCTCATCACAACCAACACACCAATGCATAGTCTAATGGGAATCGCTTCCTCCCTCGCGCCTTGTCCTTTGTTGGCTTGCGTTTGTACTCTGGCTTCTAGTCCAAAGGCGGAAGGGACGGAATTAATTCCTCAACTTCCCCAGACATTTCCCCGCAAGCCCCAAAATCCGGGGTAGAGAATCGGCAACAAGGCCTTGCATGCGCCATCGTGATTGGAGCCGATAACCTCGCATGCTGATCTGACGTGCCTATAAGAGCTCCGTCATTCGCCAGCGGAAATGCCTGTAGAGGCGACGCTGTTCCTTTACACCTCGCCATGGAAGACGAGAAGAAAGCCCCTAGCTTCCCAGACGAGAAGATCGAGGCCATCAACGACTCGTCTGGGACAAACACCGACCCCGCCGCAGAGAAGAAGTTGTTGAGGAAGCTCGATCTGCACATCCTCCCCCCACTCTTTGTGCTCTTCCTGCTGGCCTTCCTGGACAGGACCAACATCGGTCGGTATTGTTATCGAATCAGTGGCAATAAACTGACCCAAGGCCAGGCAATGCTCGCATCCAAGGCCTCACCGAAGATTTGGACATGCGGAACAATGACTACAACATTGCCCTCTTTGTCTTCTTCATCCCATACATCCTCTTCGAAGTACCCTCGAACCTAGTGCTAAAGAAGCTCGCGCCTTCGACTTGGCTTTCCGCAATCATGATTTTATGGGGTGCGCTACTTGTTGTGATATATGGAGAAGTCGTTGACCCGCAACAGGAATCTCAACTGTGGGAATGGGCTTGGTCAATACATTTGGGGGCCTGGTAGCCATGCGGGTGCTGCTAGGCCTGTTCGAAGCAGGCCTGTTTCCAGGCACGTTCCCCTCACCCCTTGACCCACGAACTCCGGATATTGATACCCGATAGGATGCGTCTACCTCATTTCGATGTATTACAAGCGCTACGAGCTGCAGTGGCGCCTCACCCTCTTCTTCAGCGCCAGTATCATTGCTGGTGGCTTCAGTGGCGTATGTTGTCTTTTTCTTCCAATCATGTCCTTCAGCATTCATGGCCCATACTATTTCTCCCTTGCACCTCCAAAAGCAATTTTGATCAAACGCTGATGTAATTCAGCTCCTCGCCTTTGCTATTGCAAAAATGGCTGGTGTCGGCGGTTACAACGGCTGGCGCTGGATCTTCATCCTCGAAGGTCTCCTTACTTTCCTCATCGGCCTCGTCGCCAAATGGTGGGTCCCCGACTGGCCCGAAACCGCCTCTTTCTTGAACGAAGAAGAGCGCGCCCTCCTCATTTCGCGCTTGTCTTCCGACTCGGGAAACGCTGTCATGAACCGCCTCGATAAGCGCGCCGCGAAGCGCATATTCAGCGATCCGAAGATTTATCTCGGAACACTGGCATATTTCGGTATCGTGAATACGGGGTATGCAGGGAGCTTTTTCGTGCCGACAATTATTCGGGAATTGGTACGTTTAAGATCCCTCTATCTACTTGATGGATTTTTCCCTGTGCTTAAGATGGTGGAAAATCATTCATCTTCACATCCTCCGCTCCAAACTTAGTCTCCACCAAAGAACCTCGTGTGAAGGAAAGAAAGGAATCGGAACTAACGCCCGCTCCAGGGCTACACTTCTGCCGCCGCCCAGATCCGCAGCATCCCCATCTTCGTCGTGGCCACCGTCACCGCCATCGCCGCAGCCTACACCACCGACCGTCTCCGCCACCGCTACACCTTTTGCATGGTCGGCCTCGCCGTAGCGGCAGTAGGCTATTCCATGCTACTCGCGCAGAAGAACCTCTCGGCCGGCGTGAAATACTTCGCCCTGTTCCTGATTGTGCCCGGGGGCTACATCACGCAGCCCATCACACTGGTATGGATGAGCAACCTCGTGAGCGGGCATTATAAGAAGAGCGTCAGTTCGGCCATGCAAGTCGGATTCGGAAATGTACGTCCCCCTTCTCCTCCCTTCTCTCTATCTGCACAGCGTATTCCTGTCACGTAATACCCGCCCCCGTCGCGCTCTTCCCCTCCCTTTCGGACACGCCTTCCTAACATCTCATCTCCAGCTCGGCGGCATAGTAGCATCCAACGTCTTCCTTCAGAGCGAGTCCCCCCGCTACCCCACCGGCTACGGCGTCTCCCTCGGCATGCTGGCCATCTGCGGCGTCGCGTGCACGTCGCTATTCTTCTACGCGGGGGCCGAGAACCGCAAGCGCGATCGTGGAGAGCGCGATCATAGGCTGAGCGACGTGGATGCGGATAATCTTGGAGACGACCATCCCGAGTTTAGGCTTGCGCGGTAGGGGGCTTGTGGCGTAGATGGGGGCGGAGTGGCAGGGCATAGATTCGCATAGAATGAATCGATCTTTGGAAGGAAAAAAAAACGAAATCAAAACTCAGCTCCTGGTGTGATTATTGTCTAATATATACTTCCATCGAGACGACGATCGGAATAGAACTCGCATGTCTACACCTCTATCATACATTACACCCATCTTCATATTCTTACATCCGTATCAACTCTACTCATCTATGCTCCAACAAACACCAGGGTATAAAGCAACGAAAACATCCAACCCCAAACCTTTGATTTTACAACCCGCACCGTCTAATTCCCGTTTTGTACAACACTGCCCACCGCAGGCGTCGCGCCCGATCGCATCGTCCCCTTCCGATACATCTGAACATCCTCATCACTTGGCCACCACCACCCCTCGACACCTTCAATCTGCGCCCGGACAAGGACCTGCAGCTCCTCGGGCGCCGCCTGCGCATTGTCGTCGAGCTGGCCCTCCATAGCCGAGCGCAGCGCAACCAGCGAGCGGAACACCATCTCCGGGCCACCCTTCTTCTGCTCGGCGCGAGCCATGATTTCGGCGTTGTAGGTTTGCATCCAGCTGGCGAGCGAGTAGAGGGCTTCAAACTCGTGCAGCATGCCCAACGCGCGGATGTACGCATGAAGAATGGCCGGAGGGGGCACGTGGGGGGTAGGGCCCTCGGTGCCATGCGTGACGGAAGGGGAATCAGGGGCGCTGGGCATGCAGACGAGCTCATGGAAGAGGGAGCGCAGCACTGGCCCTGCCGTGGAGAAGAAATAATCCGAGTCCTGGCGCGTGAGGGCTCCCTGGATGGCCTTCTGGGCGGTGAAGCGCGCGGCGTGGCACATGTGGCGGAACTGGGCGTCCTCGATCTCGAGATCGAGTTTTCGGAGGGTTGAGATTATGAATCCAAGCGTGCGCCATTGGACAATTGGCCAGTGCGTCTGTTGTGCGTGTTGTGCCGTCTTCTCGTGGAAATTGCTGAAGATGACTTTCCCCATGTAGGCCGTCCAGGAAGGGCGATGCGCAGGGAGCGAGTGTAACAACAGGGCATGGGCATATCCGACAAGATAATTCCGATCGAACATCCGGTCTCTATGGTGCTCCACAGATATTTCCATGGGTTCCAGGGACCAATGTTGAGATAGGCGCCCGAAACGACAGAGGCAGTGGATGAATGCGTCCAGTACAAATATGGGAACTTGGTCCTTTGGCCCCTGTACATAACTTCCGTCAAGAAGCGCACCTACACCGCCGTCAAAAGAGTGCTTGGCATGCTCTAGGGTTTCTAGGGCGATGTCAAAGTCGGGAGAGGTACCGACTAGGTACACAAGAAGCGTGTTTGTAATTTTGATTCCTTTGATAGTCATCCTATGGTACAATTGCTCGTACGTAGGGACAGGCTCGTTAATGTAAGCCAAGTCAAGGGGGGATGAGGCGTCTGGCAAAGGCTCCTTCGCATCACCTGCTTGAAGCTTGCGGTTTGCAGGAGCAGATTCTTGGTTCGAAGATGGCGTGACTTCAGGAAGGCGCAGCTTCTCAAACATGGCTATATAAACATCCTCAGAGGTGTCTTTTCGCGCCTTCTTCGAGGCCTCGTACGCCAAGAAACATGACCAGGCTTCTCTTCGCGTACGCGTTGCTTCTATTCTCGCAGCCCATTGCAGTTGGGTTATCGTACGTCCGTGCCGGAAGTGGGGAAGAAGAGATTTACGCGTTTGGATAGTCGGACTCAGATCAGTGTCCCAGCCAGCATATATTTCGAAAAAACGATCCAAGGCTCCGGGTGCATATCCCGCCTGGCTCATGCGTTGGATGATACTCGATGCCCTGGAAGATCCGTATAGATAATCCTTATCCTCGTCCATGGCATTACGATTTTGTTTCCATGGAGGCCACGAGGCGCGTTTGAGCTCTGCCCAGTCCCCCTCTCGTGAAGTTTTGGGATGGGCAAGTTGAGTCCTCGCCAGGGAGCGGAATCCAATTCGAGTAACAAGCAGGGGTGGGCTTTGGGAAGCCATAAACTGTAATACTTCGAACTGCGCCGTCTCCTGGCCTTGAGCGCTCAGAACCGGATAGACAGATGCGGGCAGTGAGAGTAATGACAGCAGAGAGTTACAAAAGTCCGTCAGATCAGACAGGAAGATTGTGACTGCAGGTGCTTTCTTTCCGTCGAAGACCCGCCCCGCCTCGGAGCAGAAGAACCTAGCAATCCACGGCATTGACTCAGGCCAGACGGAGCGTGCGTGATGGATCAGCCGCACCATGAGAATCTTGAGAGAGTTCCACTCTATAGGTGGCGTAGCATCTACTCTAAGTTCCAGGTGTCTCATTACTACTCCCAGTGCCGCCGCCCTGATGCGTTTTCTGCGCAGAAACAGTAGTATCAGAAAAAATGGCGGCATGTTTCGGTCCGGACTAAACAGATCTGCAGCAGACATGGACCCCGTGGCGAGGAGACTATCAGCCCAGCAATGAACATCTCGCTCGGCATAGCCTTTGGATCTAAGGAATGAGAGTTCTGCGAGGGACAGACGTGACTCCTGTGGCGGATGCTGAGTGACGTTTTCCATATGTTTGGCGAGGATATTGTAGAGCGATGGCGGCTCGGCAAATCGGTTGACTTGAGGTGGGCATGTCTGCTCCAGTCCGGGAGGTTCCCTGCGTGATTGGGATGCATGTGAGTTATCCTTACGGTCAGACTGCGTAGGCGTATACAAATCACGAATGTCAGACGGTATCGAGTCGAGAACCATTTCTGGCCGACTCTTCCGCGTGCGCTTCAAGTACTGCCGCGATGGTCGGAAACGTGTTAAAAAAGGGGCAGGCCCAGGATTTTCAATGCAATCTTCCGCAGCGGTAGATGGGCCCTGAATGCCATCGTGGTGCCGCCGAACACGCCTCGAAGCCGAGTCTGTGTCGTCTTTTGGAGTGTCCCTCAAAAGTTGGGCATATCCGTTCTGGGAATCTCGTGAAGCAGCCACTGGCGATTTCAAGTTGTCATGCTGAGATAGTGTGGAATTGGAGGACAGCCGTTTGCCATGAGATGCAATCAGACGGACAGTGGATGACGCGAGTGCCTGGAAAGGGACATGATGCCGGAGCAGACATGACGGTGGGGCTACTGTAGAGCATGCCGCTCGAATTGGCGCGGGACAATGCTGTATGCTGTCAGTCAAGGTCCCAGGAAGAGGTGCAGAGATGATTACCAAACCAGGACTGGCGGCGACAAAGCTACGGCATGTGGTCGGGCGGCGGCGGTAAATGCTACCTGGAGCAATGAAGCGACGAGTTGAGAGCATTCATCGATAGCGACAGCGTCGTGGACTAGAAGAACATGAATGCGGACAGCAATGGGCCTGGATCGACGGGCATTTGACTTTTGAGTCCCGAGTCGCGATGCGCGCGAGCTTGACGTGTAACCTATCTGAGTCAGCAGCTCGCGCTAGGCTGCAACGGGCGCAATTTTACGCCAAACGGTACGGCCAGCCCCCGTGGCTCTCTCCTCCCGACCCAGCAATCACTCGGCCAGCCATCTTTCTGCGTCTGCACAGCGACGCTGCATCCAGGACGACGCCGACCGAGCCGGGCCCTTTGCATCTCGCCAGCGTTGTGGAGTGCGGAGCGTTGCGCGTGGTGCACCCCATCTGTGAAACCGGGGCGTGGGTGCTTGGCATTCGCGGTCCCTTCTTCATCGAACTTCTCTCAAAACCGCGCCCGACCCTCTCATTCCTCACCGTCGCGCTGCCCGCCGCCCGTCGAGCGTGCCCCCGACTGCCCGCCAAGCAGCCTTGATTGCGCCGGCCCATCTATCAGACCCCGTTCGCCTGCCCGACCGTCACCGCCGGCGTGAAGACGACCGCCCCGACTAACCACGACTCCGGCCTGAGCGCGTTGCACGCCTCTACGGCATCGCTCCCGCATCGCGCACCGCGCCCATCATCACCATGGCCGCCGCCAACGGCACCCTCACCCCGCCCTCGCTGCCCCCGGCGCCAGCGTCGCCGTCGCTGGCAAAGCGGAAGCGCTCCGAGACAGACGCAATTGTGTCCAACGGCGCGTCGACAGCTGCCGCGACCAAGACAGCAGACGATGCTAGCCACTCGCTGCAGTCTGTTCTGGAGGCAGTACTATCCGTCCTCAAGAGGTATGCAAGCCAAGCTCTTCTCTGCAATATGGCGCCGCCACTGCCGCCCAATTGCCTCGCGTTCTGGAGCCTCGCACACTGACACTCGCGCCTAGTTACGACACCGACCCTTCGATACTGACCCACCCCATCACCTCATGCATAGCTCGCGCCTCTTCCGGCGAATCTGACTCCAAGCGGGCCAAGCTGACTCCTCCCGACGGTCCCACCACCATTGCCGATTTGGTCAACGAGAGCGCATACGACTCCCTGCTGGCTTTCGAAAAGGATACCGAGACTGCGAGCTCCGAGATTCTAGCCTCGATAGGCGGGGGGGAACGGGCCAGTGTACAGCTGTCCTTGGAGGAGACGAAGCTCCAGTCCAAGGTTTTGGCCTTCCAGAAGATACTCAGATCGCTTGTTTCGAGAGAACAAGCTCGCAGGGAACACATATATGGCAAGAAACAGCCAAAGCAGGATATCACAGACGAGGGAGCTGACGGTGAAGAGAAACAGGAGAAGGCCAGGGAGGAAGGACCAGAGCCACGGACAGTTCTCACCCTATATGGCACCGCCCAAGGACCAAAGCAGCTATTCTCAAGTTTGCAGGCGCCACAGCGCATTCCGCCCAATGGTGAAGGCGCATCTTCGGGTATGGATTTGTCTGTGAAGATTAATTTACCGCTACGCGAATCGACCCTGCCCAACATGCTTTCGACTACCCAGGTGTACCCACTACCCGAAGAGGAAGGGGACAAGAAGAAGAGCAGGACCTTGGGCGAGGTTTTCCCCATCCCTTCACATCTCCCGCAGCTCAGCCCACCGAAGCTGGCGAAGCCAACCACTGGAAAGGGAAACACCATCACATTTGCTCCGCCAGAGACCCCTAAGCCCAGCCGCAAGAGCTCCCATTCGTATGCGAATCAGAACCTCTCGACGGGATACTGGCTGGGCTATGGGGGGGTTGACATGCCCAAGGACCCGACCTCTCCTACGGCCAAGCAAAAGAGTAGGCAGCGTGCACTCAGCATGGGAGAGGGCCAGCAGCCGCCATCCGAAGCAACTTTGGTGGCCATCCAGCAAGCCAAAGAGGATGCTTTGTTCCGCAGTGCCTATTCTAGTTTTGCGCCCACCCGCGATGATGCTACAGCCATTATCCCGGAGGAGACCAAGAACCGAGTTTGGTGGCAGAAGGTTGGGGAGAAGCGGTTCAACGATCTATTTCCCATTGACCCTGCGCTTCTCGGAGAGACTGAAGGCCAGGACGCCGAGAAGGATGCAGCTGCCGAGGACGAAGAGTTCAAGGAGGCTGTGGATAACTTCACACCCATTGAACTTGATCCCATCCTGGTCAGCTCCGAGAAGTCGGAGCTTGAAAGGGACACGGAAGAGGTGCTCCAAGAGATATCGGAGCTTCTCGAGACATTGGCATCACATCAGCGCATTCGAAACTCGTCTCTGGCGACCAATCCGCGCACACCAGTGATTCAAAATTCATCGCTGGCATCGCTAGCTGGGAGCCCGGCTACACCATCAACGGAAGAGATTGACATTTATCAGATGCTCAAGTCTCAACTCACCTTGCTGATATCCCAGCTCCCTCCTTATGCCGTGGCCAAGTTGAACGGAGACCAGCTGGAGGAGCTGAACATCAGTAGGACCATACTTATTGAGAACAGGGACTACAGTGGTGTCCTAGAGGAGGATCAGCTCTCCCGGGCTGCCAAAGCACCCACCATGCCAGTGGGAGCTGGGACGCCCAGTCTCCAGCGGATGGCGTCTGGGTCTTCAGCGCACTCGCACTATCCTGCAGCCACGCCCCAGTATGCCCGTACGCCATCTATCCATCAACCAAGCGCACGCCCCGGCCAGCCGCCCCAATCTTACTATCCCCAACAACAGGCACTCCACCGGTCTCCCTCTGTGCACCAGTTCCAGCGGTCGTCTTCCAGCCAAGGACCAGCGTACCCGGCGTCAACGCCATCGTATGCCAACAACACGCCGCGACAAAGCTTTCCTGCGACGCAGGCCTACGGCCAACAGACACCCAGGCCTTCGTACGGACAAGCAGCCCCGGGTCAATACTATGGCCAACGATCGAGTCAGCCGAGCAACTATGGGGGTGCAGCCAGCTCCCAATTCTTCCAGTCTACTCCGCAACCCCAAGCCCACGGCCGGTATCCGCCACAGGCGCAAAATGGATTCTTTCAGCGATCGCAGCCGGTGGCGCCCATGCACAACTACGGAGCGGCTCAGAGTCCTCATGCGCGCACAGCGTCGCCGCTCAAGGCCAATCCGCCCGCGAGCCAGGCAGGGTTCGGGGGCCATGCAGGGTACGGCACGCCGGTTTCGGGTGGCCAGTTGCGCAGCACGTACTATGGCCCGTCGCAGTATGGCACGCCCCAGACGCCCAATGCGGCGGCGGGAGCAGCTCCCCCTGGTGGCTATCCCAACCACCAACAGATGATGCTGGAGCGACAACAGGCCGCACAGTCGCAGGCGCGATTGGCGGCGCAGAACAACTTCAACACCCGACAAGGGTCGGGCACTCCCCAGCCGCCCCCCAACGGCCAGTATGGCGGCCAGCAATCGAACCAAGCGTCGAGCCAACCGTCCAACGGTGCGATGGTGACATAGCCGAGTTGGTTGACGGCAAGGGGGGAGGGAAAAACGGCGTTCCGGAAGCGGCAGTTTGGATATCATAGATCATACTTCTGGCGTTGTTATATGGTAATGTCACACGGGAACGAAGGGCGGGTTAGGGCGGTGTCTATTTCTTCTCATCCAGGCTTTAGCTGGGCCCTCTACTGGGCATTGTTCCGAGTTAGCCGGCATGCGGCATTGCGGTGGCCGAGAGCCGTCCCTGGAGCATCATGTTCATTATTTAGTTATTCGGTCGCATGGCGGGCTGTTGGGTTTGCAATGGGGGACAAGCCGGTCAGGGAGAACTAGTGTACCAAAGTAATTGTCAGATTCACTGGAGTGCGCATCGTCGATGGGGGCGAGGAACGGGAGCAAGGCGTGACGTGACTGATGCCGCGTGCGTGTATGGCGCCGACTGAAGTGAAGGCGGCGGTGGTGAAATTGAGTGGTGATGGTCGCAGGGGCGTACGTCATGGCGGCCGGGGAGCCGAGCGAGGGCAACGCGTGCAGGCGTGCAAGGAGGCCCAAGACAGGCCTGGAGCTCCCTCTCCACTCGCTCGGCCCTCGAGCAGCGACAAAGACATGAGACACGCAACCCACCATGGCTCACCTTCTGCGCGGAAAGCAGGCTGGCGTGCCCAACGACCTGTCGGCCGGCCTGGCCCCTGACCTCTTCGTCCTCGACCATGTAGGCCTCGCGCGCCCCCGCGCTGGACCCCGCGATGCGAACATTTGCTGACCGCCCTGCAGATCAGAAACTACGGTATGCCTTCAGCGCCGCCGCCAGACAGACACACGCACGCCCGCTGACACGCCCGCCAGGCATCAACTCGCAGATCTCCCAGGTCGTCTACGACCCCGTGCAGGCCCTCGTCGCCGTCGGCACAAACGACACCAAGTATGGCCCGGGCCAGATCTACGTCTTCGGCCAGAAGCGCGTCGAAGTCGTGCTGCCGCTGCCGCACCGCGCCTCGGTCAAGATCCTGCAATTCTGCGCCGACCGCCTGCTGTGCGTCGACTCGCGCAACGACCTGTCCATCTTCTCCCTCGACACGAAGCGCCTGATCAATGCCCACTCGCCGCCCGCAAAGATCACCGCCCTGCACAGCGACCCGACCCTCGACTACGCCCTGCTGGGCACCCAGACCGGTATGTGGACGGATGGTGTAGCACAGAGACATGGCTAAGAAATACCCCAGGCGAGGTGCTGGCCTACGACCTCGACCGTGAGTGTCTTGCGCCCTTCAAGATTCCGAACTTGTGGAGGGAGCAGTTCCCCCGGTCGCGGCTGACGTCCGTCGTCACACTCGCCCTCCACCCGCGCGATGTTGGCAAGCTCCTGATCGGATACAGCGCCGGCGCCGCAATCTTCTCCTTCAAGCAGAACAAGCCCACCGGATTCTTCAACTATGTGCTGCCCAAGGGCGCCCCCGGCGGAGACGCGGACCCGGCCACCATGTTCACCGAGCGTGCTCCGCCGCTGACACAGGCTGTTTGGCACCCCACCGGCACTTTTATACTGACGGGACACGAGGACAGCAGTCTGGTTGTGTGGGATCCGAAGGATGGCAGAATCATCCAGGCCCGGACTCTGCAGGACACAAACATCGACAAGCCGGGTCCCGGAACGCTGAGTCCAGGCGGGAGTGCGGGCACGTTTGCGGTCAAGTCGCCCATTTTCCGCATCGTCTGGTGCGCAAAAGAGGACCCTGATGACACGGGCATCTTGATTGCGGGCGGGGCTCCTTCAAACCTGGAGACCAAGTCCCTGACCTTTTTCGAGCTGGGGCGCACGCCCATCTACAATACCTCGTCATGGCAGCTTCTATCAGACCACTTTGAGAACCCCAACCGCCAGCGGATACTACCATGCCCTCCAGGTACTGAGGTTATCGACTTGTGTCTGATTCCACGGAGTAGCCCACACTTTGCTGGTGCTCAAGACCCCATCGCGGTCATTGCCCTGTTGGCGTCGGGCGAGCTTGTCACACTTTCATTCCCTAGCGGAATGCCCATTAGTCCCACTAACCAACTCCATCTATCGCTAACTCTAGTACACCCATTCATTGGCCACGCGAATCTGGCTCCGGTAGAACGGACCAAGTGGCTGGGACTGACCGAGAAGCGTCAACATGGGCCCTTGTTCCTTACTGGTGGCGCCGAAGCAAACTATCCTCTCAAGCGATTTGAACATCGCAACATCGTCCAAACCTCCCACGCAGATGGAACCATCAGGCTCTGGGATGCTGGACATGCCGATGAAATTGAGAACGATGCGCTACTTCAACTGGACGTTGCTCGGGCTGTTGGACGTCAAGATGCTGTCGAGGTTTCCAAGATGTCCTTTGCGGGTGCTGCCGGTGAACTGTCGGCTGGGTTGAAGTCTGGAGAAGTTGTAGTGTTCCGATGGGGCTACAACAAACATCCTGGAGAGGACGTCCCAACCGCGGACAACGCGCCTCACGGCTTGACAGACATTTCAGAACGATGCGAACCGGCTTTGAAAGAGGGCATGGTGCCACTCACGCTGCTTGCTGGAGACAACGGCCCCGTGACTGCGCTGAAGCACTCTGATGTCGGCTTCGTCGCCGCCGGCTACGAAGGCGGAGGCCTCGCCGTCATCGATCTCCGCGGCCCAGCCGTAATCTACAGTGCCAACGTTTCTGACTTTATCAAACCGGACAAGCGCGGTAGCTTCCGCCGCAGCTCTGAAAAGTCAACCGCAAAACCCGAATGGCCCACAACTCTGGAGTTCAGCGTTATGACCCTCGAGGGCGACGACTACTCGAGTATCCTGCTACATGTTGGCACGAACCTCGGTCATCTCGCTACATTCAAGCTCCTCCCCGAGGCGGGCGGCCGCTATGCCGTGCAGTTCGCTGGCGCAAACAAGCTCGATGATCGCGTCATTTCCATATGTCCGTTTCACGCCGAGTCTGGACGCCAGGCATATGCAACACAGGCCGCCGTCTCGGGCCTACGCAACGGTTCCAAGGTCAATGGCGTCGTCCTCGCCGTCACATCGTCGGGCGCGCACATCTTCAAGCCTGCGACGCACAAGGGCGCTCACAAGACTTGGGACGAGTTCCTGTGCGATGCCGCGGCCGTTGTGCGGTACGAAGACCTGGGATACGCGCTTCTGGGTCTTTATGGTGATGGTTATGCCCGTGCATTTTCCATCCCGGCGCTCAAGGAAGTGGGGGCTGTCAAGGTGGGAGATGTGCTGGATGTGAGGAGGTTTGGGGAGACGGTTATCACGGGGACCGGTGATGTATTTGGGTGGAAGGGGCCTGCGGAGATGGGGCTGATCAATGTTTTTGGGGCGGGAATCAAGTGGTGAGTTTGAGGTTTTCCCTTTGGACGCGGAGGGAAGGAGGGAGGTATCATGATCTTTGCTAACGATCCGAACAGCGACCAAACGAAAGATACGCTCATCAACCCCGAATTGCTCATCCCGGCACGTCCGACTATCTCGAATATGCAGTGGATCTCCGGCACCCAATTCGTCACGCCCCAGGATCTGGATTTGCTGAGTACGTCCCTCCCTCCCCTGCCTTCCACCAAGCAAACCACGCTAACACACCACACAGTCGGCGGCCCCGACCGCCCCCCCTCCAAGCGCATGCTCGCCCAAGCACGCGCAGACGAGGACCAGCGCCGCCGCGAGGAGCGCGCCGTAGCCTCCAACCCTTACTCTCCGGGCGGAAGTGGGAGCGCAGCGGGTCAGAACGAGGAAGGTTGGGGCGCGTGGGCGTCGCGCCAGCTCAATGAGCGCACCGAGAAGCTCAACCTCGTGGGCGATAGCATGGATAATTTGAGCAAGAATAGTGCCGGATGGGCGGATGATGTGAATAAGTTTGTGGGAAAGCAAAAGAGGGGGTTCGTTATGGGGGCGATGAAGAGTAAGTTTGGGTTTTAAATGGAGAGTGCTGTGAAAAAAGGGGAAAGGGGGGAAAGGGAAGGGAATGATATCACGGCCTCTGATTCAGAGGCTTTTTAGCGAATGGAGTAATTCGAAAAAGGGTAGATGGGGTGTGATGTGATGTGTGCGTGTTTGGAAGGGGAGGTGGTGATGCTGGTGAGGCTGAGGGCTGCTTGTGGGGGCTGGAGGGACTGCTCTGCGGCGCTAGAGATTGCAGTGAAAGGCTGCCTGGTAGTAGTAGTGTTCAGCCGCAAGGTGGGGAACTGCTCTGCGGCGCTAGAGATTGCAGTGAACGGGTGTCTTGTGAGCCGCAAGATGGGGAACTGCTTGTGGGCGCTAGAGATTGCAGTACACTTGCCATCTTATTAGTTACCATATAAAGATTGGTCTTGGCTCTGACCGCAGGGTACCGGTGAGATGAATCAAGCCCAGTGCTTAGCTTGGGCCGCAAGGCTGGGTCAGAAGAATTGCTCTGCGGCGCTAGAGATTGCAGTGACCCTGTCTCCCTTTTACAGGCCGATAATCCTCTCGGTAGCGCTAGAGACTGCACAAGGGTTAACGTAGGTAGCTTTTTTTTTTTTTTTGCTGGCGCTACAAATGCACAGCACAGCCTCGAGCCAATCATTCAGGCGCAGGATCTCAAACACTAAACACCAAGCATCGGCGGCAAACGTAACAATGATCAGACATATTGATGGTGGGTTAGAAGTCACTCTTTTTCCTTGAATGCTGACAGGCATGCTTTGTGAGCAACGAGTGGCCAGCTAATGGCTTGAAATATCGTGATGCATCACAACGTAGACGCCAGTCCTCTAAACATTGCTAAATGTCCGAATTTATTTAGCTGCACATTGTCATAGCTTGCTTTAGAAAAACCCTGATGACTGGTGATTTACGGTGGTAAATTTCATTGGAAGGTGGCGGTTGCGAGAGAAACCACACTTGGGGCGCTACCAAGTTTGAAGAAGTGAGGTCCTACCGTCCATAGGCATGCTGACATTTTAGCAAACCTAACCCTCTAATACTACCCTGTCTGAGTCCTAGATATTCACGGCTATCTTCTACGTTTATTCGCGGCTCTTGATACCACTGGGAATGAGTGGCCATCAGGAGGACAACCCACACGGCAATATAAAAGCGCATCCGTCCTTCAAGAAAGAACGCTAGGGGATCTAGATCCACTCCAAAAGTATTTTTTCTAAAAATCATTTCTTCTTGATCTAAGGCCGTGCCTGTATCATCTATCAGTGCTGCGCGCCGTTACAATTTTCTAAAAAAAAAAGCTTGAGAAGTCTGCCGAAAAGGCGCCTACCGACATAATATCCGGCAATCGACAATATGCACGCTAGTCTGTTCATTTTGATTGCGACTATCACAACCTCCGTTGTTTCTGTCCCCATTCCAATTGATATCGAGCCTTCTGTCGACAGCCTGGAGCCTTTGATGGTTCGAGAAGCGAATAGAGCAGTCATCTCTCCTGTATTCGATACTATCAAGCGCGAGATACTCGAAAGATTGGATGCCATTATCCAGCACACTCCTGACACCTAGCTTTCACGGCAAAAGCCGTGAGCTCGGAACCGCTACAGTAGGGCCCAGGAGGTCTCAACTCCAGCGAATGAGGAGCATAGGCTCACGGACAGTGTCGTTTTTTCCGACGTGGATGGAGGGCATTCGTAACGAATTTGAGATCGTGAGGGTTTCGTTTTAGTCTGTGATTTTCTACTTAGGACTATCTTGTGGAGCACATCAGGGGAGGGAGTGTCGATATCGAGGTCGAAGAATGTTGTTGCAGGGAAAAATCCTAGGTACCAGTTGATCATTGTTAGTCGGAAACCAAGTTGTATATGGATTTCCTTGTGCTTTTGGGAATCCATAATAGAACATGGCCCTATGGGTATCAAATCTCAAGTAATACTGCAATATACACAATCTATTTTCGAAAGACCGCCGCTGCCCTAAATCCAGCCTGGCGGCGGCTTGGGCCCCAACGCAATTGGCGATAAAGGATAGCCAGAAACCCGCCAGCTTTTGGTGGGAAGCATTCTGACATTCAACTCTTTCGTCTTGACCCGTGGAGCAACTCCCTCTTGTGCTGTGATGATCTTCTGTCGCATGTCATCGGGCAGACCATGGACAAGCGTCGCAATAGCCGAGTTTTTCCAAACCCCTACCCGGTCATTTTCCATCGAAGTGCGTGCCATGGTCCCCACAAGAAGAACTAATGTCAATACAAGAAGGGTGAGGGGTAAGGAGAGCCACTCCCAACGGACCTCGATGTATGTCTCCACGCTGAACGCATTGCCTAGTGCCATCTCGTTGCTCGATTGTCGCATAATATTAGTCATTACTGTCGCGAGCCTCTCCATATGGCGGGTGATATTTTCCGATGCTGACCATGGATTCTTGGTGTATTTTCGTAGATATGGATATTCTCTCCAGGTCTGATACTTTAGAAGGGTCTCTGAGGAGTTGTTGGCGAGCGTCGCAAAGGATGGCAGATAATCATCAAAGATGAAAATGATGCTAAGAGCCGTTTCGTTGGAAGCCCCATAACTAGAGACATTGCCATAGCCGTCGGTCGCGTGTGGATCGACCGTTATGTCCTGGTACTGCACTTTTCCAGTATCTTTGGGGTCTCCCGAATCAGGCGCAGTAAATGTAAACTGATATGGCCCCCTTGTAGTATTTATGAAGCGACTCGTGATAGTTTCTGTATATGCCGGGGCTTGATATGACGAATCGATCGTTTTGACGCACCATGAGACTACGCACTCCAACGCTCGTGGCTTATCGTGTCGGAATATGCTCTCTATAATCTTCTCCTTATCTGAGTCACCTGCAGTTGAGACGACCACAAAGTCAGTGATTGGGTTTCGTACATGTCCAAAGTTGATAGAGCCGTCAAACAAACGGCGCCTATTAATGTTTGTAATAAGCGGCAGCGCACGCGTGGTTAGGATCTCTCCCGAAGACCTATTAGTTGCGGGATCAACCTGGTAACCTAGCATCAGCATCCGGCTTGGGCTGGTTGCATTGAAAAACCACCCGCACATGGTTCCATTCTCATAAGGGGTATAAGAGGTTGCGTTCTGTATCCAATCGAGTTTGGCAGGGAAACAGCCGAAATCCAGCATATCAGCTATGTCCGCACACTCGCTACAGACACCAAGCGTCTCATAAGACTCCCAAGTACAATTGCTTGTCTGGCAGGACAGCGGTACCTCTGCTCGAGTTCCATTCCCAACTTGGACTTGAGGAACTCCAAAATCGTTGAAAAATCTGTCGACTGCCGCAGTCAAATCGCGATTAGGGTATATGATCTCCGTCTTTAATGCATTTGCCGTGAATCCAAGGGTGACTCCGGGTTCGTAGCGTATGACCTTTGGAATTGTGCTATTTTGCATTTGAAGCACCGTTCGTGGGGAAAAACGGACCACTTGCTGGAAAAACGGGTCGAGCGCCATCATAAAGATGGTAATGGCTGCGGCAAGTGCAGCAAGTTTCGTACTCCGTATGCGAATGAGGAGTAAGAAAGACCCCCAGGGACCTCGAGACGCACTGTCGAACAATTCAAAATGCCACATTTTCTTCGAGCTTCCCTGGAACCAGCTCCATTTGAGTTGGCCGAGCGCTTCTGAGACTGGGAGCAGGAGAGCAGCAGAAGCAGCTCTTGAGAGAACAGCAATGTAGGCATTCAGCGTAATGCTCAGGGGCCATTGTTTCGGTACCGGTTTGCCCCCATAAAGAAACAATACCACGATTATCGTGCCCATGCACAAGGCACCCAGCAGCCAACTTATGATTTCAAGCATCCAACACTTCAAAACGCTGTATTTTTGAAATTTATCATCTATGCCTCGGGCAACATTGTGCGAGAGCCTCTTTCCGGTCAAATCCCCTTTCTCGGTCTTTGAGATCTCCTCGCTTCCGGGGGATGGTATGGTACTTGAAACAGTATTAAACGGGGCCTTCAAGGCTCCCAGTCCTTGCTTGCTTTTCCCCGTGTGTTCAACATGGTCTTTTGGCGGGTTCGGAACCGACGGCGCACTTTTATAGCTTTCTGATTCAAAATCCATACCCGCTGGTGTTATTTTTGGTGAAAGGGGGAAATTGTCTGGTCGGCGAGATCGCAAGCGCGGTCTTTCTGCGACGGATCGAATATTGAATCTAAGGGCAGGGCGAGGAGGTTGAGGGCGGAGCCAACGGCGGGACGTTCTAAGGTTGAGGAATGGTGGTGCAATGCTCCTCGAAGGAACAGCCGATGATGAATCTGCATGATGGGAGGGAGACGGGGATGAGGTCGTCACAATGCCATTTATGGACTGCTCTCCTGAACTGTATCCGCCTGTCTGAGAGATGTGCTCACGCTCGGGGATAGTGTCAAGATAAATCCGAATATCTGGACTATGAGGGCCGGGCGTGGAAAAACTGGCCCTGGACATGTTGCTAGAAAGGCAAGAAAACGTAATCAGATTATTGATGGAAGGATCAAGCAGAATTTCGACGAAGTATTGAAAGCAGAGTAAAAAGGGAACGTTCCGAGAACCAAAAATGAAAAGGTGAAATTCGAGGAATATGAGATTCGATAAGGTTAGATTGATGCCCATCGAATTAAAGCATAAAACGTGCCCGTTACCGAGCTAATAACCAGTGGCCCCTGCAGAGTGCGGTTGCCGCCTCCACCTGTACTTGGTACACCATCTATTAATTTACGCCTCAGTCGCACATGATAATCGTACTGGCCTATTATTTGAGGTCAACATCGGGCGGCAGAACGGTGCATCTTGTGTTGGGCTGAGTCCGCCAGAGGCCACCAAGTCCACCGCGACTCTGTACAAGCGCTTGGATAGCCTTGTTGAGACGTTGTGTAAGCGCCTGGGTAGTCTTTGTTGTTTAAGGTGATGACAGGCGCCAGTGGCTGAAACCAACACTGGGAAAGAGGGTTGAGCAATAGGTGGTGGTGGTCTAACGCGTGACGGGAAATCGACGTGCATCGGGTGTTTTCTCCAGTCTCGCTTGACTGGTTGATTTCGCGCGCGCTCCGGCAAGGCGGCACTTTGGCAGAGCGGTCCACAAGCAAAAGATTCCGGTCGACTGTAACACGATTATACTATATATTAGGCCATTGAAGATGGTACATACACTAGACAACAAGCAGTCATAGCAACACCTGGACAAAAATAGAAGGCTTGATTGATGTCAAATTGCTCGCAGACTTGTGCAGTGCTAATCTAGTTCCCAAGGCCGGTAACTATACTTGAATAAAGCCAGTAAGAAAGGGGCAGAATTGTCTGCAAAAAGGGAACCAGGCTAAGTCGTGGACATAAAAAAAAACATACGACAGCGGGGATTCGCTGGTGGTCACCCACCCAACTACTAGTCCGCCGGTGCGCTTCTTAAGTAAGGCTGAGCGGACGGGAAGCCCTGTTCTAAGCGCCCAATGGTCGTATGTGTTAGTTTGAATGCTTTTATGATATATAATGTGCTCCAAAATATGGCAGGAAGATGTTTGCCGTCAGAGTGTGTTCGTTTCGCAAGCGATTCAATGTGCTGCTGGGTCTTCTACAAAGAAAATCGAGCAGGAAAACGTAGGCAATCTATTTTCGAAGTTACAGAACGTCACTCCTGATGAGTCTCCTATATACGACTTCGCTTAATGTCCTGAGATGAATATAGAGTACGAGTACTTACGGGAAGGAGTCGAGTTTCGGTGTGTATACGCAGAGTACCACAGAATGCAGCACTAGAAAGCCCGCGCACACGCTAGAGATTGCAGTGAAGCTCACCGCAATGGCATTGTCATTATTGAACCACATCCCGATTGTCAGGATCAAAAAGATTTAATGTGAATGAATGGACATTTATTGAGTGCATGAAGCCAATTTGAACGTCGATACAACATTCTGACAATTGTGGGTAGACTTGGTAAGATAGGAAATTGGCGGTGAGCTGAGCTGAGACGGAACCTTGGCGAGTTCACGCTAGTTAATAAGGTGCAAGCCCGCACCCGTCGGGTGATTGGATCGCTCGACATTCGTATATCGTGGCCTATGGGCTTTCATTTCGTGATATCTCCTTGATAGTACCATACATCTTAGTAGGGTTAGTTATAAGCTTAAAAAGTGGAAGCCTCTGTAGGAGTTGTGGAAGGGCCGCGGCATCCCAGCTAGGATTAGCCTACTGACTAGCTCTAGTGTGGAGAGATGAGACTGCGAGACTTCTCTCTTTCTGCCCCCATGAGATCGAATCAGGCTATGTGACTGCTTTCGTGGTCAAATCATCGATGATATTAATTCCTTTCAGTATTCTCCAGAGATGGACATGTTCCCAAAAGCACAGGAGTGGATGATCATCCCCGAACCCCACTTTCGCAGAACCACTCCACGCGGGTCTCCAGAAGAGGATGACCCCAACATCTGCGAACAATGTATTCGCATTGATTTCGAAGCGATATTTCAGATACCAATTGTCCCCGGATCTACCGAGGGGTTGCCTGTGTGTTCCTTCTCTGGACTCTCACGCCGTGTGCTTTCTTCGAGATGCCCAGTATGCAGGACTTTTGCTACTGCCGTGTATTCGCAGTTAGATCCCAACGCAAGGGCTCTTCTCCAGAGTGTGATGCGCTACTTCGATGGCAACATGTTCGCCTTCAATACCCGCGCTAGGCTTGGTGCTGTCGCCGAAGCAGACCACTTGCTGTCGCAACACAGGGTCATGCGCGTAGGACTTCTGATACCCCCTCCGTTCAGCAGGACGACGTTGAGCCTCGACAGCTTTTTCCCTTCTTACGGTAAAGGAAGACCATATGGCTATGTGCGTAGCCTTATTTTACCGGAAGAAGCCAAAATGATAGACTACCCCACGTCCCGAAGTATGCTTGCAGTATGCGAAGGCAATCATGAATCTTGCGGGTTAAATCAAGACATTCCTTTTCCCGAGAACTCACGTGTCATCGATTGCCGAAATCGACAAGTCGTCGTCATGTCTCGAGATATCAAGTACTTCACACTCAGTTATGTGTGGGGAAATAAGACTAACAGAGGCCATATGGACGTTTACGATAACATTCCAAGAGAGACATCACTGCTTGAAGTGCTGCCTCGGACCATAGAAGATGCAATGAAGGCTACATTGGCCTTGGGCTACGAATACCTCTGGATCGACTATTTTTGTATAGACCAGTCGAATCCATCGGATATGATGCATCAAATTCGGCAAATGGCAGGCATTTACCATCACTCCTCGGCCACAATTTGCGCGCTCGGAGAAAACCCGGGCGTGGGCCTTCCCGGTGTCTCTCTGCCGAGGCCAACGTCGGATTCATTCCGTACCCAGAGAACATCCTTCGTCCATGTTGGCCAATCGAGTTCAATCCAGGACACCATCCAGAGATCGAAATGGAATACTCGGGGCTGGACATTTCAAGAAGCCATTCTCTCGCGGAGGTGTCTCTTTTTCACAGACGAGCAAATTTGGATGGTGTGCCAGAGCGGCAATTCGGCCGAGACGGACTTGCGCACATGGAATCATAGGCATTATGTCCCGACCAGAAATATCCACCAAGCAATCACGGCCAGCAAAGCGGAAAACTTCTTCCAGTACGTCAACCAATACCAAAAACGAGACTTGACGCACGACGGGGATGCCCTGGACGCATTCAAAGGACTTCTCTCGTTGCTTCCCACGCCATCCTACTATGGCATATTACTCCCGCCACTATTCAGATACATAAAAGAAGAGAAGATAGGCTATAGATTTGTCTGTGGACTCTTGTGGACTGTTTTACCCGGCCAAAAACTCTCCGAGCGGCGCAAAGAGCTCCCATCTTGGTCATGGCTCGGTAGGAAAAAGACTCAATTCGGTAGTCTTCTTACCAATTACTATGATCTGAGCGATACAAAAGCCCAGGGTACCCTGTCACTTGGTTACACATTCTCACCGTTTTATGCCGAGGTACGAGTCGAGACACCAACTGGCGAGCGCATTGAGATCGCAGATGTGTTTCGCAACTATACCCGCACAAATGTCATTCCAGAGCGCTATCGAGCCCTAGAATTTAGGACCTTTTTCATGGAGTATCAGGTAGTCGGCACCCATGCAAATGGCTTGCCGGAATATCCTGTTCGAATGAAAAGCATCGAGTCTTCTCCATGTCCTTTCAAGGTTCAAGATAAGGAGTCTACCATGTATCCTAATGGTAACATTATCTTTTCAGGGAATTTGTTCGCAGATGCATACAAATTTGGTGTTGAGTCCAAGGAACAGCGATTTGCAATGCTCCTGCTTAAGCAATACGACGCTGGCGGTTCTTATTGGCTAGCATTACGGCTTGCCTACAAAGCTGATGGACGATCTTATTTCCATCGGGAAGGGTTGATATCTGTCGATAAACCTTTGGTTTGGGATAAAGGTTGGGAAAAGGTGTTGAGAGAGAGTATATGGTTAATATGACTTTGTATGCAGGCAGATTTCGTAAAAGCACTGGTGAATTGTGACACACCTCTGCATAAACTAAAGAATGCAGCAAGTTTTACGACAAAAAATAGAAATTTATAATAAAATTATCGAAGATTTTAGATAGTTAGAAACTTAAATATTTGCAGTGGTTCTAGATGCAAACTAGCCATCGAAGACGCCTTACTAAAGTATATTAGCCTCATATTCAGTTTGCTAGCCTTTGATTCGCAAGGTGTGTTCAAAAAATCATTTCAGCTCGATTGATGTGTTTTTACTGACTATGGCCCCACTGGGAGACGCAGTGCTTGTTATAGTTAGAGATATTAAACGACCCTGTTATGTCCAAACTTGCCAAACGATCCCTCCATCAATCTTACCGGTTGTTTTATGTCCTTTTTTTTTTTTTTAATTCTTCGCGGGCGCTAGATATTGTAGTGAATAAACTAAAGCAGTAAAAAAAAAAGTCACGTAGCGAAAGTGCAGCGGTAGGACTGTTGTGGCACCATCCTCACTGGTATGTTGACCGATTGCGACTCCTCCCGCTTTCAAATCCCCAGCCCTGCCGTGGAACGTAATGAGCACTCTAACAACGACTTTATTCGTCGTCTATGTTACCAATTTGCGCCCAAGCTCTTGTAGACGCTAGATATTGCAACATGTTTATCATTGATTGGTTGGACTAGGTTAGCCTTCGTGTATGTGTGTGTGATAGTCGCTTTGTCTGCTCACCGGTCGTCTTATCTATCCAAACTACCTTACTGGCCCACTGTTTCATCTTCAATTCTCTGGCCGCGCTATATTTTACAGTGAATGAGCCTTTAACCCCCCTCCCCCGTGACATTAGAGATAGCAGTGGGCCTGTCAAGGGAAGCATCTGAGTGCCCTCTAGAAAAAAAGTCTAGTCTCAATACTTAATGAGGCTAGATTTTGCAGTGTATCGAACGCTGACTAGTGCTGGTGTGGGATATTCAATACTCTGCGATATCATGTCTCAGTTCCTGCTGCTCTTCTCCCCAAAAAGGCCTTGCCCCACTCTCGAACTATTTACCGGTGCTAATGATTGCAGTGAAATGTCCCGAGTGTACCGCTTGTTTGCCTTCTTCTTTAGTCCATACCGAACAACGGACTATGATCGCTGTTCACCGGTCAACACCTACGTTCCGCTGGCCCATTTCCCTGCTTTTCAGCTCTTTGGCAACGCTAGGGATTGTAGTGAGCTCGTGTTTGGATACCGTCTTGGACGCATTTCGGGCACCTTGGGCACTAGCAGTTTATCACGCAGATGCCTAACTTTCTCACCGGTCGTCTCTCACCCTCCTTACTGGCCTAATATCTTGTCTCTAACTCTTTGGCGGCGCTAGAGATTGCAGTGAAAGATCATCAGCCTCCATGGATCCCTCCCTTTTAGGACCCGGCTCTATATTTCTCACCGGTCTCCCCATGAACCCCGCACCCTTATTGGCCCTCAATCTTACTATTGAACTCTTTGGCGGCACTAGAGATTGCAGTGAAGCCAACCCGATGTGTCTCAGTTGTATATTTCTCACCGGTCCCCCTGTAAGTCCCGCTTTCTTATTGGCCTGTAACCTTGTTCTTGAACTTTTCAGTGGCGCTAGAGATGGCAATGAACATCCACAGCCTTCCTTCAAAGGAATCCCACCTTGTGGCTCAGCTTATCTTTCTCACCGGTCTCCTCAACTTCTGCCTCCTCACTGGCCCAATACCCTGTTCTTGAACTCTTCGGCGGCGCTAGAGATTGTAGTGAACAGCCAAGCTCATTCACTAAATTAACTTTTATTAACTTGGATAATGGCTAAAAGGTGACTGTTCCTACTCACCGGTTTTTTCTTTCGACCCCCATCCATGTCTTGACAGGGTCAAACCTCTCGCGGGCGCTAGAGATTGCAGTGAAACGCAGCGGATTAGACACATTTGCGTTATCACCCCTGCTTACCGGTCTGACTGAACTATTACCCCTTCTCCCTACCGTTCCGATTTTCCTCAATATCAAGCACACTCTCACCATTTTTTCTTCGTTCTCTGGCCGAGACTTTTCCATCTTCATGAAAGCGCCAAGGGGTCCTTTCACCTGCGTATAATCGCACCTCTCCCCACTCAAGGCAAGCCGTGTTGGCGATGAAAACAGTTCTTTTTGTCTATTAACGAATGTGGGTATCTCTGGTTCCTCGTCCCCTGCCTCCCATTAGGTCTTCTTTGTGCCCCGTTGTCTCCTCCACATCGTATCGGCTCCTCGTTTTTCTCCTCGCCTGTCCCCCTCAGCCCCGGTCCTTCCTTCTTTGACCATTCCTTGACCCTATTATTCTTCCTCAATCCTCATCCACCTCATTCATTCGCCTCAGCTATCCAGATCATTTATCCCTTCAATCATCCGGATACTCGTCCTTGACATTGCTCACGAAACAGTGCGCAACATCATCCCAGCGCTTGAAGTGCCTCCCAGCAAGCTTAAGCATAGCCTCGGAAGGCTTCACACTCGGCAGAACCGGCAAGATGTTCTCCTCGGCCACGTAGCGAACCGACTTGTCACAGACACTGGAGTGCATTAGCCCACAGCCCAACCCCAGACTTGCAGCCTGATGAGAAAAAGAAGAAGAAAACTCACAGCACATGATAGAAACTCTGCATCCTGCCATTGGCCAACCGATCGACACCCATACTCTGGATCCAATCCTCGCCGGCATCACACGAAGTGTCCCAACCCGTGATGACGCCCTCGTAGTGGTAGCGCTTGTGCTTGAACAGCATGCCGACCTTGTAATGTACATTATTTGCGCGGTTGTTACGGGCATTGACGGGCTTGCGCATGCTATCGATGTTGTGCATGGAATGCACAAAGGTGAGCAGGCGCTGGCACTCTGGCTCGTTGTAGAAGAGGGGGATGACGTACTGCTCGAGCAGTGTCACGTCCCAGGGATAGTGTGTCTGGAAGTGCTCCAGCAGGTAGGGCAAGTACTGGCGGCGTCGGGTAGACATATTGGAGAGGCCCTGCTCGTCATCGCGGGGGCCAAGGATGAGCATGGACCAGATGGTCGCATAGAAGGAATTGTCCATGTCCGGATAAGCATTTAGCCAGGTGGAGTTTATGCCGTAGACGCCGGCCTCGGTCTGCCGGATGGTTTGGACAGAGTTCATAATGTTTCGGGCAGTGCGGAGCACCATCTCGCGCGTCGTAGTATCGGTCAAAAAGTGCTCGTGCTCTGACGAAGGCACGCCATAGCTGCCGAGGGTGCGCTGGAGGTCCGGCAGCACCACCTCATCCGAGGAGCGGAATGGGTCCAGGTACATGAAGTCGGGGTTGGGGGAGTTGTTGGGCTTGTAGTCTCCACACAGCGTGTAGTCCTTGGGGGCATAGACCAGACAGTAGACGTGATACAGAAAGCCGCACGGACGCGCGTCCAAGCCCAGGCGAGCAGCCACAGCACAGAAGATGGCGACAGATATCAGAGGCAGCGACTCGTGAGTGGACGAGCGCAGTACCAAGCCAATGAAGGAGTTGCGTAGGGCTCGGTAGGTCCTGTCTGGCACACCCCTGAAACCCTCGTCGCGCAAGTAGGAAGCCAAGGTTGAGGCCTTCATCCGCGTGCTCATGCTATCAAAGTCTACGCACATGTCCCGGACGCCCTGTGCGAGCCTGTCCAAGTCCCTGCCAATGGTCTCAAAGTCGACATCCTCGCCGGTGCGGGCGAAGATGTCGTAGGCACCCAGGGCCATTTCTATGGGCACATTCCTGCCGTTGTGCAGGTCTTTCCAGATGTTGACGGCCATCTCGCGCTGGATGCGCTCGAGGATGGCATTGGCGAAGTACCTCCGGGCCAGCACGTCTTCGGCATTGTCCGGACAGGCGACCTGGCGCAGCAGCGTCTCCTTGACATCGTAGCCGTAGTCGGCTATTTCGTTGATGTAGCGGATGCGGTCCTGCTGGGTGGCCAGGACGTGGTCGAGGCGGCACAGCGTCTCCTTCTCGATGCGCTTGCGCTCAATGAAGAGGGCCCGCCAGTCGACGTCAGAGAGGGGCCCGGCGAATTTGGCGGCGATATCGTGGCGCGGAGCCCAAGATTTGAACTGGGTCTTGCAAAGGTGGCGCCATATGATGGGGGCGTCGACGGTGGCCTTTTTGATGAAGCGATTCGTCCGCGAGGCAGCCAGCAGCGATTGGGGGTCGAGGTGCAGGAAGACGGCCTCGAGTATCTCGATGGGGAGGGTGGAGAGTGAGGGGCGGTCCATGGTTGAATGCTCCGCGGAGGGCAAACGAGACTTGAGAATTGCAGCTGGAGGAGGGGCAGCAGTGCAGCAGACGGGTCCGGAGGGCGCGCTCTCCCTAAAAGAAGAGGCGGAGGGAGCAGAGTCTGCAAAAAAGTCTGAGAGAGGTTTCAAGGCGGGAGGCAAAGGCCCGCTCGGCGGAGAGGGACCATGGATGATGTCGTCAAAGGTCGGTCTGCCAAGTTGGAAATTGGGCTGACTAACCCGGCCTCGGCAATTGATATGGCGATACCGCACCTATAGTCGTGGTACCGGCGACGTTTCGCCGAAGAAGGATTCAAACATGGACGAGCTCCAGAGACGCGCCCAAGAGGGTCTCTTCTAGCCAGGCTCGAGTCGGCCGCCTTGCCGGGAGCGCGCAACCCAGTCTAGCACGGCCATGCGCACGGCTTGAGTGGCTCGCGCCGGGTAGGCTAGCTGGGAAGACGTCTTTCGACATGTCAGCCTCGACGAGACACCCTCTCGGGGCCATTGCGGGAGCACAGCGGGCAAAGCGGGCAAAGCGGGCACTGCGGGCACTGCGGGCCCACGGCGGTGCCTGTGACGTTTGGGTTGCCACTGCGGCTCTTCCTTGTGGCCGTGTGGCCTGTGGTGTGGCCTGTGGTGTGGCCGTGTGTTCCCCCCCCTCGCCTCCCGGGCGGAGATGCACGACGACGCCTGCGATCTGCATCTCATCGACATATATGGCCTCCCTGCTATACGCGCACACGGGCCCTTCGATACGATCCGCGCCCAAAGCGGCAATGCAACTTTGGGGGCTGCAACTGCGCCGTACCCGCGCCGTTCAACAGTCGCAGCACGCTGCCCTTCGGCCTTGGCGCGTCGCCGGATCCCAGCGGAAACCTCCAGGCCGGCCGGGCGATGCAGACGGCGCTGCGCTGCGAATTCATCAGGCCGTCGCCAGAACGTCGGTCGTCTTGCTCGCAGGCATCCTTTCATTGTGACCGTCTTACTTTTTTACTTTTTTTTGTCCGGCGCCTCGGGCTCTGCAGGCGCCGGATCCGCTAATTTCCATTTCGTCACTGCCGCTACCCGCCGCAGGGCATAATACACCAGCACCATGGCGACCTAAGCAGCGCCATTCTCGCCTCACCGCCCTGGAGATCCTCCCGTCTCCTCGCCCTTCTTGGTCCTCGTCTCTTGATCTCGTGTCATCCACGCGACCATGGCCGACCTCAAGCGCATCGAGTCGTTCCAGTACCCCTCCGGCCACTACGCCCACTTGACCGACAACCAGCAGGACCAGCTCGACGCGTTCAAGGAACTCTGCCAGACCGAGGGCTACTATACGCCGCCTGGCACCGACGGCAAGGAACCCAGCCACGACGATGAGACGCTCCTGTATGCATCCCCTCCCGCGCCCATGGTAGCCGTGCATGGCGGGGCACTGACAGTCACAGGCGCTTCCTCCGCGCACGTCGGTTCGTCCCTCAGGAAGCCTTCAAGCAGTTCAAGGACACCGAGGACTGGCGCAAGGAGCATGGTCTGAACGACCTCTACCTCGAATTCGAGGTCGACGAGTATGAGCAGACGCGGCGTTTGGTAAAACATCCCCCCTCCCCCGGGCCCGCCCGCCTTCTGCGATATGCGCCTAACCGCCGCACCCCCAGTACCCCCAATGGCTCGGACGGCGCGACAAGCGTGGCATTCCCGTCTACCTGTTCGAGGTGGCGCCCCTCAACTCGAAGAACATCTCGCAGTATGAAAAGGACCTCGCAAAGGCAAAGTCGACCTCCCCCAAGGTCTCCACCAAGAACCTGCGCCTGTTCGCCCTGTATGAGTCGCTCACGCGCTTCGTGCAGCCGCTGTGCTCCATGGTCGACCGTAACCACCCGGAGACGCCCATCTCGCAGAGTAACAACATTGTCGACATCAGCGGCGTAGGGCTGAAGCAGTTTTGGAACCTCAAGGGGCACATGCAGGACGCGTCGCAGCTCGCGACGGCGCACTACCCAGAGACGCTGGATAGAATATTTGTACGATGCTTTGAAACTTTCCCCTATGTCTGGCCACCCGGAACACGGCAGCTAACCTTTTCGTTTCCCCAGATCATCGGCGCCCCCGCCTTCTTCCCCACCGTCTGGGGCTGGATCAAGCGCTGGTTTGACCCAATCACCGTCTCCAAAATCTTCATCCTCTCCCCCGCAAACGTCCTCCCCACCCTGACCGAATACATCGACATCGACAACATCCCCAAAAAGTATGGCGGCAACCTTGACTTTGAGTGGGGCAACATGCCCAACCTCGAGCCCTCCCTCGAAGCCGCAATCAAGTGGGAATCCCCCGCCACCCAAAACGGCAAGAACACCTTCCCCATCGGCCCCATCAAATGGGAGCAAGGCGACAACGGCGAGATGAAGGCCGTGGCCGTCGGAAAGGAGAACGGACAGCCCCGTCGCAGGACAGTCTTCACCGTTCCACACCCAATCGGCCGCAAGGCGTATGGCGCCCCCGTGCCCAACACTCCCATCGACGAAGCCGAGCTCGCCCTCACCACCGACGGAACCGCCACCCAGCCCACCGCCGTGCCCACCGATGACGACGTACCTCCGCCTTCGGATACCCCGACCCCCGCCGCGACGCCCAAACCCGAGGAGCAGACGCTGCCTATTAGGGAGGGGACGTCGGATACGCGCTTCGAGCAGCAGGCGCCCACGCATGCCGCTGGACAGCTGGAGGAGGGCACGCCGCACAAGGCGGTCAATGACCACGGACACGGCGATAAGACGGTCTCGATCGAGCCCGGTACCGTGGGGCAGGCGCCCAAGGAAGTAGACGTCCAGCCCCAGGGGGAGGGCCAGGGGAAGGGATATGTCGAGAGCGCAAAGGAGGCGGTTGCCGCTGTGGGCGCGACGGTGGGGTCCACGGTCGGAGGAGCGGCTGAGGCGGTTAAAGGGGCGGTCATTGGCGGTGGGGACAAGAAGGAGGAGGTGAAGAAGGAGGACAGTGCTATTGATAAGGAGGTGGAGAAGCAGGACGGTCCCAAGGTGGAAGGTTTCTTGAGGGAACAGAATGGGAGCAAAGCGCCCGTGCCTTAGAGGGTAGAACGCGTGTATTCTTGACGACGGGTGGAATTTTTGAGGGAGGCTTGGCATGAAAATGAATTTTGGAGGGATTACTGGCTTGATGCATAGAGGAGGGTTTGGATAGCAAATTCGTGCCCCGCTCCTGTCCCGCTCCTGAGTGTTGGGGTGTGTATACATATTTTGATGGAGGGGTGGGAGAGATGGTGTACACTGGGGGGAGAGGGGCGTGTGGTGTTTTAATAAACTCTTCTTCTTTCCCAATGGACCTTTGTGGATTTTGTTTGGCTTGGTTGGTGCGTGTAGTGGGACGGGGGAGTAGGACGCTCCAACGGACTTGGGCATGTAGGGAGTTGGGAGAAAAAGCTCTGTCAGTCCGTCTCTTTCTGATCTCGGCAAGTGGTTTAGCAAAGTGCAGGATGTTGCACTTTAGATACATGGCTCAATATATCTTGGAATTTGCGTACGTGGTTTCCCGACTGTACAGACTGAAGGTTGCCGAGGGAAAGGGTGGCGAGATGGCTGGTGGGACGCTGTTACTAGAATGGATCTTGTTGCTGCTGGATTTGACAGACATGATGCGATCGATATTATGGTAAGCTCTGAGATGGATAGGGTTGTTTGAAGGGGTCTTTTGCTGGATTAGAGAAGTTTGGTTGCGTAGACTTTTTTGTTGTGGCTTTTGTGAGGGCTGGAAGCTTGTTTGTCTTTCAAGGGTCCTTAAAACACATATTCTAATGTAAAGATCATTTACAGAATACCTTATACAAGGTTTATGTTAAGTGGAAGAGAAACTCTTGAATTGGTCTATTACATGTCTTTAACTTGTGCTGAGTAGCATTGCTTCTACATCTGTGCTCTGTCTTTGAAGTGTAAATGAGCTTTGGAATACATGGTGCCACATACTATGATTTTACTAACTAACGTATTCCACAAGCGAGCGGCGCACACAAGCGAGCGGCGCACCTCCTGACTACCCCAGCACCTACGCAACCACCTACTCAACTACCTTAAAAAAATACTGTAATAACTTAATACAAAAAGTAACTATAGTAGTTATACTGTTATTTTATACGTATAAAAATTATATTTTTATTTTCTGCAGCGTGTGCAGCGCGCTTTTAACTACTAACTACTACTAAAATAAACTATTTTTTTACATTTTTTCTTATTTAATTATTTTTTAACGTTTTTTTAAGCTATAATTTTAGCTCTCTCAGCTTTTATTAAAGTTCTTTACTATTAAATCTGCTTTTTATTTTACTGCCTACGCTATATAGCGGCCTTATTAACTTTTTTAAAATTTTTAACTTGGTATTAGACACGAACCTGAAGTAGAGTGTAAAAGTTATAATAATGCGGATAGACAGGTAAAGAGAACTAAATTATATATTTATATAGAAAAAAAAGATAAATTGCTGCTAAGACAGCTTACAGTAACTTAAAAATATATACTATTACGCTTATAACTAAGCTAACCTAAAATACTTTATAATAGACTATAATAGTTTATAATAAGACACAGCTTTATATTACTTTTTTTCTTAATAGTATATAATTTTATACACTATTATATCTGTAAATAAAAATAATAGTAAATATAGATATCTATTTTATACTTTAGTTTCTATTTAAAAGGTAAAGTTTATACTTTTAAATTTTTAGTAATTTATAGCAGAATATAGCAAATCTATAGTTTAAAAATTATATTTAGTTTAGACATTCAGTTTTATTACTGTTTATAATAAAGTATAATAATTTTAGTTATCTAATTTAGTAGTTAAAACTTATTAATTTAATTTTTTAGAATTTGCTATAGTCTACAGCAGTTTTTTCTGTCTACTATAAAAATTAAAATTTAATATTTTATTTTTTAGTAAGCTACTATAAACTATAGTAAATATAATTATAACTAGTCTTACTTTTTCAGAATTAAATTAAAATTACTTTACTTTAGTAAAAAAAATAAAAGTAAAAAAGTAGAATATTAAGAAAAGTTGCGGTAAAAAAGTTCTAATAGTAAAAAAATAAAAATACTCTCTAAAAATATATAAAAGGTTTTTCTAACACTTTTTAGCTTTTAGTTTTTTTCTCTTCTACTTTCTACTTTTAATTTAGTAAGTTTTTTAAAATTTTTTTACGCTCTCTATTTTAGAGTATTATAAAGTACTATACTTTATTATATTTTTTATTATAGAGTATTATAGAGTATTGCAGTTTGTAATACCCTATAATATTCTATAATATTTTATTTTATTATATTATAGTTTTAACTAACTAGTTTAGAAACCGTATACGTAATAATTAGACTATTTTAAACTTTTTTACCTTTTAATAACTTATTTTACTCTATTATTATCTATTATAAACTCTACTAAAATTAGAAATAATATTCTAAATAATAGCAGGTTTACCTATTACGTTTATATTTGTTATATTTTTTTTTTTAGTAAAAAAAAGTATTAATTTTTTAGGCAGATTAGTTATCTGTATTCTATCTCTAATAAATTTACTATAAATTTTTATAAAAAATAGTTAGTTAAAATAGAAAAAAGTAAGATATTACTGTTTAAGTAGTGTTTTAGGTGCTTTGTTAGCAACTAGAAGTGTTATACAGTAAATTTCTATCTTTTTTAAAGCTATTTTAGACTGTTTTTAGCTATTATAGAGTTTTTTAATCTATTTTTAAATTTCTAAAACTTTTTATAATAAATATAATATAATTTATAACTTTCTGCTCGAGATTCGCTGCGGTTACTTGTTATGAGCCACAAACGTGGGCCAATGACGGGGCCGACAGGGTCGCACCGCCATGGCTGGTCACGTGACGTGCTCAGTTGATCAGTCCGCTCAGCAGTACTGAGCAACTGAGCAGTACTGAGCAGAAGCCTCAGGCACATGTATATAGTCCACACAATTGTACTCTACAATTGTGTTCACCTTGTTAGCAAATCTATCGTTTGGAATTGACTATCAACCTATCGTGCTCTATCTGCCAACACGGAGACCCGTACAGCATATCGCACATCGTTTCACTCACGTGACCCTACCAGTACTTATCCCCGAGAATCAACCCAAGCAGCTACTTGCTCCCTAGCCTCGCTCATAGCCTGTAGCACAGCCTTAACATTGTGAACACCCTTCAAGATGAGTACCACTTCAGGATCACGCGCACCCTCAACCCCAACCAGTAGCACTGTTGGTGCTAAGGCCACTACTGGTGCAATCGTACAACCTAACACGGCAGACAACAATTCTATCAAAGTAGCAACACCTGACCTCTACCATGGAGAACGAAGCAAGCTCGAAGACTGGCTCTTGCAGCTCGACTTGTTCTTCGACTTCCAAGGTGGAAACGTTAAGGAAAAGAAACGCGTCATGTTCGCAGCCACGTACATGAGAGGCAAAGCACTTCAATGGATCAAACCAGCTCTCATCAAGTACAAGGACGGCGAAGCCAACGACGACGTCAACGAATGGATGGAGGATTTCGATGAATTCAAGGAGAAGATCAAACAAGTCTTCGGAATCGCCAACAAGGATACAATTGCCGGACGAGACATCCAACATCTCAAACAACGGGCTTCAGCTGCTGACTACGCCAACGAATTTCAGCAACTGTCGATCCTCACGGAATGGGATGACAAGGCACTTATGACGATGTACCGCCAAGGACTCAAACCCAACGTCAAAGAAGAACTCATGCGTTCTGGAGCTCAGCTCGACACGCTTGAACAACTTATAAATGAGTCCATCGACATCGATCAGAAACTGTACGAACTGCGTATGGAATTACGCCAGGACCAAAACCCACGATACCGACAACGTACCAAACCAAGCTATGGCAAAGGGTACTACAACGCCAACACCGGTAAACGAGTTGAACGCAAGGTAACGCATCTCACTCGTGACACCTATGGTGACGAACCAATGGTCCTCGGTAATATCCAGGAAGCGGGACGAGGAGGTAACAAAAAGAGAAACGACAAGCCTAAAGGCAAGGCTATAACTTGCTACGCGTGTGGAAAGACAGGCCACATCGCAAGAGACTGTCGATCAAAGAACAAGGTCGTTCGACAGCTAAATGTATTGCAAACCACTCCGGATGACGAATCCGACGCAGACGATGAATGGAAAGTCGTCGTAGACAGATTCCAGAAAACGGGATTCATCTGCGACAGCGAACCACTGCGACATGGAGAAACGGAGGGATTCTTCGATTGTGTTCAGTATCAAGACAAAGGCACTCAAACGGAGCCTAGGAGCATCCTTAAAGAAGTCAAATTTGAAGGACCTAGCCCCGAGGAAGAAGAAGCCTTTCGCGAAGCACACGATCACGAAGACTATCTAAGCGACGCCAGTTACGAGTTCGAAAGAAACAGCGATGGCAGCACGCCACCCGAACTCGCACGATTCAGGATGAACAAGGACCTCGAAGAAATACAAGAATTGGCCGAAGCTCTTAAGGAACACAGGAGAGATTCGACAAGAACGCCCGCATGGCGGGAAGAATCACCTGTAACGCGCAAACGGACAAAGAGGCACAATGACTCAGACAAAGAAAATCAAGACCCAGAGGAACGCCGACAACGACGCAGTTCCAAGGCATGGGAACGAGTCAATCAACCAGATTCAGGAATCAAACTGGGAGTTTTACCAGACCCTGACAGCGAACCAAACACGGTTCCAAGTCCTCTACGAAGCCGAAACACGCAAGAACTGCAATACTACCTAGACCCAAGGAATCCAAAACACGTAACTTACTCATGGACCTCTTGTCGAGAAGACCAATGTCAAATCCACTACTCGGACAAGATGGCCGCAAACTGGTTTCCATCCAAACCACGCGAATGCAAACATCAATGGTTCGACTGCGAGACACATGTATGCGACACTCACCTATGGGACAAACGACAATCACAACATTTCCCCGGGATGAACGAAGCTGAAGAACTCGCAACGAACATGCTAGTCAACAGGAGATGTACGCAAGATCTCTGGCAAACATGCTTACACGATGATTGCGAACGTCACTGGAATGAGAAACGCTTGTATGGATTCAGCAACGAGTCTTTTTTAGGACAGCACTTAGCGCCTGGGATCGACCCAAGGCATTGTGCGCTACCAACTCAGAGAACTTAGTCAAGCTACCTGTCAAGCTTAATGGATACTGGATGAAGGCATTATTAGACACAGGGGCTCAGCGCAACTACCTTTCACAGCAGGCTGTAAAGCGTAGTAAGGCAAGAACGCATGCCCACGAGCGACCCTATTTCCTCCACACGGCAACTGGAAGGAAGATGCCAGGAAAAGCATTGATGGATCAAGAAGCCACGACCATCATGGACATCCAGGGACACCAGGAAGAGATCTCCTTCGACATCATGGGCACGGCCATCCACGACGTCATTTTAGGACTTCCATGGTTCAGAAAGCATAACCCATATATCGACTGGGCGAAAAAGAAGCTTTCGTTCATAGGATGCGAGTGCGCCATCGCATCGGGACCTACGCATCGGCAGCGTTCGATGGTAGATGAGATCACGCTGAATAACATAGGCAGCAAGGGATCGACTAAGACGCTTTCAAGAAGAAAGGTCGACTCCACCAGATCCGACAAGGAGCCACCGGACAAAGAAGTGAGAGATTTGGAGACAACTCGCGCAACTCCTGTAATCCCCGAAGAGTACAGCAAATGGGAACCACTCTTTCGAGAAGAGGTAGACGACAGAGCGTTACCTAAGCATCAGCCCTGGGACTGCGAAATAGCCCTTCAGGAAGGAAAGCATCCGACTTTCGAGCCCATCTACAGTCTAACGGAAAAAGAACTCGTATCGTTACGAGCATACCTCGATGAAAACCTCAAGAAAGGATTCATACGCGAATCAACGTCAGAGGCGGGATACCCGATCATCTTTGTTCCCAAGAAAGATGGATCCCTACGGTTATGTGTGGATTTTAGGAAACTCAACAACATCACGATCAAGAACAGATATCCACTACCGAACATTCAAGAGCTCAGAGATAGGCTATCTGGAGCACAGATATTTACAGCCTTAGATCTCCGAGGCGCGTACAACTTGATACGCATGAAGAAAGGTGAAGAATGGAAGACGGCATTCCGGACGCGGTATGGGCACTATGAATATCTTGTAATGCCATTCGGTCTTACCAACGCACCTGCGACATGTCAGGCACTCATCAACAACGTGTTGAGAGCACACCTAGACATATTCGTCATCGCATACCTAGATGACATCCTAGTCTTTTCCAAGGACCTCAAGGAACACGTCCAGCACGTACGAACAGTACTGGAATGTTTGGGAAAAGCAGGACTACGACTCAAACCAGAGAAATGTGAATTCCACAAAGAAGAAGTTGAATTCTTAGGACACATTGTGGGAAGACACGGAGTCAAGATCAGTCCAAAGAAAATTGAAGTAGTCAAGAACTGGCCTACGCCAAAGAACGTCAAGGACATACAATCCTTCTTAGGATTCTGCAACTTCAACAGGCAGTTCATCGATCACTACTCAGAAAAGGCACTACCACTCACCAAATTAACAAGAAAAGATGTACCATTTAAGTGGGATACAGACCAACAACAAGCCTTTGAGACACTCAAAGAAGCAAGCATATCACCACCGGTTCTCATATCTTTCACCAGTGGAAAACCCTTACGCATGGAAACAGACGCATCAGACCTAGCAATGGGAGCATGCATCAGTCAAGAAAAAGAAGGCAAATGGCACCCGATTGCCTACTATTCGAGAAAGTTCAGCGGAGCTGAAGAAAACTACGATGTTCACGACAAGGAATTACTTGCCATCATAGACTCTCTCAAGCATTGGAGAATCTACGCAGAAAGCTGTTCAGAACTCACGGTATACTCGGACCACAAGAATCTAATGACATTCACGACAACCAAACCATTAGACCGACGACATACCAGATGGAGTGAAGAACTAGGACAGTACAAATTCAAGATTGTCTACACACCAGGCAAAGAAAATGGAAGAGCAGATGCTCTGAGTCGAAGGACGGACATCGCAGGAACCAAGTCAACGAACGAAGCTGCTATCCTCAAGCAAGCGCCAGACGGCACTTTAGGGCCAGCACGCAGCATCAATCTTATCATGACAGTACATCAACAAGTACCAGAAGAACTTCATCAAACCATCATCCAGCAGTATCACGAAGATCCGTTGCACGGACACCCAGGTGTCGAACAAACGATCAAACTGATACAACGAACGTACGACATCCCTGGATTGAAAGACAAAGTAGCGAAGTTCATCAAGAAATGCACAACATGTCAAAAGAACAAGCACAGTACACACGCTCAATATGGAGAACTACAAGCTGTAGAAATACCAGACAAACCATGGACAGACATTGCTATGGACTTTGTCACCGGATTACCAACGTCTCACGACCCGGTTTCCAGAGTACCCTACAATGCCATCCTAGTGGTTGTGGACAGATTCACGAAATACGCAGAAATGATTCCATTTAGAGACAACTACACTGCGCCGGAACTAGCACAGGTTATTCTGGATCGCGTAGTTAGGTATCACGGATTGCCTCAATCAATCATCAGCGACAGAGACAAACTCTTCACATCAAACTACTGGACGACACTGATGTCAGCCATCGGAATTAAAAGAAAATTATCAACGGCATACCATCCACAGACAGACGGTCAAACAGAAAGAACAAACCAGACCATGAAAACATACCTACGGATGTATAGCAACCAAAAACAAAATAATTGGGTATCACTACTACCCATGGCACAACTCGCATTCAACAACAGAGAATCAGTAACGACGAAGCAATCTCCTTATTATGCATTACACGGGACACACCCAAATCTCCTATTACCAAGGATTAAGGAAGAACGAATCAAGCCAGTTGCAAGTCAAGCAATGGACAAATCGGGAGAATTACGAGAACTTCACGAACAATTACGAAAGAATATCGAGACAGCACAACGCAAGACCATTTCTTATGTCAACCAGAAACGAAAAATGGCACCTCAGCTAAAGAGGGGGGATAAAGTGTATCTTCTCACGAAAAATCTTCGAACGACACGACCAAGCAAGAAATTGGATCACGTCAAGGTCGGACCATTTTTGATTCTAGAACGAAAGGGACCAGTCAACTATAAACTCCAACTCCCTGCCAATGCTAGAATACACCCAGTGTTCCATGTGTCACTATTGGAACCTGCCGACGCCGAAACACCAGTCCAAGAACACTTCCATTACGAGACGGAAGAAGAAGTCGAATTCGAAGTAGAAGCGCTAGTAGGCTACCGCGAGATAGGACGAGACGAATTCCGCGACAACCACTTCGCACAGGAATGGTTGGTCAAATGGAAAGGATACCCAGATTCGGAAAACACTTGGGAACCAGAACGAAACCTGAAGAACTGTCAGCGACTACTCAAGGAAAGCCGAAGACGAAATCACCTCCACTACTACACAGGGGTAATCAAAGAAAACATACCCGAAGAAAGGCGACACATCGTACACGACCAAACACTTAGGGACCAGCGGACGACACGGGTACTTCCCAGAAGTTGTCGGGAAAACCCTCGATAGCGCTCCAAGTGCTCGGAGAAAGGTTAAGAGCAAGACCCTCGGAAGGACCGTCGAAAGTAAGAACTTCGGACAACGCCTCGCGTTCCCGCTGCTCTTGCTCCTCCAGGTCTCGTTCCTCCACCGATATGGCCTCCTCCGCACGACGATCGAGCAAGTCCATCTGTTGACGAAGCCGCTCTTCTTTGGCTCTCGCCACCTGCAAGTCCTCCAAGGCCTTTTCATGCGCTTTCACAGCCGCATCCTGCGCTTCGCGCGACTCCTTTATCTGTTGTCGCAATTTCTCTTTCTCCTTAGCAAGACGCTGGAACTCGGACTGAGTAACGCGAATGTTGCACCGCTGCCCGCGATGCAGACACTCACTGCACTTTCCGGAACGAACATGCACCTTACACACTCGTTTATGCTTTACGCAAGTCGAACACTTTTGAACCATGACTTCTCCTACGGCCTCGACAAAATCAGCTAGGCGATGACGGCGGACGGTACTGGAGACTGTTGGTGTTTTAGGCATCGTTGCGAAAGTGGGCAGCAACGAGGGAAACCCGCGCGTCATATGTTAGCTCAGAGGACCGAGCTAGGCTAGAGGGGGGATAGTGTTATGAGCCACAAACGTGGGCCAATGACGGGGCCGACAGGGTCGCACCGCCATGGCTGGTCACGTGACGTGCTCAGTTGATCAGTCCGCTCAGCAGTACTGAGCAACTGAGCAGTACTGAGCAGAAGCCTCAGGCACATGTATATAGTCCACACAATTGTACTCTACAATTGTGTTCACCTTGTTAGCAAATCTATCGTTTGGAATTGACTATCAACCTATCGTGCTCTATCTGCCAACACGGAGACCCGTACAGCATATCGCACATCGTTTCACTCACGTGACCCTACCAGTACTTATCCCCGAGAATCAACCCAAGCAGCTACTTGCTCCCTAGCCTCGCTCATAGCCTGTAGCACAGCCTTAACATTACTATATAGTTTAAGTTACTATAGTTTTTAATAAATTTAAAGCAGTTACTAAAAAAGCTTATTATAAAAAAGTTTATTTTTAAAATAATAAAATAAAAATTTAGTAGTTTAGGTTAATCTGTATTTGTAAAGCGCTTTTTAAATATTTTTTATAGTAATTTTTTTAGAATTTTCTATTTTAAAGTATTTTAGGCTATTCTAACACTTTATAAAAAGTTTATTCTCTATAATATTTATTTAATACTATATAATAGTATAGTTTCTGCTAATAATACTCTGTAGTTTAAAATACGCTTTAGTAAATATAAATAAAACTTTAAAAGCGTTGCTGCTAAAATAAAAGCTAAAAAATATATTTTTAAAGCTTTTGTATTTGTCTAAATTAAAACTAATTAAAAAAATAGTAATACGCCTAAGAAAAAAATAGTATAATCTATTATACGCTATAATAGCTTATACTAATATTTTTTTTAGAGTTGTAGCGGTAAAGCTGTTTCTAGTCTAGCTGCTTTAGCTACTTAGAAAAAAAAATTAAAAATTTAAATTATTAATTTTAAAGCTAAATATACGCGTGCTCTAAAAAATAAAAAAAATACTTTTACTAAAAAAATTAAAAAGCTCTAAAAATAAATTAAGCCTCTTACTGCAGCCTGTGCCTAGTTAATATATAATAGTATAAATTAGTACAGGCTTTTATAAAGTATTATAGCGTAGAAAAATCTAAGTTAGTTTTCTTTAGCTCTTTTTTTAATTTTATAGTTTTTTCTGAAGTATATAGGTGATACCCGGAGTCTTTAGTAGCCTTTTACCTAGTCTTTAAATAGTTTATTATAATATAAATTTTTTTACTCTAATATTTTCTTTTATACCTTTTTGTAATATTTTTTAGTTTTTTATAAATTATTTTAAGCTATAATAGGCTAGTAACATCTCTATAAGTTTTTTTAATCTTTTCGTATAGTTCTTAGTTCTATATTACTTTAAAATTATAGTGCTATTAAATACTTTTTTATGTAAAAAACCTAATATTTTTTTTTAAAAAAAATATAAAGTAAAAGTAACTATATTTTTTATTCTCTTTTTTTTAGCTAAATCTCCGGATACTAGCTTACTTAAAAGTTATCTGGCTTTTTTCTGGATATTTTAATTTATTATAAGTTATAATAGAGTATTATAGCGTAAAGTAGTTTATTTGCTTTTTTTTATTTATTAGCTTTAAATACTTTTTTATTTTTAAAAGTTGTTAATCGCGCCAGCGCTTATATTTAATCTAAATTTTTAAAAAAAAAATTTTTTAAAGTAATATTTTTATTTTACTAAATATTTTTAAATGCTAACTAAAGATTTTCTCTAATCTAGTATTTTTTTAATAAAATAGATATTATTATTTATTATGCGTAATGTGTCTACTAGTAGTTTACTTTAAAGTTATATTATTTTTTTTTAGTATATTTTTTTAGTAATAATATATAGAAGATTAGGTGGATGTTTTGTAGTCTAAGTAAATCTACTTTATATATATCTAGTTTAATCTAAGCTATAATAGTCTTTAGTTCTATATATTTCTAATCTAGCTTTTTTTTCAGCCTTATTAAGCGTATATACCTGTTTAATATAAGTATTTTATTTTTTATTACTAAAAAAATATACTTTCTTTTCTTGTCGGAGTACCTTTTTTAGTACTTATTTATTACTATAATTTTCTAGCGATATTTTATTTGTAAAGCAAGTATTTTTACTACTAAATTATTTTCTAAATATAATTTTCTACTATTTAAAAAAATTCCGGGCTAGTCTAGCGCTTTTAAATCTGCTTTATAGTGTATTTAGAATAGTATAGTTATAGTAGTTACGTATATACTATTATTATATATAAATTCTGCAATTAGCAACTAAATTACCTAGTTATTTTATTCTAAATAATAATAGTATCTAAAATACTATTTTAGAGTTTAATTCTGTTTTTCTGTTTGTTTATCTGTTTTAGAATAATAAATAAAAAATAAAACTTTTAAAGTATTTAAGTAGTAATAAAAACTATTCTAATACTTAAAATTTATTAAAAGTTTTTAATCTGAAATAATATTTTTTAAAGTTCTATAAAGTTAAACTATTTTTTTTATTTATATTTAAGCTAGATTTTAAGCGGTTTAATCCGCTCGGGCTAATATATAGTAAACTATTTTTATTAATTAGTTTACTACTACTAGTATTAAGTTATATATTTAACTAAAGTATTTTAATAAAAAAAGTTTAGTAATAAAGTCTATTATAACGTCTAACTACGGTCTATTAAAAGCTAAAAAAAAATTTAATAGATTATAAAAGCAGTGTCTGGCTGTAACTAATTTTTTATACTTTAAATAGTTATTATAGTACGCTTTTACGTTTTTTCTAATTTTTTTTTAATAGTACTTACGTTTAATTTTTTCTAGCGTTTTTTTTACTCTAAAGTAACCTGCTATTAGGCTATTATAATATTTCTAAAATATTTTAGCTTTTTTCTAATCTATACTCAGTTATAATTTTAACTAGTTAGTTATTTAATATTATTTTAAAGTAGAAGTAAAAAGTTATTTTTTTTCTTTTTTTAAGAGAGTTTTTTGCTTGTTTTTTTTTACTGTTTTTACTATAAAATTCTAAAATTAAAATATCTCTGTCTTTTTTTTCTAAATTTTCTCTTTCTGTTTTTTTTTTTATATATTTTTTTTTTAGATAGTTTTTTTCTAATACGGGGTTCTAAAAGCCTCTAATGTTTTATCTAAAGTATTTTAGTACTGTCTATATACTTTCTAAATAATTTTATAATTATTACTAGTATTATAAAATTTTATAAGAATTTCCGGGTTATTATAGCTTATAGTAGCTCTATATAGGCTTTATTGCCTTTTTATAATAGTTATTAAGCTTTTTCTATATAATTTAGTTTTTTTAATAAACTATCCGCAGAGTTCAGCTTTTTTAAATAATAAATTATAATAAAATTATACTCTATAAGTCTTTTATATACTCTAATCTAATAGTAGTTAAGTATTTTTATTTTTATAAATTATCTAAAGTTATTATAGTCTGTAAAAAACTTAAATAGCGTTTTTTAAAAGTAGTATTACTAATAAAATAGACTTTTATCTATTGCGAGCAATTCTTTATTATAAGTATTATAATTATATTTAGCTTAGTTTATTTTTTTTAAAAAGAACCTGATAGGTCTCTATTAGTTCTTTCTATTCTAATCTAAGCTTTTTTAGCTTATAATACTATAAATCGCGCCTTCTGAGGCGTCTATTTTAACTTTTATTAGTTTCTAAAAATTAAAGTAGGCTAAAATTAAAATTAAAAAAAAGGTATTCTTTATTTATATAAAAGCTTATTTTACTTTTTAATTAAAATTAACTTTTACGCTTTTTTTTTTTTTTTAGATATAGCCGCCTTTAGCTGCATTTAGCTTTTTTTAAATTATTTTAGTTAACAGTAAAGTAATACGGGAGAAGTTAGTAATAAACTTTTTATAGTAATTTATAAAACTAATAAATACTTTAATATTTTTTACTGTTTTTAGTATTAGCTAATTTTAGATTATTTTAACTCTTTTTAAGTTAACCTTAATTTCTTTTAAACATACTATATATTTTAAATATTTTATTTGTTATATATAGAATTTACACTTACTAAGTTTTATATATAATTTAGTCTATTTTAGTCTTTCTAAGACTTCTCTAACGTAACCTATATAAGCTTTTTCTATATTAAAATAGACTAAAATATTATCTAGATATATAATATACGTTATATTAACTAGCTCTGCTAAAGTTTAGTTAATATAGAATTAAAAAACAGTAGAGGCGTTAGTTAGGCTAAAAAGTATTATAAAGTATTTAAAATAACTATATTTTATTTTAAAAGCTGTTTTTTATTTATTATTTTTCTAAATACGTATTCTGTAGTACACTTTTTAGATATCTAATTTTATAAACTATTTTACTTTTAATAATTTTTTTAGAGATTTAGCTATAAATAGTAACAGATGCTAGTTTTTAACTGTTATTTTATTTAGATTTCTGTAATTAATATATAGTTATAAAATTCTATTTTTTTTTTTTATAAAAAGAATAGGTGCTTTAGCTAGAGATTTTAACTGTTATATCTATTTTTTTTAAAAATATTCTTCTATATATTTACGAAAATATTTTAGTTTAACTATTAATATATTATAAAGTAGTTAATAAAGAAGATTTATACCAGGTTACAGCTCTATTATAAAATCTTAGTTACTATATATAAGTAGTATTAATATTTTGTCGGGTCTAGCTATATTTTTAAATTTTTAGTACTTTAGTTTTAAAACAGGTATTTCTGGCCTAGGCGCTAATGTATTTTAAAATTAACTAATTAAATAGATATAAACGTCTGTATTAGAACTTAAAAGTATTTTTTTAAACTAATTTATATTTTTTATAGCTACTTTTATATATTCTAAATTACTATAGCTTTTAATATTTTTAAAGAGCATCTTTCAGCTCTAAAAATTCAGCTTTAAATTAAACTAATTAATTTAAAGTAGTTCTAAGTATATTAGCAGTTTTTTAAAATTAGTAACTATAAATAGAATTCCATAGATCTGTACTCTGCTTTTTAAATTTTTAATATATATTTTTATAACTGTAAATTTATAAATAGTATAATCTAATTTATTTAGAGATAGTAGAATAATTTTTAGTACAGAATAAATAACTAAATTCTATTTCTTCGCTACTATTACTAAAATAATATTAAACTATACTTTACTGTCTACTATAGTATCTAGCTTTATAGAATTTTTTATTTTTATTTTAAAAAAAAGTAGCGTAGGTTTTTTAATATTTAGCATTTTTTTAAAATTTTTTAATTTTTTTACTTATATTAGATTAATATAGGCTAAAAAATAAAAGTCTAATCTCTCTAGTCTTTAGCTTTTCTCTTTTTATTAGAAAAATAGATTTTTTTTTTTGCTTTATTCGGGTAACGGAGTATAATATAACTCTATTTTTTATAGATATAGCACACTATATCCGTTTTAAACTTTTTCTTATACTTTTAAAGTATTTTAGCCTATTATAGATTATTTTTACTTTTTTTTTTTTTTTTTAGCTTAATTTTATAGAATTAAAGCTTATTAGCGTGCTAAGTTCTTACTTATTTTTTTTTTAATTTTTTTTTATTTTATTTTTCTGTAACAGATCTCTGTAAATTCTATTTATTTTCTACTTTATTTATAAAAAATTTAGATAACTTTATTAGAGAAAGTGTTGTAATTTACGTCGGACTTTTTCTAAAAATACTTTAGTAAATTTAACTACTATTCTATAAAAATTTACTTTTTTTATTTCTATTTATAAAAATTAAAAGTAATTAAAAAGGTCTGTTAGAAACTGTGAAGGCCTCTACTTATAAATTTTAATAAAATTATAAGTAGATTACTTACGTTTCTCTACTGTACTTAATATTTTTAGTATTTTTTTTTTTAAGTTTTACTATATAAAAGTTTAGTATAAATTATTTTAGCGTATATATACCGCATACGTCTTCTAAAGAGTTTTTATATTTTTACTTATATATTATAAGCTGAATAAGACTTTTTATTCGTCCGCTTTAAAGTATTATAAATTTTTTATATAGTAATTTTTATTATCGCGGAGCTATTAGTTATAGTTTACTTTATTTTTTTTTTATAATAATAAAGTAGTTTAAAGCGTAGTAAATTCGTCCGTTCTAGTACAGAATAGACTATTATATTAATTTTTATATTGTCTATAGCTTTATTAAAAGCTGTTATATTACTCTGCTTATATCTACAGCGTAATTTAGATAGTTATTATAATTTTTTTTATTATTATTTATTTTTAAACTATTAGCGCAGTTTTTCTAACACTTTTAGTATTTTAGCTTAAAATAAAATATTTTTTTTTAATTTTAGCGATAATAAAGTTTTATAATCTCTACTAAGCTCTACTAGTCTAGTATTATCTTATTATTATTTACAGTTATCTTTTTATCTCTAACTATTTTTTCCGCTATCTCTATAGTGTAAAGTACTAATTTTTATTTTTTTAGTATTTTTAAAAGCACTAAGTAGAGTTTATAAATCTGTATAGTTATTAGCTATAGTAGTTTAATACTGTTTATTTTATACTGTATAATAAGTAATTTAAATATTAGATATAAATCTAAAATAAAGTGTAAGAGTTATAATAATACAGATAGACAGATAAAAAAAACTAAATTATATATTTATATAGAAAAAAAAAATAAATTACTGCTAAAACAGCTTATAGTAATTTAGAAATATATACTATTACGCTTATAACTAAGCTAACCTAAAACACCTTATAATAGGCTATAATAGATTATAATAAGACACAGTTTTATACTCGGCTCTAAAGCAACGCAGCTAAATAAGCTATTATTTTAGTTTTTTTTTTAAACTAACTAAAAGCTTTAATAATAAAAATAAGTAATAAGTTTTTATAACTTCTAATTCTATCGCGAATTAATATTAATTAAGCTTTTAGCTTATACGCGTTGCTTAGTATTCTAACTTTCTACTAAATAGTTTTAAAAAAAGCTAGTATAAGCGTGCGTAGTTTTACGTTAAGCTTTAATAATACTACTTTTAAATTATATAAAACTATTTTTATTTTTTAGAAGTTTACGCGTATATTATTTTTTATAAAAAATTATTTAAAAGCTTTTTTAAAAGCTAGTAAAAAAGTAATTTTATTAATATAGTTAATATAATCGCGTGCTAAGCTAGAAATTTTATTATTATACGCCTGCTTTAAAAGCGAAAAGCACTTTATATTAAAAAACTAAAAAAAGTATAACGAATACAGAAGTATATAAAAAGTAATAATTTTACTTACTTTACAGAAGTTCTAAAAAACTAAAAAATTATAGCTTTTATAGCTATTAATAATAAATAATTAGTATATTTTTACTGTACAGCTTTGCGTATAGATATTAAAATACTTTAGCTAATTTATATCTAGTTTATTTATCGTCTAGCCTGTCTCGCTAAGTAATATATACTAGCTAAATAAAATATTATTATTTTTATACTATATAGAGAAATAGTACTTACCTGTAAAAATAATAAAAAAAAAATTACTTAGCCGCACGCGTTAATTTTTTAAATTATTATAACTTACTTATAATTATTTAGCTAAATACTTTTAAATTAATTTTATTTTTTTAAAGCTGTAACTACTAATTAAGCTAAAATTACGCTTATTATAAAGTCTGTTTTATTAAAGTTGTACGTATTTTTATTAATAATACTATATTTTTTTTTTATATAATATAGTAACTTAAACTAAAAACTAATAATTTTAGAATTTTTATATAGAACGCGCTAGTAATTTTACTAGTAAATTAATTAAATTTAAAAGTCTAGCTAACGCTTAATAAAGTTACTAAACTAGTTAATATTAATATAGCCCGCCTCTCGCGCAGTAAGTAATTAATTAGCTATATTATATATAGTATTTAGTATAGATATAAATTTTTACAAATTTAGCTTAAAAATATAAGCAATAATTACTTTTTTTTTAATTTTAGTTAGCTGTTTTAAGTTAGGCTAGTAATTATATCGCGCGGGTCGTCTAACGCGTTAATAATAAACTATAGCTTTTAAAATTTTATAAATTTTAGTAGCGCGTTATACACTTTAAATTAAATAATTATTAATAGCTAAAAAAATAAAAACTACAGAGACCTTTTTATAAGTTAATTAGAATTCTTTTAGTAGTGGCATTATAAGTGTAAGTAGTGTGTGCTGGGGCAGTCAGGAGGTGCGCCGCTCGCTTGTGTGCGCCGCTCGCTTGTGGTTTACGTTACTTCTTACATAAGTTTGTTTTTTGTGTGATCAATCTATTCTTTAGTCGAGACTTGGTGGAACATTTCGTCAAAGGCGTTGAGGTAGGGTTCCACGGTTCATAGCCCCAACACCAAACTGCTGGGGCATACAGAAGGCTAATAGAGCTCATACTTATGTAATTAAAACTTTAATTGTTATTGTAGCTGAATTTGAGATTACTTTCAGCGTATTACGCGATCTGATTTCTTCATCGTATTGATTTTACTTGTTTGCCACTTTTTATACCAGCAGCACTGAATTGCTCATCATATATCTATTAAATCGACCATTTATCTTCAACGAGACCTCGAAAGCACTGTATGAACATATGTTATCTTCTAATAAATAACCTAGTTTTGTGGAACTGCCACATATTCATTTTGAGCATCTACTTAGGCATGATTTCTAACAGTATTCACAACCAGCCTGGCGTAAAAAGTTATGCTATGCTCAATAATCGTAAGTTCCTTCATACACTCTAGCTTTCAAGTGCGTTACCATTCACGCTTTTCAATGGCCAAAGCAGCTGTCCTCGATGCAAGAGCTCTTCGTTCTTGTGAGCTTTTGATCAGCTCTTCACCGCTGAGAAAGCCTTATAAAGCTTCAGCGGACAACCCTCTGACGACATTGACGCATTTTTTCCATGTTCAGGTGGTGAGATAAGTCGAGTAAAGTGTTCCATTCGGTGAGATATCTCAGCATACAGACATATTGACCTTTTACACCAGGTTAGTCAACATTCGCAAGTTTGAAAATAGACTGCCCGGGTTTGACACCTCAAGCCTGGTAAGGTTGATTTTTTGGATCGGTAGGAAGCATTGGTACCCTTTTTTTGGCATTCCGTTAGGGAAAAAATGTTGCGCATGAATACAATTGAAGTAGTACAAAATGATAGTTAAGGTGTGATATAAGCCTTTTTCGACTTCTCGATTTCATAAATGATAAAAATAGAGGTAGGGAAGGGATGCATGGCAGAGCTCTTCAAGGAAATAGCCAATTCCTTCCATTTATCCGTTTTCCATAAAAGACTTTTGGGAACATGTAAACTGCAAAGCCTAAAGACCCCATCAAGACTTATGCTGCAACTGACCCGGAAATTGTTGTAATTTCAAGGTAATTCTTAGTAATGTAAGGACAAGGCCCAATTTCTACATAAATTATGTGTTCCAGGACGGTCGGGAGTACTAAGATGTACTGTGGAGCCACTCAGATATACTCGATTAGCATTCTTGGTGGGAACCGATGTCTTGAACGGTATTCGATTTGGTAGCCGTTGGTCTGACGACTAGTAGTCGTTGGTCGGAAACTGCACGGGTGATGGTTATGTAGAATTGCCTCCATAGCCAATTTACGGTCAATTCGTAGAGGCACTCCTAATCCCATAAAAAAGAACCAGCCCTACATCAGCTCCTCAGTCTATGTGTCTTCCCTTTATGTCACTGATATCTCCCTCGATCATTAATCTCCCTCGATCATTAATCTCCCTCGATCATTAATCTCCCTCGATCATTAATCTCCCTCGATCATTACGAGTCAAAAGTGCTCCGAAACCCGCATATGCACATTCGCTTACACGACTTCGGAACACGATCAGTTCCACGGTAACGTCAATCAATCGCGTTTTTGGGTCAATTTAATTTACATGTCTAGTAGAAATGTTAAGGTGAGTATCTAGACTAGACCAATCGGCCCGGATTTTACATTTTTTTCCCGCCTCTACGTCCTGGCACCTCGCATTACGTTCTAGCCCATCAACGCGTGGTCAGCTGAGCCTGGCTCTCTATGCTCCGCTTGCGTCCCAGAGACTAACCCGCGTACCAACAACCCATCACCTGCCCCAATAGTCCATGATCCATTAGTCCAGCGTAGTCCCCGTGTTTACCCCACACCCCGCTCCATGGGGTCCCTAGCGTACCGCGTTCTGCCCCCATCCCCAAACCTGTCAAAGTACGGCACCCAATACTCACGCGCCACACCTAGCCTCTAGAACCCGACGCACCGAACTCCCGACTAGCTTCGCCATACAAACGCTCAATAGTACGTGCATGCTCTGGCCCTGACTCGTGGGGGCTGCCGCACGAGTCCAAAGCTGAGGTTACGAGCGTGTGATCGACTACATGAGCGTCGATCTACCGCACTGCATGGCTATCCCCAGGTCTTTGCATATGTAGGCGGGTAGGTGGGGAGAGGTCGTGTGGTACGGTGTGGTAGAGAAGTGGTACTCGGGGGCTTGGCGGGTTCTAGAAGGTCTGGGGTAGAGGGGGTGGAATGACTCGCGGATACAATTCATTCCTGGATGCTGGCAGCGTTGTGCGTTCTGCATAGACTACGGCATAACTATTTCAGCTGAGTGCAGAGTAGGCAGAAATGAGCAAGTTGAATGCTTGTTAAGTAAATTTACTGACCGACAGCCCGAAGTAGGTAGACAGCGCAGCGCTCGAGCCCCAAGGATGGCCCAGAAACTTGTCAAACACAAGCATCACTCCATCAAAGCCACATCACCAATCCGGCATCCCAGGCCGATTGCTCAAAAGTCGGATCGAAAGACGAAGAAGCGTGTACCCACATTCCTTCCCGCGCGGGAAGCAAAGCATTGATGTATTCGCAACGCGCTGCATAGACGAAATGACAAAGGCGGGTCAGACGTGTGTGTAAATGCACATGGAAAACAAGCACGACACAACGCCCATTGCGCCTCACAACACGCCCTCCCATAAGCGACAGCGTCCCTGCGTTTCCGATTGATCGCAAGTCGCTCCGACACCAACAGATTCCTCCATACTCACTCTCTTAAACACTGCCTCCCGTAAGTACTCTGCCGCTTCGCTTCGCTTCGCTTCGCTTCCCATCCCATCCTCCCATTCACTCTCAACCACGCACGCAATCCTCCCACTCCACCAACATCCCCTCCCCCACCGCGGCCCTCGGCACCTCAGCACCTCCGACCCGTACTCGCCTACACACACATACGCTCCTCGCCCGAATACGCCATTGCAGCAAAGTCGATCCGACAGCGTCAATGTACAGGGATCGCGATCCCTCGTGTCTTTTGCGCGGGACGGGAGAGAGGGCGGGGGAATACGCACGTACTTGTTGGTAGGGTGGATACGATGCGGAGAAGAGGTCGGTGCTTTTTTTTGGGCCGCGGACGCTCATTCTTGGGAGGACAAGCGCCGAGAGAGACGGGGCAGGGCAGGGCGCTTGGTAGAGGCTTGAAGCGGGGACGGGGTGGCTGGTCGGTGCGTAGTGTTGAGGCCAGTGATGGGCGATGGATGGGCTGAAATGGGGATGTGATAGTCGAGACTTGATGGAATTATTCCTGCGCGACTCTGACGCTGGGACGAGGCGCAGAGAATTGTTGCAGTGCCAATGTACACGGCCATGCCTTTCTCCTAAAAAAGCGTGCAGGTCCAGAACAGCCTCCGAAGCCGAGTACAGCCGGAGAAGCAGAGGTCCACACTACGCTTATCTTGCTGACAGCGCTGGCCCGGCGCGCAGTCCTCGCGTACCAGAATATGCGGTACGCACTCCATGTGCTGGGACAGTGGTCAAGTCCGGCCCCCGCACCAGAGGACCAGACGGCCCGCCTGATTGCTCCCGTCCAACGTGAGCGCTGCTAGGCCACCCTCTCCTGCCTGTATCCACAGCCTTGGAGGCAGCCCGTCTTTTACACCCAACCTACCAGTCCCAAAGTCCCCTCCATTCCGCATCTAGTCATGTGTAGATTCATCCCACCGCCATTGTCCTTTTCATCTTGTTCCATCTCAAACCACCCTTTGCACAAGGCTGTGCTAGTAACTCAGGCGTAGCCCGCCTAGGGCTCAATTTCCATGGCTAGCTCGCTGTGTCTCGCTCGAAGCGCCCCGCGAAACGAGATTCGCCCTTCTGTGTGACTGTGCTACCGTGATGGAGGCAGGCCTAGAAGTATCCGAGCCGAGCCCACGTGTGACGCGTACCACATTGCCAATATCCTCTCGGCGAGGTGCATATTCGGCCGGGAGGGCCACAGCGAGGGAGACGGGCGTCCTGGTTCGTGGAAGCGGGCTGCGGGTGGGCGAGCGGCGTGCGCGCTCGGGCATTGAATCGAAAAGGACGAGGACGAGGACGAGGATGAGGATGAAGGTGGCGATCTAGGTGAATGTTGGTCGAAAGAAACCATCGCAGTATCTACCAAATCATTAGTGGTGATGGTCGTACGTTGAGTTGCCTGCTGTGCGCCGATCTCACTCCGGCCGTGTCTGAAACGGCGAGCGCTTGCTTCATCGTTCCATAGTACACAGTGATATAGGAAAGAGACACAAATCATGGAGCAACAATATTGAAGGGGGCCAGCAGAGCTAGCTCCAGGCGTTAATTGGGACTATGATGCTCAACCGCACTCAATGCAGCATCGCAAATATTACGTACGCACTATTCTCGTCTCCCCATACTCGTTCAACCGTGACGCATTCCACATCCATTACCATGTATCCGAATTAATCGGTTTAAACCTGAGACTCGTTCTTGGGAGCAACAGTCTCGGAGCCGACGTGGACCTCGACACCCTTCTCCTCGAGGTGCATTTGGGCCGCGAAAGTGGTCGAGGGCTTCCACTTGCGGGAGGTGCGGGGAGTGGACTCCTCCAACATCTTGTCGACCTGTTCCAGGGTAAGACCCTTGGTCTCAGGAACAAGGAAGAAGGCGAAGAGGAAGGAGATGCAGCAAAGGCCACCCCACATAAAGAAGACGTTGGAACCGAGCTTGGCAGAGTTTGGCTGGTCAGTAACAAGGTATGGGGTGATGACACCGATGATGCAGTTCCAGAACCAGTTAGAGGCGGTGGAGAGACCGACACCACGCGAACGGATGGTAAGGGGGAAGATCTCGCCAATGACGATCCAGGCAGCGGGACCCCAGGTGGTGGCGAAAGAGGCAATGTTCAAGCAAATGAATGCAATCATAGCCTTGGTAGCATTGGGGTTGGCGGGGTGATCTGCGGTGTCCTTGCCAGCGGTGGCACCAATGGCACCGACAATGAACTGGAAGATGACCATGAGAGCAGCACCGTAGATCAAAATGGTACGACGACCAATCTTCTCCACCATCCAGAAAGAGGCAGGCGTAGACAGCACGTTGACGAGGGTAGTGACAAGGGAGATCAAAAAGGGGTTGTCGATGGTGCCGAGCTGCTGGAAGAAGACCGGTCCAAAGTAGAAGATGAAGTTAATACCGGTCAACTGCTGCATCATTTGCATGAGGATACCAAGAGTGGTACGGCGGAGGTTGGACGAAGGCTTGGACATGCTGCCCTGGAAACAAGCAGCCCACGAACCAAGGTAGCTGGTGGTGGGAATGACAGACATCTCGTACTCGTGGTTGGCAATGATCTCAGCCAGTTCATCTTGAATGTACTCCGAGTCGACAGCTTGGCCACGAACACGCGCGAGAGCCTTGGCGGCCTGGTCGAGCTTGCCTTTCTTGACGAAGTAACGGGGAGACTCGGGAAGCACGGCCAAACCGACACCAAGAATGATGGCCCACAAAAACTGTATAGCAATCGGGATACGGTAGGAGCCGGTGTCGCGGCGGCCTTGGGTAGCGTATACAACGCAGTTGGCAAGCAAGATGCCGATAGTGATGCAGAATTGGTAACCAGCCACCACAGCACCGCGGACTTTGCGAGGAGCGATCTCAGACATGTAGCTTGAAGCGGTTAGCACTTGTGTGTGTGTGAAAACGTGAATCGACGTCGACCTACAGAATGACAATGGCGGAAATGAAACCAACACCAAATCCAGCAATCAGACGACCAGCAACCATGACGTTGAGGCCAGTGGATGCAGTCTCTAGAATGCCGCCGACGCAGAAGATTAGGCAACCAAGGATGATAGTCATGCGACGGCCAATGAAGTCGGCAATGTCACCAGCTATGATGGCACCGAAGAAAGTACCAGCGGAGAGAATCGAAGTGGTGAGGGACTGTTGCCATTGGGAAACGACAAAGAATTCCTTGCGGTAATCTTTGACTTGCTGATCGTCGGCGCTCACGCCGGGGAAGCGGACGTCTGGGTACTCGTGGCCAGTGTACTGCTTGATGAAGTAGTCCATGTTAAGGACACCACCCATCCAACCAGTGTCATAGCCGAAGAAGATGCCGCCAAAGGCAGCAAAAGCGACGATGAGGTAGGCCCTGACGGTTACGGGCGCCTCGACGCGGTTGACATCAGTGGTGCCGGTGACGGCAACAACACCACCTCCAGGCATGATTGTCGGCGTACGGGTTGCGTGATCAAAAATGTAAAGGGGTTCAAAGAGGTTGAGTTGCAAGGTCGACGAGGGTTTATGAAGACCCGCGACGCGCAAACGAAAAGGTGAAAGAGCTGGCGGGGGCTGTTTTCACGCAACACGCGCGGAGCTCCAGCTTTTAATAACAGACCCCAGCACTGGTGATACTGCAGCATGGTGGCTTCTGGCCCATGGGTACAGTAGCATTGTGACCTCTAGTCTAAACCTTATTGGGGGGCTCCTCCGCGGCCAGCCCTTCTAGAAGGATTCAGACCTCACCTCATGGGCAGCTTATGGCGAACGCGCTCCCACCTTTGCGCTGTCTTGCACGTCGGAGGGGAGCGCAATCGCGTTGGCATGCTGAACCACGGTTCTATCTCTCGTGTTGATGGTGAAGCCCAGCATGGTGCATCTTGCCGTCAATTTCTGGGTCGTCTTGGCTGCGAGGGCCCTGTACGGGCGGCAGAAATGCCTGGAGTGGAAATCAACTGGTGGTCCGGCCTGAGATGTGGGCGCTGGGGAGGCGCCAAAACTGGGGGAGCCAAGCTCGGGCAAGCAACACCAGGGATTGGCCTTAGCCCTCGCGGAGTGTACGCATTTTCTCCCCAACCCCTGTACTCCGCGCGGGCCACAAATCTGGGCGAATTGAAGGGGATTGAGGGGCGCGTTGGCTGACACTGATTGGTCGGCTGGAGGCCCAGGACCTCTTGTAGCGCCTCCCGTGCTCATCACGCAGCTTGACAGAAGCAAAACGGACAGCCCACATGACAGTGGCCTCGGCTAGGGGTCACTTTGTTGCCCTTGTCGACCATGTGCATGGCGGACCTCGTTTGCGGCAACAACGCCATAGAGTGTGTTGCCTGGGCACGGAATGGGCAGTGCGTGTTGCGCAGTCTGTTCACTTCTTCCAAGTTGACTGAGGTGTGCCTTAGTGCCAGTGCATATTATGTACGTACCGGCTCACGGCTCGCTCAGCCTGGTCTACTCAGGCCGCCTCAACAATATAATGGGCGTGGATCGGCCGTTTTCTTTTGTGCGACCGTCAGATCCTCCCCGGCAGGCGATTCCCGTGCCAGCTTGCATGCAGGCGTGCATAGTCGCTTGTCCGCAGACAGCTTGCTCCTGATCAGGCAGTCCAATTTTGTCCCGGGTGTTGATTGGGCACCCACTCCGAGTGCCAGGTGCGCGGAATTATAGTACGGAAGGTTTGCTTCCAATGAGGATGTCGGGCCTTTGTGACACATGCCTTTCGCATCAGAGCTGAGCCAGGAGGCCATTTCAATTGCTGAGTGCCATGCTACTCACCTTTCTAGAGTTGCACTGGCGGCGCAACGCAGCCGCCTTGCTGTCTTTTTTTGGCGTGCGAAGGTGTTCGTTGCCCGAAGATGATTTGCTGTCCTCATAAGCACTAGTGGCGCCGCCATAGGCATTGTGACCATTCCTCTTCGCTCGCCACAGCCGTGCGCCGCACAGAGGACGGTCTGGAGAACCTTGCTTTGCGTGCACTTGACATTTGGCTGCCTTCACATGTGCCGCCAGTGGCTTCGGCGCCCACTACCCGAGTCTGGATTGGCACCCCGCCACGGAGGCTCCGAAACGTGATGCTGCAACCTCAGGGTACTTGTTGATCAGCGGACCAGTTTCCAAACGGTTTAACGAAAACGACCTGCAAGCCAACCCTAGTCTTGCTTGACTCCGCGTCTTGAAGAACTTTCTCTGCCGTGTTGGAGATGAGCACATGACGAACCAATTGAGATCAAGGGTCACCGTCGTGTTGCTCATCAGCTATCCGTCTGTCGGCCAATCAGTCCGCCTGGGCCGTTCGACGTCCATTCAGGCATGTCGGGTCTCCACATCAGCGATACAAGGATTTACGGCCGACGCGTGAAATAAAAGGTTCCTGATATCGATGAGCAAGGCTGCCTCAGCAGGCGCAACGCTCCGACGCGAGTCCACTTTTGAAGATCGTGAGTCTCCATGGGGAATCAACTAGCCCTGCATTAGTGTCAAAGATAGTTAGGACCCCGAAAATTGCTGCATGGGACCTCTTCCCCGGCCCCTCGAGACCTTTTTCACTCGAGTCAAGCCGGGCCGTCGAGATCCTTTGAAATCATGTATCGGACCCACAGGCTTGTTCCAAACCTCTGGCTGGGCGTGAAAAGTCTTTTGTGACTCCACAGTTCACTTGCGCATGGGGTTGCGACTGGAATCGAGACCTTACGGAAGTTATTCTCAGAGAACGCCACGCCTCGGTCCACAGAGGCGGCGCAGTCTTAGGCGTCACGAGACTTGCAACCTCTTATTCATGGCCCGACGCCGACCGCCAGCGGCCGAAATATGTAAAGGTGACGAAATCATTTTTGCGCGCTCGACGAAAGGCATGTTCTTTATCGCGGCATTTCGTCGGGTTCTCGACCGGATCGACAAGGGGCCCACTCTCGTCGTGGCAACGTCCCTCGGTACTTGGATGAACACGTCCAAGGCTCGGCATGAATTATCCCAGTAGTGGAGTCAGCGTTTACAAAGCTGCCGGCACTGTTGAATCATGCCGCGCTGGCTGCTGTTCGCTGGCGACCATGCGCTATGCCCCACATCAGCAGTGACACGACGATGGCTGTGGTGTGACCCTGCCCATGGCCGCGGAAACGAAGATTCCTGGATCTCGGTCGCGCGCCCGTTTTGACCCTGATGGACCGCGCTAGCCTTGGCGACAGTTGATAGACAGGTAGTTGAGTTCCCGGGTGTGTCAGCAGGTCGCATCGTGTGATTTAGGTCCATCTGGTGTCCATGGATCGCCGAGGCACTGAAACCTGGGGAACGCTGATCAAGGCACCGCGATCTAGGCACGCGTAGGGAATCGGATTGGGGTAGAGAGTCCGTTCCGTTGTGGATACGAGAGAGCCTGGGATAGGGCTGATGGCGAGTTCGTGTGAGAGCGGTAGCACTGCGTGTTTCTGTCCTGCGCTATTCAAGAGGCTGGTTATCCGTGTTGAAAGAACTTTAGTGAAGGTGAGAGTGCTCAGGATTGATAATGAACCGGAGCGAACACGTACTTGGCAGACGGCCGGTATCCGGGGCAGGTGCTTGTCGCGAAGTCACGTGCTCACATGGGAGCGCCTACCGGGCAGGAAAGAGCCACTCAAAAGCACAGAAATGATCTGCCTACCTCGTACCTTACCTACCGATAGTTAGCGACGCTGATCAGTTATATCTATCTCTGTACAGCGTTTCTGTGACGCGTTTTTGGATGTTGAACTTGAGATGCCTGGGCTACCTACCCAGGTGGTGATTTGTGTTGTTTTGGACTCTAATCTTAAAGTAACTCAACCTCAAGCATGATGTAGCGGGGGTCTTACTAAAACAAGAAAAAGTCATAAAATGGCTACTAATAGATAGATTCATGCCCCAGGCGCTGCAGAGTACACAATATCAAACCCGCAATCTAAGCACTTCACCGAGAGCGCTGGCCGGATCTTTACCGTAACGACACCTGGGCAGTATCTAATGTCTGATTCCCTACCTAGATATCCTAATCTTGTAGACCAACCAAAATTACATCAACGCAATAAAAGCCAGAAACAGGTTAAGAACATGGAAACTGATTCACCCAGACTACCCGCCCGAGCGCGCACCACGAGCTCGCGCAATCACGTGCCGTGCTCGGACTTAGTGGGGTTCCGCCCGCGCCTTCGCCTCGCGATCCAGACTCCACCACCAACCTACCCGCTCCACAGCCCCATATTTGCAAACAAGCCCCGCTAGACAACATGGCCGTACGTATTCTCCGGCTCGCCAGATTACCAAGCTCACATGCCTGCAGCCTCGCGAGACCGTCGTCGTCGAAGCCGCGCCCCCGTCGTACCCAGGCGGCAGTGGCTACGGAACGATCGAGGTGCACCACCATCACCACCACACGCTGCGGATGCGCGATCGAGGCGCATGCTTCAGGTCGTTCCTGCTGTTCATATTGATACTGGTGGTGATGGTTGGGTTCAGCGCCGTGTGTTTTGTTGCCTGGAATTACTACAACTTGTCCGAGTGTGAGAAGAACCGGTTGCCTTGGGAGAAGCCTTGCAAGGACTGGTTGGGACGGGACTCGTTTATGTGAAATTTTGGTGGCCAGTATGTGAGGGGGGTAATCCGGTTGTGTAAAGACATGAGCTAGTTTTGCAGATTTTTGCAGTCGCTCCTTATTCGTTAGGCCTCCCTGCCGTTCGGATCTACAAATGCATTTTCTCTTGCTGTGGAGTTAGAGCTGGAATGCAGTGGCGCATGTGCACCCATTTTTTGGTAATAGGTTTCTTTACATGTGTGGGGTCCTCATCATGTCGCGGTCGAAGCGCGTCCCAATGTGTTTGAACCACGGAAACAGTGTCTGGTGTTGAATCATCTTTAAGATAATTTCTCTATTTAATAAACTTCACAATGTCTCTGCTGCTTAATACGCCTCACTGCATTTCCGAGATGGAAAGGTCCACAGATTCGGACTCGATGAAAGAGTCGCCAATCGAACAAGTCGAGAGCCGTGATGCCGATGTGTGTCCACAAATAGAGGATGATTCGCGCAAACTACGCCGTGTATCTGGAAAACTTCCCTGGTCGGCTTGGTCGATAGCGACTGTCGAGCTGTTCAACTCAATGTCCACTTCGGGCACATTGGTCGTTGGTATGTAGTACACGTTTGCACGAGAGTTGTCTACTCACTCATGACAGTCGTCAACTTTCTCCAGCATCCTCTGCCCCCTGGGTCTAAAACGGGAGCAGCTGCTCATGGACAACCCGGGGCATTCGGGCTCGGCCAGCGGGCTTCGACGGGAACATCAGTTGCCGCTGGTCTATGGATGTCGGTTTCCCCTTTGCTCGGCGCAATCATCGCGGATCAGTATGTAGGCCGCTATAAAACGATACAGTGGTCAAATGCGCTTCTTGTCATTGGGCATTTGGTTTTCATCATACCTGCTCTACCCCCAATAATGGTGCACAGGGGCCAAGCATTAGTTCCCTTTGCGATTGGGCTAATCCTGATGTGTACTGGGTTTGGAGGACTAGGGTGAGTTGGATCATGATCTGTTATGGCTCAGCTAATCGTACCTCAAGCTCAAATATGGTTCCTCTGGCGCTTGAACAACTCCCAGCCACAAGCCCAGAAAATTCCGAGGATGAAACAGGACGCAGGGTTTTAATTGACCCAGAGATAACCAGATCCCGTTTTCTCATGTATTGGAACAGTTTTACCGGAGTCGGGTCAATCATCGGTATGGTTTCCATGGTCTATGCGGAACAGAAGGTTGGATTTTGGCTTCCTTTTACTGTACCTGGTGCTCTCTCCATCATTTGCCCGCTGATCCTATTTCTGAACCGGAAATCCTACGTGCGTCGCCCGCCGTCTGGCTCTGTCCTTGGGGATGTATTTCAACTTTGCTCCCTGGCAATGAAGGGCGGCAAGTCTTGGAACCCTATCAAGATGTGAGACGATCTTGCATTCGAGTGTATTGCGATACTAATCATCATGCACAGGTATCACCACATCAAGCACCCTCGGTTCTGGGAACGCGTCAAGCCTTCATCTATGACTAGCCGGCCTAGTTGGATGACGTTTGGTGACGATTTTGTGGATGAGGTAGCTCAAGGTCTCAAAGCTTGCACAATTTTTCTCTTCTTCCCTCTTTACTGTAAGCTCTTAGCAATGAAGTGATAGGAATCGCATTCGCTTACAACTTTCCAGGGCCGGCAATGCGCCAAAAATCGAATCTCATATCTCAAGCTTCAACCATGCAGCTTCATGGGGTTCCGAATGACTTACTCCTTAGCATAGGTTCCGTGTTCAACATAATCCTTGGTCCCCTGCTCGCAGATGTTATTTTCCCTGTATTTCGCCGTGTCGGAATTAATCTCACACCTACTAGAAAGATCAGCATCGGGTTCTTCCTCGCTACTATGGCAATGGCACTCACAGCGGTTGTCCAGCACTTCATATACGCACGAAGTACATGTGGCCACCATGTCTCGGGTTGCCCTACCGATACCCCTGCCACCAAACTGTCTGTGTTGATCCAAATACCCATTTATTTTGTTCTTTCAACAAGCGAGGTTCTTTCGATTGTAACTGCCAGAGAATATGCGTTTACGAATGCGCCGAAAAGGATGAGAAGTCTGGTCCTGGCGTTGTTTTGCTTTACAGGTGCGATCGGGTGTGCCGTGTCGCAGGCTATAGTGCCTCTGAGCCAAGATCCATTTCTTGTCTGGAATTATGCTGTAGCTGGCGCCATTTCTTTGATTGGCGCATTGGGTGTCTGGTGGTGTGGAAGAGGGGGCTGGGCGAAGAAAGACGCGGCGGTCTGAGCGCTCCATATGATCTTGCTTGGATGCAAACTTGTCACGAAGAGCGGCAGTTCATCGATTGAGACTAGATTAAGGAGCTAATTCATAATCAAAAGAGTACATGATTCAATTTGATAGCCCTCTGAACAATTCTGTTCTCAGAGACCCTGTGGGGAAGATCTCCAAACAGCAGGCGCGATCTAAAGGGAAGGCCGCAACCTAGAATTTTGGATAACACGAGATACTTCCCAAGCTTCACTTGAGAGTCCTTTCGGCTTCGACTTTTGGATTGCATTTTGCATCAATCACATCTTGTCAATTATTGCGCAATGTACCTCTCATCATATCCACGATCCGTCCAACACACTGAAGCGCCAAAAAAGTTATAATGCAGTCAAATGGAGTTTTGCTGTACGTCCACATAGTGAAGACACCTCCCTCTGAGGCATGCAGCGACCTTGGTGGACAATTGATATAGGATAAAACCCACTTTCTGCGGAAAACGAGTATGTTTCATGGTACTACCTGGAGAAAGACGATGCTGTCAGTGGTGTATCTTTCAAGTTGCACAGATACGATGGCACCTCGGGAGTGTATCCAAAGCTAGAAAAATGTATTAAACAGTCAGACTTTATTGAAGCAGTTTCACAGTAATGATCCAGGCAGTAAGTACCCAGTTGGAATACGACTGGGTGTATAGTGGCAGGCTTTCAAGTAACGCCTCTCCCTCCCCCTATCGCTATCTCGCGAGAGAGGCTCAACCAGTTGGCGCAGCCTCGGCGAGTAGCACCCGCCATCTCTGCTGTTGCTGTCTTCGTAAGTTGTTGCTTCCTGAGTAGCCTCTGGGCATCACGCTCATGGGACTACAGACGGATAACAAGCGACATGTGATCAGCGTTCTGTGGAACGCCAGCTCAAGAAAGGCCCCTGAGTCTCGCCAGGTGAAGACTGTCGATGTCTTAAGTCTTCTTACACTCACTATGATCAAAAGTTGCTAACAGATGACAGTCACCCAGGGCCACTCAAGCCAAGTTCTCGGCCATCCCTTCCCAGGGCCGACCTGCATGGGCAACTCCCTCGCCGCCTCCTCAAGTAAGTATTCATGAACTTCGTAGCTGGAGCTCAAATCAAACCATTCGGTCACTCGCTTCCGACGGTAATTCGACTGGTCTCATTCCTTCTTACAGGATGGGTACCATTTTGTATCCCCAACAAAAACCAGGCATTTTCCGTCCTATCGTTCGGGATGCTGCCACTTTGAAGCTGGAGGATGTCAATTCTACAATTATTGACGCCGCATTGGCAAGATGTCGTCTTTTTCTCGGCCAGGACGTTGCTCCGCTCGCTCCCGCACGTCCTTCAAGTACCTCTACCTGGAGGATTCCGTCGCCATCGGAGCCCACTCGTTCGCTCCCTCTAGCGTGTCGACCGCTCGTTCCAGCACGTTGAGCAAGCCCCTCCACTCGGAGGATATCGTCACCTTCAGAGCCGGCTCGACAGAGTCAGCCTGAAATCACTTTCGTTAATGGAAAACCCTATCCCAAGTGGCTGGTGACCCAGCTCCGCAAGGAGATGTCGCCTAGCACAGAGCTGATTCGACATATTCCTCTCGAGATCACTCTCGTTGGCGTAAAGCCATATCCCCGGTGGTTGGTGAGTGCTCTCAGCAAGGAGATCTTGCCCGACCCTGTGTCGGGTCGCCCGGCCACCCCCGAGTACACTTAGGTTCGGGATATGTGCGGACCCAAATGGCTTGTCGACAAGATGCGCAGAGAATCCGATGAGCGGCTTGCCGAGCTCACCAAACATTGAACTTCTATACTCTTTCGTCTTGTCGTCGCAGGATTATTTTACTCTTTCCGCATGTACTCTTGTACCACAAACAAGCACTCGCTCAGCTCAATGTCCGTTTACCGGATGATGTCTTTTTACTTAAAAAAAAAAAAACTTGCGAGTGAGGCAGGGATCCTCGTATATCAAAACCCTCCACCTGTGGTTTAGCGTTAGCCATAAACACCCCCGAGGGCGGCACGGACCCTCAGAAATCAAAACCGTCCACCGTTGTGTGTCACCGTAAAACGCACCCGAGTGTGGAACAGATCCTCGGAAATCAAAATCATCCTGTGAGTCTTGCCATGGTACGCACCACTGGAGCTGGCAGTTGGTTACAAAACCCAGCCTGTGTCTCACATCGTTGTGCGTTATCAAAAACTGCTCCGGAGTGTCATGCGGTCCTCCGAAATCAAAACCCATGTGGCCATGCGAAGGTAGCCTGAAACTTCTGTGGCGGCAGATGGTGGATGTAACGCCCTAGCTTGTCCCCTTTTTCGGCCCGGGGTCTCTTTCGTCGTACGCTGTTCGTTTCTTGTTCCGTAGGCCTAGCGACAGCGAGGTAAATGGTCTGCTTGAGGCAGCTTTTTGAGGTAGCAGCTAGGTCCTGGCAGAACGAGGAACACATGGCGTACGGTTGGGTGGAAGGAAGGGGCTATGGCTGTGCGTCAACATCGTCTCTAGTCAATCGGTCCTAGCTTTAGCGAGGTGATCTGTCTGCATCAAGTAGCTTTTCGCGATAGCGGCTTGGTACTGATACGACTGGAGATGAAAAATGGCGTACAACTGGCTGCTATGGCGGCGAGTTTGTGTTTTTTTTTCCTGTTGTTTTCTGTTTTTCTTTTGCCTTCTGCTTCTCTGTTTCTATTCTTTGCTTTTTGCTTTTTCTTTTCTTCCTCTCTTCGCTTTTGCTATCTATTTGTTCTTGCTTTTAGTAGCTGGGTTCTAATTTTGGGGAGTGTATTAAAATATTGGTGAGTTCTTTTCTTCCTCTGTTTGCTGACATAAAAACAGATCGACTTAAGGGAAGAGAACAGGGTACAAGTGGTGGATGGTAGTAGGGTTTCTACTCTCACCAGGCAAATGTACTGCCTCTTCACTGAAGATGGGTCTACTAACTGAGACCACAGGCTTTGTGAATGATCCGGGCGATCTTATAACATAAGTAAGTGCTCCTTCCCCCCCCTTAATAACAATCCTTGATTTAGGCATGCTTATCAAGATCAGTTCTTGATGACACTGCCACGGCGACAGCAGAATGGAGGATTGTGGCGACGCTTTTGCACCACTAGGGTATCATTCTTGCACTTTTTACCACATAATTGCTGGCAAAGGTCTAGTTTCATGATTATACAACCGTAGTACGAAATCCCATACCATGGTTTGCATTGGCCGAAATAGATTAAAGTCATCCAATTTCGCCCTGAAAAACCCCTGGATGCCAATTTTTCAGTGACGGTGCTGAGTTTTGGGCGGCAATCTATTGTTGAAGGAGAAAACAGCTAGCAGTCATCGAGCATTGACTGCATAAGTTCCCCGCCTTCGAGAACAAGGAGAGTAACTGAAAAGTATTCCCAGACTATGCCAGGCCAAGAGCTTCTACCTTCCCGTGGTACCTGGCCTTATTATCACCCACTGTCCAACTTTCAGTAGTATTTGTGAATGAGAAGCCAAAAGAAGCTCGCTTTTATTGTTCTTCTCTAGAAAAGTCGTTTGAGATACGGGAGCCTAGCTCTCACGATGGTTTTCTATTATGTCTTTGTTATCATGACTATTGTCTTACACTGTTTAGTTCCACGTAATTTGTTTGTCATAGTTAAAAATTAGTTAAATACCTTAGACGGGAACTCTTTCCAACTGCCAATCTCTTTTGCCCACCCTTATGGTTTCCTCCACGTTGCGACTAAACAAGATACCTCCCGTTAAATATGTTTCCACCATCGAAGAACTCATCACGATGATTGGATTACTGGAATTTCTTTCAAGGGATCGCCCTTCTTCGTATGTTGAACTTGAAGGCACACGTCTCTCACCAAAAGGTACTGTCTATCTTGTCACAACTATGTGCCAGATCAAAATATTGTTTTCCATGTTGATGTACACGAACTCGAATCTTCTGCCTCTCTGACCCTATCTCCCCCGATCGACCAGGCTGGAAGCCTACCAAGTACTGGCGAAACCACTCTCCAGCATATTTTAGAGGAGCCGCCTTTCTCAAAAGTCTTCTTCAATGTACGAAACGAGTCAGGCGCTCTGTTTGCTCATTTCAATACTAAGCTCCGTGGTATTTATGACTTACAGCTGATGGAGCCTGCAATCACAGCTAGTCACTCCCGGAATTATCTTGCAAGCCTATTAAGCTGTAAAGAGCATGATCTGAGCCTATCTTTGTCTGAACGCCGAGAATGCAAGAGAATAAAGGAGAATGTCGCCGATCTCTTTGCACCAGAGAAAGGAGGATCTTACAAAATCTTCAATGAGCGTCCAATATACTCTAATGTTGAGAAATATTGCTTTTGAGGCGTCGTTCATATGCCCGCGCTTTGGGAGATGTACCAATATAGACTGAAGGGAAAGGACTCCATATGGAGGAATATGCTGGATGAAGCTACCGAAGAAAGAGTTAAAAAAGCCAGACTGAAGGTTACATTCCATATTGAAAATACAAAAAGATGGGTCGGTAGAGAAATATGCAGATTGTGGCAGCCAATGCAGAAATGGGAAGTAGATATATGGCTGCCATAAACTACGCACAGATGCATTAATGAACCCGAGGCTTTGATTAGCGGACTAAACGTGCTGATAGTATCTTTAAGGATGGCAAATTTAGAACTACGCGTTATCGCCATAATTCAGATGTTAGGAGGTAATAGACATCGTAAAATAATGGTGATAGGGCATTCTATTAGGCAGCCTTGTCTGACCGGTTCTAGGACTTCGTGTCACGTTTTAGTTAGAGGCCCCATTATACACCTTAACATAACGTTGAGGTTTCAATTCTTGGCAGCTAGGGTAAAGCTCTCGGGGCTTCCCAGTGATCGACAACGTCTTCTGCAGCTGCCTCATCTCTCCTATTCAGAGCGATAATGAGATCCGCACTCCCTTATATCTCAAAAAGGAAGACATTCAAACTACTAAGTGGTTGATACTGGAAATTTAAATTGTAATCTATAGAAACTGTCCAAAGCGATTTGATTTCATTGACAGGTTGTTGGTCTGGCGAAGGAACGGACCGAGGATCTCTCCCACAAGCGTTCCGAGATAAGATCTTCGAAGTAGATCGGCGTGAGCTCCGCCTTTTTGCCACCGGAAGTCTACTTCCCCATCTCTCTCCACTTTTGCCCATGATTCGCCTTGGTGTTCCCTGTTCGCAGGAATCCGCCACAAAGAGCTTTTCCAGAATTTGCATCAAACCGTTGATTTGTGTGGCGGAACTTGTTTCGCATTCGCGCCTGCTATGCCCGCTAGTGAGCAGACACTAGCATTGTCTAAACAATCCCTTTCCGCTTCCATTCTACAATCCACCTCTGTATATTCTATCCGATGAGTTTGTTGAGAAAGAGCGAAACCTCATGGAGTTGGCCGACAAGTTTTCGATTCATCTTGATTCTCCTTGCCAACGAGCCTTGAGCCTGCCGGAGATCATCGCCAACGTTGTCCGAGAGGGCGCCGCTATACCCGGTTTACTCTATTCGACTCTTCTAGTCAACCGGATCTTCTATCACGAAACATGCCAAGTCTTGTGGTATGGCTGCGGCCACAATTCGCCGACCGCATACGAACACGTGACGCCGGACATTGACGATCTTGTCTGCATCGTTCGAAAGAACAAGTCACGTGCACAGCACTATGCGTTCGTGTGATTCTTTTATTCTCAATACTGTCCAGCTGATTTGAACTCCAGAAACTTGATTCATCATCTGGTATTCAATGAAGCTGAACCGGATGATCTTCTGCGGGAGACCTCCTTTCATCAAGAGCTTTCTGTTCTAAAGTTTCCGCGTTTGACTGAGGTCATTTTCCTTGAGAATGGAACCTCGACAGCTTCACTCAATACTGGTGATGTTGTCATACACTATGCACAACCGAACGTCACCGAGTTCGGTTTGATGGGCGGCTCTCAAATCTCGGACGATTTCCTGGAAGCTCTGGTTCATTGCTGTCCGAAATTGCGATGGCTTACTATACACACTATCTACAATACAGTCACAGAAGAGGGCTTAGCAAAGTTTCTGCGCTCTGCTATCCTTCTCGACTTCTTTGACGTAAGGAAATCCTTCAAGGACGCGTGGACCTATGAGACTTTTCAAGCAATGGCTTGCCATGAAAGGATTCAGATGGCATTTGTCCCTATCATTCTTGAGGAATGGATCGGTCAGCTTTCTCATGAAGGGTATTATCACAAGTTGTTTCCCGTGCTGAAGCACCTTCAAACGGGAGTTTCCGATGACAGTCTATCACTTATCGCCAAGCACGCACCGAATTTAGATAGTCTGTTCCTAGAACTCCAGCATCTCCCACCATCGAGTCGTATTCTCGCATCAGCAGCAAAGTTCAACCATCTGACTGATCTTGTCATTTCCTTTGCACCAGGAAGCCATGTTCATGGGCAGGATATCGTTCAGGTGGTCCAAGGATGTCCGGTCTTGAGGAGTCTTCATATATCCGAGAAAGACAGTATTGATGGAAGTGGGATTCCCAACGGACAAGAGATTACCGACGCGATATTTTCGGAAGCTACGAAGCATATGTCACACATCAAGATGTTCTCCATCTTTCTGGAGCCGCCTGCCCTTCTATCATACTTGTCCATAATGTCGTTTGCCCAAAATTGCAAGGAACTGGAGCTTTTCAGCATATCTTGTAACTGTAACTGGAAAGAAGTTGTAAAAGAAGTCGCAAGGATCTCTTTTCCAGCATTGGAAATGATAGAGGTTGCATCAAGATGGAACGATGGTCCTGGTACTATGCCCGAAGATTTTGAGATGCAGGAACTGTCTGAAATACTGAGCGGGATGATGCCCAAGTTGAAGAATTTCTCAATCGACAACGGGAATATTCTGGATACAGAACTGGTATCACGGATGATATCGTTGATTGTGTAAGTTCAAATCTACCAGCGGGCCAAGCTTTACTAGAAATTCGAAACTTCGGTTGAATGGTTACTACTTGGTTCTAACTCGAAGACAGGGATCGGGACGAGTCACACGGTTCACTAAGCGAATCACAATCGCTGGATTCAGTGCTTCTGTGAAAGATCTAGGTGGACGGTAAGTTCTGTCAGAAGGAAAACACAATTCTGCGCCACGTTCGTATGGGAAAACTGGCCAAATTTCATCATTTCTTTGATATGCTCATATTTTGAATTCTAGGAATAGGCCACCAATACTGTGCAGCCTGTAGAAACGTACAAGAGCCTAATACAAGCCATTCAGGCGTTTTGGCTACTCTTCAGAGCTAGGATTTTCCTAAAACAATGCTCTGCCGTTGCAGCGGAAAATACTCTGTGAGATCCCAGGAGTCAATTCCAACGTGACCGACAAAAAGATTCCCGCCTTCCAGCAGCTACGTGATTACAATGGTACCAAGTCTTACAGTGAACGATTTCAATTCTTTCCGCATGACCACCAGACTATCGTATTATCAAGCCCCAAAAATTGGTTGAGAATAATGATATTTCCTTTGATTTAGATCAATCTCAAGCGCAAAACCTGGGTCTCCACTCGTAGGACATGGGTAGACTTCGGATCATGTTACACTGGCACGCTCATCTGTCCAAACCACCATCAACGCGTAAATTTTGGCACCAGAGTCGTTTGATCACTAAGGATTTTCAAAAATGCCCCAGGATCTCTCCTCAAGAGGTCCAACCCAGCCGGTCCATCGCCAACTCAAGAGTCCTCCTCTACGTATTCCACATTCAAAGATTCTCCAAGTAAAATCATGGGCAAACACGCGAATTAAGCTTTTGAAGGCTCTCAATAGAATGTTTTCGGGATTTGATCATGGCGTTCTCTGGGAATAGCTTATCTTAAAAAGCGTTGTAGGATATTGGAGTCCTCTATAAACTTAGCACGGGGAGCTCTGCTTTGCTGAAAGCCTGAGATTTCCTTTGCATACCATTTGATATATCCTCTTAATACGTGAGTCGATTCCTGATGTATCTATCAGTATGAAACCTTATCCACTCCATGAAAATCGTGTCTCATCGTCTAGGGTATTAGAGTCTCGAATGCTGGAAATCACTGGCCAAAGCCTCCATATGTCGCTGAGACTTGCATTCAAAATGCATTTGCTGTTCCGTGAATAATCGACGCCCGGAGAATGAGGCCTCTTGGTATGTCCAAGCTCTTGTGGACCGTCTGGAGGTTTCAATGACAATTGGTGGATACTCTAGGTTAGAGATCTACATACTGTTCTTGCGTTTGGTCGCCGTTTTTTTGATCCTTGGTCACCCTCCCACTCCTGGCAGGCCGAACGAAGAATCACCCACCGAGTTCAAGGTACTTCAACACCTGCACTCGCAGTCGTCCCAATGAAGATCGGCCGTAGGCGTCGTAATTTACACGGGAATTGCTATTATTGCCTGGGTTGCTTGTTTGCCTCCTGATGACAGGGTAGCTTCGAATACAGCGGGTTTTCGCCATGCGGATGAGAATGACGTTTTCTCGCCACTCAGGATGTCGCATCTATGCCTCTTTCGGACTAGCCCACTTTGCCCCGCCGCATGTCCACAGTCTTGCCCATTGGTACCCGCATTGCTCCATCACGTCGCACCTCACATTTCATCATTTTTGCCCCTGCCGAAAGCTCTTCGACTCGATTCAGAACATTGGACACTAGTATGGCGATGATGGCTAGCGTTCCAGTTCCAGTTCCGCCCGCAATTCCGCAGGCCTCGACGTTCCTCCAACTCCCACGTGAGCTTCGCAACAAAGTCTACTTTCATATATGGCAGAGCTTTTACATAACAATTCGCCAAGGCGATATATACTATGAGCTCAAGTTTTGTTTTGATGATCAGTGCGCCCCAGACTCCGCCTCTTCTGCATGGTTGTTCACCAGCAAGCAATTTCTCCATGAAGGAATTTCAGAGTTTTATCAACACGCACGATGTGACAAGGCCTGGGCTGTCACCGAAATCACTTGCAACCGAGAGGGAAAACCTTGCGATAATCCTAGATGCCGGTTTTATGGATTCCGAAGTGTGGAAGCTGGACCGTCTAGCCTACTCGATGCCACCAAGTTGCGCCACTCTCCCAATCAGAGAGGACAATGAGGTTTGATCAAGGACATTCCTAACGTGGAGATGCCCATCATATGATACAGTTTATTGTACGATTTTGATCCAAGAGGATCCAAGAGGATCCGAGCTAATCAAATCAACCTTGTCGAGTTCTCGAGATGCCTGGCAGGATAATTTGCATGGGCTAAGACAGAAACAGCACCTGCTTCGCTCGTTGTCTTACATGCAGACTCAAATATCCAGCCGCGTGTTAATTAGCAATATATTTTGATTTTTGCTATATACCCATCCCGTGATTATAAACAAATTGCAATGATATTTGATTACATCTGCAAGGACATCGAGGCGCTTTGTGAACCAAGGTATATTTGGGTTGCCTTACTCTCAATAAGATAAAAACTTCCTCGTACCTCAAAAAAAAACCCCCCATGAAATCTTGATATTTGGAGATTTTCGATATGGCCGTCATAAATCATGTCAAACCTCGTCAAGCAACAGGCGGTGCGGATCCGGTCATCACCAATCTCGTTGCGGGAGATCATATTCCGTGGTATCAAAAAAGAAATCTTCGAACTCTCTACATTTTGCTCTTCCCAACATGTATGGGTATCGAACTTACTTCAGGATTCGATTCTCAGCTCATCAATGCACTTCAAATTGTGCCATCATGGGTCGAGTGTAAGTCCTCTGTTGCCACAGGTCTTGCGCTAGTTGACTAGGCCATTCAGATTTTCATAACCCTCAAGGGTCTCTCAAGGGTATTATCAGCGCAGCCTACTCGCTCGGTGCAATCTTATCTCTACCCTTCATCCCCATGGTGAACGAAAAGTTTGGTCGACGCGGATCTATTTTTGGAGGCTCCTGCATAATGACACTTGGTGCAATAGTCCAAGGGCTTTCTCAAAACGGTACATCAGCTTCTGTCCAGTATGCAGTTACAGAAGAGTACTGATAAGAAAAGTGATAATGTATATCTTCGCTCGACTCATCCTTGGCTTCGGCATCCCGACATGCATTGTATCCGGTTCATCGCTCATTGGAGAGTTGGGCTATCCCAAAGAACGCCCTGTACTGACATCACTCTTCAACGTCGCATACTTCTTTGGGCAGATTGCAGCCGCAGGGATCACATTTGGTACCAATAGCATCCCAAATGACTGGGCCTGGAGAATTCCATCCTTTCTGCAGATGGCCCCCTCCTTACTCCAGATAACCTTCATCTACATGATCCCAGAATCTCCTCGCTGGCTTATCAGCCATGACAGAATCGAAGAGGCTGAAGGCATCTTGGTAAAGTATCATGCTGAAGGTGATGCAGAGTCAGAGTTTGTCAAGGCCGAGATGACGCAGATCAGAGCTACCCTCCAACTCGAAACTGAGGCTGCTAGACACTCGTGGATGGACCTAGTGTCTACTGCTGGCATGCGCCGCCGCCTTCTTATCACATCTTTTCTGGGTCTATTCACTCAGTGGTCGGGAAATACCTTAATCTCGTGAGTGAGATAGCAGTGCCAATCACTTCACTATGCTAAATAAAAAAAACAGCTACTACTTTGGCGATCTTCTGGGCATGATCGGTATCACCAGCTCCATAACCAAGCAAAAGCTTAACGTTGCCAACGCATGCTGGGCTCTTGTCAATGCTTTCGTCATTTCGATGTTTGTGACAAAATTCAAACGTCGCACTCTGTATCTTACCTGCACGATCTCGCTGCTTTGTTGCTACACTGCTTGGACGATCTCCATGGAGAAGGCACAGACGGCAAAGGAAGCTGGAGGCCACAACAATGAAGCCAGCATTGCCAATGTCGTATTCTTATTCTTGTACTCTGCATGCTATAATATAGGATACAATGCACTGACCTATAGTAAGTTGCAACCGAGTTGTTCAACAAGAGATCAACTACTAATCTCTCCCACAGCATACATGGTTGAACTATGGCCATATATGGAGCGATCGCGTGGTATTGCCATCTACCAGCTTTTCAGTCGCCTGGCTGGCTTTTTCACAACCTTTGTTAACCCTATCGGCCTCAATGAAATCAAGTGGAAGTGGCTCATCGTTTATTGCTGCTGGCTGGTCTTTGAGATTAATTTCGTCTACTTTTTGTTTCCGGAAACAGCAAATAGAACACTCGAGGAACTGGCTTTCTGTAAGTGCAGATGAAGTAATCCGTAAGCCGAAGAGGTTTTCTGACATGTTTGCAGTATTCGAAGACAAAGATTTGGCCGAAAGAGCGACTGGGGCTGTGGAGAAAGTAGTTCAGCGTGAGAACAATGATACTAACTTGGAGCAGGGGGATCGTAGAGTTTAGTGCGAGCAGTTCTGGAATCAACTACGGTAGTTTATCGATGAAAGGTGATCTTTGTCAGGGCACATTTTTTGCATATCCCAACGTTGGGATTATGAACCGTGGAACTCGATTCCGCCCCTGAGGGTGCCTATGCAGCGTCCTTGGCATTTATCAACCCTCGAAGTTTGTCAGGGCAACGCACGATGGTGAAATGAACCTAGTCTTCTCTCGAAATATGATTATTTGATCGATCCACACTATAATTGAAGATCCTATCGACATTCGCTCAAAAAAACATTCAGGACAGTTGAAAAACAAATTTCCTCCGGCCTGGCATTTGTCTATCCTTCTATATTCCCATTGATTTATGCCTTCTTACCCTCAACGAAGAGTTCATACTCGTAGCTCGCGAAAAGGAACGGGGAAACACCCTTCAGGTCGTTCTCGTAGAGAGGCATGCTGGCATAGTACTGTGCATAAAAGTTAGAATTGTGAATACGAATGACGATTGCGTACCATTCGACTTACCTCAAAGGTACCGTTAGAGCTCAAACTGCCCGTCTGTACAGTCCACTCCAGTATCAACGCGTTATCTGCCCTGCGCTCCTTGACAAAAGTCTCGGTCATAAGCTCATAACCGGAGAGAGCAGCCTTGGTGTACTTGTCTCCCTTGATGTAGCCGTGACGCAAAGCCTTGAACAGACCATAGACAAACATGGAACTAGCAGAGCTCTCAATGTAGTTGCCAGATCGCGACTCGAGTCCAGGGTCCATGACGTTGTACCATCCCTTGTACTTGGGGTCTTGGGCTGCGACAATGGCATCGGCCAGAGACTGGAGGTAACCAATAAGGCGAGCACGTCCCTCGTGCTTCTCGGGGAAGTAGTCGAGGGTGTCAACAAGGGCCATGATGTACCAGCCGACAGCACGGCCCCAGACGTGTGGTGAAGCTCCGGTCTCAGGGTCAGCCCAGATCTGCGTCTTGCTAACATCGAATCCATGAAGGGGAAGGCCATTGGTGCGAGGGTCGACGGTGGTTCCGGCGTCGATCAGGTCAAACTGGAGAGCAATATCGTCCCACGCGGTCGTGTTGTCTGGCTCAAACTCGTGGGTCCAGCGTGCGTAGAAGACATCAAGCATGTAAATGCCATCTAGCCACATCTGATCAATGTAAACGGGGTAGCGGTGGTAGAAGCCGCCATCTGGTGTGCGACCAGTGCGGTCAATCTGATCGCGTAGGGTCTGGGCTGCGGTCTTGTAGATCTCCTCGCCATTCGTCCAGTTGTACACATCCAAGAAGGTGTGTCCGAAGCGGATGTCGTCAATCGAGTTGCTGTTGTTGTACAACAAGATTTCACCATTCCAGGCGGGATAGAGGACAATGTCTGTATGACGCTTGACGTAGTCGCGGTACTTGTCGTCGCCGGTTCGGTCGTAAGCGAGCTTGATGCCTGAAAAGTATGCCGAGGCAGTGTAGGCAAAGGTTGGCGCAACACCATGCTTGATTTCAGAGTCGGCCATCCATGTCAAGTAGCGAGGCTTTCCATCGAACTTGCCTGGCTTGATCTTTTCAGATGGGGGGATCTTGAACCAGCCATTGGGTAGTGTGATTTTGGCGGAAGCTAGAGCTGCGCTGGCCAATGCCGTTCCAGCAATGAGGAGAGACTTCATTCTTGCAAAGAGGATGTAGAGCCTGCCTTTGAACGAAGGATAGAAGAAGTGTCTGGAAATTTTCTTTGTGGAACATCAGACTGCGTTTATATATTCGTGCGCAGCCCGTATACGGATGGAAGTACCAAGAGGGCTATTCAGCCAGTCCGTAAACTACGCTGGCCAAGCTGTACCCCAAGACATCCGGGGTCTTTGCTAATCTCTCAATCTCGCGGAAAATCGAAATAGTAACCTCATGATGGACTCGTGCAGCGATGCTAAGAAGGAAACCATTGGAAGATCGCTGTCTTTCTCGGCGCAATACCGTACTAGAGGAGATTATCTTCATGCCCAGAAGATAGATCCAATTTTGCCAGTGCAGAAGGCCCTGGAATTGTTTTCCGTAGTCAATTTCCGGGGTCGACTAGGTCAACATTGCTGTTGCTACTGGACGGAAAAACATCCAACGGCTGTGGGGAAAAACTTGGCATCTGCGGGGAAGCTCGCTGGTGTGGAGAAATGGAGGTAGAACAGATAACTCCTTGTCCTCACCGACTAATGCAAAGACGCTCAACATGTGCGGAGAGCGATAAAAGGCTCCACGGAGATTCTTTTGAGCTCGTACTTCGGCTTGCGGAAAAATTGATGCGACTCGTCTTCTGTGAGATGCCAGTCTGGCACCAATGGAGGTAGCAGAGAAGCAATGGTACTTGTTGACAATGTGAACGATCAGGGCGGAAGCCAAGAAGCAAGCGACGCGAAAAAAACCAATGGCCGGGGCCGAACAGTTGCCAAGGCTGCCGCTAGCGAAACCGGTCGACGGGCGGATATCGCAGTCACATGGTGTATTGAGGTCCGTCGTGAGGCTGTACCAGTACGTTGGAGAGACACGGGGAAATGCGGTGGCAAAGGGTTGTAGGGCACTAAATTCTCCGACCCAATGAGCATCTTCGATGACGTAGGGTGCGTGTGATCTAATGGAAGAAGGTAGGCGAACGGCTGAGCTTCAACCTCACAACTGACCCCTTCGCTGCTAAACAAAGCAAAAGATGAGGCTAGGAAACCTGAGCGGTTATTGTTCAAAATCATCAATCTGGAATTAGATACTCTTCTTGGTCAGCAGAGCGATCTCACGCTTGCTGAACTGCCAGCTCTATGGCTACCGCCTATCCTAACGGTAGAACGCGGCGGAGACACATTGTATACCGAATGAGGTAGCAGTTCAAGCCAATGTAACATGGAAATAGGTATTTGTCTTCTTCTCCATTGTGAACGGCTGTTCTTCATGCATGGAAACAGCACTTCCAATTCATGGCGAGCTTGTATTGACAGGGTTTGCATCACTGGCTTCTGAAATTAAATGTATACATCATCATTTCAAAAATCAGAGCTATGCTTGTCATGATTTTGGTAGGAGTTCCATTTTTGATCCGTGTCAGTATCATCTCAGCCCTATCCAGGTAAACTGCAGCTAGGAATCATCAGAATACAATACAGAACCATCGAGCTGCACGATACAGGGGTCATGTATTGGCGCCATCGTTTGAAGAATAGTCTGCGTGAGCTTAATATTGCGAGCCGGAACACCGGAACTCACGAGATTCCACGAGACGGTCTTCAGTCGGTCCTGTACGGAAGCCTATGGAACGCGCCCATGTTAATAGCATATCACAGCACATATATCATGACATATCTATCTCAGTCGCACCTAGAAATCATTGATACACCCCCCTGAATTGGAATATTTGTTCATTGCTTGCAAATCTATGGCGGAGCATCACTCATGACAATTCCACGGGCTTTCCACTCCCATGATGCAATCCATCCATGCGTGCCAGTGATAACTCACGCCACCTCTGATGATACGAAATAAGTTACACAGTGAAAAATACCCAGCCGCTTTACGCATATCGGCCCCAGCTGTTGGCAGGCGCGCCATCTAGACCGCGCAAGAGGTCCATCACCCACCGAACAGGAAATCGATTTGCTGCAATACAACCAATCAATAGAAGACCAACTTCTTTATTTTGGTAGCTTTTGATGCTACTGGGTGGATAGTTTGACCTTACCGTACCGATCGCCGATTGTCCCTCGAGACAAAGATGTATCATCCCTACATTATCTCGGCCCTAAGCATAATATGAGAAACGACATGGATTATGTAAAAAGAACGCCTAGGATACCTTGGTATATATATGTGTGTAATCATGACATCGTTCAGAATGAATCCAAATCGCGCTCCCCGAGTCCGACCCCAGTACGACAAAACGTCTCTCACCCCATGCAAGCTCCAGAGCCGGCATGGAGCAAGTCATTGCCTTGGATTATCTCATTATAGCTCCATTCTGACTTCCCCAGACAACATATCCGTTATGGTACCCTCCTGCATCAAGATGGATGGCACCGGGTCGCTCAGCAGCTCCGGGATCGAAATCGAAGACCGCGTGGGGGAGAAGGACTGTCCTTCAACTACAACGCGACTCAGCGGCGGCAAGACCTTACCATCTGCAAACCGCAAAATATCTTGTGACATGTCCTCCCATTTCTTCCCACACATAATCTTGCCCCGGACCTGGCTCCAGCTGTCGACCGCGAACGAGCGCGACGCCTGGCCTAGTACAGTGCTCAGACCCAACTGCGCATATTTGACAGCGTTCTTTGCCTCGCCATTTATTCCAATGTCTTCGAGCGATCGGGTAACGACGGCGCCGGGCAGTTCGGCCTCGATGCAATCGACAATGTTTCGGTTCTTCGCGCCGGCTCCACAGATGAAAAGGTCGGCGACTTGCGCATCCCTGGCGAAGTTCGCCGCCAGTAGCCTTCTATATTGCCTTACAAGATTCTGGGCCGTGATGTGCGTAATGGTAGCGATGGTGTCGTCGGTCGTCATGCCTAAGAACAAGCACTCATCAATTAGGCCCTGAGCTTCGTGATTACCGAACATCTCTGTCAGCATATTTACAGGCGGGTCATCCTCGATATAATCATGTGCATGGAGAAACCTGTATACAACGCTGTAGTTGATGTTTCCTCTCGCAGCGCAGAGACCGTCGCCGTCCGTCTCGACCTGGTTGGACGTGGAATACCGCATCGCGTAGTCAATGAGCATGTTGCCTGGCCCACACCTTCGACTAATCGTTGTACCCTCGCCAATAATGCGCTCCGGTGGAATGAACGTAATGGTTGCGAAATCGTCAATGTCTAGACAGACGCGTAGCTTGGTGGGATGCCGAAACAATTGCCCGTTCGTAAGTCCAAGGAGCCGCACCTCACGTCCATCCAATTCTCCAGAGCGATCATCAAAATCTGACACTACAGTAATGCCTGTTTCCGATGCGATCATTGTACCCCATCCCAAGCTCGCATCCGCTTCTTGAGAAGTGGGCGGTGACCTGAGTGGCAATTCGATATCAATATAGGCCCCCACGAAACTGATGTTGGATAGCGAGAATTGACTCTCATAAGAAAACTGCTTGAGCGCGTGTGAAATTATGTCCCCCAAAATAGCGTGCGAACGGGTTATCGCGGAGGGTTGTGTTTGAGCGTCGTGGAGGAGGTTCAGTAAGGGGGCGCGAATCTTGGGAGGAACGGGCAACACCTGGTGCTGGTACCGTCACCGTCAGCAAGGTCAATGGTTCCTGAGAGGAGGCTTACTTTCAAGAGCCTCATATTCAGCAAGGCTTCGGGCGTATCCTGATGGTAGTGCACAAGAGCGCAGTCAATGTTTCCCAACGTCGGTCCGGCGCATACCCCCACGACTCTCAGATCGAGACTGCTAGCAGGCTCATTGCTCGACGGTGCATTGTTACCAATAAACCCCTTCATATGTGCTCCAGAGTCACTTCGAGACATTATTGGCCAGGCCATTATCCAGGGAATCTGTTTGAATGAGGGTGTAGAAGAGGTGAGTCGTTACGGGCAGAGCCGGCAGGGCTAACCATCAAATAGTCCATTGTCTCGGGGAAAGGTTCCATGTTGCAGCTATGATAAAGGATTCTGTGGTCTAGGGGGGCCGGAGAAGGCGAATTGACGCGTATTTGCACCATAGCTCTGCGCTTCCCGGAAGTACCTGTTCGACACGGCGGTCCGAACGGTGGATCAGTGTACTCACGTGACTACATACCTGATCTCGACACGAATTACTTCTTAAAGTATAGCTTTTTCCAGAATGCCCCCGCCAAGACAAAGTTTGTAAGAGTGACGAACACCTCATTTGCACCCATCTCTGGCCAAGTGTACGCAAGAATGGGCAAGTGTACTTCCTTGGTTTTAAAATCGTGCGAGCGCAGTAACTCACTTTCACTTGAGTGAGAGAAGTTCGAGCGAGCACTACGCCAGCAACAATGTCAGACCGTCGAGCGTGGACTTCTAATGAGATTCCAGGTACCCAGCAGGCAGCGAGATCGAAATGGCCGCGAATTGTACAGAATATGGTCAATGAAATGGGAGTCGCTATGTCAGTGAGCGAAGGTTCTGCTTTGAGAGAAGCAGAGGCCATCCGGGATTCTCTGGTAGCGCTGCAAAGCTCCATGACACATGGCAGGGCGTTGAAGTTCGTGCTGAGCTGTATCAAGGCGGATGGAGAAACACTGACCGAGTGACAGAATGCTGGAGCAGGAAGGTGCAAAGGATATCGTAGACTATAACACAGAGATTGAGAGAGTGGGCGGGACATACACTTGGAAGAATTGCTCTGAGCTGTTTGTGGAGTGTTACTTGTACCGGTAAGTGACTTCTTGGTGTGGTTTTGGAAGTGCTCACATCAAAACAGCTACATCCAAAATCTTTTTTCTCGTTCCGAAGCATGGCGAGACCATGACGTTTGCAAAGGCGAAAAAAATGCGGCATACCGGGAAAACGAACCTGCCTTCGAAAACATGGCTAGAAAATTTCTATCGATCAAGAAGATACTGCCAAATTCTACGGAGGGCGATAAACGGCTCGTTTTCATAGCCCTAACTTTGGTTTCTATGTGGGGAGAGCCCGAGGGCTTAGCTCTTTTGGAGAACCTCCCGATAGACCGGCTCAAGGACTCGCGAAGTCAGGCAGTAATTTGCGAAGGGTTGCGTTACATCGTGGACAATGATACTGAAGCAGTGTGGCAGTATCTTCAGGGCCAGGAAGGGGATGATCGCGTTGTGGATGTTATTTTGGGAGACGCTGGCTTTGAGCTCTTTGCCGACATCATCTATGCCGCATATCTCATAGAGGCTGGAATGGCTTCAAAAGTCAACATACACCCAAAGGACTTTCCTTGGTTTGTCACGAACGCAACAGCCTCGGACATAAGCGAGGCTTTTCTCTTTTTAAGCCCTGGAGACGAGCATGGCCATCGAGACGCGTTGAATGAATTGGTGCCACGCCTACGCCAGCTTTTCGAATCCAAGAAAATTTGCGTCGTTCAACATCCATTCTGGACTACCGCGCATAGGTATGAGGAAATGGATTCTTGGGCTCCGGACCTCTTTGATAGTCTGCAGTCGAGCTCATTGGTTATATTCAAGGGAGAGTTGAATTATCGCAAGCTTATTGGAGATGTTGCATGGCATCCGTCGACGGATTTCAAGACATCCCTCGGGAAATTAGGTAGAGGATCCAATTTACAGATTTTGGCCTTGGGAAGAAATAAAGCCGACACTTGTGTAGGTGTTGGCGAGAACAGCCTGAAAGTGCTAGAAAAAAAATCGCCTAATGGGGCGTGGCGGACGGATGGACAATATGGCAAAGTCTCGTTTTCTGATGGGCTGTGATGTTGACACATTTGTCAAAGGTGGAACCATGATAATAATCTTCCGTTCAATACAATTTGGATTCTACTCTATGCCCCACTGTCCTTTTAGAGCGTTTGTAATCCAGGCTGTAGGCCAGGCATGCGAAGACTCTGCGTATGCTAACAGCTCGAGAACTGCCTCTTGTTCCTCCCGCACGGATAATAAAGGCCCCCAAATAAAGACGGTATGACAAAGTGTGATGATGATCGGGACAGTTTCTGGCGAGCTGTTACAAGCACCACATATTGCGTGGGCGTGTTCCAATATTTGGTACTGTACCAGATGGTTTAGTCTAGTGATTGTATATTTTATCATGAAGATACGTACCTCCTCGTCTGTAAGACTAGCTCCTATATTGCGCATGGCAAATTTTGGTCCTGGCTTGTAGCGCAGGAGAAGAATACAGGCAAGATGATAGTAGCCGTACGCGACCACTACGCATGAATCAGTACCTTGATTAATCAAATGTTGATATAAACATACCATGCCAGTCGGCCGTGAACATTATCTCAGGGAAAACATTTCCTGTGTCTGCCTCTCCTGACCATATTGGATCGAAGCTAGGCGGCCGGCCATTGGCCCAATTTTGCACGGCAACCACCAACTCATTCCAAGCTGGCATCGCATTGTAGTTCGAGGAGCCGGAAAAGCAATGGTTTGCGATGCAAGCACATAGCCACAGGATTTGATTGCACCAGGCAGTCTCTAATCTTAATTGAGCCAAAGGGTGGGAATCTGTCATTTTATCTGGTTGGGGATCTAGTTGCAGGGAGAAATCCAGATCAGGAGGGACTTGGTTTATAGTAGCATTATAGAGAGACTGGCGTACATAGACCCAAAAGGCAGATTCACGGAGTGTCGGGGAAGACGGATCCACCGTGCGAACTTGAGACAATCGAAGGATGGCTGCACATCCTCCGAGGTGCTGTTCGTTATCTGATCCGGTAGAAGTTGACACTGTGCGAACACTTAGATGCAAAAATATGACAGTGGTCTGTGCTTACTTGCCGTTGAGTTGTTCAAAAAAGCGGAGGATGACTATGGTACAGAGTAATCTATCATCGTCCTTCGCAGAGCTCTCACTCAATCGCCCGATAACAATCTCTATGCAGTTTTGATATGCTTCAAGAGCCGTTGGGCCGTCCCTGCGATGCTTTGCGGCAAAAGCGAGGACGGCATATCGCAAGGAGGCACAATCTTTGACCTGCACTGGTGCCCTCAATGTGAATTGTCGGGCGGCATCAGTACAGTCTAACCATCTCCCTAGCTTCTCTGCATAGTGATGAATAAGTGAAGCTTCGTAACGTGAGAGGGGGAGGGGATCTCGAAGCGGAAGTTGCTGATGCGACAGCCTGATTTGTGAGCCTTCGGAAGAGTGAGAATCAGAGCGACGCAGCAGCCAGGAGATAGGTATACCACCAGTCAGAGTCTCAGAACGCGGAGATTCCAAAGTAGATATATCCGCAGAGATTCTAGAAACAGATCGCTGTGAATGCTGCCCTGGGGTACTCTGTTGCTCAGAAGAAAGGTCGTCAGGCTGCTGTTCGGTCCGACCTCTCTTTCGCTGGGTGTCAGGTATTCCCGCAACGTCAGCATGTTGTGACCCAGCACCCCCAACAATCTCAGTCCTTGCAGTTGCTGAAGAACCCACAAATCCGGAAGAAGTTGGGTCATATTCATGGAACTTTGTATTTTGTGGCTCCCATGAACAAGGTCGATTCTTTTTACTGCATTGCCCACAGGTTGGGTGCGTCTCGTCGCCTTCTACGGTTAGCAAAACGTCAGCGGGACCCGCTCACACAGCTCACACTTCACGCGCCGGGATCTACAAGTCAAACTGAAGCTATGAATTAGCTCAGGTCCATCTCTAAAGCCGTTGGAGACAACGTACCAGCCGCTTTTAGAACGAAATTTCCCCATACTTGGGAAGAGGATGATCCGGATGGCAAAACTGCGGCCCAAGAACAACTAAACGACCCGTTACTCCAGGATCGAGGCGCTCAGCGTGGAAAATTTCATTCGAGATGACCAATTTGGCGTAGCACTGTCGGGAATAATGAGGGCTTAGATGCCTGGGATTATGGGTATGCTTTCGTCATTCTTACCAGCAGCTCAAGTAGAGCACAAGCCAGACCTTGTAGCTCACACTTTCGGGAGAATCATTCGGACCGCTATGAGCACAATGTGAGGCGGCGAATATTGCCAGGTCACCTTTTCCATTCTTGGCATAATGCGCCCATGAGTAATAAGGCAGGCGTTCTCTCCACTCCAAGTGCGCCTCGTTTAGAAACCCACAAAATGTTCCCTCCATGTCATCCCATGCCATGTAACAACTAATCCTGAATTCACTTCGCCTTTATTACCCCTCTTCCATGCTCCTGTGGGACTCTGCGTAATATTTGTTCCATCGCTAGTGTGAGCCTCATGATTGCTTCGGATACAATAGCCGACCCCAAGGGGCCGCCGCGGAGTTTGAGACCGTACAGTGGACCGTGAAAGACCATAGGTGCCCTTCGGAGTCCGCGTTTGTGGCGGATACCAGCAGCTTCTCAGCCGAGAAACTAAATGTCTCGTTCGACGTAGACCTGCCCGTAAGCCCGACATTAGCTTTTGACTTCGTTATGCTGTTCTTCCATATTCAACGGTGGGCACCGAGCCTGGTGTCCGAAAGCACGCTAGATCTACCGCGTCTGATCGTCCGGTGGATCGGGATGCGTGGCGCTGCCGCATCAGGAGGTAGCATAATGCTCGGCTTCCCCTCCGTGATGCCTCCCGCATCGTTTGCCCCACTTACCCGAATTCTATCTGGGAATTATATCCAGTGAGTGCAATTGTTAAAGCCGGCATCATAATGGCACCTGGTCAGCGCCATTGTCAAGTCGTAAACCAAGCGGTTGCATTGAGAGAACTGAGATTTCACAAAAGTCGCATCAGCGGTAAGGAAAAAGAAAGTGCATCAATAGGGGAACTATGGATTTTTACTTCATCAATCGAAAGCGAAGAAGCAGGGAGATGCTATGTTGTCGTTCGCCTAAAGCTCTTCAGCTTGCGAGAACTTGGATGTTGGGGGATTGGATTCTTGCGGGCATATTAAGGTGAACGGTTTAGAGCCAAGGGGTGCTAGCAATATATCTTGTTTCCCCCAATGTAAAATTTAACAGAACGAGTAGTTCGTAACGAAGGAGTTCTGGGGTCGCCACCACGTTTCCTGACCAAGCCATCGAATGTTGCTTATCATGTGTTTCCTGTAACGCCGGAAATCATTCCCGTAGCGAATCAGGTACTACAATTCCCTAAGTCTGTAGCTATACGGCAGAATCGCCCAACCATCGCTTGCGCCCTTGAATTTGAGATACAATATGAGGGATTTCTGGGGTTAAAATTCCAAGGACATCCTAGATGGTACCTCTGATTTGCGAAGCAGATATTCAAATCGTCATCAAGTCATGTTAACAAAGCATGCAGCTATCTCCAAAAAGAAATTGCAGGCACCTAAACTAAAGACACCAGTGACGGTAGTGGCGGGCCCTTTCTATGTAAGCTTTAAACACTGAACAGACTATGCATAAAGCTATGTTGAGAAGACTATAGGTGCTGGCTATAAATGACATTTTTCTATAGTCATGCTTAATAAAAACGTCTATCTGCGGGCTTTAATATTAAGATCTGTTTTAATAGACACCTAATACTTTTAAAAAGTATATGTTTTTAACTACGGGAGTAAAATATAGAAGTAGTTTAAGCCTTATTTTAAATTTTTCTTAAAGCGATGCTATAGAACTTTGGAAGTTTTTATAATAGAAAAGAGTTATGTAACATAGACTATTTGACAAATTTTTACTTTAAAATTTAGTAAAGTTATTTTATAAGTAGCTTTAATAGCAGAATTAAGTATAATAGTTGATGGCTTTTTAAACCAAGAGTATAAAAGTGTCTACAAAAGCTTTAAGTTAAAATATAAGAATAATTATTGTGTTTATATAAAGGTGTTTTGTTATTAGTATTTAGAGCATAGGGCGCTTTTTTGTGTACTTCATTTGTGGCGTGCTTCCTTGAGAGGAAAGTACTGGAAAATTGCTATCGTGTTTATGTGAAGGTGCTTTAAGATGATGTTTGGAGTCTGCGAAGAGCTGAAAAATACGCAGAAACGAGGAGAGATTTTCGTGTATAGTACAATTCCATGTAACAATATTTCAATCAAACCATGCACGATCGAGTTTTCTTGCACTGCCACTCAAGGAAGGAAGCACGCCAAAAATGAAGTACGCAAGTACAGTCCACAATGGAGCGTCTCATGCCCTAAGATCAGACCATGCATAATATATCAAGGAAATCTTTGCTTTTGAACAGCCTTACATACCAGAGCAATCCATTATCAAACCTCATGAATCTAGATACCATTGGTAAACCCACCCAAGAGCAAATTGTTAGATGTGTATACATGATGGGGTCTCTACCGCAAATGCATCGAGTCCACAAAAGTAGCCATGCATCTAGTCTGGGTCTTCCACGCCGCTCTATCCCTCCCCCCTAGCCCAAGAAGATCCCTCAACATCCCACTCCAAGAAGCAGATCTCCGATCTCGGCAATCCGCTCGCCTCCACCATTACTCCAGACCGTCACCGAGAACACAAACGGCGCCGGACCCTGCACCTTGCACCTAGCCTCAACCTTCCTCTCCGCAGTGCCTTTCAGCTCATATTCCTGCCCCCCACAATTCTCCATCCCCACAAAGATCTCAAAGAACACGCTCTCTTGGTCGCTCCGCTGCGAAGAAAGCGTAGCGCTGACCTCGATGTCCTGGCCCGCGGAAAGATTGATGTCGTTTTGTGCGAGGATGGTCCATGCGCGCAGCGGCGACGAGGTCACGGCACGGAAGACCCTCTTGCCCGAGGAATTGGGTTGGGAGATGTCGCGGGACTGCCAGCCACCGCGTGCATAGCTGACTCAGGGGTCGAGGCTGCCGGTCTCGAAGCCTGCATTCTGGAGAACGTTGGTGCAGGCGCGCGGGGAGAGGGCATCGCCTAGAAGGGCGAGGCCTGAGGCGAGATTGAGGAAGGTGAAGAATAAAGCCGTTAAGGCTGTTGAGGAACGCATTTCCGGAGATTTGGTCGAACTCCAGAGGGCCAAGTTGGTTGGTTGTATGGGTGAAGGTCGGTGTACAGTCGGTGTTTTGTCCCAGGCCAGGCAGATTAAGGCATTGAAAACCACCGACACACTGGTTCAGCGACTTGAACCTTTGGAAATTGTGACGTATGATGGCCCTGACTGAATCTGTGCACTGCTTTCAAACGGGCAGCCGGCCACAAAAGAGAAACAGACGACCAACGCAGGCTGTGGGGGTTAAGAGTGTACAGCTGTTTGTAGGATCGACCCGGAGCATTCACAGCAACAGGAAAAAAGGGTCTCGGGTCCTCGACTACGGCACGGGACGATCATTCAAGGTCCGTTCTCGGTTGGCATTTACCAAAGGGAGGACTGACAGCCGCGACAACGGCCGTGTAACAGCGCCTCCTTTGCGACTTTGGAGGGGCTCAATGGCCAGGCGGAAATGGCGGATGGCTCGAACGCATCTCTAGCTCGGCCGCGGTGCACACCTTTCGGAAACATGTTTTGGCTCTTGTGCAGAGCTGAGAGGCTTTTGGGACAAGCTATGCGCGATGTCAAAGTTTACGGAGCTGCCGACGTTGTCGTGCATGCACCACTAGATGCGAGCTTGGTGAGAGGCTGAAGCCGCGCTATGCAGAAAGGGGTCGCTTCGTCGACGATCCGGAGAGTTTTGGATGCCAGCTCGGAAGCCTCGGGGGCTGTGATTGGCGGGCGTTGCACGTCGTCGAGATTGTCGCATGTAGCTATGCGGCGAATGGAGGCGTAAAGATAGTGACAAGCCTGGGCACCCCGGACATGGCGCCGGGGGTTTGACAAGATGGGAAGGGGTAGCAATTGCCTGAAACATGAGAAGCGAGCAAGAGGAACATGTAGCAAAAAAGGGTATTATGAATCTTGACTCGCCAGGCCCTCTATGGTGCTACCGTCAAACCCAGAGCCTACCTCTTCGATGCGACTTCTTCCCACTGAACGCCGACCCATTCCTCCACGTAGCCAACATCTCCCTCAGGGACATCGCTGGGCTTGCAGTCCTTGCCGCACACGCCCAAGATGATGATTCCCCACTCCATGCCGTCAATGCTCAGCTCCTCGCCCTCCAGCTCGGTAATGGCATGAGGCATCAGCTGCACCTCCAAGACTCTGTCCGCGCCGCAATTTTGACAACGTGGCATGCCTGCGCCGCCACGGGACCCAGTCGTCGTGACCTTTGCATTCGATGACGAGCCGTTTTCCGAGTGTGCAGCCAGTAGCTTCCCCACTGCGTCATTGTCACTGTAGAGCAGCGGCTTGCCCTTGTACTCGTATCGTAGGACCTGCTCTGGGTTTTGTCCCACCCGGTCCGCGAACTTTTGGAATGTCTTGTCGAGTGTGCTCTCGAACACCTCCTTGTCTTCTTTGCCTCCACTTGCACTGCCTTCCGCATCTACGTCCATGCGTGCATTGGCCGGTATTTCGGGCGCGGAGGGGTTATCGAGTGTTTCGAATTCCGCGTCGAGGTGGAAGTATGGATATGGGGAGGGAAAAGCAGACTCGGCAGGCCACGGTTCATGCGGGCGCGGAGACTGGGTCGCGACCGGCGGTGACGAGACGCGGACTTTGTCTGCAAAGGTCTCGGGGAGGGTCGTGGCCGCTTCTTCCTTGCTCTCCTCTGATGTAACCTGGACCGCGGGTGTCGATGCGGCGAAGGGATTTGCGTTTGATGACGAAGAGAAGGGATTCGCGGGTGATTTGCTGGTTGAGCCCGAGGAAAATGGGTTTGAGAATGGGTTGGCGGGCGCCGCTGTGGCATCGTCCCCCTTCTTCACGCCAAACAGTGACTCTCCAATCTGCGGCCGGGGCTTGTCCTCCTGCTTGACATCCTTTTGATCCACCTTCTTCGCCGGCGCTTTGCTGCCCGCTCCCTTGGCGATGCGCACTCCTCGAATGCCTCGCACGCTTCCCTCCTTTCGCCTGCACGTCTTGCGCTTGCAGCTCCAGATGTATAGTCGGCGCTCGTGGCCGGGGAAATGCTCAGGTAGGTCGCCGTTGAGTTCGAGGAGTAGGGCAAGGTAGTCATTGCAGACTTTGCACTTGGCCAGAGAGCCAGAGGGAGCCGTCTTGTCGTCTATCCACGTCTGATCGGGTCGGTCAGCATGCTGGCACAGGCGGTTCCATACGGGTAAAAGCGCACTGGAGTGCCTCCCAGGTGAGAAACGTTGTCTCCGGAAGGCTCTTTGGCGGCATAGCCGAGGAGGACATTGGTCTCGGTGTAGTCCTCGCCCTCGTCGGAGGAATCGCTGTCGTATGGCGGCATCGTGTGCAAAGCAAGCTGCAGAACAAGTGAGGCTCTGCCGGCCGTGGCATTCCCCTCCAGATGTTTTTGGCGGGGTCGAGAAATTTTGGAGTGGCTGGTGCTGTGGCGCAGGCCGCCATTGTGGCTAGCCGTTTGGCTTACGTAATTTTGGGCATCGCACGCAAAATGGGCGCCCGCACTGCAACACCAAAGAAACCGTCGCACATCCACATCAATCACCATGGGCGCCCCCTTCGACCTCGCGCCGGAACGGCCCGAGCACATCGACGTGATTCTCAATGGCCTCGACCGCTACAATCCTGAGACCACCGGCGTCTTCCAGGACTATGTCATGCAGCAGTGCGAGAGCCAGACGTACGACTGCTACGCCAACCTCGCCCTCCTGAAGCTGTACGTATACCCCTTTGCCTGCCCTCTTCCTGCACTGGTGTACCATGATGAATTACGTACCACAACGTTTCCTATTACCCGAGGGACCGGAGCTTGAATCCCTCCGCCCGTTGAAGTTTCATTATTAGCTCTATCTGAAAGCACTGTCAACCCTCTCTTTCCAGCGCCCGCTTTGCCCCATGACTCTTACTGACGACGAATCCCCAGCTACCAGTTCAACCCTCACCTGGCTCGTGACGAGACCATCACCAACATCCTCGTCAAGGCCTTGACCGTCTTCCCCAGCCCCGACTTTTCTCTCGGCCTCTCGCTTCTGCCCCCCCACGTCCTTGCTCCCCTCTCCACCTCGTCACAGGCCCCCGCTGCCGGAGATGCGCCCCTGTCCGAAGCTGTCCAGAAGCTCAACATACTGAAGAACTTGATTGAGAGCGCTGACTACGCCGCCTTCTGGAGCACCCTCGACTCGGACGACCTGTACGCCGACCTGGTTGCCGATGTCTCCGGCTTCGAGGACCTCATGCGCGTGCGCATCGCTGCCACCGTCAGCCAGGCTGTCCGGGAGGTTGAGCGCAGCATCTTGGAGTCGTGGTTGAACCAGGAGGACAAGGAGTTTGAGCACTTTGTCGGCACTGTGGGATGGACCATCGACGGCTCCAAGGTCAAAATCCCCATCAACAAGGACAACGAGGCCAAGGGCACTGTCGTCCGGGAGAACGTCAAGTTTGACCGTAAGTGGAGCCGCTGCCCCTGTAAGCGAAAGCACACGCTGACATGCAACAGAATTTTCAAGAGTGGTCAAGAGGGCTTATGAGCAGCCTGCATGAGGTACATGAAGCAAGACGAGACGGGAACACGGCATTTACGTACCCACGGAAAAGGTTGGGAACGGCGTTTGGAGAGGCTCTGGCAACTGCATAGCGGGCGCGCACATGGCGCGCCAAAAACTTTTCTGAGCAATGACAGCTGAATCCACGAGATTCACGTTATACCCCTTCAGTTCAACTGCATCTCAGACTGTGTCAGGAGCCTTGCGACGCTGATTCGCGGATTCGACCTGTTGAACTAAGGGAGGGTTGGACGTTCCCGCTTGGACATGGTTCGCACGAATTGCATGTACTTGTTCACTTCTTAGCGACCAAGCGCCACAGATTGTCCTACACTATCTAGGGCACCATCAATCTATAGCCCCGCATGTCGCCCTTGATCTCCAACGTCTCAGCATCACGTCCAGGTCAAGTAGATGAATCAATTTGAAAATCCAAGAACTGCCCGGCAAGCGTCCCGTAAACGCAGGGGCTGTCGATAGCCGAGTCCCATTCTATTCGATGCCGCAACTATGTTTTTGACATGTGCCATGTGCCAAACAAGCTACCCCAGGCCGACGGGCAATTAACACCCGAAACGCCCCCGCATCGCCATATTGACCTTAAATCCCGCTGCCCAGGTTATGCCGCGGGAGGCTCTTTTTGTTCGTCAACATACAGTCAAGCTATTGCTGCGACTTGGGTTCCGTTCCAACTACCCGTTTCTGATCTTGGCCCGACCTCGTTGAGCTCATTCGAACAAGATCATCGTGCTCCTGCCGCTAGCAGAGCACCCTGCCCGCCATTCTGTCGATTTTCTTGGTACTCATTCTGCCCATTCCTCATTTGCCGTCCTCCGCTTTAGACCTTCTTGAATAAGACACCAGACTTCCAAGGCGCTACTATTAAAAAGATCAAAGGAAAGCATTGGCAAGTTCAGGGTGGTAACCCTGTTTAATCTAGAAGAAGTCGGATCGAGGAGGAAGGTGCCAGGCATGATGCAATGGATTGTCGAGCGTTATCTCCAGCGCCGGTACTTAAGGTCCGGTGCTTGCAAAATACACATATGCCTTGTATTCGGGTATCTTCAAGCAGCCCGCCATGGTCGGATTCACCAGCGCTCTACTTGCGGCCTCGGCCTTGATCCCGCGAGTATCCTCACAAAGTTGTGCCAGCGTCGATCCGGCATTTCCAGCCACTTTTGCTGAAGGTTATTCCGGCAAGGTGCTCATCAACGGTTTGGGGCAGCCTCGAGGGCTCATCTTCGATAACCAGGGCAACATCCTCACCACGGAGCAGGCCGGTTACGGCGTAAGGTATATCCAAATCACCGATAATGGAGGACTGGACGTATGCGTCGCATCTAGCAAGCAGCTGATTGCCGACAATTCAATCAACCATGGCATTGCTCTTACTCCGGATGGCACAAAGCTCTACGTGTCCTCTGCCAACAATGTCTGGTCATGGGACTACGATGGCACGACTGGGACAGTATCCAACAGGAAAGAAGTCATCCGGGGTATGACACAGAGCGGCTTCCACCTTTCCCGCACTCTGTTGATCCCAAAGTCGAACCCGGACATCCTCCTTGTTCAGCGCGGCTCGCAGGACAACATCGACAACGAGGCCGGCCAGATCGAGACCGCCCGCAGTCAAATCCGCTCTTTCAACCGCGCAGCCATCGATTCTGCATCTGTAGAATATTCTAGCGGCGATGTCTTCGCATGGGGCCTACGCAACACCGTAGGCGTGGGCGAAGACCCAACTGGCGGCATCGTAAGCTACCCTCCATGCTGCAATGAATGAGAAGAACTTTCCAAGCTAAATCTCATACCAGTGGACCGTAGACAATGGTATGGACAACATGCTCCGCGACGAAGTCGACATCCACAACACCAACCCCTGTGAGGAACTCAACTACCACGGCCCCGCGAATGATACCTCCACTCCCTACTACGGCGCACACTACGGATACCCAGAATGCCATGCTGTATGGGACCCCACCATCCTCCCCGCACCCCTCGATTCGCAGTTCCAAGTCGGCGATCCGATCGTGCATGGTAGCCCCGGCGGCGAGAATACAGACGCGCGGTGCAGTGAGGAGAGGCAGAGGCCCAAGCTTTGCTTTCCAAGCCATACGGCGCCGCTTGGGGTGGACTTCAATGGAGAAGGAACGAAGGCGTGGATCGCGTTTCATGGGAGCTGGAATCGAAGTCCGCCAGATGGGTATCGTGTGTCCGAGGTGAGTCTTTTTTTTTTTCCTTCTCTTTTCAAGTTTCGCCTCGCTGTCCCTATCACTGTAGCCGGAATGCACAAACTAATGTGAGCGAAGATCGATTTTGATCCTTCCACTCTCGAGCCTGTGCACCCGCCTAATAGCACCACGGCCGCCAAGAATATCATGTACAATGCGGACAATGCTGCGTGTCCGAATGGATGCTTTAGGCCTGTGAATCTGGTCTATCGGGAGGGAGAGGATGGTGCAGGGAGGCTGTTTGTTACTAGTGACTCTACGGGAGAGGTGTGGGTTGTCGCGGGGGTATAGGGAGCATCAAACGGATGATTGGGATTCCCAGAAATGGGCAGAGGGATGTATCTAGGGAAATCAGGTGAGAGGTGGTGCAGTGGCTGGATTCTAGGCATGTAGCAGGTGAAATTTAGGCGAGATTATGTCGAGGTCAACCATACTTAGTTCAAGTGTTTTTGTTTGTGCTGGCGGCGGCTATGGCGGCGGCGGCCGGAGAACACGAATGGAAACAAGAAAAGGACCGGATGTGAGTGGATGCCTATTTGAGAGGGATTGTTCGCTCATGGATTGATATACTCTACTGGGGAGGTCCGAAGATTACGTATTGAGCTTCATTTTCTAGCGGCTGGAGAATCTTCTCTTTCACCATGTCACAATATTCGCGGTCCTGAAAGTTGGCATCTGGGTTAAGATATTCCTGCAAGCAGGTCAAAATTGCTTGGGAGAACCCGGCCGACAAGTTCCGACTTTCTGCCTTGTACCATCGACCTGCGGTCTGAAGGTCTAGCATGTCACGATGTACCTGGGAACTCCCCAGGTCTTCTATCTGGCGCATATCTTCTATAGCTCTTCCAAAGTTAATCTCCAGTAATAAGATTGCCAATGCCAAGAATTTTGAGCAATCGTTTGTTTTCGGTTCGTTTCTGCTTTCATGACCTATGCATCTTAGCCATATATATGTTCAACTTCGTCATACCCTTACGCACCCATTGAGAATTTTCTCATAACATAAGGGTATCTGATGTCGTAGTCTGAGTTTCGATGGGTACATGCTCGCAGGAATGCAATATTCTTCTTGCTCAGATTATGATCAAGCCATGGAGTAGGACTGAGTTGGAATACTGAAGCAATCAGGGTTATAGCCAAACAATAAAACTCTTCTAGACATGGTCTGGACTTTAACTTGGGCAATATATCCTCCAGGGTACCGTAGAAATAGTTATATTGTTCGACTTGATTGTCCGACGAGTATACCCTCAAGTTGCCTCGCTCGTCTACGCAAAATCCAGCGTACAGGTGCAATGGGTTCTGTATGTATGTGCATAAATTAGGAGTCGTTGGTAAAAGTGATGGTGTTTCGTAAGGAGGAAGCTCGGTACAAGATATATCGATCTTGACCGTAGTGTTGCTAATGAGCCGTCAGGAATATTTTGAAGCATACCTAGTTATAAAAGCATAATTATGAAACAAGATGTTACCTTGAAATCAAATCCTCAGTAACGCGAAGTTCAGTATGAAAATGTTGTGTTTGCGGGCAGCAGCCACCACCAATGCTGACCTTGAAACACGTTGGCTCGGATGCCAAGTCGAAGATTGAGGCTCGGTGTGCGTATCTTTTCGGTCTATTCCTTGGCCGCTTTAGGCGCTGCTCCATGAGAAGAAATGTGGGGTGCTCTGGCTCCTTCTTGCACCAGCTCTGGAGAAGAGTGGCATATATCTTTGATGCATTACTCTGAATGGCATCCAGCGAGCCAATAAATCTCAACTTGGCGCGACGTGTTACTGTTTCATCTGTTTCTTTTTCTGCCCGCCCAATCCACGTATCGATTCTCGAGGTACACTTTTCGAGTCTCTCGAGACTGGTTTTGACCCCCTTCTTGTTCATAGTAAATTGTAGCCTTTTTGCGAATGCGAAATTTTCCCGGACAGACCATGTTTTTGCAACAGGAGGATTGTCGATTACGATTCTTCTCAAATCGATAGTACCCTTAGAATATCATCCATTAGCTCCGACTCAGTATCAGCTGATTGGCGAGTTCCTATACCTGCTGAGAACTATGTATACTCAGATGCTGCGCAATGATGCCGAGGATCTCTGTGATTTCTTGTATTGCCAGTATAAAGGGATCATAAGTCACCCCAAGCATACTGCGAAGTTCATCAGCCAGTGGACCGCATATCCATTTCTCGTTGAGAGGATCTTCTAGCATGACTGTAATGTCATCCATGTCAGCTATCTGCCGGAGTAGTATATTCACGGCCTGATCGAATGATGCTCTGAGTGTATAAAGCTCTTGAATAAGCTTCTTTCGATGCTTTCTCCATGCGAAAAAGGCCCTCGTAGGCTGTGTTATATCCTCGTAATGCTCTAACGCGGCGATGAGAAGAGGAAGTGATCCGAGAACCAAACCTGCCGTTTCTATGCCAGTCGCCATGTTCAAAGAAGGCTATCACATAACTCGAGAAGAAAAACTCGGAAAGTTGAGCCAAGGTAAGCTCGTAAGCAAAGCGGGGTCATGTCCAACGGTGTTGTTCAGCGCGACCGGGCGGCTAGACATGGTGGCCTGTGCGCTGAGCATTCAACCCTAGAATCAGACTCCGTCTTGCGCTGCAAAAGATGAAGAATAGACTGATAATATTGGATTTGCTCCTATTTCTTGTTAGACGCTATGTTGTATGTCTCGGAAATGTTTCTGGCCGCGGCGCGGATCTTCTAAGATAGAACACTTCAGCCTTGGCCTTGGATTATGTTATCTAATCTTCCGCCCGCTTTCAACACGCTCGGCCAACCTGAGCAAGCCTTGTTAGAGCTTCCATCATATTCTTGAGATTGTTTTCTTCAGATCAACACTAGTACAACCATTCTTGTATCGCCATCGCGATTTCTTTGCGACATGCAACACCAAGCAGATGTCAGAGCGCTGTGTTATGAGTGTATGAGCTGTTTTTCTCAGCTGATTCGGTCTCTCGATGGCCAACAAGAAGAAACGCAGGATGTTGTTTCTTCGGCTCAGATTGAAAATGAATTTTCACGTTTCAAGATTTGGTGCGGCAACTTAGGGGCCTTGCAGAAGGGACGAAGCTCCCTAGAGGTTAGGCTAAGAGCCTCTACCGTAGTCCGCGAAACCGTGCTCAAGTTTTTGGACCAGCTAAACCAAGCTTTTAAACAGAGTATGTTTAATCTCAGTCTGAGGACTGAAGGAAATGCTTACGATAGTTTAGGCCTGGAAATTGCTGCGGGATTGCGCCTGCCAATCGAGAGACAGTGGCAAGGGCAGCAGAAGTCGACGGAAGACGATGATGTAGCGATTCAACTTGGTAATGATGGTGTTCCACAAGAAGAAGATGATACAGGCTCTAGTGATGGCGAGTTCAATGAGTCTCGAGAAGTGTACGCTGAGATTGTGGATACCATAACCCATCTCTACCGTTTGTCGTTCAAAATCCGAAATTCTAACCAAAGATCTTTGCCAGGGAAAGCTTTGTCGATGAGGATACTGGACTCGGAAACCGGAATGGACATTTTCTCTGCATTTGCGGCCTTTGATCACCACCACGTTCAAGAATCCCTGAAGCAACTGCGAAACGGGTCAGAACTGTTGGATGCTAAGAAAGGCTATGAGCTCATCGGTGGATACAACAACTTCCTAGTTGAGCGATTGGCAAGAGCCATCACTAACAGGCGACGTTGCTTTGCATACTGGAAACGGCACTCTCTCAAACTTTCAACCCTGGGAAAGTCAGCACGACTCGAAGGGCTATCCGTTGACATGACAGATAACTATGGGACCAACAGAAATCAAAAACTGGGGGAGAAAACCGGTGGTAATCTACTGGAGCATACAATTCTCCAGAGAATGAAGCAGGGGATAAAACAAGGCCCCGGTACTGTCATGTCAGGAACGCAAATGTCAGGCACAGAGGTGTCTCGATACAATAAGAGCCTGGAGGAGATGTTTGATACACAGACTGTGATATCATTTGCCACCACCGCAAGGGACGAAAAGGGAAATATGGCGGATCTCCCCTCTCCTCCTGCATTCCGGGGTGAAGAATTTGTATGCCCATACTGTTCGGTTTTGTGTCCAGCGCGACAAGGGCAATCTGAAGAGTGGAGGTAAGTAAGCAGAGACATCTTTTGCGTGCGGGGGAATTGATGTTATTTTGCAGGGCACATATTCTACAAGATCTCCAGCCTTACGTATGCACATACCCAGAATGTCCCGAGGGAGATTTTTTATATACAAGCCGAAAGTCCTGGCTGGAAAATGAAAGACTATCACATCGAAGAATATGGCGCTGTTTTGATGCACAACACAAGGATCATATCTATGCCTCCGAGGAGAATCTTCGTCTGCATTGGAACGAAGCTCACGCAGATCTTACTGAACATCATATAGAAGGTCTTTTGCGGTTGAATGTAACAACCATTGCTGATACAAGAGACTTTTGCCCTTTCTGCGCTACAGCTGGCCCGTTCAAACAAGGCCTTGGGAATCATATGGCGTTCCATCAAGAAAAGCTAGCAACGTTTGCCGTACCGCGAGACATAGGTGGTCACGATGACGACGATTCTAAAAGCGTCCCACAAATTCGGTCTTCCCAAAATTCGGGATCAGTCTTATCGAATTCCGACGCGGATCGTAGCAAAACACTTAGCTATGGATCTGGAGAGAGTATACCATCCAGCCACAGTAATTCGTTCCGCGCTGCCAGTAAAGCTGAAGAGCTGTCATCCTCATTAGTGGATGAGAATCTTCATAACGGGACTAGGCAATTTCTACCACTGAGTTCACTCGAGGATATTGACGAAGAATACATTAGAAGCTATGCGCAGTGGACGTCTGGAAAACGCAAGGTCCGCCTAACGCCCAGAGAGATAGCCGAACAGGGGAGAAAGATGTTTGCAATATTCCTCATGATTGGAAGGCCGGAGTACGTTTATTACATACGCCGGGATAGCTACAAAGACGAACATCTACCCCTCAGGCTACTGGACCCAGATGAAGGCATCCTCGTGTCCGCTAATGGTCAGAGAATGTGCTCGCTGCCAAGATCCAAAAGACATGAGGTTATCAGTGCTCTGCTTAGGCTTCAATGGGCATTCCTTGCGCCAACTATCATTACCGGGAGAGAACATATCAGAATTGATAGCAGATGTCCACTGCCATTTGAAGATATAACACCGGTTGCCGGCGCAAACAGCCCAGTCTTCAAAGCCAAAATATCTTCAGGGTATGCACATAAAATCAAGGTATGCTATGTGATTGCAACATCGTTGTCATTGTTGACTGACATCTCCAGGCGGCTGACCAATCGGACTTTGTGGCTGTGAAGGTAATCCAAAAGCCACCAACAGGGTCCTTGTATGACTCGCTCCCGCGATGGGCGCCATCACACGATCACATCATGCCGCTTCACTCTATTTATGATAGGAGGGATCACATCTGTCTCATATATCCCTGGGCTCATGAGGGTGATTTAAGCCAGATGTGGAGACAATCCCCTGACAATTTTGCCTCTCTCGACATCAACGTTTGGTCCTTGAAGCAAATGCGGGGTATCGTTGAAGCTTTAATGGCGCTTCACTTCCGTTACGAGCATGGACCTGTTATAAAACCTGAAAGAATTATCTTAGCAGGAGCTGGCGCCGAAAGACGGCTAGTATTTCACGATGCGGAAGTATTCCAGGATACGGAGTTGCTCCATAAATGGAGGCCTAGGACATCTCACGATTATGAAAGAGCTAAAAGAGGCACTTTACCATCCTACACAGCACCTTGTACTATGGACAGTCGACACGTCGTCTGGTCTTTGGGATGCATATTCCTGGAACACATCATATGGCTCCTGCATGGCGAAGACGTTCAAGCATACACCCGTGCAATCGCTGAATGGTACAAGCCGTCATTCTATGTGAAGATAGAAAAGCTAGATCAGGACACTGAGATGTCTTCCGAAGCTCCCGAGGACTTGGATTCCATTATGCTACATCCTGTTGTATCGCACACCATTAATTCACTGAGGACTGATGCTCGGTGCACAGGACCTACTGCATTGGGACACATCATCGACTTTATTCACGACCGAATTCTTGTAGATGATGTCAACCAAGTCTGCACCATTGTTGAATTTTCGAAAAGGCTTCAAACAATAATTCTCGATATACAAGATGATCGGTCTTATTTGATGAATGAGGTTTCATCTATCCCTGAAAGGTTAAACTTTCTCGTGTAAGAACTGGCGATATCAGGTGTCTGGAGTGCTTTGGTCTGCTGCAGTATCTTTCAGGTTATAATTTCGACAGTGCCTATTCAGATAGATCACTAAGAGCTCGTAACGTATGATGATTTTCAAGCATGAAAGCTTCTGGGTTACTATTAGATGCTTCTCAGTGGCTTTTACTAGCCTCTACTGGCCTTTTGCTTTTTTGGCTCTATTCAGCTTAGTAGGTTACAACCTCTTCGTATGTATTTATTACAAGTTACATATCGGACGAGCCGCAGGTCCCTCGTGCACTTGACAATCGGGTTCTCGGGAACTCTGAGCCCTATATTGTGTTAAAAAAAAATCCATTCAAAAATCAGATTACAGGTTACATGCACGAAGATCAGTATAATGTTGTTCTAACTACTGAAGAGACCACAGATTGGCCCCTCCAAGCGCAATGTAGCATCGAGCGTCTGGAATGCAAGAATCAAGTTCATCATAATATTTGGGGGTATACTATATCCAAGAAGTGAAAAAGGGTCATAGAAGGAATATATAAAAGTTGGAAAGAAGAAGACTGTCACCCAAATGTGCCCTCATGTCTCATCCTCGCCAGCGAGCGGAACAAGCTCATAGTCGCCCAGAGCCGTGGTTTCCTCCCGGATCTCGCTCCTGCCCCGGATGGCGGAGAGCCAAGACTTCCGCCCTCCCATCCAGGTTGCGAACCTCATCACCAGCCCTCTCCTCAAGACCACGACCCCGACAACCACTGCCGCGCTCAACCCCACCAACCCAGAGATCCAACCCGGGCCTTCATTTCATGCTGCCTGGGCCGCAGGCGTGTTCAGCGCGTTCTGATCCAGGTACAAGTCGCATGCGTGCGGGTTCTTCAGGCAGTACTTGGGCATGAGGGGACTGGCACCGACGCCGTTGGCGACGAGGTACTCCCTGAAGTTGAGGATGCGCTGCGTCATCTCTGTGGTGCGCTTTGTGCCATTCGCATTGCGGTTGCCGGACCACACCAGCTCTGCCAGGGCCGCAGCACGGGGCCACAGCTTCTGGGAGACGACGGCGTCGTCGACTTGCTCGGACCAGAGCGGTGCGATGGCACCTTGCACCAGGGCGGCCTGCTCCTTCGACAACCCCTGCGTGAAGTCGAAGTTGTAGATGCGCTGCCAGGTCTTGTAGGGGGCGCACCAGGAGCCGCCGTTGCCGCCCCAGTTGAAATTGGGGTTTTCCGCGTCGGGGTTCACCATGACATTGTAGCGTGGGTCGTTTCCAACCCAGCCGCCGAAGCCGCAGTCGAGATAAACGAAATCGGACGACGAGACGATGACACGGTAGCCATCGCGGGTCAGGTTGAAGATGTGCTCGAGGCCGTTGTTCCAGGCCTGGAGCACAATGTCGGTGGGGACAACGCCGGTCGCGGCCACGGCAGCGCTGAGCTTGACATCCTCCCACATGACGAAGGTCTTGTTCGCCTGGCTGCGGAAGTTGGGGATCGCCCTGTCGACCCAGACCTGGTAGAGATCGCCCATGGTCTTTCCCGAGGCAAAGAAGTCACGTGCCAGGGAGCTGAAGTTGTTGCAGTTAATGAAGAGCTCGTCGCCACCGATATGGAACCATGAGTCGGGGAACAAGTTCGCAACCTCCTTGTACACCTTGCCCGTCACTTCGTACGTCTTGTTATTGAGGATATCGAGTTGACCGGGGTTGGGCTCGACTGCTGTGTGCAGCGGCCAGTTATCGTTGCTCCACCACGAATCCTCGCAGGTCAGGATGTCGGGGTCAACTTGCCTCCAGCCAGAAGAGGCGTGACCTGGCATGTCAATCTCGGGGATGATACGCACGCCGCGGGCGGCGGCGTAGTCAATGATTTCTTTGATGCTGTCGTGCGTGTAGACTTCGTTGGCAGAGTAGGCGTCCTCGGTCATTTCCGGGTACGCATCGACCTCCAGAGCCCAAGACTGCGAGTCGATGATGTGCCAATGGAGAACGTTGAGCTTCGAAAGGGCCATGCCATCAATCTGCTCGAAAATCTTCTTCTGAGACAAGTAATTACGACCCGAATCCACCATGATGCCGCGCACGGGGTACAAGGGCTTGTCCTGAATGGAAACGGGCTGTTCCACAATCAAGCTGCCGGTGCCGTCGCTGATTACGATTTGCTGGAATGTTGTCATGGCGTGCAGGGCGCCGTAGACGGTCTTTGCGGTGATTTGAACCGTGTCGGAGCCTTCAGCAATTTCGAGCGTGTACGACTCATCGACACCGTGCTGCAAAGTGGCACGCGTGTCTGTAACGTCGATGCTGACGGTTGTCAGCGAGCCCGTGGAGTTGCCGGTATCGTACTGCCTCCTCAACCTCTTCCTCGACGATGTGCCCGTTGGGGCAGGCGCGGGCGTCGGGAAGGGCTCAAAGGAGGGTGGAGGTTTCTCGACGGCGGCAGGGACCCATTTCAAGTCGACAATGGCCTTGGTCACACGGTCGAAGGCGTCCTGGAGTACTTGGTGGTCGGGTGCGTTGAGCGTCAAGGACCCAACAGAAATGGCGCCAGAGGAGCCCCAGGTGATGCTCGCGGGCTTGGGGAGAGGGTTCACATCCACAGCTGCAGCGTGTCCAGCGAACAAGGCAGAGGCCGTGGCCACGGTAGCCACGAAGAGGTCGCGCATGGCGTGATGATGTGGTATATGTGGTGTTGCAGCGCTGGGAGCTGTTCGTCGGTCGACTACAAGATTAGGGGCTAAACAAGGATATTTATCTCCACGGTCCAGTGAATCCAGAAAAGAGCGTGGGGAAACACTACCGGGGCCGATTTATATGCAGTTTTGGAAAGGAAGAAAAAGTAAGGAGGGTAGAGGGGAAAGAAAAAAAGGAGGAGGACCGTTATATGCACAGGGCCCCAGAGCTAAGCTTCCAGAGCTCCCGCCGCATCAGGCAAAAGAGAGACAATGGAGAGCCGGGGTGTGGTAGGGCATGGCGGGGATTGGCCAGTCAGGGCCAGCAGGGCCCCAGAGCCTCCGTTGATTGCAACCATGCGCGCCATGGACTACGGCCGCGCGCCGCCAGCCCACGGCAGCTCGAGACCGGTGGCTGACCAGATGTAACCCGCCCCGCGTCCTCACGAGGCCAACGACAGGACACGATGCGACGTGGGGGGATAGCTGCAGCGCTGGGCAGGAGAAGGGGCAGGAGATGGGAAGTGTGTATAGCTGCTGGGTGGTTCGGGCGGACTGATTCTGACTGGGCCCCCGCCATCCGGCTGCAGATCGGACCAACGCGCTAAAACAAACGGCTGTCACCCAAGCGTGCGCATTTCGTGCGAGGTTACACGGCCTGACAGGTCATCTGCGTCGGAGAGCCAGGTACGGGGGGTGTGATGACTTGGAATGGTTTGTGCAGAAAGCGAAAAAGCGAGAAAGCCAGAAAGCCATCGGCTTGTTTCCTCGACTCTCCTTGCCCCCGCCTCGAGGGCGCGAACAAGGCGTGGTTAGGAGACTGAAATGAAAGGGAGCACAGCAGAAGCCTGTCAGCATTGAACGCGCGGGCCGCCGTCGAACAAGACCGGGGATTTACGCGTTGCACGCCACCTTTCTATTTACGAGTTGCGGGCGGAAGATCATCTAACCTGGTTCGTTTCGCGGGCGATCTGCCTACGTGCGGGACATGGCACAGCCTGCTTTGCTCATTTCGCAGTGCTGCTATCCAACAACCATCAACTATATGGCCGTCATCACTATAACAGCTGAACGCGCAGCAGCCTCCTTATACCGTGCGTTCCATTAGAATTGCTGGTAATAAAGCTAAACAGCCCAAAAGGCCCTAAGTCGGTGGCTAAGCTGAGCTTCCGCATTATGCTTTTGCTAACTCTTGCGCACCGAAGCTCGCCACGTACAGTAAGTCGATCTATTTCGGGGACTTGACCAAACCAAAACTCTAACGCACGATGGGCTTTTTTTCTTTTTCGGGCACTGGTTCCTAAGGCGATGCTATAGCGATGGCGCAGAAGAAACAATTGGATGCGAGTCTAGAGTCCTGCCGGTTGTTCAGCTCTTGTCTCCAGGGCCGAGTGCTGTTTGGTGGAAACAACAGCGTGTGATGCACGCAGGTACCCTGGCCACCCTAAAACTCCAGATCTACTGGAAGAGAGAGTGTGTGTGACTGGTCCCAGGTGTCCACCCTCCAACCAGTATCAAGCCCTGCGCAACCAACTATCCCGCAAACTCAAACATAACCACGTATCCCCGACCAAACACTGAACACCAGACACGCGGAACCCACACACGTTCCCCCCCATTAGAAGAAAAAACCCGCACCCTACCCATCCCCAAATCTACGCCACAAAACCACATCATCCTTTCACAGACCCAGTCCTCTCCCATCCTCCCGCCTCCGCTCCCTCCTCGCCCCTCGGGAAGATGCAGCCCTCTTCCTCATAACCACGTTCCTTGTGCCGGCAGCAGCGGAGCCTGGAACGACACGTCGCCACTCTCTCCCGTGGTTGACCTTTGTTGCCATATCACAACCTTCAAACATGCTGTGCCGTGCCGTGCCATGCCATGCCATGCCACGACGCTGCGCCCTTCCATCGCCAGCCGTCGCCCAACTGCTCTTTGCCAACCCGCACCTACCTGCGCCCTCGCTCTGCCAAAACGTCCCATCCGTTTCGCATTGATGAGCCCGTCCATTGACAGTCTTTCTGATCGGGCCGCCGGAGGGGGCGGAGGTGGAATGTGATGACGATGTGCGGGCTGTGTGGGTTTGCTGGGTCAGTCACATGGTCGAGGGTTGAGGGTGGAGCATGGGGATCAGAGTTTTGGGAGGGTGGGAGGGATGAAGATGGCAGGCGTTCGTAGGGTGTTCCGGAGTCTGGGGAATGATGGTGGGTCACGTGGGTTCTGTGAGGGAGTGCCAGGGCTATATTTCTAATGAGAAACTTCTATTGCGGTGTGGTCTATGATATGGTCGTACTGGTACATGTCTGGCGTTATATCGCTGCTCCCCTGGCTATGTGCATATACATCGCCTGCTTCCCTCCTCACTTCCCCTGCTTACGCAGCACCGTCGGCCTTCGACGCCTGTTGTTGCTCTACCCACTCCGTCATGTTCAGTGCCCCAGACGTATTGGGGATCGAAACTCCATCTCCCTTCTTCCAATCGCCCTTGATCTTGGTCCACTCGGGCGCCGGCACGCTGAGCAGCTTGCATATATCCTTCCTCTTCTCCCTAAAGTCCGTGTACAGTTGCTTCCAAATGCGCCTCTCGGCGCAGATATTCTCGTGGTCCCCTCCACAGTCCGGCTGGATCGCCGCCAGACCCTCAAGCGGCCACATAATCCACGGCTTGGGCAGCGGCCAGTCGCTGAAATGCACCAGCTTCGCCTCCTGGAGCACCTTCTCGGGATCCCACTCCTCGTGCGCATTCCCGAGGTATGCTGTGTGGTTGTTCTTGCGGAACTCGCCGGATAACAGGGCGTAGGGGCGGTGCGGAAGCACCATGGCGTTGTACTCGTACCGCTCGTTCACAATCTCCATGTCGAAGCGGTGCGCTTCGACGAGTTCGCCCTGCCCGCCGCGATTGATGGTGTCCTTGAGGCGCTCATACTCGCGCTGGTCGGGCTTGATGACCATGAGGAGGGAGGTCAGGGGCGGGGGAGGCGTCGTGTCGAACCAGTACGCGCGCGGCATGGCAATGGGCGTCTTGGGGAGGAGGAACAACTCGTCGAGGGATTGGAGAAGCGTCGCGTCCGAGTCCAGCGCGATGACCCGGTCGTAGTACGAGAGGGAGAAGGCCATGAACTTGGTTACCGCCTTGTCCCATGTGCCGGTCCATTTGTCTGGTCGCGGGTGATTAGCATGTAAGGGCTGGGAATATTGACCGTACGAAGGACTCACCTCCATCCCGACCCTCTGCAGTCAATAGGTCCACTCCTTGCAGTTTTACCTTGTACTTATCCCGGGCCATGACCAGCAATTGACTGTCGCGATCCCGCGAACTCGATATGTGAGTGTCCCAGTATTTAGGGTACCACAGGATGCGGTCGGCCTTGCTGCCAAAGCGCGCCAGGGCGTCGAACATGATGAGAGCATGGCACAGAGAAGCGCTGTCGGTCGCGTACAGGCTGTATGCATAGCGGTCCCAGTTGATCTTTATCGTGTTGCCGTCGTCCTTGTGTTTGCTGCTTGGATACAGCATCCACACCACGAAAAGAAAGGCGAGAGCATAGTAAGCATAGCGGCGCTGCCAGCGAAAGGGTGGGAGATTCAGGCCCTGGCCATTCGTATAGCGAGGTAGGTCGTCGGAGCGCCGCGATGAAGACATGCTGGTGGAGTGCGTGTTGCGGGCTGCATGGTGGGCAGTGTGATGCTGAGAGGGCTATAGGGGGAGCGGCGGAGATCTCGGGGGTTCAACATTGAATCCCGCAGGAAACGACACGTGACATCACTCTCAAAATCCACTCCAGACACGAACAGTCACATCACATCAGTGAACAAAAATGTCAGGACGAAATGGTATCTTATTGCCTCGTGCAAAGCCCGTCCAAGCGTCACTTTTGGAATTGAACCCCCAACGCCTAGCTGTGCACTGCCGGCACGCATGAAGCACCCAATTGATACATATGATCCTCATTCAGCTATGGAGAGGCCTGATGCCTAGATCGTCCATTCGTGTCGCGTTTATTCCATCGCAACGTTTACTCCTCGGGGATCTCAATCTCGCCAGACTCGATGTCGTCGGAGATGGCCTTGGGGCTGCGGCCATCGACCTGGCAGCCGGTGGAGAAGGCAGTTCCGAGGATCTCCTTGACGGTACCCTTGAGGTCCTTGGCCATGGACTTGTAGCGCATGGTGCGGGCAATGTTGATGATCTCGTCAAGAGGAATGCTCTTGGTGTGCTTGATGTTCTTCTCCTTCTTGCGGTCCCGGGGAGGCTCCTTAAGGGCCTTGATGACGAGGGAAGAGGCGGAGGGAACGACCGAGACGGCGGCCTGACGGTTCTGGATGGTCAACTTGACCGTGACGCGGAGACCCTTCCAGTCACCGGTGGCCTTGGCGATATCTTCACCGACCTCTGTGGGGAGTCAGTAATGGACTTCGTTTCACGCGCAATCTTCGCGGCGCGGCGCATTCAAAACGGGCGACATACTCTTCGGCGACAGACCAAGGGGACCAATCTTGGGGGCGAGGGCGGACGAGGCACCGACTTCACCACCAGTGGCACGAAGGTGGATGACCTTCACCTCGCTGGGATCGAATTTGGGAGCTTTGCATTGTGTTAGCCTGGCTGTCGCAGCCGATCAGAAGGATGATACTCACGCATGGCTAGGACGTGAGGTAGTCAATCTCTTCTAATCCCGGGTGTGAGGTTGTCGTTGAGGGTTGGAGGAAAAAGTTCGAGACGGCGTGCCCATTTGGAGGGGATGTGGGCGGCGCGATGGATAAGCGAGTGCCAAGTCGGCGCTAGCCGCTCTAAGTCTCACTTCCCCCGTCCCATGCTTCTTCAGGTAACATATTTGTGCGATGCGCTGCAATTAGATGCGCTCAAGCTGATTATATACACTTTCTACTGATTGAGAATACTGCTGTCGGCGATAACTTGAAGCAGGTAGCCACTGTTTGCGCATGTGTAACAGGACACATATCCACCACCACTCCCGCCTCTGCAACCTTCACCACACGTTCAATCATGTCTTGGACATGTCTTAATCCCTGTCTGGCAAACACGACAGCAATTGAATGGGCACTTTCATGCTTCTGAGACAAACCAGAATTCTCTAGATGGCCCCAAAAAACTCATTGTTCTATGATTTGTCGTTAAAAGGCGTGACCCAAGAACGCACATGTCAGTGCCACGCAAGTTCCTATAGGATTTATATCCCCGTCTTGGATTTCACTGACTCTGTTTCTGGTTCCCGGAGTAGTTATCCAATTATGGATTCAGTGAAATATCCCTCATCTCAATCCTCAAAGCCATCAAACCCTTCTTCTCCCTCATCCTTACCTTCTTCTCCAGCTCAGAGCCATTTTTCTGAGAAAGCTCAGTGCGAGTCGAAAGAGAGTATCACGACAGCAACAAATAATAAAACCAAAAATGATAACGCCAAAAAAGCTGTTCAAACATCGACCAATCCAAGTCGTCAGGCCGAACCCTTTGTGTCTCCTCCATTGGGATTGCCGCTACCGCCAGACGAGATCTACGATGGAAATTTATTCCGCAAGATCGGTTAAAGTCATCAATACTTTTTCTTCTTGAATATTCTAAATGTTATAATATCCTTGTATGATAGATGATATGCACTGTATGCCCATATTTGCTGACACAGCTAATGATTATCATCGCAACAGAAGAGGAATATGAAACTGAACGCCGTCAAAATAACAATAGACATATTACCCTCTTTAGATTTTTTTCTCTTTCTGCAGACAGAAAAGGTGATAGGTTAAGAAACATATGATATAATTTATGAAAATAAATCTTCCTAGTCGAGACAACAATGGTAATGTCTGGTGCGCGTGTGGAACTGTGTTAAAAGTCTTATGTCTATAAACGGCAAAATCTGTAACGCAGTATTAGGAAATAGGAGACCCGTTGAGTACTTTGTCCTGACTGGAGATTTAGAAACAATTCATCAATTGCAGTTAAAATAGGAGTCTTGGCCACAACTATCTTCTCACAAAGATAGCACCTTGACGCTAAGCCCCGGTGCATTATATTCTAGTGATTCAAAATGAGCTTTATGCGAACCTGTATCCTAGATACACTTTATTCTACAAAATTTTCGTTGTTGAATATCGCTAACACACCGGCAAACTCACCGGTGTTGTTTGCTTGTCGTGCCTGCCTGCGCACTGAAGCAAAATTCGCATACGGCATTCTTCAAACTCAATAGTCAATATTTATACACATTAAAATCCCCTAGAGTAAGAACCCTCCACATAAGCCTGTGAAGACGATGGCCTAAATCCTCGCGCGTTCCAAAATCCCGTTCGACATCTCCTGGAAAAATTTTCCTCCGCTATGACTCAGGCAAATCCCTCCCTCCTTGACAGTACTTTGGGGGTAGAGATCACCACACTGCGCTACTCCCACGCTCTTCCCCCTTGGGCACTTGAATGTTGACAGTGTCTGGCATCCGCAGCGGTATTTGGTGACTGTTTGCTGGCACATCTTTGTGGCGGTACTACTTCGGCGGCGGCAGGAAAAAAAAAAGTTTATGTGCTCTGCATCGAGGCTTGAGTGCATACTCTACGACAATAGCATGACGAAAGGAAAATTCACGTACGAGATGGTAGCCTGATGTGGAATTCTACTGGGTCTGGATCGATCTGATAACGGTCAGGTAGTGCTAGTGGGACGGGGTTTTGCGTACAGGACACGAGCGCACGTGCTGGGTCGATAACAGGAGGTTATCGCCGCGGCCCACATTTTTTTCCCTCTTATAGTGGGGAAATGAATATCCGGTCATTAATCATTCCTCCGCATTAAGGATATTCTCGTAACTAGAGATAGAGTTCTCCAGGTCGTTACATGTTGCCTATAGGAGAAATGGGATAGTACCCAAATATCTTGTTCAACGGATCATTCTTTAAGTGTTTTGCTAAATATATACTAAACAGAACTTTTACTCTAAATTAAAGAAGTTAACTCTTAGACTAGTTTAACAGGAAATTCTAGCAGCATCTAGATATGCTATTTAGCTCCTACTAAAGAACTTTCCTTTTTACTTTTTTCTGGTAGCATAAGAGATAAAACCTCTAACATTCCGGATTCTCAAGTTAATATTTCGAAATTAGGTATAATGTATGCGCTAAATTTATAATTTTCTTATCTATAGTATGTTGAATTAAGTTATTTTGACTTTTTGTGGATTGTGTTGTTGGAGATGTAAGGTGAGTTTGTGAAAATAGCTGTTTCTGAATGATACTAGCAATGACTTTATTTTAAGGAGATGTTTTTAGAGAGGATTGGCTTATTGCTCGCAAAGGCTGTGCCAGTTCTCATATTTGAACTCGCCTCTATATCAGCTATGTTAAGCAAATCGATTCATGTGTGGATTGATACCCACTAACGTAATATATTATCAACTCAAACAATATTTGAAATCTTCTAAAAGAGGGTACATATAATACGCTTTTTAGAAGTGAACTGTGGTAGCTTCAAAGGACGTGAGAATGCTATGGCAATATTAATAATAAAGCTATCTGTAAAATGTCTTACTGTCCAAGTATTGAAACGTTCTATTCTCCCTAGAGGTATGCAATTTGATATGATTTTATAGTAGCAATAAGGGACAAGTTAGTTGGGCACGATGAAATTGTGCCTCTGATATAACCTAGGGGGAGAAGATATTTGTGAAAGTTTGATTGAGGGATCGTGACTAGTAGAAAGTGGAAAGAACAGTAAAAAATGGCAACTGATTACTTGATGATTAACCAAAGTCACGAGCACTGATGGATGTTTCTGGCCCCGATCGGGTACATGCCAACCCTATCTTCATGCATCAGCAGTCTTTGAATAGGCTTGACTTCCGCCATCTGAGGCATTTGTTGAGATCGTTGCTCGTACGAGCACTTGAAGTCTAAATTGTAGACTACCTCCTAATTGGAAGTGAGAAAGCTTTTCATTGGCGCGGGGTGTATTATCCGCGTGGCGACTAGTACGGCTTTGTTTACCGAGCGATGGCCAAGCCAGATCAAGATTCTCAACCAGACCGGCAAGCTCACCGACGATCGAGATCTAGATCCCTGTAAAAGTTTTTAGATGTACTGGCTCGCCTGGTGTTTTAAACTGTGTCGAGACCTTGTGGATCCTAGCCCCCATTTCGCTGAGACCGACCTGAGCACAATCTAGACCCCCTTAATTCGATTCTGGATTCTACATTTTCAAAACCTCGATTAATGCCGCTAACAATTTCCAGGTAGCTTCTCATATCTACGATGGGAGCTAACCTGCAGGTATATTTATAGTTTCGGATCTATCTCCCGGAGTGTCGCTTGCACCGGCCACAACTTCTGTATTGGCGTTTATCTGAGCGCTTAAATTGTAGCCAAGGCTGATTTGGGGCGAAAAGGCTGCAAACCCCCGTATAGTACCTGAGGTAGTCAACCGCCGTGAAAGCGACGATGCATAGGTAGGGATGCAATCATTAGTGCCATGACACTAGGAGTCAAACCCTGAGTTTGTTGCGAGAAATGTTGGTTTTTTATAAGCTATTATGAAAGAACATTCTGGATTATAAGCTTAGATGTTCAAAAAATCGAGTCTGTGACCCACTTAGAGTGAATTGATCACGTGGTTACTTTCACAGCACCCATAGTCAATTACCGTTTAGTCGGCTCTTCCATTTCTGGGCTAGAGGGAATAGATGTTCTAGATTTTGATTCACAAGAGGAATGGCCAAGAACGATTCAGGGTCTTTGTTCCACTAAAACGTGAGACTGACGTGCCAGAAACAATACTCATTGTGTCCCAACTGGGAACAACTACTGAAAACAAAATCCGCCCCACGGACGAAATTCGATCATCATTACAGCTCCATGCCACAGTTTCAAGCTTCCACTACGGGCTAAACTCGGAGTATCATTGGCGCTCGCCCCGGTGAATGATCCCGACCAATGATATCGCTTGTCCACGAAGGCATTGGCACCCGCCACGATTTTTCGTCTTTGGATTGTCAGCGGCGGATAGTCCCCTCCCAGAGGCCTCGCCATCCTACATACTATGCCCCATCCATACCTCTCGATGTATTCTTTCTTGTGTGTCCCTGCCCGCGCGCATGTCTTTACCGGTTACTGAAAGCCCAACTTCGGCCCGCCCGCCAAAGGTCCTCATACCTCGACTTGAACGACGACCAGACGATAATGCATCTCGTAATCCTCCTCGGAGCAGTCAACGACCCAGAGTACCGCGGACCTCGAAGGCTTGCTTGAGTTGTAGACAACGGAAGGTGAAGTGCAACGGGGGACAGCCGCAGTGTACGAATTGTATTGGCAATGACAAACCGTGCGTCTATCCCCAGGCGCGTAGAGACCGGCTCCGGACGTCAGATACCCCTCCACCGCTAAAAGGAGGCCATCGTCGTTAACCCCTTTCAGAGTCACAGAGCAAAACCGAGAGATGATAAGTCTTCTTAGGGACCTCAGGGGCTATGTTCCAGATGAGAGGCGGCAACAAATCGACGACTTATTGGGGCGCGTACGTAAATCCTGTCATGTCGAAGCCATTTAACACATTGTTGACACGCATCCCAGATCATGGATGATTATTCCGATGCGCCATCCCCCTCCGACCGCACGCCGTATACCGACTCCGAGACGCGATACCCGGAACTCCACGGTACCTCCGAGGCTGGAATGAATGAGGATATGAATATGAATGACGCAGATACACACGGAGACACGCATTTTGATCCAGCTTCACATCTTGGAGACGCTGCTGACTTTCGACACGCGCACAACCTTGCGCCCGAGATCATCCGATCGGGAAACATAAGACCTAGCTCAGATATGGCACCTGGCATCCATATGAATCCGTGGCCGGTAGATCCCTCGTTGCAGCCTCAGCGGCAGCCGCAACCTGATGCTGCTGAGGTCCGTCCTCCGGCACTATATACCGGTGAACCTGGGGGCGGATTAGACTACACGATCAGTCCCTACGAGTTGGCGCACATCGAGAACATCAACGCTGGTTATATGGATTCAACGCAGAGGACCTTTGGGGAATCGAGCGCCGATGCGATGACGAAGCGGCCGATGCAGAGACGCGAAGGCGACGAATGGTAACCTATATTGTGAGCAAATGTCGCAAATATGGAGATACCAACTGATGTTCGCAGCGAAAAGCGGTCATGTCAAGAGATCTCGATCTCTCCGCCTCTTAGTGTATCGTCGACTCAGCCTATATCGTAACTCGCCGTAGCCAATCGCTGCAATCTCCTAGGAGAGGGGTCCAGCGACGTCCGACCCTGCCGATCCCCGCCACCAGTCGACCGTCCTCTGTGTCCATCAAATACTTCCGACTGATACCTGTATCTCTACTGGAGCGCAGACGGCACATCAATTTCTTCCGAATCGACTCTTCTGATATGGTGTTCATATATACATATTACCTGCTGGACCCGGGTCACGGCGGATGGGACTACAATGAGGTGGATTGTTCCGCTTGAGCGACACTCTGGCTAAGACAATGGTTCGACACGATCATATTTGAGTCCATTAGGCACCCACGATTCAGGTGTGTGTTGGAGCCACGGTTTAACTACATGGCTAATGGAATTGTAATGAACGGAGCATGTCACTTTTGGCGTTCTATGTAATGTTTATGAGCAGTCATTGGCGCTTTAGCTAACGGTTTGTAGACCTGCTGGTATGCCAAAGCCATCAGCACGCAGATTGCAAAAACACAAAAATGGACCAAAAAATGATCGTTGCCTACTATGTGGTGCCCAGACTGGTCCCGAACCTTACCCAGAAGCGGCCGAAACAAAGTCGCCGACCGTCTCCGAGTGGTACACTATGGATTGCATTAAGCTCTCTATGCCAACTGCGCGTGTATCATATATGCATCGGCAATGACCATGATGCAATGGAACAAGCCAAGATCGAAATGAGAACCCGTTCCCACTTCGTCTTGTCTTTTGTCTTTTTCAACTGTCAAAGGGGTCCACTCCCACTCATATTTGTCCAAAGCTTGCTCCGAAATACCTACAAATTGTAAGTTATACCATACCCGCTGACGCTTCAGAATAAAACCATTGAGTTTGGACCATCATTGAATTCATGATTGAGGACGACAACCACATGGAATTGGATTTTTGGTCAGGTTTGGTACCTGAATATAAGTATTGAAGCTACTATTTGATCTTTGAAGCTAAACTTAATGATGTATTTGAGTCGAGCGGAAATGTTCCGAAAACTCAAAAATCCAGAAACGGGCCTTATGATACGGAACCAGCCCGCTCTTATTCCCTGCTGGCCAGAGACAGCCCACACACGGCTCGGCCCGAAACATCCGAACAAAACTATCTGAAAGTCGAGTCAAAGGCTTTGTTCCCATTGAAGTTGGCGTATGTTGATTGCCTAAGGAGCAGAATATAAGCAATAGCAAACCAAATTAAATACAATATACAATCGGTGATGCTGCCCTATGCAAACTTATTGTATAACATCTCAGCAAAGACTAATTGAGTGGACCTGATAAATGCTATCCTGAACAGCTATCCATTCCCAATAGTTCCGTATGAGGGCTAGATCTGATAGTCCGAATCAGGGAATAGGACAAAGATCTAGCTCGAGAATTGAATATTATGAGTATTATCGAAGTTAAAATTAAGTCTTGTTATTATGTGAATTACAAAAGGGATATTGAAGTTAATTATAGCTACAATAGCCATCTAGAATATGGTAACTAGTGAGCCATTGCTAAAGGCGGCACGCTTGGGTGCCGAAACGGCCGACCAATCCAGACATCTGAGCTATATTCCATGCTAGAATCACCTTGTCCGGGGAATAATCAATATGAACGTAGTGGAAGTAGAAATCTGTAGCTCTCAAAATGTCTTGTTCGAGTAGATTTTTCTCATCTTTTCCGTTCTAATTTGTACATCTGATTGCTATTCGAAAGTCATGAATCAATAAACTACTGCCGCAAAGTTTTCTCCGCACTTATCTAATAGCTTAGAATTCATGACCACGTCTGAGTGAAACATCGACGGTTATATGTGAAGCACTTATACATCTAGAGCTTAAATCTATCTTGATAAATTTACCCAAAAAGGCATTAACCTGTGAGAGTGAGTGACAGGAATCGCCCGTGCGCAAAAGTTACCTGTCACTCATACTAATTCTTTTTCCACCCAAGATACCATCATGCTACAGAAAAATGTATTGCTATTTGGAGGTCAAGTTATCCGTGTGAAGTGAAATTTTAGTATAGTACTATGATAAAAGCAATTGTGGGATTGGGCTATTCTTTAGATGGGCTTCACTGTCGGCGAAAGGTTGAGCACGTCGGTAGGTCGGCTGAATAGGGAGGTCGAGTTAGGTCGACCGGGAGACACAGAACTCGTGGAAGGGCGAGTACTTGGAACAAATGAGTCAATTATAGGGGACGATTTATGCCTTGAACGAGGTTGTTTCATATAAAGATAGGTAGACGGTCCGTCACTATTCACTATTGAATGTCCCATCGACAAAAGCGCATCATATATCATCTTACCAACTGTGCAATTCTACATGTATATACAGAATGATAAAATCTATCCTTGTTGAAGGTGCCACTGGCAAACAGGGCGGTGCAGTCATCGATGATTTATTGAAATATCCAACAGATTTCATTATTCTTGCTGTCACCCGTAACGCGGCATTGGCCTCAGCCTAGCGACTGGCCCAAAACCGTCAAAGATCAGATTAGCCCAAGGAGATGTAAATGATCTCTCATCTATATTCGTGAATGAAATCAAAATATCTTCTCAACCAATACGGGGCGTATATAGTGTATAAGTAAGCTTGTAAAGAAATCTGATGTTCGTTATAGTGACCACTTTTTTAGATTTCAATGGGTGATGGCTAGACAGTAGAGAAGGAAATCAAGTAACAAACGTCACTCATTGATGAATCCATTAAGAATCAAGTAGCGCATTCGTATACAGTTCAGTCGATCGAGGTGGAGACAAGTCGTTTGACAACCCCACACCAGTCCCATACTTCACAAGCAAACAAAAGATGAAGAATTATCTTGTCGAAAAAATATCGACCGGACAGATGAACTAGATCATCTTACGGCCGGCTGTATTCCTTGATAATTATATACCAGGGTTCCAGGGCAAAGTTTTCTTCACGGCCTGGAAGGTTGCGCTCAAGAATCGGCCGTTGCAGGTAGTCTATGTCTCAGACATTGGCCTCTTGCTGAAGAGGCTTTTGGATCACTCGGAAATTACAAAGGAAGATCAATTTCTATTACAGGCGATGGGTTGACCTTTAACGAAGCTGCCAAGATATTCAAGGGAAAGGGAACAAGTATGCCCACAGCATTTGGTTGCGTGGCTTCCCTCGTCTTGCGGTCTGCTAAAAAAAATGTAAGTTTGATGTTCGAATGGATAGATATAGATGGATTTGGAGTGAACATTCAGGAGTTAAAACAGCTACACCCTGGGCTTGTGGACTTTAGAACTTATTTTCGGACCCAGAGTGGATTTGTTACCTAGGAATAATGACCTGGAATTAGCTATATTTTTTTATAGCTATATGAGAAGACAATCTCGTCTGAAATTCATTGCTACTAATATAATGCAGCCAAAGAAGGTTAGATGAATCTCGCGATAACATAATGTTACTCTCTCGCTAGTTAACGGTGCATCGCCTCAGGTGTGAGAATTCCACAGGGCGCAAAGCGCCTGGACGTGACCAGGAGGAGGAAGTCCAGAACATTACCCTTTCCCCTAGAGCTCGAATAGATGAGGATGGAGTATGATTCGTCTCTTTCTGTGTAGAGGCTATGCAGAGAAAATCATGGCTTATATCAATCTGCCAAAGACTGGCACAATACTGGTGATTGGAAAGCTCAGAGACCTGCGGCGCTAAACTAGACAGTGCTGTAAATGTATTCGATGCGTTGGCTATTTTACGACTCATGGATTGTTTGATTATTTTGGACGAACCCTCGAAATGTATAGCCAATTCTACGTGGAAAATATTATCCACTGCCATTAAATAGCTGATGATCGAACCGTCTTCTAAAAGAAATAAAGGTACTAAAGAACAAGAGGTAGGTTTTTTTTTTCAGAGAAAAAGGAGAAAAATAAAGGTCAGTTTCCACCACTCATCCCAAGAGCAAAGTCCTTTTGATCACATTACACGAATCACTGCACCCCACTCCCCAGACCCCCGCAAAAGCCGCCCCCGAGCTTCCAAACCCAGCGCATTACGGCCCCTACGCACTTATTTCCCGGCATTCACATCCCTCGATTCTGTCCCCACGACGATGGGCGAGGCAACACTTGGCCCAAAACACGGCATCAGCCCTCCAAAAGTCACACGTCGAGCATGCGCGCAAGCAACCCTGTTTCTAGAATGGCAGTAGAGATGGCAATTGCGATTGCGAAACTAACAAAGTGGCAACCAGTACGCCGTCTATCCCCCCCCTTCCTTCACGCAGCACGACAATGTAAGGGAATGTCTGTACGAAGCACACCGACCCTTGGGAGAAGGCAGAAAGGATGAAAAAGGATGAAGGAATAAACAGTGTATGGTTATTAATAAAAAAAAAAACGGAGCAAAAGGACGAAAACAGGCCACTCCTTAGTCTCATCCCTAGTCCCCAATCCCAACCCACCAACCACCCCCGGGATCCAGACAAACAAGGAAGAAAAAAAGGTGCAGTGGAAAAAACCGCAGAAAATGGATACCAAAATCAGACATGAAGGCTTGAGATTGGCGCCTCCCGGTACCAAACGGACTCCCAACGCATGACGAAATGCCGAAACGCAAAGCTTTAAGGAGAAAATGTCAAAAAAGGAGAGAAGAGAGAGAGAGATCGAAAATGAAAACAGAAAATGTCTAACTGGCTGTCAGGATGGTAGGCAGGCTAAACCGCCCTCCCCCTGCAAAAAAAAGGCTCTTGTTAATGTTGATGATGATAATGATGACGGCGACGAAGATGAAGAAACCCAAACATGAACCCCCCCATATACTCTGGCATTTCCCAATAAAAAAGGGGGTGATGAAAAAGGCAGAAAAAAAGGGAGAAGCACATTTCCGTATACACTCCGAAAACCCAGCCATGATGATTCCCAATTCTACTCCACAATCGCTTCCTACTCTCACATGCTAAGCGCCCAGCTCCTTATTCTCCTCCAACGTCCAATCATCCTCGTGCAACCTCTTGAGCGCAACCTCTCCGTCCTCTGTGAGGTCGGGCTTGCCGACGGGGGTGAGGGCACCCTTGAAGAAGCGCGGCTGCCACTCCTTGTTTGCGGCCTTGCGCTCGGCGGCCTTTTGGCGCTGGCGCTCCTCAATCTCCTGCTTGAGGGTGGTGGCGAGCGAGTACTGCTTCCCGACGATGGCGTTTGTAACGCCCTCCCAGAACTTGCGCGACTCGTTGGGGAGCTGGGCCTCGAGCGGGGGTATGGTCTTGGGGACGGGGAAGAGGGGGTTGAGGTCGATGAGGAGGATTTTTTCCTGGAAACAAAAGAGGTTAGTAAGGGAGATTCGTGCGAGGGAAAGGTATGGTGGGACGTACCGATGATTTGGCAAAGGGCGCGTTGCCCAGGGTGTAGTAGACCTTGTCCTGCCAGCAGCCCTCTATCCGGGCCAGGACGTCCTTGTCCGACACATCCTTGATCTTGGTCTTTGTGTCATTGTCCGGGTCATAGGTGAAGACCACGCCCTGGACCTTGTTCTGGGTGCGGCCCAGCCAGCCCTCCTCGAGGTACTCGAGGATGACCTTTATCTTGGACTTGGGGCATGTGACGTAGCACGAGTCGGCGACGGAGACGCTGAGGGAGCCGCGCAGCAGGCCGCTCAGGTAGGCGGCAGGGTGGGTAAGCTGGTACTCCTCGTTGTCGCGGTTCTGCAGGGTGATGAAGATGCCCAGGTTGTGGGCGCCGGCGACGACGCGGATGTTTGTGCCGGTGAACTTTGCGCTCAGCTGGTCGAAGCCGCGGGCCGAGATGCCCTTCTCCGGGCAGTCGATGTAGAAGGCGGACACGGGCGGGTGGTGCGACGTCTGCTCGGTCAGGTACGAGACCTTGACGAACTTGTCGCCGGCAACGGAGGCGGCGCTGCTTGAGGGCTGCGAGTTGGGGGCGTGCCTGAGGGGCGGCTGCGTGTCCTCGACCTTCCAATTGCAGCGGAAGAACTCGCCCAGGGTGCTGTTGTAGGGCTTGCACGGCTTGCCCTTGACGTACTTGAGATCCTTTGTGAACCAGAAACGCAGGGTGCCGAGCATGCGGCCCAGGGGCTCGTCCGAGTCGCCGATGCTGATGAAGGCCTCGGGGCGGTCGAGGTAATGCCAGTATTCTGGAGGGGTTAGAGTCTAGTCAGCGAGAGAGAGAGAGAGAGAGAGAGAGAGAGAGAGAGAGAGAGGTACGCACCCAGGTTGGGGGTGGGTTCCAGGAGCTGGGCGGGCAGGGAGAAGCGCACGGCAGCCAGGTCGGCGACGCCTATGAAGCGCCGCAGCACGCTGAGGAAGGTCTTGAGCTTGGACGAGTCGTCCGGCGGCTTCTCAGCGGGGGCGCTGGCGGGGGTTGAAGCTCTCGAGGCATCCTTGGAGGCGACGGCCGAGTTGGCGGCCGAGGCAGCGGGGGCGTCAGCCATGGTGGTGTCGGTGGGAGTGGTGACTGTGAGGGATCGGGGCGAGGTGGAGGAGAGGGCAGGAGAAGAAAAGACTGGAGGGAGTGTGTCGCAGAGGAGCGACTTCGCAGCGATATGGTCGAGCAAGGATGTCAAGGATGTGTGGAGAGATGCCGCTTGCCGTGGCGCATGCGAAGCTCTGACGCAAACCGACGCGGCCAGATGGTAATGGGCTGGAGCCAACTGGAGCCAACTGGAGCCGTCGCAAAAGTCCCGTGGGCGTCATGCTGGCAGACGACCAGCCATGCCGTGACGCCGATGTACTGATGTACTGATATACTCTGTCCGTCCCGTGTCTCCTGCTGCTCCTCGGTCCTCTCCCCTCTCCCTCCCTGCTCCTCGCCCCGTGGCGCACGCGAAGCTCTGACCCCAAGGATGGAACAAGAGGCCAGCAAGCCGAACCACCTGCCGCGCTTCCAAAACCCCGTGCCCTTCAAGTACCGGCGGCGAGAGACAGTCTACCGTGTCAAGTCCCAGGCCGTCGATGGCCGGCGAGCAAAAGGAGAGCCTGGTCTGCCTCGCTGTGGCGCACCGCCATGTCTGCTCCCATCACCACCACGCCCTCGCATCCACTAGCATCGACGCCTACACCCGCGTGCTCGCCGCCGTTCGCTCAGAAACACCCGGGCCCCAGCGCCCACGGCGGGCTTGCGTGTGCCTCTGCGTGCATCCCAACAAGAGACATGCCCGTCTGATGGCCGCAACTGACCCGATCCGGCCTCCCCATGGCCATGCCTCAGGGCCGCGGTACGTACCACGGTTCCAGCGCCAGCAAGCTGCTTACTTTTCCCGACGCCCCGCCATGCCGCTGGAGGTGGCGCAGCCCCTCGCTATGACGTACAGCCCGTCCATGACGCCCTCCAAGTCCCCTCGTCTTGTCCCTCTTATCCGTCCTCAGCCCTTGGCGGCGAGCCGAACATCCCTCCTGCAAGTCTCGGCTCCCGTCCCTTCACGTGACCCCGTGCATCGCCTAATCACGTGCCCGTGTGATGTCCAGGGAAACCCACCGCCTCGACGTACCTGCCCCCTCGACTTCAGCCACACCAGTCCACCCGCCTACATGCCTAGCGCCCTCAAGGACCCTCTTCTTCCCGTCCGCCCGCCCGCACCCCAGCCGTCCTGGCGGTGAGAGGGACTCTTGGCCAATCGCCTGCCTGCACACCGAGCTGCACCGTTGGAAAAAATTCCTGTCGCGCGGCCGCTTGTCGGTGGTGGATGCCGCCTGGTCCTGTGCTATTCGACATGGTCCGGAGGCACGGTTTTTCCGACCATGCAACCTCCCCATGGCCGCTCCTCTGGGACTCGCACTTTGCATCCATGGCCTGCACCACATCGATGACTATCCAAGCCTGCATTCCCAGGGGAACAAGCTCCTTCTACACCAAGCATCAACATTCAGGTGTACATGAACAAAGATGCTTCAAGTGATTTCCTGCCCTTTTGGTTGCCCGCCCCTCCCTTGACAACACTTCTGCAAACAAAGTCTCCGGCTCCCATCAAGCGTCGCAAAAGTTGCAAGCGCCTTCCCAGCCAGTAACGGCCCCAAAACAACCAAGGTCGGTGATGTGATCTAGAGAAAGGTTTAGTTTTTGGTTGGCGAAAAAAAGAAACAAGAAGAGAGGGGAGCAGAAGACACAAAAGGAATGAACAACTTACTAACACCGAATTCCGCAAAAGCAGTTTCGTCAATATCAACTGGCCGAGATCATTCAAATTTCAAGGGTAAAGAAAAGACAATATACCCCAGACGTTGCATCCCTTCAACTCTCGGCGTCGCAGCTCCGCGGTGGAACTGCTACAGGCACCAAGCTTGTTGGATGGCACCGCGTTGCAAGACAATTGAGTCGTCGTCGTCGTCCTTGCTGCCAGTTGGAATTGATAATAAAGAGACAGTGAAGATGATGACTGGTGTCAGAGAAAACTGTGACGACTTGAGAACGGTTTATATACACACAATGTATCTGCTGCCGAACAGAGCTTATTTACCCTTTTCCCTCCGACGGGGCATAGCTGCCGGCGTGGTCCGAATCTCTGACCATCAATCTATTGAAGAGATATCGCCGTGCCTCTGCGTTGACTGTTTTCAAGTTAGCATGGTCGATGCAATCAAAGAAATATGGTCAGGAGGGAAGGAGGCACAATAGCCCCCCGACGTTGAGCCTAGCTCACATCGCATTCTTTATTCAGCTCTTGATAGACAATATTCATAGTTCAAATTGAATAGAGCTTAGCTCATGGTCAATTTCAAAGCAGTCGTCTTGATGGAATCATCCGTAGCATAGAGTAAAGCACAGATAACATTTCCAACAAAGTATCATCTATCCCTGATGATCCTTTGTAGCCTTTTCCGAACCTGTCCAATTCTGTTTAGACTAACTGCAAATATGTTCACTACCATTCTTATCCGGAGGGACCCGCAAAAGAAGAGGCTTGAATGGGCGAAGGCCCAAGCACCTAGACTACGGAAGCCAATTTTCCGATCTCAAATTTCCGCACAAAGTAGCAGGAACAAGCCATATGCGTGCAACGCAATTGTGTAAAAGCAGACTAGTTGTCTTTTATGTGCCATTATTTGGAATTGACAGTGGTGGTTTGCCGGCTATACCCAGTCTCGAGAGTACAACACCAGGTCGGAGACAAGCTGCCGACAGCTGAAGTAGTACCTTGAGAAAACCCGCCCAATATCACCGCTAGTCTAGACCATGAGCATCGCATAAAAAATGCTCAAAACACAGATCCAAAAAGAGAATGGTACTTTTGATAGGCCTTTTTCGCCCAACATGTCGCCGCCACTGTTGCCGTCGGCTTCAATACTCGTGCCAATGCCTCGGCCATGGCACCAGCCCAGAGCCCTACACCTACATCGTCTCCTTCGAGCCGTGCCAAGAGGTTGGGGGAACCGTGTGCTATGACACAGCGGGTGATTCGACTTTTGTATGTTTGCCCCTTCCTTTCTTTCTTTTTTCTTTCCTTCTTTCTCGATCAAGAAGAAGAAGAAGAAGAAGAAGAAGAAGAAGAAGAAGAAGAAGAAGAAGATACCCATCATTCGTTTGATGCATAATTTCTAGTTGGAGATATCGCTAACATCTTCTTTTCTACCAGTGCATAACCAACAAGCCCTGGACCGATGCGCAGTGCAAGAACTGGACTGGCAATGCTCCTGGCGATACGACTGTAGCGTCTTGCGCTTTTCATACTGGTGGATGCCCCTCGTAGTGGCCCCAGGGCATGAAGCATGGTAGTGGGGGGTTAGTCGATGGGAGCAGGAGCGGTGACAGAGTAGCTACTCGACATTGCTACTTTAGGCCTGTGTACCGTTTAGCCGTAGTGTTGCATCCAATAAACCAATACCACGGGAAACGTTTATACAGCGCAAAAGTCTAGCTGTTCTGTAGCCCCCTCTCAGCATTGCCTAAAAAATAGGTCAAAGGAAACAATCATTTCTATTGCCCATCAACTCCCGACTGTGTCCTCCCTTTACATGCTTTTCTTTCAGTACAGTTTTTTGTCAGGTATTCTCGTGCCAGTGAGGAACCCTCTAGCTCCTGTTAATTTCTGCGTCTTTTTCACCACTCTCCTCTCCTGGCTCTCGCCCAGAACACGGTCATGAGCAAAAACAGCTTTGCGCATGCAAGGTGTACGATAGGAACATATCTTTGACCGGCAGCTCAACAGGCCCAACTCGTACAGATTCTATACGGAAAGTAATGCAAATCCACCGGCGCTTCAGAAAGGATGTACTCGGTGCACGCCGCCCAGGATGCGCTGTGTAAGCCTAGCGATGTTAGGTTCTCTCTCTCGCATTTCTCTTTCGGTCTCTCTAGCCATGTTACAAATTCAACACATAAGGAGAGGTAAGAACCACAGCAAAAGCACAGTGAGCCGTTAGGAAATCTGGTATTGAAGATCTGCGGATGGCCAGTCTGGGTAGATTTCTAATGCGCCCTTCTGTTCGCCCATCCGTTCATTTATTCTCGCAATTCTCCTTCATATTCTCTCTTTGCAATACACTCTCCGTCAGTTGCCCCTTGAGGGAAGAAAGAAGATCTAGGCAGGACCAAGCAAAGCGCCGCCCAAACCCTCAAAACCAGCGCCAGACCTAAACCAGGCCATCACCAACTCCTCCAATCTGCCCCTCCCCAATCCATCCCCTCACTCCGGCCCCTCCCTCCACACCCCAAGCGTAAACGCATTGGGAACGTCAGTCAAGATCTCGACGTCATAAGTCACCGGCTGCGGCCTCCGCGCGGTTCCCTCAATGCGATGCAGCACCAACCACGTGTCATCAGCAACCGGCGCCAACTCCATCGGATCCAAATTGACGCTCTCGCACCTCACCGTCATGGCATCCACATACTCGCCATTCTCACTAGCAATGTGGAAGTGTCGGTCGGGGCCACGGCCCGACTCGATGCTGAGGCGGAGCGGGCACCGCGATTGCGGGTTGGGCGTGTTCAAGAGGTGCGCGAGCGCGGTGAAGGATGCGAGCCGGTGAATGTACATGGGGGCCACGAGCTTGGTGACATGTGGTTCGAAGGTGGCGGTGCCGATTCTGTTCAGGATGAGGCCAGCGCCATCACGGGGAATGGGGGTCAGCGCCACATGGCTTGTGCTGTCGATGCGGAGCGTGTAGTCACCCGTTCGGCCGGGGTCGAAGAGCGAGCAAATGACGGTATATATGCCCGGCAGGAGGTCTCTTGTTTGCGCCAGGACGCATCCGGTGCGGTGGTCGCCCGAGTCGACTATGATGTCGCGGCTCTGCAGCTTGTAGACGCGCTTTCCGTGACCCAGCACCAGTTTGACGTGCAGTGGGTTGGACTCGTGGTTACTCGTCATCATGATGGCGAGGGAGCCCCTTTCCTTGAGATGGAGCGTCCATTGGGGGTTCTGAAAGTATTTGACTGAACCAACGACGCCTCCTGCAGTCTCCCTCGTCCACTCCCCCCGGACCTCCTTGGTGAACTCGTAGCTCTCAGCTGCATGCTCCAGTGAGAGACGCTCGGTCGAAAAAGCCGACAATGTGAATCTGTATGGCGAAGGAGGGAGATCTTCTTGATCTATAACGACAGTGTACGTCTCATTGGGGGCGGCCTTGAATCTGAGCAGACACTGGGGTGTGGTAACGTAGGGGGCACTATCGTAGTACATGTCCTTCATGTAGATGCGCTTACCATGGCCATTGCAGACATAGATGCTCATGTAGCCTTTGGTGGCTTCAATTACGGCCAAAGCCGAGTCGGGGCTCGTGGGGCGCACGCTACCATCGTTGAAGTTGTCAGATTTACGCTTGTCGTGATCGGGAGCATCACGGAAGTGGCGTGAGAGGAGGAACCAAATCTCTTCTTCCTTTTGGGCCTTAGAAGCAAAGGCAAACTGAGGGTTCTTGACGATACAGGTCCCAGGCGGGGGCTGATCGGGTATTTCCCATTCAAAGTGGATGTCCTCGCGATAGAAGAAGAGACCTGGGTTCCAATTGACGTAGAGACTTTCAAAGTGCTGGATGACCTGGTCCAGTCCGAGCCAAAAAGTTGCTGGGTACGGGTTCTTGGTCGAGGGCTTGCTGTCACTGCGGTGCAAGTTCATGCCACCCTGGGGCTCAGTCGCCGCTGCTGGGATCAGAGGGCGAGGCCCCTTCCACCCCTTGCCCTCTATCCAGGGATTCTTGATGAGCAGCAACTTGTCCTCGTCTGTCTCCATCATGTCGAGAACGGCATAGCTGTGCTGGCCCTCAAGGCCCACGTCCCTCTCCTGGCGGGCCTCCATCTTCCCGGTTCCAAGGGTGAGGAGAACGTCGCCGTACTGGAATGCCTTGAAGATGCGCTCCCAGAGTTTGTGTGGAACCGTGTCTGCCTCTTGCAGGTATAGTTGCTCTGGTATCCAGCCGGTGAAGGCGAAGAGATCACCGCAAGAGTTGCTGCCCGGAAAATCGTAACCGCCCCGGACCTTGAGGTAGGCCTTTTCAAGAAGCGCCGGCCACAGCAGGGCGGGATTGTGGCGGTCGACGACGTGAAGCAAGCGGTGGCTATTGGAGACTGGCAACTTGTCGTCAATGACCACCTTTCGCCAGCAGCCATTGAAGTTGAGGCGCACCACGTACTTGCCTGACGTGCTGAGCACAGGCCTACCGCGGTGCTGCGGGTGGACTTGGGTCGATAGCAGGTCGTGATGACCGCACTCTGCACGAGCGATACCTGCACACAGACTAGCCACCACGGAGCAGTCGGTCGCAGCGTCTTGCACCAGGTCGATTGAGCCAGACGTCTCCATGGTAGGGCCTGACCCAGGGCTGGCTGTCAGTGACGAATTCGGCGGCGGGAGAGCGTCCTTGGCGCGCATCCACCCGAGCAAGAATTTTTGTTGGTACTCGGACAGACCCAGGTCTCTTGAGTCGGTGAAGAGGTCGCCGCCCTTGGTGGAAAAAAAGCCCGACTCGGGAGCAGTAGTCCATGGCGGGCACTTGAAGTCGTTAACATTTGATGACTTTAAGAGATGAATGTTCTCGCGTGTAGTGAGCTTCCTGGAAGACACAGGCTCTGCCAGACGCTTGATGTTAGGATAGCGGCCGCCCGTACGCTTAGCCAGCGCAATCTTTTGTTCAGGCGCAACGGGTGGTGATGGCCAAGATTTTGGACCACCGTGACCATCAGACTCGTGTACCTGCAAGATGGCCTCACGAGGTTCTTGAGTGAATGAGTTGGACAAAGCAGATGGAGACGAGGTAGATGTCCTGTCAAGCATGAGACCCCCGTTGCTCAGATTGGTCAAAGTACCGTTGCGAAGGGCTTGGTGGGGTTCACCTGGGACATGCTGCGGACTGCTTGGTGCTGGTGGAGTAGATGTGGTTCGGGGATCAAGTGACGAGGTAGGCAGGGTTGGCGTGTTTACACCAAGAGCAGGTCCAGTTTGGTTTGCCACATCGGTGGCCCACGCAGTGATGTTATTGCTCCTAGTCCGATCCGCGAGTGGCCTGGGCTTTGGGGACCAGTTTTCGGTCTTCTTGAGGCGGTCCGCAATGTCCATGATGGAATTGCACCTCGCCTTGAGCTCTGCCTTCTCGGCGGGACTGGACGTGATCCTCACGGCCTTGAACAAGTTCTCGGCGGCATCAATGGCAAGGTTCAAGGCCTCCATTCTGGTGGCAGCATATTGAATCTCGGCCTGGCTCTTCTGTGGGACATGTTAGCAGAGAGTTGACGGGAAGCTTGGCAAGCCCGGCAAGTCCATGTCGGAACCGTCCAAGGTTGGTAGTGGCACTAACCGTTGCGGCGGCTTTGTATGCCTCGAGTTGGGCGCTCGCCGAGTCGGCCATGGCGAGCAAAGCGCCAGGCGGAGCCAGAAGAGGAACCAAAAGGGATACAAGCAGCCACACGGACAGAGAAGCAGTATGGCGACGTTAGGGGATCAGTGTGCGGGGAGGGGGCGATGCAGGCCCGCACAGTTGCCGTCGTGGTGTAGTTAATGCCCATGTGGCCCGTGCACGATCAGCACGTGCTTGGCTGGAGGCTGGCCGGACGGCGGCCATGGTGAAGGTGAGGTGAAGGCCGCCTGGGCTTGGACTTGGACTTGGTGAGGCGCTCGTCGCTGTCTTCTGGGGATGCAAATGCAAAGATGGATGCCAGGACGCCCGCTACTCGGTATTCGGCGACGCGGTCCACAGCACGGGCCGGGCAGCTGGATCCCAGTGATGTCGCAATCTTGGCCCGTCGCCGATTTGAACCTCGGCCTAACTCGGATCTCATCAGCATGATGGCCTCCACGGCTTCTTGGGGCCTCTGGAGGCGCTGCTTGCCCGCTCCTCCACTCTCGAGACGGCCCTGTCTCCTCGTTCCTCCTTCCCAGATACCCGGTAGACTGCAGAGGAGGCCATGAGATAGCTGTCCCGCGCTCGCCAATTTATTCAGATCACCTCCGCCGGTAGTGTCCAGCGCCGCATATCGGTGCCGTCACACTTCTTTCGAAACTCCCCTCCGCAACCTTTCGCACACACTCCCAATGGCCGGACAGTCCAAGGTCGATGCCCTTCCCCCGTGGGGCAGCGCCGTAGCAGGCTCTGCGGGCGCCGTTCTTGCGAATGCCCTTGTTTATCCCCTGGACATGTATGTTTCTTCTTCTTTCACGAGCCAAATGCGACTTCGGATCGCATCTTGGCCCAGTCCCACTTGTGCACCTACTGACGGCCCCCCAGCGTCAAGACACGCCTCCAGGTCCAGGTCAAGCGCACCGCGGGCGCTGCGCCCAATCCCGGCGACGACGAGCACTATGCTTCGACCCTCGACGCCATCGCAAAGATTGTCAAGGCCGACGGTCTCTCTGGTCTCTATGCCGGCATGCCAGGTTCCCTGATCGGCGTTGCCTCTACAAACTTTGCCTACTTTTACTGGTATACCTTTGTGCGGAGCCTGTATCTGTCGCGTGCCGGCAACAGCGCCCCGGGCACCGCCATTGAGTTGTCGCTAGGTGCCGTGGCCGGAGCTCTGGCTCAGCTCTTCACCATCCCCGTGGCCGTCGTCACCACCCGCCAACAGACGGTCAGCAAACACGAGCGCAAGGGTCTGATTGCGACGGGCAAGGAGGTTATCGAGAGCGATGATGGCTGGACCGGCCTGTGGAGGGGCCTCAAGGCTAGCTTGGTCCTGGTCGTGAACCCCGCCATCACGTATGGTGCCTACCAGCGCCTGCGAGATGGTATTTTCCCCGGAAAGAAGAACCTCCGCCCCTGGGAGGCCTTCCGTAAGTGACAACATTCGGATCTGTAGATTTTTGTTTGGTCTTTGCTAACCTGGTTAGTTCTCGGCGCCATGTCCAAGTCCCTTGCAACAATCGCAACCCAGCCCCTGATTGTCGCCAAAGTCGGCCTCCAGTCCAAGCCCCCGCCGTCGAGGAATGGAAAGCCTTTCAAGACCTTTAGCGAGGTCATGCAATACATTATCCAGCACGAGGGCCTCTTTGGTCTCTTCAAGGGCATCGGCCCCCAGATTCTCAAGGGTCTGCTCGTGCAGGGTTTCCTCATGATGACCAAGGAACGCATCGAGCTCGTCTTTGTTCTCCTCTTCCGCTACTTCCGCCAAGTGCGCGCCGAGAAGTTGCAGAAGTTGGCCGACCTCGCCGCCGAAAAGGCTCGCCAGGGCGGTCCTTTGCTCACAAAGTAAAGTAGACAAAACTTGTACTCTCTTGGCTGCATGTTCCATTCCGTCTTGTATATGTGCATGCTAGACTCTGTTTTCATTTCGGAGGCCATGTCATTTGTTAGAGCTGATTCCTGCTGGGCGTTTGGATGTCGTTTCAACATTGGGGGTACTACATATTACACGCGGGATCCACGAATTACTCATTATTTTGCTTCAGTGGGGATTCCGATTCGTGCGCATGATTTCGCGAAGACAAAATGTACAAAGGGTGAGATGTAAGATTCAACGCGCACCATTTCTCCGTGGTCGTCTCCGTCCTACCGGTGTACGCACAATGTTGTCGACAATTCTAACCCACGCGACGTATCCATACAACGTCCCCTTCGTCTGCGCTCTCGACAGATTCAAGAGCTTCCACCCCCAAGATTTATTCTTGAAGAACAACCAAAACTCTTATTAAAGATTCCAATCATCTAAACCCTACACACACAAGAAGCAAACTGACCACCCAATCTAACACCAGCAAAGCCCAAGAGAAAACCACAGCAGAGCATCCTACTACTAACCAAGAAAGGGACATGTGCAAGCTCCTTATCCCCCGTTACCGCTGCGGCCACATCTGCCCACACGACCCCGCCCACCCCAAAACCACCTGGGACCCCTGCTCCACCGCCCTCCAACACCAACCCCCGCGCCCCTGCCCCTGGAACAAGTCCCTCTCCCCGCGCCGCTACGAGGACACGGATGACGTGTGCGACCTCCCCTGCTGCCAGCGCAAAGAGGTGCTGCGGCTGCAGGAGCAGCAGGCGCAGTTCGACAAGAACGTGGCCGAGTGGAAGTACGTTCTCTCTAGGGATGTGGCGCGGTGGGATGAGCAGAGGGGGTTGAAGGAGGCGGATAGGAAGGTGATGGAGAGGAGACTAAAAAGTAGGGTGGTGGGGGAGAGGGAGAGAGAGAGAGCGAGGAGGGTGGTGGAGAGGGAGGTGGAGGAGGATGCGAGGAGGGCTCAGGTGGAGAGGTTGGAGGTGGGAATGATGGCTGTGCGGAATGAGAAGGCTGCGAGAAAGAACTACAACGAGAAAAAGAGGTTGGAAGAGGAGTGGGAGAAGTTGGAGAGGGAGAAGGAGGAATGGGCTGCGCAAATGGAGAATACTTAGGTGAGTGTCTGCCTGGTTCTTTTTTTTCCTTCTCCAAAAATTGTACTCGTCGGATCTGGTCATGTATTTTCGCGGGTCGTGAATTGTGGGCCAATCACGTTTGGAAACATGTTGTCTTTGTTGGGTTAGACACCTCACACATACTCATAAATATATATTCCTTCCAATTTCCTGTTTTTTCATCACGTTCATCGCAATACTTTGCATCAACAACATCCCGATATATATTTCCCATAGCGAAAATGTGCCAGGCCTACCTTTTCTACTACACCTGTGGCCATCAGTTTAGAGAGGTAGTGCCGTGCAAGTCAATACAGAACCGCGAGAAAACCATTTGCATGGTTTTCTACGACGAAGCGGACTATACCATATACCCGTCTTCATGCCAAAAGTGTCTAGATGGATCATATCAGGGGTACTTACGTCAAGAATGAGCTTCCTATAGTAAGTTTGAGATTATTCTGGAATGTGGATAATCAGTTGTTCCATTGAGCCCAAGCAGCAAACTATGGAACCATTCCGATCAATATAACTTGTGCCATCTGTCTAAACCTTGAGTGTTGAATATTCAATATGAGTGAAGTTGACACACATTGAATTCTCCTTGAATGACCTCCCCGGTAATGAATACATCGCAAGCGCCACGTTGGAGCAGTCTGTTCATCCGCTTGCTCATTCCAATAAAGTGCGCAGTTCTTCACAGACTTACGTGTCTGCCCATAAAATCGATCCAGACGCATGTATCGGGGCCACGTATTCTCGCATTTATTAGCACAAGTACATCTAGCCCTCAGCATCGAGCAAATAGCATACCGACACCTCATAGCCGCATGTGTCTAATTTTTAACGTGCATCACGCATGTGGATGCTGGGTCCCCGAGATAGTGGCGTGTCCGGACGTCGATGGAGGAGGCAGCTGTCAAATGGGAGTCCAGGAAGGCGGTGACAAGTTTGGTGTAAGGAAGTGCTGGAGGTGCGTAGATATGGACAAGAAGAACGCAGGGGACAAGCGAAAGAGGCAGGGACTCTGAGGCGAGATGATCAAGCAGTCTAAGTTTTACAAATAATACCCTGGGGGTACATGAGATCTTGACATGAAGACTTATTAGTGTACTAAAGGATATCCGGGATTTTCGCAAGATTGACGTCTCAAGTTCAAATTCGGTTGATTATACTTGATCGGTGGATCTGTATTACACTACCCTTTCTGAAATCCTCAACTAATATCCACTTTGTCGCATTCTATCACCTCTTCGTGCCTCATTTCTATATCTGCACTCACTAGATAACCCAAGCATCTCCAACGCGGCCCTCCAGCCCCAGCGACGGCTACCACAGGATCCCCTGCTCCCAACCTGAGCGGCAGTAGTATCATTGCTTCTCCTAGTCATGCTCGAGCCAGAGCTCCCACGGCTATAAGCCCCGCTTTCAGTACTGCGACTGCTACATGTGAATTCTGGAGGGTCGATTGGTCCCGGATCGCCGACGGGTGTGCTCTCCAAGCACATTGGACATTTCGTATTCCGCGACACGATGTGAAACTCTACATTGTCGGTGGTGACTAAACTGGCTCTGCTGTTGCTTGAGCGTATCGAAAGCTCGCTGGTGGTGACGGAAGATTCTGAAGACTCAGATGACGACGTTGAAGAAATTGATGAGACTGAAAGAGTGTCATCGGCCAGCTCACCGTAGCCTGATAGGACAAAGTGGGCGCAGGTGTAAGTTATTATGTCGATCGGCATTGTGATCGGTTGGATATTGAAGGTCAAGCGGATGTCAGTTCCTGGAGATGCGCAGAAGCGGGGCTCAGGAATCTTAAATGAATTGTATAATTATAATAGACCAGTTTTTCCGTTTGTCCTTTTGCCTGTTCGTTTGTTGAGCATGTCAGCTGGGCTTGCCAAGTGAAGGACTCAGCTATGAGTTGTTCATTCGGATTTTTATCATGTGTGAATACTTTGTAGTCTATGGATGCATTCAACAACATTGTGCCTTCCTCTTCAAAATTAATACCAAGATGTTTAGTAACCATGGCTTTTCATTTTAAGCGTAGTGAAAAGTATTTAAATCCCTCTCATCATAAATCTTTGTGCCGCATCATCTACCAAAAGCCGGAAATTATCAACAAACTCCAACGGACGAAAAGCCGTAAACTATCAACAATGTCCGACAACCGATGGTTCAACCTAGTGCAGGATTCATGCATAAAGGTTTACTGAAAATGTGATTGCGGTCACATCGCCTACGAACTAGACAATCATCTCGAGACTTGTAAGGTCAGTGATGAGACATCTGAGCGAAGAGATTGTGATCTAAAGACACTGTATGAGGATCTCGGCGACCCTTGCAAAAAATGTCTCAGGGAGGAAGAGGCCTTGGAGTCTGGTACTGAAAATATAGATGAGAACTGATCAGAGACAGCACAATATTATCTCTGCTCCAGAAGAAGTACGATAGTATCGATGATTAACACAACAATTGACATTTAAATTTAACCAATGATCATTCCAACATCTGACGTGAAGTCTTATCTGAAAGTTTTGTCCATGACCACCTTCCACTCTAATAGAGTTGCAACCTGTTCTCGTACGCGTAATGGTAGAAACTTTCCCCCAGAGGAATACATTCATACCTCAACCTTTCCACACGGCTGGGCCCGGAGGTTGATATGTCTCAGGTGCGCCTTGAATAGTTCCAAGATTCACCAAGATCCCGGGATCGTTAGTTTGGTACGCTCCTGGAAGCGAGACCAACGGCGAGGGTGAGCCATTTCCCCCACCGGTGATCTTGATTTGAGTGCAAGCCAGGTAGAATTGAGCTTTATTTGGCTGCATCGCCATGTGTAGGGCTATGTGTTCAACGCGCAGGAGGTAATCGCCATTAGGAATGGACTTGGGGATTATCGTGTTTGGTGTTTTGTATTCGTCTGCGATGTTGTCAGCTTACCAAGGACTCTAAGTGATGTGGATAATACTTACTCTGTCCTGGCCACGTCATTTGCTTGTTTTGGTCGACACTCGGCATGGTAGTCGAGATTTTGAACCATACGGCACCAGAGCCATCCCAGCTGGTCACCGATTGACCGGAAGGAGCCTTGGCTAGATAATATTGTGTCGGACCAGGATGGTTGACCTGTTGGGTAGAGATATAATGGATTTTGGAGCCAGCAGGGACCGTGATCACATTCTGTGCATTTTGCGACGAGTAACAGCGGATGTCGGCGACGGTTGGGTTTTCTATTCCTTGTTTGGAATTCGCATTCTTCGTCATGCGCGTTGCAGACCAATCTTTCTCTTCAGGCTTTCCGTCGACTACAAGTCGCGGAAAAGTGTCTACACTGTATCAGCTCCGCACATAGCTATTTAATGAAAGCACGTACAGTGGGCCTTTGCCGCAGTGATCGTTAACAACAGGACCGTCGATAACTTCATGTTCGATTATGATACCAAACCTGAGATCTCAGAGCTAGCATTTATTTAGGTCAACTGGGAGGTCTTTTATATCCGAAATAGGACAAGATTTCAATATCGCTCGCAGCTTGGATGGTAGAGTGCGAGTAATAAATCTAGTAGCGGGGATTGGTTAATTCCTAAAAAAATCACTCAACTCGGAATCTCACAAATTTACTTCGGACCTATCGACAGCCGTTCCATTATTGTCGCTCGCCTCAAAGCCGGCTCGGATGTTCAGGTTTAATATATGCGTTACGGGGATCGCATTGCCGAGAATCTGGGGAAAGTAGCTATTTCCTATTTAGCCCAAATAACTTGAGCAGCGTTGTATAATGGGATGTACGGAATAGTTCTTGGAACTTGGAGCACATGGACGTGCGTTTTACTTTTGTACTCATCCGTTATCGCGCCATAGATGGGTTCGATGCACCAAGGAAAATGCAAATACATTGCGAAAAGCTTTTCGATTATATATGACATTGAATCATGAAATCTAGTTCAAATTCAACTGCACATCCATGCTTCGCCACGTCGTGTGTTTGGGTTGTTGGTGACAAGCCTTAGCTTTTAGTGGAAGGGTAGGGTCGCCCAACCTTGAGATCGTCCAGGTCATCCTCGCCATAAGCCCAGACTCGTTCACGAACTTCTGTCTTCGAAAGAATACTGTCGTATATGCGCCCAAAGGTGGACGCTTTCGTAACGCCATGCTGCTCTGCGGAAGAATCTACTTCGACGCGGAAAGCAAGATAGAGCTCAACGAATCGGATATTGGTGTCTGCTAGGGCCTTTTCGGCATAACGGGAAAAAGAGAAAAGCGCGCCCTGAGACATTGCAGGCAATACACGCTCTGCTATATCGCCTTGGGCGCCGGTACAGAGGATCCAAGTAGACTTGGCTTTTTGTTCTAGAAGATACGGAATAGTGGCTTGGTAGGCGACTGTGATCATGATTAATGGAGATTCCTTTCGTGTTATGATTGAATACCTACAGATGTTGGACTCAAAGCTTTGCGTCATCTGGTAGCGGATTTCTTCCGTGGTTACCTCCAACAATGGGGCCGGAGAGTATCCACCACCGACTAGAATCTGTCAACTATATATTCCAAAAGGACAAACGAGGACTTACTCGACGAAAAGACATGTTGAAAAGATGGCAGGGATCCCTCCCGCACTTTGTCAACCACGCCCTTGACACCTTTGTCGGAAAGGACATCAGCCTCAACAATAGTGATCCTGTCATGGCCGTCGGGAATATGCTCTTTCAACTTTTGGGCGGAGTTTTGATTTCGTACTACGGCGATGACATTTCTGCCAGAACGAAGGGCACCATGAATAGCAGAGACGCCAACATTTCCAGTAGAGCCGAGTACCAATACAGTTTCCTGACTCATGTTTATGAGCGTTTTGGGTTCAACTTGTTCGTATTTGTAGTATTGTTTTACGTCACAAGAAACTTTGAAGAGAGAAACAAAGATTGGTAGAGAGTGCCACTGATGATAATGATAAAAAAGCTATGCACTTCGTAGCTTTATATCTTTTCACCGCAATGACAAATTTATGTAGCATACAAGGTTGCTCGGTCTTCAAAAGTTCCGATCAGTCGGGCTTCCGTGGCTCCGATCGTGGCTCTGCTGACTATTTAAGTAGAAGTTGCCAAGGTTGTGGGTATCATTAGTAGCGCTATCGCGACGTCATTGGCCCAATTGCAGCGCAAGGCCCAAGGCTTCCGCCCTAATGCGCAACATATTGAAGGAATCATGACGTTCTGGACTGGGGACCTCTTCAAGTGTCAGGTAGGGTGGAAGACGACCTATCATACACAACGGATATGTTCCAAAGCCTAGTACGCATCCTTCGCTTAGCTTAGTACAACCTAGAATTGTCTTGTATACTCTAGTAGATGCTTCGCAGGTTCAAGTATCCGTAATAGGCGCCAAGCGACTCCAAAAAGCGATGACGGCAAGTCATGTTTATCCAAAGGCTGGGTCATGATCAGACTCCGTCGATGGGCTTTTAAGATTGAAATTGTTGTAGAGGTATTCTCCAGCAGGCAGAAGGGTTTTAGGAACGGATGCTTCAATTAGTCATCATCGCCAAGATGACAATGCTGATAGGCACATGGCCGAGTACCATGTTGACTTCGAATGCGCATTGCCTGATGGATATGAAAATAGAATTAAAATTTATTCGCTAATAAGTCCATAGGAGCAGTGACGTCGATATCCTCCTACTTCACGCGAGTTTCAACTGTGACTAGGATTTTTTCTAATCCCTCCTAGCAAGGTTCTCGATGTCAACGTTAATCATAGAATGGATGAATAAATACTATGCACGAAGGTTGAGGCGCGAATTTAGGGCCTTGGAGCTCAAAATGCTTGGTAGGAATGTAGAATGAAGATAAAAGGCTGGATCACATCCGCCAGGCAAAGCCGATCGACAGGTTTCCCTAACGATCACACCGCCGTCGACTGCGTACAATGGGATTTGGCTTCCACTGATAAGTATATATGAGATCTGGCGCATTCTAGATGTGATTCTACAAGGATTCCATCTCAAGTTGGTCCCAAAGTGAGATGTATGGTTTTCTAAGAATTCACTTGTTGACCTGCAGACAAGCTCTTTTCATGGCAAGCTATCAGAGATACTCCTTTTGGAGCCATGCAGATTTGTGTTAACCCTATTTATTGGGAAGAATGTATCGAGCTTGCTTTGGGAGGATATGAACCGTGGTACTTTGACTGTTGCCCTTGGGATTGCCTCAGCCCCTTGACAATCCTCCAAGGTCTCGAACTTAGCAACAAGGTTCCATTTTGGCAGGTAACATGTCAAAAATATCACGATACAAGTGCGCAAAGAAGAAAGACATACGAGTATCTGGAGGGCGTCTAGAAGCCGGACGACATTGGCAGATATTTCCAAGGCTCGGCCTGCTGGTCTCATCTCCCAAAGTTGAGGCATAGCTGTGAGCTGCATGTCCAAGGCGGTGCGACATTGGATTGCCCGAAAACAAATTGGCGGTGCCACTCGATGATTGGGGCCGGATGTTTAGCGCGGGTGGTTCCGGAAGGCTATTCTAACCTCAGCCATGACGGCCCTTACTTGCACCCGGGCCTACCAATGTCTACACCTTTCCAAACAAGCGACTCCCAGAACAGTTCTATTCCTTCGCATCCCTGTGGAAGAAATGCAGCTTCCTGTGCCGCAATGAAGTGCACAAGACCATCATCAAAAAATATAAGCTGACCTGTCATATTTAGATGTATTGCTGGACCGTGTTTTCCCATAGGTTGTCGATGGCAGGGAGCAGATGGCCTGGCACCCGCACAGGCTGTGGAAGCGAACAAAGAACCAGACAGTCTTTACGCCTCATGCAGTGCCACCACGATGGTTCTTAACCGCCTTTTATCCACATTCTGGCTGCATCCTGTGGTGATTCCCGTTGCCAGTGGAGATGGGCCTGGCCAAGCGCTCTTTACGCCCGCCGTCTGACCGGTACGCCCCACAGGCGCTCGACCAAACGCACAGCAAAACCGTCTCTGACAGCTCCCGTCAGCGACCCCTCTCGTCTCAGTCGCGCAGTGGAGCATGACGACTTGCCCGCGACAGAGTCGTCGATCTATCTGCCGAATATGTGGCGACGCCTCTTGGGCTTGGTCCGCTCTGCCAAGGGCTGGCGCTTCAGAAACACCAAAGCCGCAGGTCGTCCGCGCTCGTCCCCTGCCAGCCAAGCACCAACCCCGCATGCATCCAACCATTGCGCGCACCGTTTGGCCGGCCCGTCCGTGCAATCCCACCCCATGTCGGCTCCGTAAAAATATTGACACACGCAGCAGGCCCCTTGTTCAATCAAAGGCGAACTCGATCCAGTAAGGATGGGGTGGAGCAGACTTAAAAGCTAACATGGCCCAAGTCGGGGCGCTGCTTGGTGGCTTCTGAACAACTGCCGACTTCTCCTGCCAGCTCTCCCTAGAGCTCTTGTATCCAGTTGGCTGTGGAGTTGGCTTGCGAAGGCAGCTCGTAACGGGACTCCTTTCCAGCTTATATGTGGAGGGCCCTTCCCCGGATTCTGTTCCCCAGACACCAGCCGGAAGAAGTGCGGCGCCCACCACCATAGACGAAAAATTTTCAGGTCCCTGACTCCGCCGCGCAAACAGATCCAGCCCCCAAGCCGTGCGCCATGGCGACCAACGAGGTGCAAATCACTGGAGGGGTCGATATCCCAGCCAAGGACGAGAAGACGCTGTGTAAGTATGCACTCACTCCGTGTCCCTCGCCGTGCTGACACGGACAGATGTAGACTCGGAGAACCTGGGCGAAAAAGACGGCAGCGATGGCTCTACCGAGGAATTCACCTGGACCGAGGAAGAGGAGACTGCTGTTCGTCGCAAGCTCGACAAGGTCATCGTTCCGTTGACGACTTTCCTGTACTTGCTTTGCTTCCTCGATCGGTATGTCGCTGGTCCAGCCATGCTATCAACAATCGAGACTAATCCACTCGCAGTGCCAATGTGGGAAATGCGCGTATCCAGGGCATGGGTGTGGATCTCAACCTCGTGGGAGTTCGCTTCAACTGGGTCACGTCCATCTTCTACATCATCTACATGTTTGTTGAAATTCCTAGCAACATTCTTCTGAAGCTCATTGGCCCGAAGTGGTATCTCCCACTTCTGGTTGTGGGATTTGGATTCGTCTCTCTATGCACGGCTTTTGTGCAAAACTTTGCAGGACTGTTGGTTGCTCGTGCCTTCCTCGGAGTTTTCGAGGGAGGTGTCATGCCGTAAGTATCTTCATGTCCTTCAAAGACAAGCATTGTACTAATTCTCTCTACCAAGTGGCCTGGCCTTCTTCATCACCTGCTTCTACAAGCGCCAGGAACTGCTCCTTCGTGTGGGTATCTATGTTTCAGCAGCCTCCATGGCTGGTGCATTTGGAGGTCTTTTGGCCACCGCGTACGTTCTCAAATGCAATACTCGCGCTTTCTAGTCTAATGATGTGAAATAGCCTGTCTCGAATCCCGCCGTGGGGTGCCTCCTCAATGGTCATCCACACATGGCGCAACATCTTCTTTTTCGAGGGACTAGTCACCGTGCTTGTTGGTCTCGGTGCTCCATTCCTGATGCCCACCACTCCCTCAGAGTGCTGGTTCCTCAACGAAAGGGAAAGAAGGATCGCTGCCGAGCGATTGGTGATGAAGAACGGCGCTGATGAGAACGAGAAGGTTGAGGCCCATCACATCAGCCGCTCTTTGATGAACATCAACAACTACATCTGTGCTTTGGGATTCTTCCTCATCAACATCACAGTCCAGGGGATTTCTCTTTTCATGGTAAGACTCTGACTGTCCCGGAAGCAAAACTCGCTAACTTCGGCAGCCTACCATCCTTGCTGATTTGGGTTGGACTGCCACCAAGGCGCAGCTTTACTCGGTCCCTCCTTATGTGTGCGCTTGTGTTGTCGCCATCGGCGTCGCATTCCTCTCCGACAAGACAAACAGGCGAGGCATTTGGCTGGCCGGCTTCACGCTGCTGGCAATCACTGGATTCGCCATCTTGCGATGGGCAACAGACGCCAATATCCGATACATGGGAGTATTCTTCATCACGCTCGGTGCATTCCCAGGCGGTCCCGGATTCCTATCTTGGGGCATGAATAATGCCGCCGGGCCCGCAGTGCGCGCCGTTTCGAGCGCCTACATTGTCACCCTCGGCACAGCGGGAGGCATTCTTTCGACTTGGTAAGCCATACGCCCGTTCAAGCACTGTGACTAGAATCAACTGACCCCTTTTCAGGACCTACCGCACAGCCGAGTCTCCCAAGTATCCCACTGGCCATTCCATCAATCTTGGTGGCCAAATTGGCGTCTTGGTTCTGGCTCTTTTGGGTATTGCTTATTGCAAGTGGGAGAACAGACAGCGCGATCTTGGCAAGAGGGATGGCCGGCTCAACGGACTCAGTGAAGAGCAGATCAGGGACCTGGGCTACAGGCACCCAGAGTTCCGCTACATTACCTAGTTCGAGGAGGGTGCATCGGTGTTCAACAACCTGTATGCTCGGGATTGATCTGGTCGAATAATGAAATGTTTGGTGCTCTTAGAGCGCCATAATACCTCCCTGATAATTCACCGAGCGAAGCGTTCTCTTCGGTCCTAATATCGGTACATATGAAATTCCACCGAGGTTATGATGTGCATGCCGAGGGAACCATCACGTGGCGTACTAACGCATCGCTCCGCCGCCCTAAACATCGAGTAGGTTCGGAAACTGCACCGCGACAGATGCCGACTGCCGATGTCAATTTTTAGCAAAACATCTTTTTGGTAGTCTACCTACCATCGCGCGAACATGAAGGTTAGAATAAGGTTCTCCGCAGTCCCATTATTTTCCCCGATGCAAACAATAAGGTGGCGTGAGGTCTGACATACCTCAAAATGCCGAGGAGGCTAAAAAAGCTTGTCCTCAGCCATGAATGCTAGTCCTCGCGATCTCGACAACAGCAGAGATACACGAGGCTCGGCCGCTTTTCTAACCACAACTTGAGCGGAAAAGTTCCGTTCATGGAACACGGTTACAGCTGCTTCCGTACCTATTATCGAACTGCCGAATCTCTCTCATCGTCCTTGTGAAACAATGCTTGGATAGCGTCCCACGACAGATTTGGACCACACTGCCGAGAGAGTATACTAAGATGGCTTCCGATTATCGACTTATACTTTAGACAACTTTACAAGTGGATCACGGCTACAACTGTATCATTGATCTTCACTTTTTCACCCCTATAGATCACCCGCTAGCAGACCAAGACTCGAATTTGAACAATCGAGAACGGATGATCAGATCAGCCGATTACTTGAATAATAGCTCTTGGCGTAAGCAACGGGTCGAAGAGTGTTCCATAACTCTGGATCCCGCCTCCGCCTCTTTCCGGTGGATTCAACACATGCATCTCAAAGGGTACCTTAATGTCGAACCTGCTGTGCGAAGCTTGGCTATGCGCAAACTTTGGCCCGGATAGGTATGATAGGTTACCAACCTTCTTTTCACGGTAGCGATCGACGGCAGTGTTACGATGGGAAGATTGTTGAATCAATATATATAAGCTCCTTGGTGGCATTTGAAGTTTTCATACTATGACAGCACGGGCTTTGAATAATCTGCATGCCGCAGATTGAGGCTCGAACGCCTGTAACACTTCCTGACTTACCCATCCAGCTCCAACTGTTATCAATGTGTTGAGGAACTCAAGTCCTTTTTTATACTCGATCTTCTGTGTCAGCTGCACCCGGACGCATTTTTGAAGCATTCATAAGTGCTTCCCACGCTGAAATTTATATTTTCTGTTTTCATGTCTTACAAAAGGGTTGCTACCACCAAGCTTTGACATAAATCGTAGGATGTCGATGCAAATTAAGCGCCCGTCAGTGTCTTTCTGTAGATCTAATGTAGTTCCGAGAACCGCGTGCTTTGCGATCTTGCACTTTTGATTGCGACGAAGCACGAGTCCTTTTACCAGTTTATTGTCTCCAAGGGCTAGAGCGCAATGTTTTATAGAACATAATATACGAGTTTTGGATAATATGAGGACATTACTTCATACTGCATCTCGCACTTGGCACAAGCGACTAAATAATTATAAAGCCCAAGAACTTGTCGAGGTAGCATACGTTTCAGCAGAGCGAATAATCCTTGCATGTTCTTCATGGTCTTTCAAATCGAAGTTTCTGAGATATGTACTTTGTAGTAGTGTTCTTTGTTGTTGCGTTCGCTGGTATAGCAAGTGCGCAGAACGGTACTTGGGCTTTACCTTCTGGAATCGCACCATCAGTGGAAACTCCCTTTCCTTCTGCAACTGCGTCGATCACATGGATTATATCATCTCCATCAATCTCGATACCATTATCAACAGGTATAGAATCTTCGGGCGCTTTACCTTCTCCAAGTTTCAACGCTTCAACTTCCATAACCAACTCTACTGGTATTCCAACCTCAACTTTGAACGTCTCTACATCAACTAATTCGGCAAACACGACGGCAACACCCACAAACACCCTACCAGCACCAACTTCTATACCAATTTCGGCTTCTTTCTCAAACATATCGAGCATTTCTACGACTTTCTCGTCGATTGCCCCATCTATCCAACCATCTCTTAACATTTCGATTCCAATGATAAGTTCATCGATCATTCTAATTCCAACATTTTCCATATCGACTCCAGGGGTAAACATCACCATATCGTCAGTTTCCTCAAACATCTCATCGACAATGCCAGCAACTTCAACTATAGTCCCTCCGTTTCCAACTACAAACTCTACTACTGTGCAATCTCCCTCGTCGTCGCCCTCGCCGAGCCTTTCACAATCCACATCAACGCAAGTAGCCTCCTTTGCGAGATCGACAACCCAAATCATCTCTATCCCCAGCACTTTGACTACCATCTCTTCGAAGACTACAGTACCGCCGCCACTTCCGACTCCCACCGACCCCGACGATGACGAGGACGATGACGATGACGATGAGGGCGATGACGAAGACGACGACGACGACGAAGATGATGAGTGTGACCCGTATGAGGATGAAGATTGCGAATACGATGATGATGATGAATGGGATTGGTGGAATTGGAAACACTGGTTCTGGTGGAGTCATAGAGGGAAATGGCATCGTCACTCTCTCAGACGTACAAGTCTTGCAAAGCAAAAACTAGCATAGCACACACAAACCCGGGGAACATGATTATAGGTTGTTCAAAAAAGTGGAAACTTCTGGAGGATTTATAGGCACGCAATTAGTTGAAGACAGACTTGTTGAGGAAGGGCCGATTTGGGAAAGACGGATCGTTGGTTGATAATCACGGAGGGAGGCATTGGACATGTAACTCAGATAAACTAGCTCGAAGCTATTATGAGGCAAGAACAACTCATAGATTTGATATCTATGCAAGTCTTAGGCGCGG